>CM061057.1:31869725-32565988 GCA_030762865.1 Paraleonurus japonicus
ATATCCCGTGTTCAGTCCGAACACTTTACTTAAGCCCATCAATTATAACTCAGTCCACTAAAGAATTATAATTGAATTACCGTCCTAATCCCATATTATTATATGGGCTCCTTTATTATGTGTACGTTTATTTCCCGTGTTTAAGATATCGAATGTCCATAAATTAATTAAATTACTGACAACTTAATTAATTTATATCTAATTCCAAGAGTAGTACCACTCATCTTTATTATTATGTCGGATTAAATCCACTGCGGGGTTTACATAATAATCTTTATGAGCTCCTCAAGGGGACATCATCATCCTAAATAATTAGGACACAGATTCCTTCTATAATCAACAGCACACCATATAAACAATGCTATCTCCCAATTCACCGAGTCTATTGATTTAATAAATCTCACCCATTGGTAAATCAAAGAAACATACATTGAGTACACGTGCCCATTATTATATAGGGATTAAGAAGACGTACATCCATAACAACAGAGGTCTTGTTCTTTTATATAGTCAGTACAAATTGAACAACCTCATATGGTCCTGCTCAATACATACAAAATGTACTAGTGTAACTTTATAGTCAAGATAGACTAATACCAAATTACACTACAACCGTTCCAATGATTTGTCCAAATCCATTTTGGTTGTGAGCTATTATTTATAATCTATAAGGCACTGATAACATGATCTTCTGTGTGACACCACACACCATGTTATCTACAGTATAGATTAATCTGAACAAAATAATGATATATATAACAATCATAAACAATAAGTTTTTTGATCATAATGAATCTCATATATATAAAAAAATGTTCATACTCAAGAAAGATGTTCATACAAAAGCTAGGCTTATAGTATACATCCTAACACTATAGGCATTTCTTCAAAAAAATTGTGTGTATGAACTGTACATACCAAAAAAAAAAAAAAACTGACAAGGCAAGGTCCTGCCGGCGGCGGTGGTTTCAGGCGGTGTTAGATCAGAAGAAGTTTTGATGAGTTAAAAGTGATCAGACTAGAGTCAGCTCATATAAAGTAAGATGACTAGCTAGCTATTTACATAGAACAGCTGAGGTAGAGTTCAAGCACTAGGCTGACCAGACTAGGTAAAGCTAGAAAAATCAGCTGAGGTCGAGAAAGAAGAAAAGGTCATCTGAAGACGAGCTTGAGATAGTCATCAGTAGGAAACAATAATAAAGAACTCAAGACAAGATCAAGACAAGCTGAGTAGAATAAGAAAGATGAGTCTTCACCAAGTCAGCTGCAGACAACTAGACCGAGTTCAACTAAGGATAAGACAGTTTTCAAGATCAAGTTTGTTAAGCGGTTGTTAGTTTGTTACAACAAACTAACTGTTTCTCAGGCTTATAAATAGGTTTAGGCACAATTTCAAAAAGATCTTTCAGCATTCTTATTCACGTTACTCACAAGTTTTCTAAAATCTCACAAAATTTTTTCAAAGTAATCTTCATAAGTTCAAAGTGTTTATAGAACACTTGTTTGTATATCTTTAACACCTTGCACTGTACTCTAAGAAATTCTAGAAAGATAGGAAGGTTCAAGATAGGATTGAAGATAAAGATCTTCAAAAGTTGTATTTGTAAGTTTGTAAGTAAGAAAGTTAGTAAGTAGTCGAGGCCCTTCTTCAAGTTGAAGAAGGAGAGTGGATGTAGGATCTGTTTTGATCCGAACCACTATAATTCTTGGTGTTCTATACTATTTTGTTTACTTATCTTGTTCTCAATAAACTTTCAAACAAGTTCAATTTTAGATTCTTAATCAGATTGCTTTTGATCCATAAAGATTGAGTTAAAATCTGTTTTCCGCTGTGTAAACATTGGTATTTTGAATTGATTAACGAGTCTTTGAAAAAGATTTTGAAAATCTATTCAACCCCCCCCCCTTCTAAATTTTCACTAGAAGGTTGTCTAAAGTTCTTTATTAATTCACTCAATCCGTGGGACCAACAAGTGGTATCAGAGCAGTGAAGCTGTTTCTGATATTTGTGGTCTTGAAAAGTTTCTGAAATTGTTTTTGTTCATCTTCTTTATCTTCGATCCACTAACCTTGCTAACCAGTTCTTGTTGAGCACTTTGATTCATTATGTCGTCTGTTAAGAGCAAGAAGACCAGGAGTCTACCTGAGTTCTCTATTGAGGAATACGATTATTGGAAGTTTAGGATGGAAAACCATCTGAAGGCAATCCATGATCGGATGGAAGAAGTTCTTGAAGAAGGTCCAATAAAGTTCTATCATGGAGGAACTAGTGATGGAACTGGAGCTGTAGAGACGAGGGTAAGACAAGAAAAGAAAAGTGCTGAGCTGACTAATGATGAGAGGAAGATCCATAATCTAGATCAAGTGGCAAGGACAGAGATTATTGAGACACTAAGCAAAGATTGGATTGAGAAAGTTAAAAGATGCAAGACGGCGAAGGAAATGTGGGAAACACTTGCTAATGTGTGCGAGGGATCTGATCAAGTAAAGGAGAATAAATTACAATTAGTGTTACATGCATTTGACACATTCAAGATGAAAGAAAATGAAACTGTAGACCAGCTGGATGTCAGATTGACAAATCTTCCCAACAAAGCTGCAGATTTGGGAAAGAATTATACAAAAAAGGAAATCAATAACAAGATACTCAGATCTTTGAGTAAGAGATGGAGAGAAAATGCCAATATCCTCAAAGCAACTCAAAATTTATCCTCAATCTCTCATCATACCTTAGTTTCTCATCTTAAAGCTTTAGAATATGATATTCAGATTGAAGATGAGGAAGATGAGATGGAGTCTAGCACCTCATCTAAGACTGTTGCTTTTGTCAACAAAGAAGACATGACAGTAGCTGAGCCTATATTGTTGTGGATTGAAGATCATTTGGTGATGTTTTTCCTCTTTTGTCTCTTTAATTTCTTAATTGTTGTGAGTTGCTTATTGTTTGTTCAATTCTATATTCTTCCCATGGGTATTGTTTGTGGTATCATGGGCTAACTCTCTTGTGCTTGGGTTAATTGAAATTGATGATGATTTGATTGACTATGCTATAATTGTTGATGATTGGAGATCAATTGAGTAGATTGCTTACTAATTGTGATTCTCATTTGTGCTTCATGCATAATTATCTCTTTAGATTAGTGTTTGATCACCCTAGCTATAGACGAGAGTTGCGCTAACGTGATCCGGGATTAATCGGGTGATAATTGTGTATGAATGTGTGGATTGGGTGCTTCGGAATCGAGAGATTAGTTGCACTAAGGATACTCACATTAGTTTCTTTCCTAATTGTGATTCTTAATTGTGCTTTGTGTAAAATTGTCTCTTTAGATTAATGGTTAATCACCCTAGCAATAGGCGAGAGTTGAGCTAACGTGATTAGGTGTTGATCGAGTTTCAATTTTGCATGATTGTATGAATTGGGGACTTCTACATTGAGAGATGGGAAGGACTAAGGATACTCACATTAGGCATTGTGATTTTAATGGAGTGATTAATTTCATGATGATTTATGCTTTCTATCTTAGTTGATTTGCAATTTGATTCCATTGTAGCTTGTTGATTGATGATTCATTGATGGACGTTAATCCTAGCACCTCTATACCACCATTAATTGTTGTTTTTGTTCTCGTAATCTAAGTGTTCGATCATTTGCTTGCTTATTTTTGTTTGTATTTTGCAAGTGTTTGGTAGTGTTAGTGCCAACCATTGTTGCAACTCTAGTCACTAGAAACTCGTATTTCTAGGGCCTCATGTGCATACTTTTTCCCATGGGTTCGAGATTTTGTTGATTGGTCTTAATACCACTTACCCGAAAAACTTCTCCAATCAAATGGCGCCGTTGCCGGGGAATTAGTTTTTGCGCCTTAAGTGAGACCTAGGAATTGTTTGAAGTGGCTACTTGTTGCCTTTGTATTTTTGTTTGTTTTGTTATTTTTGTTGGAATTTGATACTTGCTTATCTTGTCTAGATGGAAGGATACAACTCATACATGTGGAATCAAGAGTATTATCAAGATAGTAGGGTGTATTCTCCACACTTTGATGGAGTTGGCTATGAGGATTGGAGGAACTATGAAGATAATTCTCAATTGCAACAACTTCCTTCCAATTATGAAGATTGGATATGTGATGAAATTTCTCCCCCACCTCAAGAGATATTCCCATACTATGAGCCTTATGATCAAACATTTGATCCATGTCTTGGATTTGAGTGTCAAGGAGCATCGGGAGGTGATTATTATGATGATAGGAGAATCCATGAGTTCGATTTTCCAATGCCACAAGTTTCTCCTCAATTTGAAGAATGGGGACTCCATGATATGAGAGCCATATTGCAAGAGATGCTTGGATTTTTGTTGGAAAAATTTGAGGAAGATGATGCTAGATGTGATCAAATGCTTCCCTTGTACGAAGAAATGTATGAGACCAAAGAAAAGGTTAATTCATGGATAGAGGGGAACATGAAGATCACTGAAGTTCATTTCATGTTTATAAAGAGTCAACTCAAAAATTTCCTACGCCAAGTAAAGAACATGACTATCATGGAGAATCAAGAAGAAGAAGGGGAGGAAGAAAGTGAAAGAAGAGATGTAGTAGAGGGTCCAAGCAACGAGGATGAAAGGAAGAATTCCCTTGTCAAAAGTGAGGAAGAGGAGTGTCCATCAATGGACATGAGCTATAACGAGGAAAACAATTTAGAAGCACCTAAGGAAGCATTGAAGATTGAAATGAGCATTTCTATACCCTCTAACTCTTCAATTTGTGATTTCATTAAAATTGATGCTTCTAATGATTTAATTTCGCCTCTTGTGAATTTTGACTATAGGGAAGAGTTGAAGAAACGCTTGGGCATCCTTGAAGAAAAGGAATGGAAGAGGAGGATGGCAAGAGAGAAAGGGGGACAACCATGGACACTTTACATTTCTATATGTGGTTGCCCCATCTTTTTGGTGAACCTCCTAGATTTTGAAGCACAAAGATCGAGATATAATGGGAAGGAGGATCGCTATCCTTGGCCATTCCGATGAAGGACGTGGAAGTGAAGAAATAAGTTCGGCAAAGGATAATAAAAATAGCGCTCGATGGGAGGCAACCCATCCTTTTTATTTGCTTTTGTGTGATTTTGGTAGATTAGTGTTTTTGTTCGTTTTTGGGAGATTTGGCTTGCTACTTAATTGCTAATGCTTAGAAAAGTATGCTAGTTGCTTTGGTGATACATTTGGGGTATTATGAGCTTAATTGTTGATATCATTATGAGTTGCATATATTTTGAGCCAAATTTGAATGCATGTCATCATTCAAGTTTGGGGGTGTGTGTCATTTAGCGTAGAATTGCATCTCTTAGTGATGATTATTTGATGAATTGTTTTGCCCGTGTGTAGGTATACTCACTACTTGGATTGGAAAAGGATCAAAATTGCAAAGGAATCAAGGAATTGAGAAGGAAAGGAGAGCTTAAAAGTTGGTGAAAATAAGCAAATAAGGAAGAGAACCCGGTCTCCTCGATCGAATGAGCGACCGGGCTTAAATCGAGGGACCAAAACGGCAATTTCTTGCATATTTGGGTTCGTTAGGGGCATAGAGGTCATTTTTAGGAGTTTCGGGGGTTGGGCCGGGCCCGGGAATCATCAAAAATTCCCTGGACTCGACCCACGGTCGAGATTGCATGGTCCCCGGGTCGAGGGATTTACACTTGGGCAACATTTCATAATATTACACATCCCTCGAGTCGAGGGTGGTACCTCGAGTCGAGGAGTTCATTTTTACATATCCCTCGAGTCGTGCGTGAGATCTCGAGTCGAGGCATTTAAAATTTCGGATCCCTCGAGTCGAGGCCTGAACCTCGACTCGAGGCTAGTGTCTTTTATAAAAGCGCATGTTCAGTTTCAGAAATCCCGACTCGAGGAGTTAGCCCTAGTTCACACTACAGGAAATCAGTCTTTTTATGACGAATTTTTTCGCAACGACACAAAATTCGTCACAATTTATTATTTAAAGGTGACGAATTTTATTTTCGTCACCAAAAACCTAGAAATTGTGACAAAATAAAATTTTGTCACCACTAATATATTTTTTTGTCGCTAATTTGTGAATTTCATGATGACAACAAGAATTTTGTCACAAAAAATATTGGTGACGATATTCATAATAATTGTGGACGATATTCATCGTCATGAAAAATAATATTTTTGTGACGATGCTATGTTTGTCATAAATTATTCAAAATAATTAGTGACACACTTATTTTGTCACAATATTAATTGGTGACAATGTTCATTGTAATTAGTGACGATTATATTCATCATATAATATACTATTTTCATGACGGTTCTATGTTTTGTCATAGCTTATCCTAAAATATTAGCGACATACTTACTTTGTCACAATATTATTTGGTGACGATGTTCATTGTAATCAACGACAATAATATTCGTCGTATAATATAATATTTTTGTGACGATTCCATAGTTTGTCACTAATTAATCAAAATAATTAGCGACACACTTATTTTGTCACAATATTATTTGCTGACGATGTTCATTGTAATTAGGGACGATTATAATTGCCGTATAATATAATAGTTTTGTGACGATTCCATGTTTTGTCACTAATTATTCAAGTATTTAGCGACACACTTATTTTGTAACAATATTATTTAGTGACGATGTCAATTGTAATTAATGATGATCGTATTTGTCGTATAATATAATATATATTTTCGTGACTGTGTTTTGTCACTAATCATTCAAAATAATAATAAGTTTTGATACAAATTTTCATGATTGAAATGAATTTCAAACCTATAACCTTTAAACTATAATAATAATTTTCAAATTTTATTTTATTTTTTAACAACTTTTAACTATAAATCTTTTGGTGGAAAAAATAGATAGAACAAGAGTTTGAACTCTCGACCTTTTGGGATAAATATAGAACAACAAACCAAGTGTGCTAGAAATTTACATTACCAATTTTTGAAATTTATTTGTTATAACATTTACCAATGATTCCATTAAAATAAAATAAAAAATGAAAAAGAAAAGGTAGAAAAACAGATTCGTTCTTTTACGAAATCAAAACATAGTTCTCAAACTCTCTACCTCCTTCTCCGGCGGCCTTCACACAGCCATTGCCCCACCGCCACCACCTTGGCCCTCGGTGCGCGGCGCCTAGCGTTCTCATGAATTATTGCATGATAATTGTTTGCTTAATCGCCTCAAATTGATATGATTTTCATGTTAATTTACAATTATTTGGTCTAATTGCATTTCATTATTTGAGTTGGTATTTTGAATGTTAAATTACAGGTTTGAGATCAACTTTGAGCAAATTGAGGACATTTGTTGTATTCAAATTAATGGAGCAATTGCATGGTTGGAAAGAGGGCTGAGAGACGGTCGTAATGCAAAAATAATCAAGTCATTCAGAGTTCGTATGAAGGAGATACGGTCGAACGAAGTTATGGTAGGCGAATCAAGTTGATACACCCATCGGATTAGGGAATACACCCACAACCGAGTTCACCCAACACCCACCATTCGGATTAGTTCACCCACCATCCACTTCCCCAAATCAACCACTATCGCAACATCCCAAATCACCAATCCAGCACCTTCACTACACCAGACAACCACCCAACCACCGTCACCGATCATCGACGACATCACTCGCCGCCGTGCATCACAGCGGCGCCATTGCAGAACCCAGTGCTGCCATCGCCGTCGCACGACGCTCCACCTATCATCATTGTCGCAGCCTTCCGGGTTTGTCGCCGTGCCTGTTTCAGCGCAGCAACGCCGCCGCGTCACTCAACCATATCTCCAGCGTCGTCGCGCCTCTCCGCCGTCGCCCTCCATCGCGCTTGCAATCCGCGCCATCACAACTCGAGATTCTAGCTTTGCCCTGTTCTCTCTTGATTCGAGTCGAGGCGAAATGCCCAGAATGACGTAGGTCGCTCAACTGATCCCGAAGCTCGCCTCGACCTCACTGTTCTCCCTCGGTCCGAGACGTCGCCGCTCGCTCAAGTCGAGCGGAACTTGTAGCAGCCCAATATCGCGAGCACAATTTCTTTAAACAACGTACCAGCGATTTTGAGGAAAAAGAAAAGAAGGCAACAACAACTTTTGCGTAAAAAAGAGAAATTAAACAACGTACCAGCGATTTTGAGGAAAAAAAAAAGAAGGCAACAACAACTTATGCGTAAAAAAGAGAAAAGGGAATCAGAAGGCGTAAAAATAGGAAAGAAGATTGGCAGCGAGACTGAGAAAGGAATTAGAGAGGAAAAAAAGGGCTTAACCTCAGTTCGTCACCACGCGGCCCAGCTTCGCCCAATCTCCCCCGTCTCTCAGTCCGTTGCCCCACCTCCCGTCGCCCACCGCTCCACAACCGTTGTCCCATCTCTTAGCCCATCGTCCCTGCAGACAACAAAGTGAGTTCAATTTTTTATGTGTTATGAAATTTGGAGATGTTAGTATTAGAATATGATAATTATGGATAAGAAATTGAAGTGAATTCATAGTGCGAAACACAATTAAGGACAAAAATTAGTTTATAATTATATGTGATTGTACATAATGCTAAGTAATATTGTGTAGATAGTTCTTGTATTCCTTTAGTTCAAATGACTCCATGGAAAAAGCTAGTATATAATAAGTGTAAACATCAGATTTAGTGAGAGTTATTATACTCTCATCAATTATTTCGTCACTGAAAGTGATTTTTCTTGTAGCTTATTGGTGCTACGGAAAGTATTTACATAGATAATCTCTCAAAGTAATTATAATCATGCCCCTTAAAAATGAGGTAGACATTAAATTGCAGACTAAACCTGTTATTTTCCTTTATTGATTAATGCTAACGTAGCTGGAAAATTTGAGAATTTCATGAAATTTACTCCTGAAGCATAATAAAAATTATCCAATTCATGTTCTTGAGGTAGTGCAAAATATTATCAAATTAATGTGGAAAAAATGGACTATGTGTTATACTTGTGTAAAATTCTTCCCTGTTTTAGAGAAGAAAACTAAACTAAAACCACTCAAATAGATGATGAATAGGATATGAAAATTGAATCTCAATTTTCTATTTCATCCCACCTTATCATATTTCTGTAATTCTTATTTTCAAAGTAAACAAAACCTTAGAGTATTATACAACTGAAGAATTGGAGAATTAATTCAGTCACTTTGCTTTGTTTTCGAATTTGGTGTTCGTTTCGGGCAAGCTGTGTATTTTTTTATAGTTTAATTGAACATGATCTAGTAACTATTTCTCTATTCTTCAACTCATAATCTGTTGCTGTCAAAAGAATATGTGTTACTAGGCTTAGCCTGCACAGTAGAGAAATTGAAGTGTTGCAACTAGAAAAGCCCATTCACTGCTGTATATTGCTTGTAAAAGTAGTAGGCTTCAGTTCATTTTCTGCTGCATATTTGACAATGAGTGGGGCTTGGCTTTCTTGATAACATTGCTAGTATTAAGCAGATGCGAGATGTGTTTGAATCGTAAGGCTGCACATGGAAATGACATGATCCACCTTGTTGGCATATAAGAATTACTACAATGAGACATCAAAGTGTGGTGACCCGGGAAGTTCTTTTAATTTAATAAATTTGATGAACCGAGTTCTAAAGGACTGTCATTTATGCATAAATTTATATTTTCCTAGTAGTTAGTTGACTAGATTATTGATTCGCTGGAGATGTTCAAAAAATAATATTTTTCTTTTGTTGCTGTGTTAGGCTTTTAGGTGATTGCTGGACTTTGGGTTGTTTCTGTGCTGGGAAGCTGGTTCAACTTCCTCACCTTAATTATTTTACATTGGTAAGTTTTCTGTTTCTTTTACTTTATGGTAATTACTGTTATTATAGCCCAATTTCTGAAATTATAGGGTGTAAATCACAGTTTTTCTATTCATACTCGATTTAACCCACTGCCCCAACTTTTTGCAATTTACTCACTATTTGTAAGTATTTCTATGTTTTGTCATAACTTATCCAAAATCATTAGCGACACACTTATATTGTCACAATATAATTTGGTGACGATGTTCGTTGTAATTAGAGACGTTAATATTCGTCGTAAGATATAATATTTCCGTGACAATTCTATATTTTGTCACTAATTACTCAAAATAATTAGTGTCACACTTATTTTGTCACTAATTTATGCTGATGTTTGATGCCTTGTTATCTCTATGCGTCTTACCTCTTTGTGTTTTAGCCTTGAATTCACATTTGATAGAATAATTTTTTCTTGTTTCTTGATTACGCTCGCTGCATCAGTTTGTCGTCTCCTCTAATTAATATTTTCATGACGGTTCTATGTTTTGTCATAACTTATCCAAAATCATTAGCGACATACTTACTTTGTCACAATATTATTTGGTTACGATGTTCATTGTAATTAGGGATAATAACATGTGGTTTTCTTATCATCTTTGTATGCTAAGAATAGAAGTGGATAATAAATTATTAGATAACTAGATGAGCTCTCGTGTATTACGCGATATGTTAGTTAAATAAACTTTACAATATAATATATTATGCATATAATATTTTTAAATAATTTATGTATATATATATTAAAATAATGTATATGTATAAAATTTTGTGTAATTATAATATTAAATTTAAATACTATTAATTGTATGACAATTCATGCTAGATATTAGAATTATTATAACTATGTGAAAAATTACTATAAAATTTGTTTCAAATTTATTTTATAATTAATAAAAATAGAGACGATTAATAGATTTCTTTTATATAATTGATACATAAATATTACTCCGAATAGTATATATATCGTATATTTGCAATAAATATCATATATGATTATGTTAAGTTTTTTAATAATAATATATATATATATATATATATATATATATATATATATATATATATATATATATTCATAAGGGTGAAATAAAGTAAATTAATTGAGTCAATCTTTGTTAATCATTTTACTTAATATGTTAATAATTATAGGTGACTAATTATACATTGACACATAATCATTACACATAAACAAACTCTTTAAAAATTGACACCTAAGCAAAATTCACCACAAGTTGACACCTAAGTAAAATTCACCACAAGTTGACACCTAAGCAAAACCAAACTCTCTATTAGTAATATAGGGATCTCTCAAAGTAATTATAATCATGCTTGTTAAAAATGAGGTAGACATTAAATTGCAGACTAACCCTGTTATTTTCCTTTATTGATTAATGCTAACGTAGCTGGAAAATTGTGAGAATTTCATGAAATTTTCTCCTGAAGCATAATAAAAGTTATCCAATCCATGTTATTGAGTTAGTGCAAAATATTGTCAAATAAATGTGGAAAAATTGGACTATGTGTAATACTAGCTTGTGCAAAATTCTTCCTTGTTTTAGAGAAGAAAACTAAAGTAAAACCACTCAAGTAGATGATGGATAGTATACTCAATTTTCTATTTCATCCCACCTTATCATATTTCTTTAATTCTTATTTTCAAAGTAAACAAAACCTTAGAGTATTATACAACTGAAGAATCGGAGAATTAATTTAGTCACTTTACTTTGTTTTCGAATTTGGTGTTCGTTTCGGACAAGTTGTGTATTTTTTTATAGTTTATTTGAACATGATCTAGTAACTATTTCTCTATTCTTCAACTCATAATTTGTTGCTGTCAAAAGAATATGTGTTACTAGGCTTAGCCTGCACAATAGAGAAATTGAAGTGTTGCAACTAGAAAAGCCCATTCACTGTTTTATATTGCTACTAGGGTCTCATGTGGATCATTAGGTTTAATTTCTTAATTGATACTTTTGTTAATTTTCAATAGACTTCTAGCTTAATGGTTGATGGAAGTGTAGAAGAATAATTTCATTGCATCCTATTTAATAAGTAATGTAATTATAAAGTATTTAATTTGGCGCAGGCAGCCATTTTTTTACTGTGGACCTAGCTAGTGTTTATCATCTTAGTCTAGCTGAATTGAAATAAACATTTTACACTAATGAAAATTAGTTAATTGGTTAGATTAGCTAATAAATTGGTTAGATTTAATATTAAAAAAAAAAACTACTATTATTACTTTTCTTGAAAAAGCGAACCTGCTAGCCAGAAAAAATAACAAGTGGACTTTATCCACTTGAACAACATTATTATTGTAATTTTAGTTATGAAATTATATATATATACAGATATATATATATATATATATTATATGTCAATACAATTTTTTGTTCAACTATTATATTGCTACATAATTATAATTTTTATTTGAATATTTTATAGTGAATAATGGACAAGAGTTGGATGTGTGTAGCCAAGTGGTCTAAGAGTTATGTAGATGGAGTAAATAGTTTTATGCAGTTTGTTAGAACTCATATGGGTCGAGAGACTGATGTTCGATGCCCTTGTACAAGTTGCATGAACTTATCCTTTATAGATTAGAGAACGGATAAACGTCATATATTGGTGAATGGGATAGATCCAGGGTACATTACGTGGTTTTATCATGGTGAACCTAGATTGCAAAATGAGGGTATACGAACTGATAGTGATTCAATAGAAGAAAACAAAGATGAGGAAAATGATGGAGTTAGTGAAATGTTGTTTGACCTCGGTGAACAATACGCTCAAGCAAATAGTGATCATATGTCAACTGGTGATAACAATGCTGGTGGTATCCCTGAATATCTTGAGGCACTCATGGCAGATACTCAAACCGAATTGTATCCTGGATGCAAGAAGATTTCGAAGATATCATTTATTATCCAATTGCTCCATTTAAAAGTGTACAAAAAATTGAGTAATAGAGCCGTAGACATGATGTTGAGTTTGATGAAGTTAGCTTTTCCTGATGGTGAGACACTTCCACGCTCTTGCTACGAAGCTAAAAAGTATTTACGTGATCTGGGATTAGGATATGAGTGTATCCATACCTGTAAGTATGATTGTGTCTTATTTTGGAATGAAAACAAAAATTTTGAGGCTTGCCCTACTTGTGGGACTTCTCGTTGGAAAATCAACAATGGTATAGGAAAAAAGATACCACATAAAATCTTGAGGTATTTTCCAGTGACACCTAGGCTCCAACGTCTTTTCATGTCTTCAAAAACCTTTAAAAAGATGGATTGGCATAAAGAAAAACGTATAGATGATGATTACATGAGGCATCCAGCGGATTCTCTAGCATGGAAAGACTTTGATAATGAGTATCGATGGTTTTCTAATGATCCAAAAAATGTTAGATTAGCCCTAGCTGCTGATGGCTTTAACCCATTTGGAAACTTGAGCACCAATTATAGCATGTGGCCTGTAATTTTAACACCACTGAATCTCCCTCCTTGGGATTGCATGAAACAATCATTCCTTATGTTGTCTTTGCTTATCCCAGGGAAAAAGTCACCAGGTAAAGACATTGATGTGTACCTACAACCCTTAATTAAAGAATTAACTGAATTGTGGATTGAAGGTTCAGAAACCTTCGATGTCTCTTCTAAACAGAATTTTCAGATGCATGTTGCTGTCTTGTGGACAATAAACGACTTCCCAGCTTATGGTGACCTATCCGGATGGGTTACTAAAGGATACATGGCTTGTCCGGTTTGTAATATGCAAACTTGCTCACAAAGACTACGCAACAAACTGTGTTTCATGGGGCATCGTCAAAATTTACCAGAAGATCATGCTTGGAGAAGAAGTAGAAAGTTCAATGGAAAAGTGGAACATGGAGAACCACCTAAAGAATTGAGTGGAGATGATGTGCTATTACAGTTGGAGAGACTTCAAAAGCATAAACCAGGAAAGTATGATAACAGGAAGAGATAAAGGATGCCCAAGGAGTTGAATTGGTCTAAACGCAGCATTTTTTTTAATTTGCCTTATTGGAGTAAGTTGAAGTTAATGCATAATTTAGATGTAATGCATATTGAGAAGAACATCTGCGAGAGTGTATTAGGAACTTTAATGAATATAGATGGGAAAACAAAATATACAATAAAAGCAAGGCAAGATTTAAAGGACATGAAAATTCGCAAGGAGTTGCATTTGATTAAGAGAAGTAATGGGAAGTATGTTATGCCAGCTGCTTGTTATGTTTTGAATAAGAAAGAAAGACATGACTTTTGTGAGTTTCTAAAGTCCATTAAATTTCCGGATGGATATGCTTCTAACATCTCTCGTTGTGTTGGTACAAGTGATCAGAAGATATCAGGACTAAAAAGTCACGATTGTCATATACTTTTACAACGGATACTTCCAGTAGGTTTACGTGGATCATTAAAAAAGAATGTGTCTGGCGTACTGGCAGAGTTGGGTCATTTCTTTCAACGCTTGTGTTGTAAGAAGTTGAAGAGATCCGAGTTGCAAAAGATGGGACTAGATATTAGCTTGATTTTGTGTAAACTTGAGCAAATTTATCCTCCTGCCTTTTTTGATATCATGATACATTTAGCAACTCATTTACCAAAAGAGGCATTGCTTGGTGGACCAGTTCAATTTAGATTGATGTATCCAATTGAAAGGTAGTATTTTGATCTTAATTTCTTATGTACGTTCATTAAGATGAGCCACATTATGATAACTTGTTGATTTTTATTTTTGTGCAGATCATTATGTGTGTTGAAGCAAAGTGTGCGTAATAAAGCTCATCCCGAAGGGTCGGTTACTGAAGCATACATTGCGAATGAGTGTTTAAATTTTTGCTCAATGTACTTGCGGGGAATTGAAACTAGATTTAATAGAGACGAGAGAAATAATAATATAGAGACCGATGATAGTCTATGGATATTCAGTCAAAAATGTCGTCATTTGGGGGCAACAAAATATGTCCATTTATCTGAGGATGAGTTCAAGGAGATGCAGTGGTTTGTTTACCAGAATTGCGATGAGATAGAACCATTTATTGAGTAAGTAGATTGTGTCTCGTGTAAACTTGTTGAATATTATGCAAAATACTTTTCAAATTATCAAATTTGCATTGAAATTTATTGTTGCAGGAAGCACAAGCAGGAACTTCTCTTGAAGGGTTGCACCAACATAGATCAAGATAACAAGGAACGATTTTCTGCATGGTTCAAGAATACTGTAAGATAGTTAAGCCTTCAAATATATTGCTTACAATTACATAATTTAATTGAGTTTTTCACTTTTTTTTTCTAGATGACACAATTATATAATGCTGATCCATCAGAAGTAAACGAGCCTCTTTACTCTCTTGCTTGTGCACCACACATGTGTGTAAGGAAGTACACTGGCTGCATTGTGAATGGAGTGCGATTTCTCACTATAGAACGTGATAGTCGTCGTAAGAGTCAAAATAGTGGGATTGTAGTAGAAGGGAATCATGGTGATGAAAACATTGATTTCTTTGGTATTTTGACTGATATAATTAAGTTGGACTATGTGAAGGATAGACATGTTACTATATTTAAGTGTGAATGGTTTGATCTAGGAACGAAAAAAAGAATGGGGATACAAAAAGAAGGAAATATAACTAGTATCAGAGTAACTGGAAAATGGTATGAGAATGATCATTTTATATTTGCTGATCAAGCGAGACAAGTCTTCTACATTGATGATCCCAAATTAGGAAGTAATTGGCGAGTAGTGCAACAATTTCAACATAGACATATATATGATGTAGACGAGATGCAAGATGAAGTAGTTAATATTGATGAAATGGAGGTAGAAGGGGTATATCAAGAGAATCATATTGATGATCCATTTGATGTCAGTCTTAGTGAAATACAATCACTGCATAGGGAAGATATGGATTTGGAAGACGTTGAGCAGTTGATATATTCAGGTACACATGAAAAAGTGAATTTAGATAATTCTGATGAAGATGAGTTAGATGATACCTTAGTTGATTATTGTAGCAGTGAAAAAGAATTTCAGCAAAATATTGTTTCCGACGATGATACTGATGATGAAAATGCAACAGGTAGATGGATATGTAGTATTACTAATCTGCTATTATATTATTTCTTACAAATTCTGTGTTAATCATAAATATATATTACATTTATATATAGTGTATTCAGTCTTTTCTTTTGTAGTTGAGTTGAACATCAATGTAGCTTAATTATTATTACGAATTTTGTTTCAGGTGGCAGCCAATGACTTTGTTGTCCAGATCCTTAATTGTTGCTCAACTGTAAGTTGTCATCTCCTCTATGAAATGGTGATATTATTCATAGCTCAAGCTAATTGAGTCTGAGCAAACAAATATTTGTAGAAATTATTAAAAAACTAAAAAAGATTTTGTTTGGCTAGATTAATTGGACTGATCCAAAATTGGAGATTTCTTGGCATAAGTGTGATTTGGTGTTTTATCTACGTTTTATGTTTGTATGTGTTGTTGGGAGGTTTGAACCCTAGATAATATCGCTTCATTATCGCCGGATCGAGTTCGTTTTTGTCTTCTCTTTCAAGATTTAGGGTTCGATCGAGTTTTCCTCTTTGTTCGATATTTGTTCTATTAATGTTACTAATTTTCTGGGTTTTCTCTTTGTATGACATAATATAGTGATAATTTTTCGTGAAATTATACTTTTAATAATACATATTTGACGTATTTAATTATATTTTTCGATTAAAATTAATAATATTATCTTTTACTTGGTCATTTGGTTCCGAAAGAGTTTGTTCCAGGATTATCCTTGTTTTGTATTATTCCCTTTTATTACCAGATTTTGCCGGTTGCTCATCTTTATCTTACATGTTTTTATACAGGAATTAGCAGGATAACGGGTGAAAGAGTCCTACTCCGATTGTATGGAAGCAAAAGTTAAATGCATTTCGTAACCTATATTACCTTCATAAATTAAAGTTTTTGACTTATTATGCATACTTTTTAGTTTGTAAATTATGCATAATATTTCACTATTTGTATTACTGAATATATTGACAATAAATTATGATCTATATTTTTTATTTGGTTTGGTCTCATATGAAGTTACTCTATGCATGCATTCACTTTCAAGATAATAGTGTAATGCAAACTAAAAATAAAAAGTACCAAAAAATTATTTGAAAAGTATCATAATAAAATCTGAATGTATGGATACACTCATCCACAAGAGATCAACTCTTTTTATTTTTGCTTTTAGCCCCGCCATATGTATTAAGCTAGCTCCACCCTTGCTTATACTCTTGTGTCTCGATCTTAGTTAAAAGTTGTGGATAGTAAAACGAATAATGATATTCCCAATATGAAGATCTAAAAAGAAGATACACTTAGTTATTTAATTTTAATTTAAAAAAAATGTCATTGTATTTATTTAATTTTTATCGGTTTCATTTTTCTTTTTCCCTCATTTTATTCTTTGAACGAACATCAACAATTTAAACTGTTTTTCTATATATATATATATATATATATATATATATATATATATATATATATATATATATATATATATATATATATAGATTTAACAAATAATATTGACACGACACATATCTTGTTCGTCAAACATTAATACACAATTGCATTAAAGGCCCAATCTTGAAGTTCAACTCAAAAATCAAATATTTTAGATGATCTTGTGAGATGTAATCAGACCAAATCAACTTGGGACTAGACTGATATTTTTTTTTTGGTTTGATCTCGTTTAATAAAGTTCGTTAACATATACTCCCTCCGTCCCATACAATATTACATTATATGCCACTATTTTTTTTTCACACTAACCAAATTTAATACTATTAAACAACTCTCTTATTAAAGTTGAAAAGACTATCATACCCCCATAAAAAATAACTTATATTATTAAACAATTCTTAGATTAAAGTTAATATATTTGTTTAGGGATGGACATTTGGTCGGTTTTGGGTAAATTTTCGACTGAACCAAATTAAGAGAAATTTTAAACATATAAACTGAAATCGAACATAAATTATTAAAAACCAAATTGAATCGAATCGAATTAATTCTTCAATAATTTCAATTTAACCGAATAAATTTTATTTTTTATTAGTTAAATATTCAAAGTGATTTTTTCAACATTTTTCAAACTACAATACAACCAACTAATCAATGAAACTACTAATTAGATTCACACAATAAAATCAAATACAACTTATATCATTACAATTCACAATCACAATCAAATTCACCACAAACTAACTTTGAACAAGATCATCATAGTTCGTTTACAATCACAAAGCAAGTTAACTATATATTCTTACATAATACGTGCAAAAAATAATAAAATTATAATTAATAAATATATTTTATTTTTACATTTTTTATATATTTCAGTTTATTCGGTTTTTATATGATACATTTGTTTTACCATATTTTTTTATAAATTCTTATTTTGATATATATGATTATTATGAAACTTCATTATATATTTTCACATATAAGACTTTTTTTTTCCTCAATCGATAAATACTCACATGTTTTAAATATAAAATATCTAATAAAACTTATGCATATAAATCAAATATATCATCAATAATGTTTACTAATAATGATCATTAATAATTTTAAAAACCAATACATATTAATATTTTTAACTATTTACAAATATTTTCTATATAATATGAGTCACTGTCCTACGACACCTGTTCACCGTGTAAAACTGATATTATTATATTAATTCAATAATAATATTATTTTTATAAATTAATACCATAGTATTCTACACTATGATATTGATTTATAAGTATAATTATATTATTGATTGAATGCTATGATATTATTAAGTAAATGCAAATGTATCAATTTTACATGGTGTAAGTTTCATATAAAAATTTATACTATAATATTAACTCTTATCAACACATATGCAATACATCCCTATATTACTGAGTTTGTTTTTGCTTAGGTGTCGTCATGAGGTTAATTTGAATAAGGTGTCACATTCTTATTAAATGCATATATATGTTAATAATCTATGTATCATTTTCCTATTGATTTATGATTAATATATGTCATCTATGTGGTATTTTAATATAAGAAAGAATTAATTAAAAAATATATTTCTAAGGAGGTTTGAACCTTAGACCTCTTGCACAGTACGTATATTTTTTATTAAATAAGTTGATATATAAATCTTTAAATATATTAAATATCTATTTTATATCTAAAAAGTGTTATCATATGACAATTTTTAAACATAAATTATATTTAACTTAAGCCTATAAATGTATGTAAGAAAAATTGTGGCTGTATCAACTTTAAAAAAAAAAAAAAACTTAATATAATCATATATGATACTTATTGTAAATATACGATATATATATATATATATATATATATATATATATATATATATATATTATTTGGAGTAATATTTATGCATCAATTATATAAAAAAATCTATTAATCGTCTCCTTTTTTTTTTATTAATTGTAAAATAAATTTGAAACAAATCTTATAGTAAATTCTTTCACATAATTATAATAATTATAATCCATAGCATGAATTGTCATACAATACCATAAGTATTCTACACTATGATATTAATTTATAAGTATAATTATGTAAGGAACTATATTAGAATATAATTAAAAAAAAAAGATAAACAATAAAAATACAAGAAATTGAAAAAATTAAAATTTTAATAGTTTTTTTTAAATAAAATTGTAACATTTTAAATAAAAATTTCATATCACGTTTTATATGTAAATAAAGTTGGACACTGAGAAATAAGATGCAAATGAATTAAAGAAAAAAAAAGTAATTTTCACTCCAATTATAAACGAATATTGCAACGTAAAAAAAAAAAAAGAAAAAAAGGGAAAAAAAGAATTTAAAACCAAAAACACAATGTGCTGAGTTTTGCTACCAGTAGAGAAATCCAAATTCTTATGGGCGGGTTTTTCAATTTTTTTAATTTTCATATCACAATGAGATTAGGAAAGAAATCCAAAGAAATCAAAGATTTCCTTGTTCTCAAACACGTTCTCCACATACAGATTTTTACTGTCCTTCTTCTTATACACTTTCGCTTCACACAAATTTCACGTTCTCCACCTTTCATCAACAACCATCGCTCAATAGAGAAAACCAACAGTCAATAGAGTGACGGGTAAGTTCCTTCAATTCGCGTTTCTTTGATCCTTTTTTTTAATAATTATGTAGTCTATTTAATCAAAATTTAGTTAAAAGTTTTTTAATAGAAAAAATTATAATGAGTGAATGACCTCTTTCAAATGTTTCGTTCGTTGAAATCTGCTTAATCAAATAAAATGTTTTATGCATCCATGATGTTTGCTGAAATGACTGAGTGAATTTATCTTTCTGTTGATGTGTAAATTATGGTGTATATATATCATAATCATCATCTTGTTTATCATTATTCAAGATTTGTCATTGAAAAGGAAACTGGTAGCAAACAAAATTGCAAAATATTTAACACCTATCAATTGGTTAATCCTAAATCAAACGGAATAAACAGGATTTTGTATTCAATTTTTTTTATATTTTTGTGGTGAAATCTTTAGTAAACCTAGCGAGGCATCGATTCTTGCAATGATAGATATCCGTATTTTTCTTCTTAGTTCTGTGAATTCTTAAATTACGTTCATTGTTGTTGTTTTTAAATAACCATGTGGATATTATTTTTATGTCTTCTTTGGCCTCTTTGTATGCTCTAGATGGTGAATGAGAAGAGTTTAGGCCACTTTAGTTGTGTGTGGTCGTAATTCCAATAATAGACTTTCATAATTTATTTTCTTATTTTGAACTCTCAACATATTATTTTGGATTATCAAATAAATTTTTTCATGAATGAGTCGAACTTAGAAAGCAGAAGTTGTTGTTGGGTTCTTGAAAACAATATCAATGGTACCTCTTCTTTTGAACAATTCAGAAAAATTATTGCACGAGACGGCCATTGACATCTATTACTAAATTGAGGTGGCCAATTACATTGGATAATTCTGTATTTCAGTTGTCATTTCTAAAACTTCATGTCAAGATTCTAATATAAGGTGGTTGGAAGAATTGTGTGGAACTGATAATATAACCATTACTGTCTTTAGAACTATTTTGGATGCACACTTTCCAATTTAAAATTCAACAAATAAATACTTCTGGTGTATTGGTTTATTTGGTTTAACTTGTGTGAAATTCTACTTAATCGATTGATGTCTTGCTTGATAAAAATAACTATGAAATATTAAAGTTGTTGAAACGTTGCTAATACTTGCATGATTGGCTGCTAATATACAGTTTCTTTTGGAATACATCCAGTTTAGTTGCTGCCATTAGATTTAACTTATTTATTATTCTTAAGCTTTTTGTCCAGAGTGACACTATTTGAGTAATACATGCTGAAGTAGAGATGATTTGGTAGCTGTATTGTTTCATAGAAAATCAAACACCAAACATATATTACATTTCATCAATCTCCACAATTCATATATGGGATTCAACACAGAAAATTCTAAGTTCTGTAAGAAAATTATTGTGTTAGGAAATAAGAGAAATCTGCTATTCTCTGCTTGTCACTGGCGTCAATTTTTTATCTTTGGAGTGCAAACTTGAGGTGTAGATACTGCTGCTTTAGTTAAGTTGATATCATATAAACTTGATTTGCAAGCATTGGGCACTTTATTTCCTCTATAGACTTTGCAAATGTAGCTTATAAAGTTCTGAAAATCCTGCATCCATGTAAGCAAACTTTGCTTATATTTTCTTTGTATAATTGTGGCTATAGATAATAGAGGGAGAGAGAGACTAACTTCTTGAAGAGGAAAATTGTTAATAACTACCCAGGGCACAAACCTATGTTTAGGATTCAGATTAGCCATTTCATCGGCATATGAGTTCTCTAATTGTATAGTGTGGATATATATATATATATATATATATATATATATATATATATATATATATATATATATATATATATATAACACATTTCTATGATTTTTCCCGAACCCTCTTCACCATAAATTTCAGTTAAAACACTCCTTATAATAAGTAAAAAAACTTATCCCAAAGTAATTGTTTGGTCCCTTCCCAATCATTTTGATATACCAGTTTTGTTTGTCTCTTTTAAGACTCTGTCTTCATTTTCTTAATATTTTTGATGTTTGGAAAGACAATAAAAATTCATTAAGTGGACATGAAAACAAGGAAGAAAGTGAAATAATAATAATAATAATAATAATAATAATAATAATAATAATAATAATAATAATAATAATTTATAGTGGAAAAGGCAGAATAAATAAACTTCCTCTAATAACACTTGATAGTGAAAAAGGTCGATTGGGATCCCTTGAATTTCTCCCTAAGAAGAGGGCTTTATGGGTGTCATAAGATTATTGAGAGGTGGGTTTTGCAGTATGAGATCAACAAGAGTGGTGGGGTTTGGGGGTGGGGGTGGGGTTGTTCATCTATGAGTAAGAGATCACATTGTACAAGCACCAATGCATTGTACAAGAAGTCCATACTGTTGTACTTAACTTTGTATGCTGTCGTGAGGCTCTTACCAGCTTATAAAGTTATTAATTTACATATAATAGGATGCTAATAGTGAAATTGATTTAATAAAATTAATTCAACTCTTCCATTTACCTCTTGATCGTTGTAGTTGCTGTTGATTTTGGTTGTTGTTTTCATTTGGCTAAGAGCAGGTTTCTGATATGGCTCCCGGAGGTCCATCGAATTTGAGACAAAAACGCAGCTTTGTTTCAAGAACAGCGATCAAAGGTCTTCTTCATAAGGAAAGAAGTATAGGGCTTCAAGGCGCAAATACTTTGCCAAACAATCAGAACACCGAATGTCAAACAACAGAAAATTATTTTTCTATTGAAAGTGACAATACTTTGCCAAACTTAGCTTCTCGAGCTTCTGAAATACCCAGGGTTGTAACCTCTTCTGTTCCATCTACGAAGAACATTCAACATGCATCAAGTGAAGATGTCGCTGCAACATCAGGTAAAGTTGTTATGTTTAGCTATTTTTATGCATATTGAGTGCCTCAAACCACCTTAGATCGATAGGTTTTAATGGATTTAGTTGTTGGATTCTTTCTAATTTTTTATAGCACAATGTTAATTGAATTCTATTCATGTAAATGACCTATTAAGGTTTGGTTTATTTGCTGCTAGGAATTGTTAATGTGGGTTGCTATCAGTAAGTTTTTGGAATTGCTCTGTGGTTTGTCATGTGTTGCTGATTTTTTAAATTGCAATTCATAAAAGTTTTTTTTTTTTGCTTGCTGTTTTTTTAGTTTGTGATCTCTTTTATTTTGTAATATTTTAGTTGTACTGTTGATTTATAATTGTATAGAACAGTTGTATATCTTTTACTAGATGTTTTGATTTCTTGTTTGGTCATTTCGTGGGTTTATTTGTTGTTAAGTATGTTTATGGATAATTTGGTATACAACAGGTTCTTTTGTATAGTGGTCTCATTTTTTTGTTTTTGGTCCGCTATTTGGGGCTTTATCAAACTTAAGTAAAAAAATTGGTATAAAAGATACTAATTGAAACTAAAATGCACATGCATAATAATTCATCGTCAATCTATATTGTGAAAAGAAATTGACATTTTAAAGTAAAAATTAGTCATAATATTAATTGTAAAGATAGCAAGGAAACTAGATATTTTGGGTCAGGTTGTGGCCCCCCTCTTTTTTTTTCTATTATTATTTCTCGCCTTTATTTGTGTTGTGTATCTTAAGTATGAAAATTATGTACTCTAACAAACTTTTATTGTTCCAATATAGCTTCTGGTTACAAAAGAAGGACTCGGGGTAAAACAACTGGAAAGGGTATTTTAAAGTACTTTAATACCTTCCAAAAAAAATGAAGATTGATGTGGATCCATCAATTGGGAGACCTAAAAATGCGAACCAATCTGCGAAGCTCGCAAGCGAAATTGGTGTCGTAACGAGTAATGTTCTCCATGTACCTAAGAGATGGAAAGATGTTGATGAGGTTAATGGACTAAGACCAGAATTTGACCATCTGCAGGTAAAAGCTAAAAAAATTATTTCTAATATATTGTATTTACCTCTTGTAATCTAATGTGTATGTTTGTATGTGAATTGTAGATCCACATGGATGTAAATATTGATGCTCCTGGTGTGAAACGTTGTTTGGTCGATAGGATAAGAACAAGTACTCGACAAAAGCGTCACATATTGCATAAACACTTTTGTAAGTTCGCAACTTTACAAGAGGCTAAGGATAATAAGCCATCTTCATGCGACAAAGTTAACTGGGAAGAACTATGTGATCTTTTTGCAACAGACAAGTATAAGGTAATAATTTTATGCTTCTATGGATATATTGGGTCATTTTTGCATACTTTGCTTTGTTCCCTAAGTTTTCAAAATGATATAAGAAACCCTTTTAACTATTTTAAAAATACCATTGAAATTGGAATATTTTTTTTTAGTATTTCACTTACTCCTAAGTTGATTTAGTTTATGCTTTTGTAGAAAATAAGTGAAGTGAATAGAAACAACAGACAGAAACTGCGATGCAAACATATAACCGGTAGAAAGGCCTTTACGGTTCGACAACATGAAATTGTGAGTATACAATAATGTTCCCTTTTTTTGTTATATATGTTTAGCTTTGATGAAATGTTACTGATTTTTTTGTGAGTTAGCTGAAATATTCTTGATTTTTTTTCTGTACATTTTAGTTTTCCTATATAATATTTTGTGAGTTTTTTTTTTTTTTTTTTTGGGAAGTCTGAACATGAGTTGAATGGAGAACTGTGTGACCGAATTGACCTATATGAGCGTACACATTGTTCTGAAAAAGATGGATGGAAATCTGACCAGGCAAAGAAAAATTGGGTAAGTCATGTTGTCTTTTTTCACAATACGTCAGTGCATGTGATACTTTTGTCCTTCATTAGAAGAAATCATCATACTAAACTTGATAATTTGGTCTGTTTATTTTTTTCTCATTTGCTTCTTCATAAACCCATCCTTGATGATTCTTATTGGCTCTGATCACTTTGAAAAATAAGAATTAGATTGAATGTGATACGGGATGAATTTCTAATTATAGGGTTAGAAAATAAGAAGAGAAAAATAATATAAAATGAAGAAAAGTTTGATTTTATGATAGGTTTTAAGGTTTAAATTGAGATATAAGTAAATATGTTTAAGATGTATGGGGTTTTGAATGGTGCTTCTGATATCTAATTTGTGAAGCATATAATGAGCTTTGTGATGAATGCAAATATTATTATTTACACTCTTTGATTTTGTTATCTGACTTGTGATATTTTTTTTGAAAAGGTTATCTAACTTGTGATATTATTGACACTATTTTGTCTATGATGTTCAAATTTTTTTCCATTTATTATTATTTCACCATCAGGAGATGATGAAACAAAAGAGAGAAGAATATATTGAGCTTGGAATTGAGAAGAGTGCTGAGGACATAGTCTTGGAGGTGTTGGGTCATGGAGCAGGATATACAAAAGGTTTTGGTTATGGTCCAAAACCTCCAAGTAGACGCAATAAATTGGACAACTTTTCTAATCAATTACAGGAGGAACTAAATGACACAAAAGAGAAGTTGGAAGAATCGGAAGCTCAAGTGCATGAACTCAAAACACAAGTGGATGTTTTGAATGCAAATATGGCTACCCAAGGTGAAAATATGGTTGCCCAAGAGGCAAAAATGGCTGCCCAAGATGCAAAAATCGAGAAATTAATAGCTTTTTTGATTGATAAAGGGATGAAATTATAAACATTTAATTTAGTTAATTCTTAATGGAGTTTTTTTATTCATATGACATTGTTTGTTACTTTCGTATTGCTTGAAGGAGTTATTTTGTTAATGCAACTTCGTTTTTTTATCTTTAATTTAGTTTTTATTATAAATATTTGTTCTTTTCTTATATTAGTTATTGAAATTAGTTTATCATGATAAAATTTTTAATCACTAATAAATATATCTTATTTATTATTAATAATTTAATATATGGCAATTAAAATAAATCATCAATAAAATTATCTTTCGTGATGAATTTTGTGTCACAATACATATTACTTTTATGATAAAATAATAGTCACTAAATATCAATTAATAATGACGATATATATTGTTATTATATATAAATTTTGTTGCGATGATTTCCATTTTTGTCACTGAATGAGATTTTATTATGACAAAAATCACATCTTTTGATGACACCGAATATGTTTGTCACTAAAGTATTATTTTGTGACAAAATATTTAGTCGTTATAAATATATGTATAACGATGAGTAAATTTTAGTCACTAAAGTGTTATTATTTTGTGACTAAATATTTAGTCGTTATAACTGTATATATAACAACGAATATATTATAGTCACTTTAGTGTAATTTTTTTTATGACGAGAAAAATTTAAAATATGACAAATTTTAATCGTCACTGTACCAAAATTTTCAGTGATGATTATCGACTTCGTCACTAAATAGTCTGTTACAGTGACAAATAATTTGTCACTATTTCGACGTCATTTAGTGACAATCAGAATTTAGTCACTAAATAATACTCTTTAATAACAAATATTTTCGTCATTATATGTACAAACATATAACAACAAACATCATTTTGTCACGAAAGAACACTCTTTCATGACGAATTATACAAAATATGACAAAATTATTAGTCTAATCGTGACAAAATTGACATCACTAAAATTTGATAATGTTAGTTATCTATGGACAATCGTCAAAAAAAAGTAATTTTTTTGTGACAATAAATAAAATCGTCGTGTAAAATTGAACATTTAGTGATGAAATATCACATTAAGTGACGAAATTTTAAACCCAAGCGTGACAATTTGTATGTCACTATAGATAAAATGTTATAGTGATAAAGATTTTTATTGTCATGATAAGATGACTATTCGTGACAAATCTAAATACTGTCGCAATTACCCAAATACGATGCACAAAAGACGACGTTCTTTGCGACGAAAATTTTCGTCACCAAATACTTATTGTGACAAAAAATGATGTTTACGCGACGAATTTTGTCGTCGCGATTTGTCAAATTTCTTGTAGTGTCACGATCCCCTTTGCTGCCACCATTTTTCCGGCGATTCCCGTCGATTTCACCATACATTCATCTTCCTTTCATCAAATTACCATTATACATTGAATCAAGATAGAATTTTGAGGGTTTTGTTGAGAGAATTTGGGGCTTTTTGTGATTTTTGCTGGGGTGTGCCTTCCAATTCGATTTTCGGCCAAAATTCGCATATAAGGTATGTAATTCAACTCCTATTGGCTTCAATTTCGTAGTTAGATTGTGATTATTGCATTGGTGATTTTATTAGGCCATTTGTTAATTGAATAGGAATTTCATGTGGGTATTTTGTAAAGCACCGTATTTGCATTATTGATTGAACGAATTTGGAGCCATTGTTGAGATATTTTGGATTAATTGAGGAGTTTAGGAGTATGTGTAGAATTGTAGGGGATATCTTGCTCGTTTATTAGTGGATTTTGCGTGGAAATTGATTGTGGCATGTTTGGACATTCTTAGTGAAATATGTTGGGATCATTTGGTCAAGTTGAGTTATTGTTATAATAGAAGTGTATGAATTGTTGATGCTTATTTGTCTAATACTTGCTAGATGGCTATTGATTTTTTTTTTCGGAATTTAGTTGAGCTAATTTGCATGACTTTTGATGAGCTTATTTGATGTGAATTAAAGGTTGAGGTCATGTTAGTAAGTTTACATATTTTTGAAGATTATTTGAACACTTCTATTGGTTATATTTGCTTTGTTGACTCTTTGACCATTTGTTGAGGTTTTGTTAGCTAGACACTAGGGATTTTGTTTATTTGAGATATTATGGCTTGTTGACTCGTTCATGGCATGCTTGATATTTTTCTGAGTTTGTATTTTATGTGGGAGATTGATTTTGCTCTTGGGATTATTTTTGCAGGCACGATGTTTAGGGGAATTGATGGAAATAACCTCTCGGATGCAGAGATCCGTGAGAGGAAAGAGGCCATCAGATTCGCTCACCGTATGCCCGCCGAACTTGGGATTCAGTGGGATGACCATCAGTGGAGGACGCACATTGGTCTCTACGCCGAGTTATATAACAGGGTGGTCAAGACCCGTTTGGTGGACCAGGACTGTATGGAGTCGATGGGTATCGAGGAGGATATTCCTCGGTTATTTGAGCAGATCGGCATGGGAGGCTTCCTGATGCAGAGGCCTCAGACTTATCTCGGACTCACCCTAGAGTTCCTCTGCACTGTCAAGATTGATAAGGCCAGGAGGGCCAAATTTTCCAAGGGTATCACCTTTGAGCTGATGGGACGAGAGTATTCGTTGACGTTGGACGAGATCAACGAGATAATTGGAGCACCCACCGATCCCGATCGATCACTGCTTAATATGAGAAAAGAGTATAACGCCAAGAAGTTTTGGAGGCGTATTTCAGATTCAGGGGCACCGAGTCAGCCTGAGTTCATTCCGGGGAAGTCGAAGAGCACCCACATCCGGAACCCGGTAATCCGATACTTGGAGAAGATTCTCGCGAGCACTATATTCGCGAGATCGAAGGGAGGAGCTGTGGTTTCCGAGGAGTTATATGTCATATGGTATTTCTTGCACGGGGTTCGATTCAACGCGGCCGCGTACCTCTGTTATCTGTTTGAGAGAGCCATTAGTACGAAATTCAAGAAGATTAATTTTGGAGGGATGATTACTTTGATTGCTGAGCACCTCGGGATCCCCACTCACAACCTTCGAGCTTTAGCGGGCCCCGATCTTACTACCGATACCATGCGGCGCATGAGGACACTCGACCGCATTGGTAGGACGTGGTGTCTCCAGCAGCACCATAGTGGCCGATTCCCTCTTCCGAATAAGAGGCTGACGACTGTGTTTGGTTCTACTGCTTTCGTGACCATCAACCTACGCATGTGGTCACAGCGTCATACTGAGGCGATAGATGCCTATACGAGAGAGCACGGGGATGTTCTCTGAGATGAGGATGATGATGATGATGATGAGGGACAGCAGTCAGGATCGGATGATGATGAGGGTGAGGATGATGCAGAGGGAGCAGAGGCAGAGGTAGGAGATGACGAGGACGAGGAGTATGAGGAGCCGGAGCAGGAGGAGCCACCGGTACAGATGGATGAAGATTACCAGCCAGAGATTAATATGTACTGGCAGGACGAGATGAGGAGTAGAGAGTATGAGGCTGGGAGTTCATCGCAGAGGCCGTGGGTGTTGACTGAGCAGATGTGGGCGGATAGTCAGAGGATGCACATTGAGAGTCTGACTCGCCAGGATGAGATGTATCGGATGATAGAGGAGACGCGTAAGACTCAGCAAGATATGTACACCCTCTTACAGCAGATGAGCTCGTGGAATTTCGGGCCAAGACACTACCCTCATCCACCGCCGCCGTCCGATTATTAGGGCTATCCCCTATTCCTCATTCCCTATCCTTAGTTTTTAGATTCCTATCTTCTTGATGATTTGTACTCTTGATGGTGATTGTACTCTTGATGATGTGATGTTTTGGATTGTTGGTTGATTTTATTGATGCTATGATTCTCTTGATTCTTTTTGAGCTTATTGTCTATTGATGATTATGTTTTGATGATCTTTTGGATTCTTTATTCCTATGATTCCTTATTCTTTGATATTGAGTTTCATTGTGGATGTAGTGTCATATCTTTTAGAATCATTTTTGATGTAGTGAGTATGCTTGGATTTATGTACATGAGCACTTGTGCTTGATTTGCAAGACCTATTGAATTTTGATTTGATCATGAGTTGATTTGTAGCTTGAAGCTAACATTCTTGATTAAATATGTGAAGATGGATGTGATTGATAATGCTTGATTCATTGCTCAATTTAAGCCCGTGAGCTTTTGTGCCTTACTAATCGTACATCTTATACGGTTGTTATGATTTCTTTGTGAGTGCATCATTCATGATTTGTATACTAGAACTTGCCACTAGACTTGTTGATATTGATCTTTGTGTAATGTCTTGAAAGTGATAAGAGGCCATGTTTGGAATGATGAGTCACTTTGCCAAATTTTTCCCCACCAAATACATTTGATTTCCTTAGTAAGCCATGTTGAGCCTATTATCTTTATTCTTTGGCAAGCCAAGTGAGATGGAAACCATTTTTGCCTATTTTTATGAGTCTTCTTGTCCTATGCTTAGTAGAGCTTGAAATGTTGGCTAATGATGGTGATTTGATTGTTAAGTGTGGTGGGAATAATTTGCTAAGTGATGAATATTGAAAGAAGAAAAAGGTTGTGAAAAATTGAATTGTGAAGACGAATATGTGAAAATGAAGTGAAAAGAAAGATTCAATTGGTGAGCTTAAGAAAAAGAAAGCTCAAGTGAATAGTGGATTGATCATTGAAGTTCAAAAGGAAGAGTGTGCTTGATGAAAAGAGAAGAGATGTGTTTTGTATTGATTAGCTTACATTCAAGTCTCTACTACTTAGTCACTCTTATCCATATACATCCCACCTTTCCAAAGAGCCTACATTACAACCAAAGAGAAAGACCTCTTTGATTCTTGATTAATCACAAGTGATTTTGATTGAGATTAAGTCTTTTGGCAAGCATATGGTGTGCAAGTTTGTGAATTTGATGATTGAGTGCCTTATACCTTGATACACTTGAGTGATGTGAGAAACACTCCATGGAAGGAGCAATGTTTTAAGTGTTTGATTGAGCATTTGTTTGATCATGATTTATCTTGATTGCTAGTGGATAGTTTGCATTGATACTAATGTTCATTGATGAGTTCGATTGTCTTATACTTCGCCTATAGTGCCATGTGACATAATTGCAATCAATTCACTTCTTTGTTCTTAGTTTCTACGTTGCTCGAGGACGAGCAACAATTCAAGTTTGGGGGTATGATTGGAGTGAATTGATGCATATTTTTAGGGCCTATTTTAGTGCAAAAAGTGAGCTAAAGTGTTAGTTTTTGTGCCTAAATGTGAAAAGTATCACTCTTTTGCTTAAAATGTATTATTTGTGAGATTTGATGTTTTTCGTCCATTTTGCAGGTAATTCGGTGGAATTTTGCCAATCCGAGAGTACCGTTGGACTTAGAATGAATAGATGAACATATCGGACGAAAACAGGGGTCGGGGCCGAAGCCCCACGCGAGAAAAGTGCCCTGGACTCGAGCTCTGATCGAGGGACAAGAGCCTCGAGTCGAGGGATATGCAGAAAGGACCAAAATCAGAAGAAAAGCAGGCGCCTCGACTCGAGGGCTGGACCTCGAGTCGAGGGAAGGGACAAAAGCAGAAGCCTCGAGTCGAGGCCTGACCCTTGACTCGAGGGGGCAGTTTTTCAGAATTTTTGTATTTAAAGGGGAGAAGCAGAGCAATTCAAAAGGGAGAATTCAGTATAGCAGTTAGTAGCGGTTTTGGGGCGATTTCTCAGGCCTCAAGCCAATTTCTTCCTTGTAGTTAGAGTAGAAGTTAGATTTAGACTTAGATTTCAATTGATGTTGGTAGATTAGCCATAGATTAGCCTTAGATCATTGTAATTCTTTCAATTCAAGCTTGTAATTCATTTGGAGATTGGTTTGAAGACTCAAGCATTCCTATTGTTGTGGATTGAAGATCATTTGGTGATGTTTTTCCTCTTTTTTCTCTTTAATTTCTTAATTGTTGTGAGTTGCTTATTGTTTGTTCAATTCTATATTCTTCCCATGGGTATTGTTTGTGGTACCATGGGCTAACTCTCTTGTGCTTGGGTTAATTGAAATTGATGATGATTTGATTGATTATGCTATAATTGTTGATGATTGGAGATCAATTGAGTAGATTGCTTACTAATTGTGATTCTCATTTGTGCTTCATGCATAATTATCTCTTTAGATTAGTGTTTGATCACCCTAGCTATAGACGAGAGTTGCGCTAACGTGATCCGGGATTAATCGGGTGATAATTGTGTATAAATGTGTGGATTGGGTGCTTCGGAATCGAGAGATTAGTTGCACTAAGGATACTCACATTAGTTTCTTTCCTAATTGTGATTCTTAATTGTGTTTTGTGTAAAATTATCTCTTTAGATTAATGGTTAATCACCCTAGCAATAGGCGAGAGTTGAGCTAACGTGATTAGGTGTTGATCGAGTTTCAATTTTGCATGATTGTATGAATTGGGGACTTCTACATTGAGAGATGGGAAGGACTAAGGATACTCACATTATGCATTGTGATTTTAATGGAGTGATTAATTTCATGATGGTTTATGCTTTCTATCTTAGTTGATTTGCAATTTGATTCCATTGTAGCTTGTTGATTGATGATTCATTGATGGACGTTAATCCTAACACCTCTATCCCACCATTAATTGTTGTTTTTGTTCTCGTATTCTAAGTGTTCAGTCATTTGCTTGCTTATTTTTGTTTGTATTTTGCAAGTGTTTGGTAGTGTTAGTGCCAACCATTGTTGCAACTCTAGTCACTAAAAACTCGTATTTCTAGGGCCTTATGTGCATACTTTTTCCCATGGGTTCGATATTTTGTTGATTGGTCTTAATACCACTTACCCGAAAAACTACTCCAATCAGCAGGAATCACAGGGATTATCACTTAAGGAGGAGATTCTAGCTTCAATCTGGTACATAGACAGTGGTTGTTCACAGCACATGACTTGTAACAAGAAGCTACTATCAAACTTTCAGAATATTGATGGTCCCAGAGTTTTGTTTGGAGATAATAACTGTGGACAGACTAAGGGAGTTGGTACATTAATTATAAGGGATGTCCAGGTATTTGAGGTTTATTTTGTAGAAGGATTAAAGCATAATTTGTTGTCTGTTTGTCAACTCTGTGATAAAGGCTTTCTTGTTAAATTTTCTAAAGATAAGTGTGATATCTTAAATAGTTCCTCAGACAAGGTACTCTTAACTGACTTCAGACATGGTAATGTCTATGTGGCTAACTTTAACAGTTGCCCCAAAGACACATGTCTTGTAGCTAAAGGTGGAGATGATCTCAGCTGGCTATGGCATAAAAGACTTAGTCATTTGAACTTCAAAACCCTAAGTAAGCTAGCTAAAAATAATCTTGTCAAAGGACTACCTGAGAAGTTATGTTCAACTGATCTGAAATGCGATGCTTGTCAAAAAGGTAAACAACCCAGACACTCTTTTAAAAGTATTAATACATCCTCATCTGAAAGAGATTTACAACTCCTTCATCTTGATTTGTTTGGACCTGTTACACCACTCTACTTTAGTGGAAGGAAGTATACCCTTGTAGTTGTTGATAATTTTTCTAGATACACTTGGGTAATATTTCTTTTAAAAAAGAATGAGACAGTGAACAAGATCCCTGATTTGTTCAGACAAATTCAAAATGAGAAGGGTGTTAATATTATTAAAATTAGGAGTGATAAGGGAACTGAATTCTTGAATTCTTGTTTATCTAACTATCTGAATGAGAATGGTATAGTTCACGAGACTTCTTCAGCTAGAACACCACAGCAAAATGGAGTTGTGGAAAGAAGAAATAGAACTCTCAGAGAAGCAGCCAGGAGCATGCTAGCTGAGTATGGAACACCTCATAGGTTCTGGGCTGAGGCTATCAACACTACTTGCTGCACTCAGAACAGATGCTTACCAGTCAAGAGTAAGGGTAAGACTCCTTATGAGATTTGGAAGGGTAAGGTTCCAAGAATCTCACACTTTCGTGCTTTTGGTTGTAAATGCTTAATCCATAATAATGGGAAGTCCAAGCTAATGACTTTTGATGCTAAGACAGCTGATGGGATATTCCAACACTTCCAAAGCATTCAGAGTCTTCAACAAGACAACCCTTTGTGTGGAGGAAACTCCTCATGTGGTATTTGATGAATTGCATACTTTTTCAGATAAAGTAAATCAAATTACAGATGATCTAGATAAAATTGAACTAACTAAAACCAAACATAGAACAGTCTATCTGCCTAGTTTTGATTCAGATTCAGATGATGAAGAATCCCCATCTGAGAATCTGAAGGCAACCCCTCTTCAGGTTCCATCCGAGGAGACACCCTTGACATCATCTGATCAGCCATGGTCAGTAGATGAAGGGGGAACGTCTGCTCAGGTAGAATCAGTTGAGTTGCCTACTGAGTCTACAGATGAGTGTACTTCAACTCAACCAGGCAGGAGGATGAGAAGTTATCATCCAGCTGATCAGATCATTGGGGATCCATCTAGTAGTGTTCAGACACGAACAATGTTAGATTCCCAAAGTTTGTTCAGCTGCTATGTGTCACTTCTCGAGCCTAAGTCTATTGAGGAGGCTCTATCTGATCTAAACTGGATAACTGCCATGCAGGAAGAACTGCATCAGTTTGAAAGGCAAAATGTTTGGGAATTGGTGGACAGACCCTTACATAAAAAGATTATAGGCACCAAATGGGTGTTTAAGAATAAAACTGATGAAAACAACATTATTGTTCGTAATAAGGCAAGATTGGTAGCTCAAGGTTACTCACAGACTGAGGGGATAGACTATGATGAAATCTATGCTCCAGTTGCCAGATTAGAAGCAATAAGGCTGTTTTTGGCATTTATTTCTTATAAATCTTTCAAAGTCTTTCAGATGGATGTCAAGTCTGCCTTTCTGAATGGTGTGTTACTTGAAGAGGCCTATGTAGAACAACCCCCAGGGTTTAGGATCAATAATAAGGTCTATAAACTCCATAAGGCTCTATATGGACTGAAGCAAGCATCCAGGGCTTGGTATGATACCCTGTCTAAATTCTTGATATCAAGTGGTTTCTCAAAAGGTAAGATAGACATAATTTAAAAGAAATAGATGGTAACATCTTATTAGTTCAAATTTATGTGGATGATATCATATTTGGTTCACCTAATCTGACCTTGTGTGAAGAGTTTAGTGTTCTCATGAAAAACAGGTTTGAGATGTCTATGATGGGTGAATTAACATACTTTCTAGGCTTGCAAATTAAACAGACGAGTAAGGGCATATTCATACATCAGACTAAGTATGCTAAGGACCTTATAGATAAATTTGGGATGAATACTAGTAGGGAAGTTAAAATACCTATGGCAACTAACTTCTCTATGGATTCAGATGAGTAGGGGATACCCACGGATGCAATGGAGTATCATGGACTTATTGGATCCCTTCTCTATCTCACTGCAAGTAGGCCAGACATAACCTTTTCAGTTGGGGTATGTGCAAGATTTCAATCAAATCCCAAGAAAACATATTTGGAGACGGTTAAGAAAATCCTTAAATATCTTAAAGGGACTATACTAGTTGGGTTGTGGTACCCATCTGATGACAACTTCGAGCTATCAGGATATTCAGACTCAGATTTTGGAGGCTGTAAAATTGATAGGAAATCCACCTCTGGAACTTGTCAATTTTTAGGCAACAAATTAATTTATTGGTTATTTAAGAAACAGACATCTGTTGCAACCTCCACAACTGAAGCTGAATACATGGCAGCTGGTAGTTGTTGCTTTCAGCTCCTCTGGATTAGTCAGCAGCTTAGGGATTATAACATTCTAACATCATTTGTTCCTATTTATTGTGATAGTAATAGTGCAATAGCTATGATCTACAACCCTGTCTTGCATTCTAGGTGTAAGTATATAGATATCAGGCATCACTTCATTAGAGATCATGTTGTAAAGAATGACGTTAGAATAGAAAAGATAGCAACTGAGTTTCAGAGAGCAAATCTACTTACAAAACCCTTAGCTGAATCTAGATTTAAGGAATTTTGTTTAGAATTAGGATTACTTGATGCATCCTTAGCTGATTTTTAATTGCTATTGTTTGTATCTTATTTTTTCCTTCTTTCTTTTCTCTTTCTTTAAATCTTGTCTAGAAAGAATTATCAGACTTGATATGTGTCAAAGGACAATCACAGTGCTGATATCATTGATCTCCTTCTTAGGAATCAAGAATCAAGGATTAGTCATATTGACCTTATATGAATTAATAATTGCTTATCTGACATCAAGTAAATCAGACAAGGACACAATAGTCAGCTGATTTCTTCAAAACAGATGACTAGTTGCATCCTATCTGACTTACTTCGGCTACTAATGGTTTCATAAGTTTATGTATCTGCAGGAACAGGTAAAAGATCAACATTGTTAGATCAGCTTGAATTTTCTAATCTTATAAACCTCATCATCTGTTCACCCCTTTCTTGTTTCCTTCAAAATTCATTTTCAAAATTATTTTCAAAACTCATTTATTTCAAAACTTTTCAGATGAGTTGTATGTTTAAAAAATTCTTTATTTAAAATAATGGCATTTCAATTAAAACTTTGTCTTGAAAATTCTTTGTTTTCAAATAATTAGACTCGGAGAAATTTTTAAAAGGATAAGACAAGGTTGTTTTTTACTAAGTCTGATAAAACCCAGTCTGAAATAGAAAACCTTCATGCAAAGAAAGGTATATTTTGGCTTACGTCAGGTATACTTACTACCTCTGCATAAAGTAACCCTATTAGCAGTCTAATCCGTAGGATAAACGGTTACTTTTTACACAGTTCAAGGCGAGTTAATGCCACGCACTGAATGCAAAGCGTTTTTCCCGCATAGCCGTTGATATTTTTCACGCGCCTAAGTTGATCAACGGTAAAAAATAATTCTGATTTCGCCACGTATCACCTTCCCCAATTTTCCCTCTCTCTCCTCCTGATTTAAAAACTTACCCTTCTCTTTTCGAAACTCACTTTTACAAATTCCAGCCCTAATTTACTGCAAACTCTCTCAAAATTTTCTATCTGTTTAACTATGGCTTCTTCATAAAAAACCACTAAACGTCATAAACCAGTCTATCTATCCACCTCTATATCCAACTACAAGATGAACGAAGGGTTCTTTAAGAATAAACTGAAGGCGGAGATGTATGTAGACTTCGAGACAACAAGGGATAGAGAATCCTCTGAGATTCTTTAGCTTTTGGAAAGAGCAGGTCTAAGGGGTTTTTGTTCAATGAAGTCTCCCCAGAACAAAACCATCGATTTGTTGGGAGCAGAGTTTCTGTCAAACATGGCGGATACCTTAGAAGGGTTTGATACAAAGGTTGATGGCACGATCCTGTCATATCCGGGGAGACGATTGCTCGAATCTTCGACACGTCAATGGAAGGAGTAAATCCATTGACATACAAAGAGGATGAATGGGAGGAATCTTTTGACCTGATGGCCAGAATTACATACAGAGGAATACGAAGAGATTTAAAGAAAAATCTGATTAGGAGGAAAATCCGGTTGTTGTTGACGGTTGTAACAAAGTCGGTGTTAGGAGATCAAAGCTCGCATGATGGGCTATCCAAGCCAAGGCTGTGTTGTATGAGAACAATTCTGGATGGTGTTCAAGCCAACTGGGTACAGCTGCTGATCAATAGATTGAATGAGGAGAAAAAGAGGCTGACATTCAAGTCAGTGGCTGAAGGTTGGGTTGCAAATTCCACAGTAAGTTTATTCAATAAACTTACTAAGCTGATAGAAGGACTGAATAAAACTGCTGACTGGAGAGTGGGAGCAAAGAAGTGCCAAAAGGGCATCCTGACCAAGGATGAAAGACTTGGGGGAGTGCCAGACTCAGATGATGAATCAGATGTTGCCCGAGAGCAGAGGGCAGCAGCAGCAGCAGAGGAAGCAAGGAGGCAGGCTGCAGAGCCTGAGCCTGTGCTCGTAGTAGAGGAAGTACAAGTTGAGGAGACTCTTGCAGTTCTAGTAATATCAGCTGAGGAGGCAGTAGCAGGAGCGAGATCCCCTCAGAGGAGACCAAGAAGGAGGTTGGTCAAGGCCTCTGAGAAGAAAACAGTAGAGGAGTCTTCAGCTGCCCCCTCGAGCCAACCATCAGACGAGGAATCTGATGAAGATGATCAATTCATTCTTCAGAAGAGACCTCGGACTAAATCCTAGGCATCTGAGTCTTCCGGAAGCTCGGGACAGCAGACAGAGTCCTCCACCCTGCTGCCAGAGGAAGTACCTGTGCTCCAGATCGCAGCCGAGGTCGGCCAAACCGAAGTACCTCCCTCACCGACCAAGGAAGATGCTTTATCTCCTATTCAAGAGGAAGGTACAAACTCTTCTCTTTCTCTTTCCCAATCCCCCTCTGGCAATGAAGAGGTGTACCCGGCTGGCACCTCGGAGCCTCTAAAACAGCCATAGTTGCTCCAAACACCCAGTCCAACCCAAATAGTCCAAATCCCTACTCAAACTGAAACCACATCCATCCAAGCTGAACCCACCCCCACCCCAGCTGAATCCACACCTTCACAAATTGAACCAACCATACCAGCCACCACTCAATCTGAACAACCATCTTCATCTTCCATTCCCCTTCTTGAAACCTAATCCTCTCTCCCTCCTCAGACACAAATGACTCCCCCTCCAGAGATTGAAATCTCTTCATACTCATTTCTAGAAGACATCCAGATGCGATCTCCTTCCCCCTACGTCCACCAAAAGAACCCCAAACCCCCTCCTCCTCGTCTGAATCCTCATCTGAGGAGGATGACAGCGATCTAAGCCCAGCAATAGCCATCTCTTCAATTGTATCTCAGATGGAGAAGAAGATAAAGAGGGCCTTCTCCAAGAAAATGGAGAAAAAGACGAAGAAGATGGTTGAAGCGGTAACTGAGACGATGATAGCAAGCATGAGGGAAGTCGAGGTAAATCTCATTGATAAAATTACTACTCTGACTAACTCTATCTTGGCTGAGAAGGTGAAAGCCTTGGAGGAGGAGGTGCTTGGTCTGAAGAATCAGGTGACGGATTACAATGCTATAGTGGTAGATGCATTGGCCATGGATAAGTCAGACTTCAGAATTAAATGCAATAATCTTAAAAAGAAGCTGACAGACCTGGCTGATGAAGTCAAAAAGGGGGAAAGGGCAGAGCAAGAAAGAGGACGAGCCCTCACAACTGCCATTGAAGAAACAAAGGCTGAGGTCGGTATGAAGGCCAATGCAGCTGAGCTGGAAGCAGCCAAGTAGGATGTCAGGCTCAAATGCGATGAGCTGGCTGCACTTCAGCTGAGGGTGAGTCAACTCGAAGATGCCCTAAGGGAGGATGAGGTGAGAAAAAAGAAGGAGGAAGAGGAGAAGTCTGCCCAGCTGTTGGCAAAAATGAAAGAGTCTGAAAAACCAGCTGAGGTCAGAGGCAAAGGGAAAGGAAAGGTTGTTGAAAAATCTCCAGCCCAGGCATTAATTGCTAAACCAATCCAGGCTGAGATGAGAAAAAGGGAGCCCTATTACTCAAACCTATCTGAAGAGTAGATTAGAAGAATAAGGCAGGAAAAGGCCTGGTTTGGGGAAAGGGAGAGGAAAAGGTTAAAGAAGAAGAATAAAGGTCTGCAGATGGAGTGGAGCAGAGATGTGAGGAAGTGGGTAATGAAGTCGACAGACAAAGAGGAGTTCCGTCCCTATCATCGCACACTCAACCCACCAAAGGTCGTCGCAGGCCAATACTTGTAGGAGTACAAGGACAAGAATCTGGATGCCAGATGGATGTACTTCTGGTACATCCTGAAAGGTTCCGATTCATCAGCTGAAGACGAAGACCTGAGATGGCATGAGTGGATAGAGAAGGAAGATGCCGACCTTTACCACCGTCTGATTGATGAAGCCGATAAGATCATCAATGCTGATCTCTGTGCTCCAGCCTATGAGACAGGCAGACCCAAGACCAACGCTAATGGAACAGTCGACCTCAACTGGATCAAAGGCATCATTGCTAAAGCTGAAGTTGAGTCAGGCTTGAAAGATGAAGAAGAATTGAAAGCACTTCAAAGACGAGTCTTTGCCTGGCTGACTATTCCAGAAGCCTATCAGTGGGGAGTCTGATAGAAGGATTTTTCTTTTCCTTATCTCTTTTGCATCTTTGTAAATTTGTAAATCTGATGTGAATATACTTTGCCTTACCTGATTTACTTTGCCTTATATTTTTTTTAAACTTTCTTTACTGCTTTCTAAGAAAACTTAAAAATTTTTCCTAAGTGTTAATCATCTGAGAATACTTTCATCTCAGATTAAAAAATTTCTAAAAATTTTCCAAATCCTAAGACTTAAAACTTTCTAAGTACTAATCATCTGATAAAGTCTTAATGCTTAAAATGTTTCTTAAAACTCTTTATACAACCTTTCTAAAAATATTTCTAAGTGTAAATTAAATGCTCTTATGTGAATAAATCTGAACTAAATGCTAATGTGCTGAAGTGTGCTTATCTGAATATCTTGAATAACCTTGACTAATATTAGCTGTGAGTTTGTCTCTTTCTTGCAGTTTTAACTTCATCAAAAAGGGGGAAATTATTAGATCAGAAGAAGTTTTGATGAATTAAAAGTGATCAGACTAGAGTCAACTCATACAAAGTAAGATGACCAGCTATTTACATAGAACAGCTGAGGTAGAGTTCAAGCACTAGGCTGACCATACTAGGTAAAGCTAGAAAAATCAGCTGAGGTCGAGAAAGAAGAAAAGTTCATCTGAAGACGAGCTTGAGATAGTCATCAGTAGGAAACAATAATAAAGAGCTCAAGACAAGGTCAAGACAAGGTCAAGACAAGCTGAGTAGAATAAGAAAGGCGAGTCTTCACCAAGTCAGCTGCAGACAACTAGACCGAGTTCAGCTGAGGATAAGGCAGTTTTCAAGATTAAGTTTGTTAAGCGGTTGTTAGTTTGTTACAACAAACTAACTGTTTCTCAGGCTTATAAATAGGTTTAGGCACAGGTTCAAAAAGATCTTTCAGCATTCTTATTCACGTTACTCACAAGTTTTCTAAAATCTCACAAAAAGTTTTCAAAGTAATCTTCATAAGTTCAAAGTGTTTGTAGAACACTTGTTTGTATATCTTCAACACCATTGCACTGTACTCTAAGAAATTCCAGAAAGATAGGAAGGTTGAAGATAGGATTGAAGATAGAGATCTTCAAAAGTTGTATTTGTAAGTTTGTAAGTAAGAAATTTAGTAAGTAGTCGGGGCCCTTCTTCAAGTTGAAGAAGGAGAGTGGATGTAGGATCTGTTTTGATCTGAACCACTATAATTCTTGGAGTTCTTTACTATTTTGTTTACTTATCTTGTTCTCAATCAACTTTCAAACAAGTTCAATTTCAGATTCTTAATCAGATTGCTTTTGATCCATAAAGATTGAGTTAAAATCTATTTTCCGCTGTGTAAACTTTGGTATTTTGAATTGATTAACGAGTCTTTGAAAAAGGATTTGAAAATCTATTTAACCCCCCCCCCCCTTCTAGATTTTCACTAGAAGGTTGTCTAAAGTTCTTTATTAATTCACTCAACCCGTGGGACCAACAGGCGGCGGTCGCAAGAGAGGGCAGTGATGGTGTGCGGTCTCGGCGACTGTTGAACGCTAGCTTTCACAGCGTCGAATCGCCGTTCACAGCGCCACAGCGGGACACGATGTTGGTCGCAGGTGTTCACGTCGGCCACTAGCGGCGTTCGTGCGGTGCAACGGCATAGTGGTGAGACTTGGCCAATTTCGAAGATTTCTGCACAGACTGTGAATTTGGGATTTCAGCGTGAATTAGGAGGAGCAGAATTGATTTTGGGGACTTCTTTTTTTTCCAGCGTGAAAAAGAAATAAGGCTGGACCCTTTTTCTCATCATACTTGGGCTCATTCTGAACATGGGCCTCCTTTTTTTTTCCTTTTTTTTTTCCTAATCCTTGGCCCATAATTTATTTGTACATGAATTTTAATTGGGCCATCTAAATTATTGGGCTTAGACTTCTTAATGCCTTTAATTTATTTGGGTTAATTAATTAATTAATGGTCTCATTACATTAATTACCATAATAAATTAATCAATAGTCACAATAATATCCAATAAATGACTATTGAAGGCTTCACTTTTGATTTATGCCCAATATTTTCTTGCCCCCAAATATTTATTTTGTCTTTTGTAGTTCAATATTTCACTAAGTATATGAACTTAAATGAATTAAGTAAACTATGCTCATACTTAGAGAATCTTTAAGTTGTTTTCATCCATCTTTTCTTGCATGTTGCCTTTTTGTACTTCAATATTTCACTAAGTATATAAACTTAAATGAAATAATTGAATCATGACTGTACTTAAAGAATTTCTAAGTTGCCTACGTACCTCTTTGAAGAGGATCAAGCCATAACGTAGTTCAAGGGGAAATATGATTTGATTTTTTTTGGGGGGGGAAGGGGCGTACACAGTTTAACCTCATGCGGGCCAGGAGGGACTTTTTCATAACCACTATAGTCAAAGTGGGGTATTTAATATTTAATCACTAAATACCTTTAGTGGGTTGGTGTGCCGTACACAGTTTAACCTCATGCGGGCCAGGAGGGATATTAAATATTTAACCACTAAATACCTTTAGTGGGGTAAATTAACATTTTAGCCACATGTAATTACCTTTGGTGGTTTTGTGCACAGTTTAACCTCATGCGGACCAGGAGGGACAAACAGTTTAGGCTCGTGTATCATGGAGCTTTCTCGACTTACGTGTAGTAGCATTTCAAAAATTTCCCATTTATGGGACCAATGTTTACACCATCTTCAGAGATCAACTCATATGCGTCATCCGTGTAAACTTTATTTATCACATGTGGTTCATCCTGCTTGGGTAAGATTTTAACATCTTTTTCCTTTGCCAGAGTGTCTTCGCATAGCGTGATGTGATTTATAAGAGCAACATCTTCATTGTTTTCTCTTGCGTTTGTAAAATCCACGCATGCCCTCATTCGGTCATCTATTCCTCTAATTATAATTGTCTGCATAGTGTTGATGTCAACAACGTTCCCATTTCTAATCATTGTGATTATTCTCCTTTGTAGAGCTATGTCCATGACCTGAGAAACTGTTTGTCGAGGATTGCAAATGTCGACAAAGTTAGATGAGGTTACACTCTCTCCATCATCTTCTTCACCTTTTGTGTGGATAATTGTATGCATCTTTGCCGTCAGGCCGTCTTCATATGATGTGATCAACGTGGTTTGTCATCTCATACGAGATGGACATAGGCTTCGAATTTTCTAAGAATTTGCAGGCTCAAAATTTTCCAACTTCTTATGGTTGTTTGCTTTACGTGACCCTAATCTTTTGAAGACAGTTCCCAACTTTTGATGTTTACTCTTCCCGTATAGTCCCAATCTTTCAAAGGCCGAAACACGTTTCACTACCTTAGCATATTTGTCTAACACATCTTTTATTGCCAAGACTTCTCCTTCTGTGAGGTAATTCGTACCTGCTCTTTTGATAGCAATGCGGATCAGAGTTTGAAGAGTGTATCCCAAGCCATCTCTATTACTCTTGGCAGTGCACTCGACGTCTTCACAAGGTTGTTTGCCTTTGTTGGTACGAGATGGAGGTGAGCCATTTTCGCTACCCTTAACTTGCTCATCTTTAGCCACTTCGTTTGACGGGTCCTTTTCATCCTGAGTTACTTTCGGACTTCGGAAGAAGTACTTAGCATCGGCAAAGTATGACTCAACTTCAGTGAAGGATTTATCATCACCAAACATCGTTTTTATGTTGTGACCTTCACAATATTTGAAGCATTGGTGCAATGTGGAAGGTATCACGCCATATTTATGCAACCATGGGCGTCTAAGAAGCATGTTATATGATGTTTTCACATTTATGACATGGAATAGTGCAGCTGAAGCCATCTCGTCGATCAATAAATATAGCATTATCGTGCCTAAAGCTCTTTGTCCTTCTAGATTGAACCATTAGATCATCAAACGACTACTTGCAAGGTCATCTGTTAGTATCCCCAAAATTTTCATCACCCTTAAGGGTAAGACGTTCACTCCCGAACCTCCATCAATTAGGATTCGGTTCACCTTTTGCTTTATAGTATATCCAGTGACGAATAACGGTCGATTGTGAGATTGTGAACCAAGTAGCAAGTCCTTATCTGTAAAGGTTACAGCTACCAAACAATCTTCACTCTTATCATTGGGCTTTTGGCCAGACTGGTTTGTTTTGTTGCTTTTCTCATTAACCATGCAGCATGAGGCATCGTTGTTTTAATGGTGAGAAAATTTACAGTTACTTCTTTTAGCACAATCCTCCCTTGCTCGGTTAGCCGCATGATTTTATCCTTGAGTATAAAACAGTCTTGGATTGGATGCCCAGCTTTAAAGGCCCAATTCAATTTAATGGGCTTAGAAGCCCAAATTGATTTATTAGGACTCAATATTTGGATTGGGCCTAATTAATTTAATAGACCAATTAAATTATCAATTATTTATTATATTAGAAATTATATTTATTTAAATTCCTAATAAATAATAAATTTAATTGATATTTAATATATAACTTCCCCGTGTCATTTCTTGATTTGGCGATTAAATTTTGCTTGCTTACACATATGACCTATGAGAAGCATCTACTTTCTAACTATCAGACTATAGATGGACCAAGAGTCATGTTCGGAGACTACAATTTTGGGTTAATCAAAGGAGTTGGAACCTTGATGATTGGTGAAATTCAAGTCAGTGAGGTTTATTATGTCGAAGGGTTGAAGCATAATCTGTTATCTGTCTCACAGTTTTGTGATAAGGGTTTTAGTGTCAAATTCACCTGTAATGCATGTTATGTTTTAGATGGTATCAATGAAAATATACTATTAGCTGGAGTCAGACAAGGTAATATTTATGTTGCTAACTTCAAAAGTTGTCCTAATGATACTTGTCTTGTTGCAAAGAGTTCAAATGATTTAAGTTGGCTATGGCATAAACGTCTTGGTCACTTAAACTTCAAAACTCTTAACAAAATTGCAAGAAAATCCTTAGTCAAAGGACTCCCAGATAGAGTATTTTCAAAGAACCATGTCTGTGATGCTTGTCAAAAAGGAAAACAGACCAAAATTTCTTTAAAAATAATAAATAGTCTTTCTTCAGAAAGGATTCTGGAACTTCTTCATATGGATCTCTTTGGTCCAGTCACACCTCTCACCTTCAGTGGAAGAAAATATACTTGGTAATTGTAGATGATTTCTCAAGATTCACCTGGGTTATTTTCTTGTACAAGAAGAGTGAGACTATGACAAAGATTCCAGAATTTATTAAAAGAATTCAAAATGAAAAAGGATTAAGTATTGTTAAAATCAGAAGTGATAAGGGTACTGAATTCCTTAATACACTTGTTGCTAACTATTGTACTGAGAATGGTATAGCCCACGAGACATCGGCTGCAAGGACACCCCAACAAAATGGAGTTGTTGAAAGGAGAAACAAAACCCTAAAAAAAGCTGCAAGGACTATGTTATTTGAGTATAACACTCCACACAGGTTTTGGGCAGAAGCCATTAATACTGCTTGTTTTATCCAAAATAGATTTTTGATTGTTAAAAATAAGTGTAAAACCCCTTATGAAATATGGAAGAAGAATCAGACTCAAATAAAGAGAAAGAGCCTGAAAGTTCTTCAAAGTCAACTGATCAGACAACTACCTTACCAGATAATCAGGAAGAAGTTTCTGAAGGTAACACAAAATCATTTGAAAAGGATATTTCAGAAAAATCTTCATCCTGGTAAAAGACAAAGGTAAAAGGGTAATGACTTATCATCCAGCTGAACAAATAATTGGAGATTTAAACTCTGGAGTTCAGACAAGAACACAGTTAAATCAAGATTGTATGTTCAGTTGTTATGTTTCATTACTTGAACCTAAGTCAATTACTAAAGCTTTAATTGATTTCAATTGGATTAATGCTATGCAAGAAGAATTGAATCAGTTTCAAAGACAAGATGTGTGGGAGCTTGTTGAAAGGCCTCATCATCAAAAAGTCATTGGAACTAAATGAGTTTTTAAAAATAAAAGGAATGAGAAAAATATTGTGGTTAGAAATAAAGTCAGACTAGTTGCTCAAGGTTATTCACAATCAGAAGGGATTGATTATGATGAAACCTTTGCATCAGTAGCTTGTCTGGAGGCCATAAGACTGTTCTTAGCCTATGCTACTTTTAAAAGATTCACAGTTTTTCAAATGGATGTAAAATCAGCATTTCTAAGTGGAATCTTAGCTAATGAGGTTTATGTAGAGCAGCCCCCAGGCTTTGTCAAAGGAGATAAGGTCTACAGATTGAGGAAAGCTTTATATGGACTTAAACAAGCACCAAGAGTTTGATATGATACTTTGTCTGACTATCTAATTCAGAATGATTTTGTTAAAGGTAAAATTGATTGAACTTTATTTAGAAAAGAATTTGGTGATGATCTTCTATTAGTACAAATTTATGTTGATAATATAATTTTTGATCAACTAACATGTCTTTATGTGAATAATTTAGTCATCTCATGATAAACAGATTTGAAATGTCCATGATGGGAGAAATGACATATTTCCTTGGACTTCAAGTCAAACAAACTAAGAAGGGGATCTTCATAAACTAAGCCAAATATGCAAAGGATCTAATTGAAAAATTTGGAATAGGTACCAGCCGAGAAGCCAAAATACCTATGATGACAAACTTCTCCATGGATCCAGACGACAAGGGGGAAGACACTGATCAAACAGAGTATCGAGGTCTAATAGGTTTGTTATTATATCTAACTGCTAGTAGACCTGACATATCTTTTGCAGTGGGTGTCTGCGCACGGTTTCAAGCAAAGCCAAAGAAGAGTCATCTTGAGGCAGCCAAGAAGATTCTTAAATTTCTGAAAGGTACAATAAATGTAGGACTGTGGTATCCAGCTGATGATAATTTTGAGTTGTCAGAATACTCAGATTCAGACTTTGGTTGGTGTAAGATAGATAGGAAATCTACTTCTGGAACTTGCCAAATTCTGGGAAGTAAGCTGATTTTACGGTTGTCTAAAAAACAAACCTCTGTAGCTACTTCCACTACTGAAGCTGAGTATATGGCAGCTGGAAGTTGTTGTTCACAGCTCATCTGGATTAGTCAACAGCTAAGGGACTATAATATTATCACTAAAGATGTACCAGTCTTTTGTGATAGTAATAGTGCCATAGCTATTACCCAGAACCCAGTCTTACATACTAGGTGCAAGCATGTAGACATTAGACATCACTTTATACAAGATCATGTTGAGAAAGGTGACATCAGACTAGAAAAGATTTTGACTGGTTTCCAAAGAGCTGACATTTTGACAAAACCTTTAGCAGAGACAAGGTTCAAGGAATTGTCTATAGAAATAGGATTATTAGATTCTTCCTTAGTTAATCTATAATCTTTATCTTATGTTTCTCAATCTTTGTCTCTCTCATTTTACTATGTCTAGAAAGAAGTATCAGACGTGTAAAAGATCACATGGATAATCACAGAGCTGATATCATTGATCTCCTTTAAGGAATCAAGAATCAAGGATTAATCTATTGGTCTTAAACTAACTTGATACTTACTTGTTGTTCCGTATTTTCCCAACACATAAAATAATCAACCGCAAGTGTACGGTGTCTATCCTAGTGTGGTAAGTACGAGTCGATCCCACAGAGAAGGGTTAGTGTAAAAGTGATCTACGTTGGTCCGATTCTATCTAGACACGAACAATTCTAAAATCTAAGACTAAATTTAATGCTATCTAAAATTGCCACTAAGAAAGCAAATAAAAATAGTCCAACCCAAATCAACAACAAGCTAATGCAAATAAACAATAAATGAAAGGTGGTCCTAGGGAGTTGCTACACCTAAATATCCATCTATGGTAAAACACTAAATTCAAATGGTATTAGTGATGATTTTGTAAGGTGAGTCACTAAGCAAGAGTTAGAATGATTAATTAAATTCAATCAACTCAAAGGAAAATTACACTATGCATGCATCTCTACCCTACTAGCATAATCAACCCAATAAATCCCTAAGACCCTTCATACCTTCCCACTAATTAATCCCTTTCTCAAGTGACAATTAATGAGTCATGTGCCCAAGGTAAATTGTTTGATCAAATTTCTCAATTAAACTCAATCAATAATAAGTAAAGCACACAATCATGGCCAATAAAAGCATGCTTATAATAAATGATAATTTGAACACATAAACAATAATCACCAACAAATACCAAATAAAAGAAAAATTAAACCATAAATATCAATTTAGGTTTCACAATCCCTAGAACCAAGAGGGTTCTAGAAAAATTCCTACATAATCAAGCTATTACAAAAATAAAATGACAAAAATAAAAAAAAAAGAGAAAAAAAAAAAGAAGATAGCTTAGTCTAGTGTAGGTGGAGAATCAAAATCTCAAACTAATCCATCTTCTTGAGCTCCAAAATGAAGAACACCTTTTAGTGTGTGTAATTGTGTGTGTTGGAGTGTGAATTGGATGGAAAATGGGTCTCCTCTTAGAAATCTAAATTGGAGATATATATAGTGGGGTATTAGGTTAAGTTTTAAAAATATTGCAAAGAAGGGCCTCAAGAAATGAAAAGTTGGAGAAAAAGATGCAGCAGACAATCTGCTTGTCCTCAACTTAGCTGGGAATGCACACTCGGGTTGAGTGGCCAAGAGGAATCCGAGGGAATTGGACAAGTGAAGTGTTCTGGACAAAATTTAGCTTCACGCTTCGAATCGGATGGTGGACCTCGGGCGAATGGAATGAGACTGAGTTGTAAGTAGCTGCGTGACGGTGATGAGACGTTGGGCTTCAATCCACGGCGGTTCAGGGCGACGACGCACTGGATGATTGAAGAGGCGTTGCGACGGGGAAGCTTGCATCGACCATGGCGGACTGAGATGGGTGCGTCAGTGATGAGGAGGCAGTGAGGATGGCGTCACGGCTGTGCTGGGAATGGAGAGTCGACGGCGCTGATTTCAGGAAAAAGACGCGCAAGCCAGCGGCAGCGAATTGCGACGCGGTGGTGGTGTTTGACGGTGATGTGGACCATGTGGTAGTGGAAAATTGGTGTTGCAGGTGATTGATATGCAGATCTAGTGATTTGGGAGTGCGACGGGAATGGCAGATTTGCTGAGAACGACGGTGGGTGAACTCATCGGATTGGTGGGTGTAGGGTGCACTGCTTGTGGGTGTATTCGCCAGTCTGATGGGTGCAACTGCTTGTTTTGCCTACCACAACTTTGTTCGATCATATCTTTTGCGTACGATATCCGATTGACCCGATTTTTTTTGCATTGCGCTCGTCTCTCAGCTCTCTTTCTAGCCATGTAATTCCCCTCTTGGTTTGGATAATCTACAGGCCCTCAATATGTCCTAAAAAATAACCCTTTTACCTATAATTCACAACTCACTACACAATCTCAATGATTAAGTGCAATTAGCTCAACTTAGGCAATAAAAGCATGAAAAGTAAGCATCAAATACACATCAAAATCATTCAAAAATCACCCGAATCACTTGTCTGACATGAAGTAATTCAGACAAATACATAATAATCATTTATTAAAATAAGACAAATGAGTATATGTACCTTGTCTGAGTTACACACAAAGGCTACTGATGGTCTAATTTCAGTGTCTTTGTTCTCAGGAAATTCCAAAATTTAGCTGATACAATTTTCATAAAATAGGATGAGTACACCTTATCTGATAACAGTACGACGGACAACGTTACAAATCAACCCAGACTAGGTGAAACATAACAGGAAGCATCTCTAACCCTTGTATTCTTTTAAATATTTGTAAAAATTGTGTATATTAGTTCACATAATTAATATGTGGATTTAATATCATAATTGTTTCAATAATTCAAAAATAAATTCACTCAGTTGTTCTTTTAAAATTATTTTTCAAAAAGTTAAGGGTTCCTATTTTGTTTTAAATAAAAATTATACTTATCAGTTTTATCTCTCCAATTATCTGAAAAGTAAAAAGGAAATAAGTTACTTCTTGTCAGAAAGAAGTTACTATGGACCTGAAATTTTATTAAATTTACTTTTGAAAACGTTGAGTGACATTCACGCGCATAAATTGGAGGCGGTTTCTGAAATATGAATCGTCAACAGTTCCACGCGCGACATATTAAATTTGTCTATTATTTTATTCATACACTTTTTAGAATAAATTGCTTCTGTGTCTGCATCCGAATTTGAAGCACTGAAGGCAGAGGTGACAAATCTTAAGGCTGCGTGTTTAAGTGCTCTCCGACTTGTACCCGGCTTGATCACCTCATCAATTAAAGAAGATGTAGAGGCAGCCGTGCATGAGAAGACAAAGATAGACCTCTACTTTTCCAGAATCAGACATGAAGAACAGATGGCGGCAGTAAATCTAAAACTTGCTGAAAAAGAAAAAGAGCAAGAGGCTTGGGTAAAATAGTATGTCCATGATGCTTTTACTGAAATAAAGGATGTTGTTGAAGACCAGGTCAAAGAATCATGTGTTGGTCCCGATTGGTTGAGTTGATTAAAACTTTGAATTAACCTTTTAGAACAAAATCTAGAAGGGGGGTTGAATAGATTTTGTAGATTTTTCAAATCTCTCAAAATATATTCAAAGTACCAGATGTACACAGCGGAAAACGATTATTAACCTCAACTTCAACAAGATCAAAAGCAAACTGATATTTTAGTTTTAACTTTAATCCTGAAATTAATCTGTGATTGATAAGATGAGAATTGAAAAGAAACAAGTAAGTAAATCAAAGCAATAAAGAACACAGGATTTGTAGTGGTTCGGATTATAACAATCCTACATCCACTCTCCTTCTTCAACCTTGAAGAAGGGTCTTCACTTACTGACTTTCTTCCTTCTTGCTTCCTTACTTACAATCGTGAATCTTCAGCCTTACAACAATTTCTTCCTAATCAATGGCTTGAAGATGTTGTGTGAAAAGTGTTCTACAAACACTAAAACTGGAAAACGTATAGAACTTTTGTGAATATGTACAATATTTGTGGCTCGTGAATACAAAATGTGAATAATGGTGAATGCAAAGTACAAAGCATATTTCTAAACTAATTTCTATCCCTATTTATAGAGATCTTCATTTGGTAGTTGTAACTTCCTTGAATTCTGTTTTGATCAGTTGTAACAGTATAACCGAACTTGTAACTTCCTCTTGGTGAGTTGAAACTGCTTCTTGAGACTTGTATAAAAATTTTCTAACCCTTTATCGTCTGCTACTTGCTTCACCCTGTCTACGTCTTCATTCCTTGTCTGGGTGATTGTTTATTGCATTGAGTCTTAACTGTCTTCAACAAGTCGTCCCCATCTGATATCTGGTCCTCATCTGATTTCTTGTCCTAGTCTGACTTCTTGACCTAGTCTAACTTCTTGTACTTAGTTTTATTTTCAAACACTTACTTCAGCTGTCTATACATAATGCTCAGCTGGTCATCCTATTTTACACTTTTTAACACATCAAAACTAAATACAACTTTCTTTACCTAACAATTTCCCCCTTTTTGATGATGTTAAAACACAGCTCAAGAAAAGAAAAATGTTAGTACATTTTGAAGATAAACATAATACAAGATATACAAACACCTAGTCAGATAATCAGAGCAATGGACTTTACAATCAGATGATCAGAGCAGTACTTTAATCAAGATTTGAAATCAGATAATCAGGAATAAAAACTTAGAAACAGTTTGTAAGATTTCAGATGATTCAGTGTTAAGAAATTTTTAAGTCAGTTACTCATGCCACGAATTAGTTAGTAGAAATAAAGAAAACAAGTTAGTTAAACAACCAAATTTGATGAAAGTAGTTCAAAAGGGTCTATTTCACATGTATTCACAAATTTGCATACACATTGATCACAACAAAACAAACAATCAGAGGAGTAGTAAAAGATAAGACTTAGTCATACTGATTGGAGTGAATTGATGCATGTTTTTAGGGCTTATTTTAGTGCAAAAAGAGAGCTAAAGTGTTAGTTTTTATGCCTAAATGTGAAAAGTATCACTCTTTTGCCTAAAAAGTATTATTTGTGGGATTTTGATGTTTTTCGTCCATTTTGCAGGTAATTCGGTGGAATTTTACCAAACCGAGAGTACCATTAGGCTTAGAATGAAGAGACGATCATACGGGACGAAAATGGGGGTCGGAGCCGAAGCCTCGCGCGAGAAAAGTGCCCTGGACTCGAGCTCTGGTCGAGGACCATGAGCCTCGAGTCGAGGGCTATGCAGAAAAGGACTAAATTGGGAAAAAGGCAGCAGTCTCGACTCGAGGCATGACCCTCAAGTCGAGGGAGGAGAATTTTGCAGGAGCCTCGAGGGGGTAGTTTTCCAGAATTTTTGTATTTAAAGAGGAGAAGCAGGGCATTTCAGAGACAACTTAGAATCAGTTCAGAATAGCAGTTAGTAGCGGTTTTGGGGCGATTTCTCAGGCCCCAAGCCAATTCCTTCCTTAGATTAGAGTAGAAGTTAGAATTAGATTTAGATTTATTTTGATTGTTGGTAGATTAGTCATAGATTAGCTTTAGATCATTGTAATTCTTCCAATTCAAGCTTGTAATTCATTTGGAGATTGGTGTTGAAGACTCAAGCATTCCTATTTTTGTTGATTGAAGATCAATTGGTGATGTTTTTCCTCTTTTGTCTCTTTAATTTCTTAATTGTTGTGATTTGCTTTGTGTTTGATCAATTCTATCTTCTTCCCATGGGTATTGTTTGTGGTACCATGGGCTAACTCTCTTGTGCTTGGGTTAATTGAAATTGATGATGTTATGATTGTTGATGATTGGAGATCAATTGAGTAGATTTCTTACTAATTGTGATTCTCAATTGTGCTTCATGCATAATTATCTCTTTAGATTAGTGTTTGATCACCCTAGCTATAGACAAGAGTTGCGCTAACGTGATCCGGGATTAATCGGGTGATAATTGTGTATGAATGTGTGGATTGGGTGCTTCGGAATCGAGAGATTAGTTGCACTAAGGATACTCACATTAGTTTGTTTCCTAATTGTGATTCTTAATTGTGCTTTGTGTAAAATTGTCTCTTTTGATTAATGTTTGATCACCCTAGCAATAGGCGAGAGTTGAGCTAACGTGATTAGGTGTTAATCGGGTTTCAATTTTGCATGATTGTATGAATTGGAGATTTCTACATTGAGAGATGGGAAAGACTAAGGATACTCACATTAGGCATTGTGATTTTAATGGAGTGATTAATTTCATGATGGTTTATGCTTTCTATCTTAGTTGATTTGCAATTTGATTCAATTGTAGCTTGTTGATTGATGATTCATTGATGGATGTTAATCCTAGCACCTCTATTCACCATTTATTGTTGTTTTTGTTCTCGCATTCTAAGCATTCGATCATTTGCTTGCTCCTTTTTGTGTGTATTTTGCAAGTGTTTTGTTGTTTTTGTGCCAAACCATTGTTGCAACTCTAGTCACTAAAAACTCGCATTTCTAGGGCCTCATGTGCATACTTTTTCCCTTGGGTTCGATATTTTGCGATTGGTCTTAAAAGCTCTTGCCCTATACACTCCAATCAAATAGCGTCGTTGCCGGGGAATTAGTTTTTGCACCTTACCTAGGGATTGTTTGAAGTGACTATTTGTTGCCTTTGTGTTTGTTTTGTTATTTTTGTTTGAATTTGATACTTTGCTATCTTGTCTAGATGGAAGGTTACAACTCGTATGCATGGAATCAATATCATTATCAAGAGAGCATGGTGTATTCTCCACACTTTGAATAATGTAGATACAATGATTGGAGGAACTATGAAGATAATGCTCAATGGCAACAAGTTTCTTCCAATTATGAAGATTTGAGATATGAAGAAATTCTTCCCCAACCTCAAAAGATGTTTCCATACTATGAGTCTTATGATCAAACATTTGATCCATGTCTTGGATTTGAGTGTCAAGGAGCATCGGGAGGTGAGTACTATGATGATAGGAGAAGCCATGAGTTCGATTTTCCAATGCCACAAGCTTCTCCTCAATTTGAAGAATGGGGACTCCATGATATGAGAGCTATATTGCAAGAGATGCTTGGATTTTTGTTGGAAAAATTTGAGGAAGATGATGCAAGATGTGATGAAATGCTTCCCTTGTACGAAGAAATGTATGAGACCAAAGAAAAGGTTAATTCATGGATAGAGGGGAACATGGAGATCACCGGAGTGTATTTCATGTTTATCAAGAGTTAACTCAAAGATTTCCTACGCCAAGTAAAGAACTTGACTATCATGGAGAATCAAGAAGAAGAAGGGGAGGAACCAAATACAAGAGAAGAAGAGGTAGAAAAGGGTCCAAGCAATGAGGATGCAAGGGAAAATTTCCTTGTCAAAAAGTGAGGAAGAGGAGTGTCCATTAATGGACATGGGCTTTAATGAGGAAGCAAATCTCGAAGCACCAAATGAGGAATTGAAGATTGAAATGAACATCTCTATACCTTCAAACTCTTCAATTCATACTTTTATTGAAAATGATGCTTCTAATGATTTTATTTTACCTCTTGTGCACTTTGACTATAGGAAAGCATCAAGGAATTGTTTGGGCATCCTTGGGAAAAAGGAATGGAGAAGGAGGATGGCGAGAGAGCAAGAGGCGAATCCACCAAGAATAATGTTCAAGATATATATGGGTGGTTGGCCTATCTATTATGTGGACCTCCTAGATTATGAAGCTCAAAGATTGAGATATAATGGGAAGGAGGATCGCTACCCTTGGCCATTCCGATGAAGGACGTTTGGAAGTGAAGAAATAAGTCTGGCAAAGGACAATAAAAATAGCGCTTGATGGGAGGCAACCCATCCTTTTTATTTTCTTTTGTGTGTTTTTGGTAGATTAGTGTTTTTTTTTTATTTTGGGAGATTTGGCTTGCTACTTAATTGCTTATGCTTAGGAAAGTATGCTAGGTGCTTTGAGATTCATATAGTTATGAGCTTAATTGTTGATACCATTAGAAGTTGCATATATTCTTATCACTCTCATTCTAAACCTTGAATTCATGTTATCATTCAAGTTTGGGGGTGTTGGTCGTTATTTGGTTCTTGCATCTCTTAGTGGTAATTATTTGAAGATTCTTATGCCCGATTGTAGGTATGCTCACTACGTGGATTGAGAAAGCGATTGGAAATGCAAGATCAAGAAGGAAAGCGCATTAAAGCTTGAAGAGTCCTACACATGCTTGAAGAAAGATGGAGTTTAAAAGCTTATTGGTGCAACACTTCCTTTCAAACTTAGACTTGTCTAAGTTTGGGGGAGGTGTTTCTCTTTCTTTGCCTATCTTTTGTGCTCTTATATGATTATGGGGTTTGTTGAGCTTATTGCTTATTGTTGATTAAGCTATATTGGTATCTTGGATTTCTTGCATCTATTTTTGGGGCTAGATGTGTCTTGAGCTTAATTGTGGATTTATTGCATATACCTTTTAGTAATATTTATGTGGTAGTGAGTGTGCTTGGATTTATGTACATGAGCACTTGTGCTTGATTTGCAAGACTTATTGGATTTTGATTTGATCATGAGTTTATATATAGCTTGAAGCTAGCTTGCTTGATTTATTATGTGAAGATGAATGTGATTGATAATGCTTGATTCATTGCTCAATTTAAGCCCGTGAGCTTTTGTGCCTTAATAATCGTACATCTTATACGGTTGATTTGATATTCTTTGTGAGTGCATCATTCATGATTTGTATACTAGAACTTGCCACTAGACTTGTTGATATTGATCTTTGTGTGATGTCTTGAAAATGATAAGAGGCCATGTTTGGAATGAGGAGTCACTTTGCCAAATATTTTTTTTCCCTACCAAATACATTTGTGTTGGTCCCAGAAAGTTGAGTTGATTAAAACCTTGAGTTAACCTTCTAGAACAAAATCTAGAAGGGGGTTTGAATAGATTTTGTAGATTTTTCGAATCTCTTCAAAATTAATTCAAAGTATCAGATGAATACAACGGAAAACAATTTTAATCTCAACTATTAACAAGATCAAAAGCAATCTGACAAGATAGGTTTAACTTTAATCCTGAGATTAATCTGTAGAAGATAAACTAAGAATTGAAAAGAAACAAACAAGTAAATCAAAGCGATAAAGAACACAGTGTTTATAGTGGTTCGGATTATAATAATCCTACATCCACTCTCCTTCTTCAAACTTGAAGAAGGGCCTTCACTTACTTACTTTCTTCTTCTTGCTGACTTACGTACAATAATGAATCTTCAGCCTTACAATGAATTCTTCCTAATTTCTGGATATCTATGGCTTGAAGATCTAATGTGAAAAGTGTTCTATAAACACTAAGAACTGAAAACGTATAAAATTTTCGTGAATGTGTATAATTTCTGTGGCTTGTGAATACAAAGTATATTGATGAGTGCAAAGTATCAAAAGTTAATTCTAAACTAATTTCTATCCCTATTTATAGAGATCTTCACTTGGTAGTTGTAACTCCCTTGAATTCGGTTTTGATCAGTTATAACAATATAACTGAATTCTGTAACTTCCTCTTGATTAGTTAGAACTGCTTCTTGAATCTTTGTGTAATATTTCTCTAACACCTCATCGTCTGATACTTACTTCACCTTGTCCTTATCTTCATTCCTTGTCTAGGTGTTTAGTAACACATCTCAACTGTCTTATGTGTTGTCCTTGTCTGATATCTTGACCTCGTCTGATTTCCTTTCCTCATCTGAGATTTGTCCTCGTCTGATGTCTTAATCTAGTCTGACTATTTATACTTAGTTTTATTTACAAAGATATACTTCAGCTGTCTATACAAGATGCTCAGCTGGTCATCCTATTTTACACTTTTAACATATCAAAACTAAATACAATTTTTCTATTCCTAACAATTTCCTCCTTTTTGATGATATTAAAACACAACTCAAGAAAAGAAAACTGTTAGTATTCTTTGAAAGATAAGAATGATACAAAGTATACAGCTAAGTCACATAGTCAGATAATCAAAGCAATAGTTTAATAATCAGAAGATCAGAGCAATTGTTGGTCCCGGAAAGTTGAGTTGATTGAAACCTTGAGTAAGCTTTCTAGAACAAAATCTAGAAAGGGGGGGGGGGTTTGAATAGATTTTGTAGATTTTTCAAATCTTTCAAAACCAATTCAAAATATCAGATTAAGCCCAGCAGATTATGATTAAATTCTCAACTTCTTATAAGATCAAAAGCAAGGTTGATATACTGATTTTAGTTAAGATTCTGAATTTAAATCTTGATGTAACAAAATTTGTAAATCAAACAGAAAACTAAATAAAGCAAGAAATAACACCAGGATTTATAGTGGTTCGGATTTTAAAAATCCTACATCCACTCTCCTTCTTCAATTTGAAGAAGGGACTCTGCTTACTGCTTACTTTCTCACTTCCAGCTTACAACTTACAACTTGTACAATTCTTCAAATCTTCAATCTCCTAGACTCTTCTTCTAGAAATCTAACTGTTACAGTGTGTATTGGATTTTGAAGATTACAGGAAAAGTGTTCTAAAAACACTTAGAACTTTTTGAGACCTCTCTAGAAATTCTTGTGAAAAGATTGTGAAATCTGAGTAGTGAATTGTGTAAATCAAATATGCATAAGTGTTGTATATAAAAATGAAAAACCTAGACCTATATATAAGTCTGAGAAGACAGTTAGTTTGTTAGTTAGTTCTAACAAACTTGAAACTGCTTAACAAACTTAAACTGCTCTAGACCTCAGCTGATTCTTCATACTCATCTGCAGCTGACTTGGTGAAAACTCGCCTTTCTTATTCTACTCGGCTTATCTTGACCTCGTCTGAGCTCTTCATATTTGTCTCCTGCAGATGACTAGACTTGAGCTTGTCTTCAGATGACTAGCATGTTATCAGACCTCAGCTGACTAGCTTAATGCATGACCCCGTCTGATCAGCTTACATCCTCAGCTGTTCTTCAGTTTGGCCGATTAGTCTGATCTGTTCTTTAACTCATCAAAACCTCTTGATCCAACAATTTCCCCCTTTTTGATGAAGTTAAAACCTATAAGAAGGAAACATACTCACAGCTGAAGTTAGTACTAGATTTAGTTAAATCAATCAGATAGATACAACACATTTTCACATTTCAACAGATTCAATCACAATAAAAAATTTAAGTCTTTTAGACCTTTTTTAAAAGTAATTTTTAAAAAAAAATTTAACAAAAGATTTTAACTCTGAGATATAAGAATTTCTCAGATGTTTTATACTTAGAAAAAAAATTTTCAATTCTGAGATATAAAATTTCTCAGATGATTTATACTTAGAAAAATTTTTAATTCTGAGATATAAAATTTCTCAGATTAGAGAAAAAAAATTTTTAAGAAAACTAATACACAAAATTCACATAAGACTGAATATATTCATTCACAGAAATTTACAGATTACAAAATAAGAGAACTGATAGAAAATAAAAGATAAGGAAAGAAAAATCCTGTTCTATCAGATTCCCCATCGATCGCCTTTCGGAATGTTTAGCCAGCTGAAAATCCTCGCTCTAAGTTGTTTGAGATCATTCTCATCTCGTGAGCTCTGATTCCCTCTCCGCCTTGGCCACAATCGTTTCCGACCCATTCCAGATCGGAGAACCATCTTCTTTAAGCTTGGGGGTGACTCGCTCAGAGGGCCGGGTGCGATCAGATCGCAGATTGAACACATTATGTGCCTCATCGAGCAGCTTCCCATATAGATCTCGCATCCTCCTTCTCCATCCATTCATGCCAAGCAGATGTCTTCATTGGTGCTCCAGATGGCGATGCCTTGAGAATGTACCAAGAATACATCCACTTAGCATCCAGGGCTTGCTTTTTATATTCACCGGTGAACTTCCCCGAAACCATCTTTGGAGGAGCTGTGGTGCGGTGGACAGGCGGAAATCAGCTTCATTTCACGCTTTGGACACCCACTTCCGAGTATCCCTGTCCCACTTCATTTTCGCCTTTCCCCATCTTCTTGACCTCTTCTTTTCTCTCTTTTCAAACATCTCCTTTTCAAGACTCGATTCTTCTAATCTTTCACCTGATAAGTTGGAGAAGTCTGGTTCCTTTCTTTTGCGCTCGGCTGATTCGGGGCCGATCATCCGCTCACTGATGGAGTCTTCTCTCCGCCGCCGCGCGCTTTTCCTTTACCTTTGCCCTTGGGGCTCGGGTTCTTCGACTCTTTCATGCGAGCCAGCCAGCCTTCTCGCCTCTTCTCTTCTTCCTCCTTCTTCCTTTTCTCCTCATCCTCTCGGATGGCTTCTTCAATCTGCGTCACCCTCGGTTGCAAGGCAGCCCAACTCGCCCGATTTGATTTTGATCTCCATCTTGGCTGCCTCCAACTCACCAGTGTCCGCCTTTGTATCAAGTCTATCTCGTTATTGACATGACACCACTGTGAGGGTTTCGGTATGCTCTCAAGACCTTCCCCTTTTTAACTTCATCCTTGATGGATCAAGCTCATCCTCTATTGCTGCACAACGCCGCCCTCAAGTCGCTTCGATCGAAGTGAGTGTTGAGACCACGACTTCGTTGTCACCGCATCTTCTCTTTCGGTGCCTTGACCTCGTCTTCAAGCGCACTCGATGCGGGAACCAACAGCAGTCTTTGAGATTGGCTGATAAGTTTCTCGGTCATGTTGACCTCAAAGAATCTGCATGTTGGCGAGCATAGTGTCTCGTGGATCGCTCGAATCACTTTTCTGGTTTTCTTCTCCATCATCCTCTGGACTTGGGAAATGATTTTACTGTGAAGTTGCTCAAAGGCCGAGGAGATGGCAAGAATTGGTCTGTCCTCTTCCTCTGAATCAGATGAGGAAGAGGTGGTAGGAGAAGTTGGACTAGGGGAGCTCATGGGAATATCCCCAAAAATATTTGAGGTATCCACATGAGGTTCGGCTGGGATAGATGAAGTGGGGGTGTCTGATGGTGGGGGTGGGATTTCTGGTGGGGGAGATGATGGTGGGGGTGGAATTTGTGATGTGGTAGGTGAAGGAGAGTGAAGTGATTGGAGTAAGATGAGTTGGGGTTGAGCTGGGGGAGATATGGAGATGGGGGTTGGGGAGAATACTGGTCCAGATAAAAAGGACAGCATATGAGATGGGGATGGTGGAGGAGATGAGGTTTGGATTTGGGGGAGAGAAGATGACGTTGGACTTTGGACAATTTCGGGAGTAGGCTGTTTTTGAGGCTCTGAGGTGCCAGCCTGGGACACCTCTTCATTGCCAGTTTGGGTTGGAGATGGGGAGGGGGAGAAATGTACCGACCTCTACGGGGGAGGGGTCCCTTCAGAACTTATTAGCTGGACTTCCTCCAGCTGCACCACTTGAGCTGCAATTTGCAGCGTGGATACCTCCTCCGGAAGGAGAGTGGGCTGATCAGCAGACGATCCTCCCAACTCGGAGGTTTTCACCAACCTTCGTCTCCTTGGGGCCTTCTCCTTCAGCTTCATTGGCTGTTCAGCCTCAGCTGAGCTCACAGAAGGCAGCTCCACCTCCACATCCTCTTCCTCCTCCTCCTCAGCTTCCTCTTCAGCTGGAGCTTGAGCTCTACCCTCAGCTCCACCTTCATCAGAGTCGGCTGGAGCCCCGAGTGGCTCATCCTTGGTCAGAATCCTCTTTTGCTTTGTGTAAGCTCGGACCCCGTCTGACCAATTTATTTGAGCTGACAGCAAGTCCTCCATAATCACAGTCACTTTGTTAAAGAGACTAGTGATTGACTTCGCCTGCCACTTCCCATTAACTACCTCCAGACGCTTCCTCTCCGTCTCCAGCCTCTCCAGCAGCAGACCAGCCCAGTTGGCCTGAACCCCATCCAAAATGGTTCTCATGACGCAGAGTCTGGGTCTGGTCAACCCATCGTGGGAGCTCTGTTCTCCCAATATCACCTTTGTGACAATGGTCATCAAAAGGCGATATCGGCGTCGGAGCATTCTCTTCTTCAACTCCGATCGATATTCCTTCATGGAATTCCGGGCAATCATCTCAAATGATTCTACCCATTCATCAGATTTGTAGGTGAGGGGGTTCACACCCTCACTGCTTGTATCAAAGATCCTGGCTACCTCCGCCGGAGAAACAGTGAGTTCTTCTCCATACACCCTGGTCCTAAACACTCCCTGTTCATATGTCCCATTGACATAGAACTCCAGCCCTCTCATATCCAATGTCTTATTGGAAGGGGATTTCTTGGAGCAAAACGTCCTCAATCCAGCCCTCTCCAATAACGACAGAATTTCCCTGGATTCTGCATCGGTGGTGGTGTCGAAGTCTACATACATTTCTGACTTTACCTTCTTTGCATATGTTTCATTTTGTACATCCACCATTGTTGAAGTTATGCCTCTTACAGAAATGCTCATATACGGATTTTAGAGAGAGTGAAAAATTTGCAGAGAATTTTGATAAGTACTGAAAGTGAAAAGAATGAATTTGGAGAAGAAGATGTATTTATAGGGGAATAGATTGGAAAGAGAAACCGCCATTTTTGAAATCTTGAATTAATCTTAGCCATTTATTCAAAAAGTTTTTACTGAGTATTAATCAACAGTTAAAAACTAAGATAAGCGATTAGGATTCAGCGCGTGAACTATAATCACCTTTGGAATGCGTAAATAGTTACTTTATAGACTGTTGATTTGACAGATGTAGGTTACTTTATGCAGAGAAGTAAGTATACCTGACGTCAGCCTAGGGCTACCTTACTTCGCCTAAGGGTTTGTAAATCAGATGAGTTTGAAAAACAGACTAGTTTTAAAAACAGATCAGCGTAAAAACAGATGGGTTTTAGGAAATCATCTGATAGAGTAACCTGTCTGATTCTGAAAACCAACAGTTTAGATGTAACTTTTTAGCAATTTTCAAACCAGGTTTAAACAAAACAGACTCAGATTTACTTTACTAAAACAAATTTGGTTATTTTTATAAGAAAAGAAATAGAATAAAGGAATTTGAATAAAAGAATGAAACAGTGTTATCTGTGACCTGTTCCTACAAAAACATAAACTCAAAAGAAACCATCAGAAGCTTAAGGTAAATCAGATAGGATGTAAATAGTCATCTGTTTTCTTCAGGAGTTCAGCTGACTATTATGTCCTTGTCTGATTTACTCAATGTCAGACAAGTAATTATCAATTCAGATAAGGTCAATATGACTAATCCTTGATTCTTGATTCCTAAAAGGAGATCAATGATATCAGCTACCTGATTGCCCTTTGACTCATATCTATTCTGATAATTCTTTCTAGACATTAATTTAAAGAAAGAAAAAGAAATAAGGAACCAAATGCACACAAATTAGAAACCAGCTAAAGATGCATCAAGTAATCCTAATTCTAAGCACATTTCTTTGAACCTAGACTCAGCTAATGGTTTTGTAAGAATGTCAGCTTATTGTGATTCAGTGGCAATTTTCTCAATTTTAATATCATTCTTTTCAACATGATCTCTAATGAAATGATGCCTAATATCTATATGCTTGCATCTAGAATGTAAAACAGGATTGTAAGTCATTGCTATTGCACTATTACTATCACAGTAAATAGGAACAGCTGATGTTTGAATATTATAGTCTCTAAGCTGTTGACTAATCCAAAGGAGTTGAGAGCAACAACTTCCGGTGCCATGTATTCAGCCTTGATTGTGGAGGTGGCAACATATGTCATTTCTTAGATAACCAAGAAATCAATTTATTGCCTAAGAATTGACAAGTTCCGTAAGTGGATTTTCTATCAATCTTACATCCTCCAAAGTCTGAATCAATAACCTGTCACCAAAGTTGTCATCACCGGGTACCATAACCCTACTTGCAAGGTTCCTTTGAGATATCTAAGAATTTTCTTAGCAGTCTCCAGATGAGTTTTCTTGGGATTAGATCGAATCTTGCACATACCCCAACCGCAAAGGCTATGTCCGGGTCTACTTGCAGTGAGATAGAGAAGAGATCCAACCACCCACGATACTCCGTTGCATCGGTGGGTATCCCCCGCTCATCCGAATCCATTGAGAAGTTAGTTGCCATAGGTATTTTGACTTCTCTCGCTAGTAGTCATTCCAAATTTCTCAATCGATCCTTAGCATACTTAGATCGATGTATAAATATACCCTTACTCATCTGTTTAATTTGTAAGCCTAGAAAGTATGTCAATTCTCTCATCATTGACATTTCAAACCTGTTCTTCATGAGAATGCTAAACTCTTCACATAATTTCAGATTTGGTGAACCAAAAATTATGTCATCTACATAAATTTGAACTAGTAAGATGTTGCCATCTACTTCCTTTCTAAACAAAGTTCTATCAATCTTACCTTTAGAGAAACCATTTGATGTCAAGAAATCAGATAGAGTATCATACCAAGCTCTGTGAGCTTGTTTCAGTCCATATAGAGCTTTGTTGAGTTTATAGACCTTGTTATTGATCTTAAACCCAGGAGGCTGCTCTACATAGACCTCTTCAAGTAACACACCATTAAGAAAAGCAGACTTAACATCCATTTGAAAAACTTTGAAAGACTTATATGCAAAGAAATGCCAAGAACAATCTTATTGCCTCTAATCTCGCAATCGGAGCATAGGTTTCATCATAGTCTATTCCCTCGATCGTGAATAACCTTGTGCAACCAGTCTTGCCTTATTTCGAACAATAATATTGTTCTCATCTGTTTTATTTTTAAACACCCATTTGGTGCCTATAATCTTTCGATGTAAGGGTCTTTCCACTAGATCCCATACATTTTGCCTTTCAAATCGATGCAGCTTCTTCCCGCATGGTCGTTATCCATTTGGGTCTCGATAATGCTTCCTCAATAGACTTGGGTTCAAGAAGCGACACATAACAACTAAAAAGACTTTCGAGTCTAGCATCATTCGTGTTCCGCACACTACTAGATGGGTCTCCTATAATCTGATCGGAGATGGATGATAGCTTCTCATCCTTTTGCCTATATGAGGAGAAGGATCCTCATCTTGAGTCTCGTAGGCAACTCATCCGACTCAAACCTCACTGACGTTCCCCTTCATCACCGACTCGTGGCTTTGATCGGTGATGTCAAAGGTGTACGATTCTGAAGGAGTCTCGATCGAAGTTGTCTTCGATTATCGATGGAGATTCTTCTTCATCCGATTCTCAATCAAGAGTAGGTAGATAAACAGTTCTATGTTTAGTCTTTGATAATTCAATTTTATCTAGATTTTCAGAAATTTGATTCACTTTATCTCGAGAAGGAATACAACTCATCAAAAACAACATGAGGAGTTTCCTCCACACAAAGGGTTGTCTTGTTAAAAACTCTAAATGCCTTTGAAGTATTAGAATATCCCAAGAATATTCCATCACCGCTTTAGCATCAAAAGTTCTTAACTTAGATTTCCCATTGTTATGAATGAAACACTTACAACCAAAAGCTTTGAAGTATGAGATCCTTGGAATCTTACCCTTCCAAATCTCATAAGGAGTCTTACCTTTGTCTTTGACACTAAGCACTGCTCGGGTATAGCAAGCCGTGTTGATGGCTTCAGCCCGTAACCTATGAGGGGTATTATACTCACCAACATGCTCCCGGCCGCTTCCTTTAAAGTTCTATTCCTTCTTTCAACCACTCCATTTTGTTGAGGAGTTCTTGCTGAAGATGTCTCATGAATAATTCCATACTCATTGAAGAAATTAGATAAACAAGAATTCAAAAATTCTGTACACTTTATCACTCCTTATTTTAATAATATTAACTCCCTTCTCATTCGAATTTGTCTCAACAGATCAGAATCTTGTTTATAGTCTCATTTTTCTTGAAAAGAAATATAACCCAAGTGTATCTAGAAAATCATCTACTACAACAAGAGTATATTTCCTTCCACCGAAGCCGAGAGGTGTAACAGTCCAAACAGATCCAGATGAAGGAGTTGTAACACTCTTTCGGATGAGGAGGAGTTAATACTCTTAAATGAGTGTCTAGGCTGTTTACCTTTTTGACAAGCATCACATTTAAGATCAGTTGATAAAAGTTTTTAAGGTAATCCCTTGACAAGGTTCTTCTTAGCCAGCCTTACTAAGGGTCTTGAAATTCGAGATGACTAAGCCTTTTATGCCATAGCCACTGATATCTTCTCCACCCTTAGCCATCGACAAGTATCTTGGGAACAACTATTAAAGTTGGCCACATAGACATTACCATGTCCAAGCCGATTAATAGTACCTTATCTCGAGGAATTATCCAAAATATCACATTTATCCCTTGAAAATTTTACAAGAAAACCTTTATCACAAAGCGAGAAAACAGATAACAAATTATGTTTCAACCCTTCAACAAAATATACCTCGAGATACCCGAATATCCTTGATAATCAAAGTACCTACACCTTTAGTCTCGACCACAATTATTATCACCAAATAAAACTCTTGGACCATCAATGCTTTGAAAATTTGATAATGACTTCTTGTTATGGGTCATATGTTGTGAACAACCATGTCAATGTACCATATTGAAGCTAAGATCTCTTTCTTAAGTGATGATCCCTGTGAATCTGTGAAAAAGATTAGTTTTGAGGTACCCTAGTGATCTTGGGTCCTTTTGGGTCAAGAATCACTTTAGGAATCCAAAAAAACATCTCATCTGGCAGACAATAAGTCGACTCAGATTTTCTACCAAATCATCTACAATAATATCATTTTTAAATGACAACTTGTTGTATTCAGATTGGGTAATTTTCCTAAACTTAGGAAATGTAGGATAGCATTTGCTCCTTCCATCAAAAGAATTATAATAAGAAAATCTTCTTATTTTGGTTCTTGGATTCCTTCTAGTCTCGATAGGGATTCTTCAATTGAATTCTTGGTTTCAGATCGAAGTCGTAGTCCTTATCTCGACTAGTTGGTTTCCATGGACCAATTTTAATATCCTTTGATTGAACAGATGCTTTCACAAATTTCCTAGGTTTTTGAACATCCGATTTATTGTTCCTATCATAACCAAGTCCTGTCTTATCATGAGATTTTCGGGAAGTATTAAAAATATGATCTATTATCGATTGTGAATTATTAAGTGACTAATTTTGAAGACAAGCTTCTCATTGTCTTTCTTAATTAATTCATTTTCAAGACAGATTACATCAAATTTATCTTTTAAAGTCTTGATTCATTTTCTAATCTTTCGGGTAAGTCGGCTGATGTATCGCTTGATCGATGAAAACATTCCCCTTGAATGTTTCCTCGCCTCAAAGCTGTTCATCACCCGCTTGCCTTTATTTAGAATTTGAATCGATCCTTTAAAAATAAATTCTCTGTCTCCACTGTTTATAAGCAGCTAAAGATGTCTTTAAATCTCTCAATAATTCATGTATAACAGTTTGGTCATGATCGATGCAGATCGACAAGAATCATTATCTCAAGATGAATAGTAGATTACCTCATTAGCCATGAGACAGATCTCATCATCTCGATCCAAAATCGATGAGGATGATGAAGATGATGATGATTTCTTTGGCTCTTTTTCTTCAGCCAACAAAGCTCTTTGATCTCGCAAATCTCCCGTCTCTTTTCTTCCTCTTTTCTTCCCTTTCTTTAGGAGTTAGTTGAGGACAGTCATAGCTGAAATGTCCGGCTTATTGCATGTATAGCAAATATCACTCCTATCTCGATCTCGGGACTGGAAGTATTTCTTCCGACAGTGATCTCGTATCTTCTTGTCTCGGCTCTTGTTTTTGTCATCATCTCAAGATTTATCTACCTTCCTATCTCGATCTCGGATCTTTGTCTATCTCTACCCGCAAATCTCAATTTATTTCTCTTATACTTCATTCTCAATTTATCATACCTTTTTGTAAGTAAAGCCATCTGCTCTTTCAAAGATAGATCAGCTCCTACTGACTCTATTGACACCTTGTCTTCTTTATCGACAAAGGCAACAGATTTGGATGAGGTGCTTGACTCCATCTCATCTTCCTCATCTTCTATCTGGATATCATACTCTAAAGCTTTAAGATGAGAAAATAAAGTATGGTGAGTAATAGAGGATAAATCTTGAGTTGCTTTAAGGATATTGGATTTTTCCTCCATCTCTTGGTTAATGATCTCAGAATCTTGTTATTAATCTCCTTTTCTCGAATAATTCTTTCCAAGATCAGCTGCTTTGTTGAGAAGAGTGGTCAACCTCATATCAAATCGATCCAGACTCATTTTCTTTCATCTTGAATGTTTCAAATGTATGCACATCGACTGTAGCTTGTTCTCCTTAACTTGGTCGAGATCCTTCACAAACATTAGCTAAGGTTTGCCACATTTCTTTTGGCTGTTTTACATCTCTTAACCTTCTCTATCCAATCTTTACTCGAGTCTCTATGATTTCGTTTCTAGCTACTTGGTCAAGATTGTGGACCTTCCTTTCATCATTAGTCAATTCGTAACTCTTCTTCTCTTGCCTAGTTCTTGATTCACTGCTCTCGCTGCCAAAGTCTTTGGTGCCTCCATGGAAAAACTTTATAGGACCTTCCTCAAGAACCTCTTCCATTCTATCATGAATGACTTTTAGATGATTTTCCATCCTAAATTTCCAATAATCATACTCTTCAATTGAAAATTCAGGCAGATTCCTAGACTTATTACTTTTACCTGATGACATGATGAAACAAAGACAAAATACTCCACAAAAGCTTATTAGTAGCACAGTTATAAATGAAAGAAAATGAAGAAAATCAAGATAATTCCAGAATCTTGTTCAAGACCTAAAATCAATATCAGAACAGCTTAACACTGCTCTGATACCACTTGTTGGTCCCGGAAAGTTGAGTTGATTGAAACCTTGAGTAAGCTTTCTAGAACAAAATCTAGAAAGGGGGGGGGTTTGAATAGATTTTGTAGATTTTTCAAATCTTTCAAAACCAATTCAAAATATCAGATTAAGCCCAGCGGATTATGATTAAATTCTCAACTTCTTATAAGATCAAAAGCAAGGTTGATATACTGATTTTAGTTAAGATTCTGAATTTAAATCTTGATGTAACAAAATTTGTAAATCAAACAGAAAACTAAAGAAAGCAAGAAATAACACCAGGATTTATAGTGGTTCGGATTTTAAAAATCCTACATCCACTCTCCTTCTTCAATTTGAATAAGGGACTCGCACATCGCTTACTTTCTCACTTCCGACTTACAACTTACAACTTGTACAAGTCTTCAAATCTTCAATCTCCTAGACTCTTCTTCTAGAAATCTAATCACATTACGGTGTGTATTGGATTTTGAAGATTACAGAAAAGTGTTCTAAAAACACTTAGAACTTTTTGAGACCTCTCTAGAAATTCTTGTGAAAAGATTGTGAAATCGAGTAGTGAATTGTGTAAATCAAATATGCATAAGTGTTGTATATAAAAATGAAAAACCTAGACCTATATATAAGTCTCGAGAAGACAGGTTAGTTTGTTAGTTAGTTCTAACAAACTTGAAACCGCTTAACAAACTTAAACTGCTCTAGACCTCAGCTGATTCTTCATACTCATCTGCAGCTGACTTGGTGAAAACTCGCCTTTCTTATTCTACTCGGCTTATCTTGACCTCGTCTGAGCTCTTCATATTTGTCTCCTGCAGATGACTAGACTTGAGCTTGTCTTCAGATGACTAGCATGTTATCAGACCTCAGCTGACTAGCTTAATGCATGACCCCGTCTGATCAGCTTACATCCTCAGCTGTTCTTCAGTTTGGCCGATTAGTCTGATCTGCTCTTTAACTCATCAAAACCTCTTGATCCAACAGCAATGTACTTAATAAACAGATGATCAGAGCAATGTAGTTGATCAAAGTTAAGGTCAAATTCTTTGAAGACAACATATAGCCTAAGATTTGAAAATTTCAGATGATTTAGTGTTATAAATTTATAAAACAGTTACTTAAACCAAAAGTTAGTTAATGAGCAATTATGAAAACAAGTTAGTTAAACACTTCAAATTTCGTGAAAGTAGTTCAAAAAGATGTATTTCACCAATATTCACATGACTTGCACAACATTCAGAGGAGTAGAAAGAGACTTAATCGTACCACCTGTCTTCTTCTGGAATTGTCATCCAGTCAAAGACACGATTCTTCAAGCTCAATGTTTCCCCACCTTCAGCTAGATCTGCCACAGTCTCAGCTTGGATCAACATCTGCTTCACCTTTTCTCTATCTAGCTGGCCATCTTGTGTCAGTGGAGCAGACATGGTTGCATAAGGTGGTGCGACTATGTCAACATTGAATTCTGAGTCTCCAAGGTCGATTAAATACTGATAGAAGTTTGGATCTTTCGCCTCCAACCATTCGTGAAAAGCAATGTTCTCGTCTGTGCCCCAAGAGATCTTCTTGCAGACATGAAACAGGAAGATCCATTCCCCTTCATACGCTCTCCATTTAGCTTGTTGATCCATGGGAAGGATTTCCTTGGGCACAGTTTATGTTCGGTGGAATGGGCGAAAGACTTCTTCTCCTTCTTTGTTTTTCGATCTCTGAACCCACTTCCTCGTCTTCCTATCATACGTCTTTCCAGCTGCCTTTTCTTGCTCCCTCCTCCTCTTAGCTTCTCTTCTTTTATACTTTTCTTTTTCTTCCCTTCTCCTCTTAAGCACTCTTGCCTCTTCTTCTGTCTCAGACTGGATCTTCTGAATTTGACTTGAAGCCTTAGCTTTCCCAGCTGCTTTAGATGAGGATGGGGGAGATTTGATAGTCAGGACAGGAGCAGGATCAGCAGTGGAAGGAAGTTCGGATTCAGGCTCAGACTCAGTGGATTCAGCTGCTGTCCTTCTTTTCAACCTTCTTAAAGCCCTCTGAGACTTCTCCTCATCTTCCTTCTTCTTCTCTTCTTCAGCTCTTAACAGCTCTTCAAAAAGCTCATCTATCCTCAGATTGAGTGCCATCAGCTGATCATCTTGCAGCTCAACTCTTTTCTTGAGCTCACTATCTTCCCCCTTTTTAGCATCAGCAAAACGGGTGTTGCAGATAGTGACTACTTGATTTATTTGGCCAATGAGCTCTTCTCTTATAAATCCAGTTTTCTGATCAAGCTATTCCAGGCGCTTCTTGTGAGCTGTCTCAGTTCGTCTGAACTCCTCCTCCATGAAATTTTTCAAGATGTTTGTCTGTCTGTCCTTCTCCAAAGCTATCTGCATTTTTAGCACTTGAGAGAATGAAGCTTCCTTAGCTTTCCAAGACTCTCTCACCTGGTCTTCAACACTATCACTGATTTGGCGATATGCATCTCGAACATATTGTTTGACCCAGGCGTCTTGTGAGTTCATCTCCATAGCGACTTTCTTTTTCATTTCAGCCATTTGTTCCTCATGTCTTATTCCAGAGAAATATAGATCAATTTTGGTTTTCTCAAGAATTGCAGCTTCTATATTCTCCTTGATTGATGATGTAATGACATTAGGAACCAATTCAAAAGCATTGAGACAGGCAGTCTTGAGATTCTGTACTTCAGTCTTCAGAGCTTCTACTTCGAATACGGATGCAGATGTGGATGGGAAGATCGTCTCTTCAGATGGAGTCAGATCTATTTACTCGATTTCAGCTTCAGTTTGCACCTCCACAATTTGCTCCGTTTGTGCCTCCTCAGCTGTATCCATCTCAGCTGGCTCATCGGCAGCTCAACCAATTACTGCTTCCTCCACCCTTTCCTCCTCAACAACAGCTTCTTCATCCTTCTTCTGTTCTTCACCCTTCTCAACAGCTTTCTCCACCTCCTCTGGGGTCTCATCTCCAAGATATACTCTTTGTAGGATATAATCAACAAAAGTATTTTCAGTTAGTATATCTTGGAATGATTTGAGTTTTGCCTTCTTAAGAACCTCTTTCTCCCAAATAGCAAGGTTGTTGCCTCCTGCTTCAGCTATCAGAATAGTTGTCTCTTCAAAGGATCCCAGCCTGAGTCTTCTTAACAGATAGACATCAATAAGCTCCTTCAATAGCTCAGGCTCGTCCTTAAGAGTGGATTCTTGTCTTAGGAGAAATTTCTTCCCAAGAATCCGCAGTGAGGTCTCAGTTGGTCCCATCTCCCCAGATGGGTTGGGTAAGTTTAGGTAAAGAGCAGGTTCAGATGAGGTTGAGGATAAGAAAGAAAATGGGTCGAATGATGGTTGGGTTTGTGGACTTATGGGAGTGGACCGTTTTAGAGGCTCAGAGGCAGCGGTCGTATCTGCCCCTTCATCGCCAGGTTGGGAAGAGGTGGGTTTAGGTACTCCATCCTCAGATGAGGATGAAGATGATGAAGGTGATTTAACTTCTTCTCCTTCTTCGGATACATCCTCAGACGAGACTTCCACAGTCTCCGTCTGCCCTGATACTCCTACCTCCTCAGCTGGGACACTTCTCCCTTGCGAAGCTGTCCTCTCCTCTTCGTCTTCGTCTTCCTCCATCTCAGCAGACGAGGATTCATCCACCAAAACTTTCTTTGTCTCCTTTCTCTTGGCTTTTGAAGCCTTTTTCTTGGGAGCTAGAGGTGGAGCCGGTGCATCTCCATCTCCTTCTGAGTCAGTTGGCCCATATAGTTTCTCGTCTTTTATTAGAAGTCCCTTCTGTCTGGTGTACTTTTTGACTCCAACACTCCAGTCAAGGTTGTCTGTACCCACCTTATGCTCAAGTATGATGGTGATCCTTGCCATCATTCTTGCAATCTTGGTCAGAGACCATCTTATTAGCTCGTCTGTAACTGGAGTCTTGACGAACTTCTTTCTCTCCTCCATTATCCTTGAATACACCAGTCTGGCCCAGTTGATTTCAGCCTCATCTAGGACAGCTCTCAGACAGCATATCCTCGGCTACGTTAGCCCATCGTGGCTCTGTTGTTCACCCAGAATACACTTTGTCAGAATCAGCATAAGTAATCTGTATTTTCTCTTCAACATTGGTCTCTTCAGATTCGCCGTTGTATTCTGATATGTTTTTCTGGCCATTAGTCGGAAACTCTCCAAATATTCCGATGATTTATAAGTGAATGGGTTGTCGCCGGTGGTGCTCAAATAAAAAATTGCACCTATCTCAGAAATAGACAAAACTATTCTTCGCTTCTTCTCCTTAGTTCTAATTCGAGATTCTAATCCTGTATCTGTTGCTTTTGCCCTGGTTAGGAACTCAGCACAGAGATCATCCACCGTCAAATTCTTCGTCAGTTTCATCGTACAGTACCGCTTTAAACCCCTTGATTCCAGCAGGTTTAATATTTCTCTTGTTTCAGCATCAGTGGTAGTATCCCAATCAACGTACATTTCTGATTTTGTTTTATCTCTTATGGAAGTCAAATCATATTCGAACTTGATATTCTTTTTGGATTCCGCCATTGATGAATATTGACGGTTTTAGGAGGGAAAAGAGAGGTTTTGAGAAATATGAAGGGTTTTATGTGTGCGTAAATGAAAATTATGCACACGAATGTCTATTTATATGGAAAATATAATAATAAACAATTATTAGAATAATAATTGCCTGCAAAAGTGTAAATATAAGCTTTTGAATCGCCATTAATGCAATTATGGCATTTATTTTGAAAAGTGCATAGAATAATATTTAATATGTCGCGCGTGAGATTGAGACGGCTCATATTTCAGAAACCGCCTCCATTTCTGGCGCGTGAAGTATTCTCAGCGTATTTCAAAAATGAATTTGATAAAATTTCGGGTCCATAGTATCTTCTCTCCTGACATAGTTACTTATTTGAGAAATTACTTTTCAATTAATTGGAGAGATAAAATAAAATATTATTGTTTTTAGAAAACAAATTCGAACCCTTATCCTTTTATTTTGTAAAACAAAATATTTTATTATACTGAGTAACTTCAATTTTTAAATGAATGATAAAGAGAATTATGATATTAAATTCATATATTTAATTATATGAACCCAATATTCATAATTAAGAGTATTTAGGAGAAACTTCCTGGACTTTCTCCTTGTCTGGATTGATAGCATCACTGTCTGTTTCCTAAACACTTGGATAAATTGACCTTGTCTTGTATTTTAGAGACGTGTAAACTTTGTTCTTGCTGAAATCACAGACACTTAGACAAATCGTTAGTAACAAGAGTAAGTCAGATAAGGTTCAATAGTCATCTGATTCTGTAGAAGTCAGTTGACTATTACATCCTTATCTGATTTACCTATGTCAGATAAGTAATTATCAAGTCAGATATGGTCAATATGACATCCTTGATTCTTGATTCCAATGATAGGAGATCAATGATATCAGCTACCTGATTGTCCTTTGACCCATATCTTGTCTGATAATTCTTTCTAGACATAATAAATCAAATGAGAAAGACAAGGTAAACTCAAGAAATTTGATTATAGATTAACTAAAGAAGCATCTAATAATCCTAATTCTACTGAAAGTTCTTTAAACCTTGTCTCTGCAAGAGGCTTTGTCAAGATGTCTGCTCTTTGAAAATCAGTAAGAATCTTTTCTAGTCTGATATCTCCTTTTTCGACATGATCTCGGATGAAGTGGTGTCTGATATCTACATGTTTGCATCTTGTATGTAGAACTGGGTTCTGGGTAATAGCTATGGCACTATTACTATCACAAAAGATAGGTACATCTTTGGTGATAATATTATAGTCCCTTAGCTGTTGACTTATCCAGATCAGCTGTGAACAACAACTTCCAGCTGCCATATACTCGGCTTCAGTTGTGGAAGTAGCTACAGAGGTTTGTTTCTTAGACAACCATGAAATCAGCTTACTTCCAAGAAATTGGCAAGTACCAGATGTAGATTTTCTATCTATCTTACACCCACCAAAATCCGAATCTGAGTATCCAGACAGCTCAAAGTTGTCATCAGCTGGATACCACAATCCAACATTTACTGTTCCTTTCAAATACTTGAGGATTTTCTTTGCTGCTTCAAGATGGCTTTTCTTAGGATTAGCTTGAAATCGAGCACAAACTCCAACTGCAAAAGAAATATCAGGTCTACTAGCAGTTAAATATAATAAAGAACCAATAAGACCTCGATACTCAGTTTGATCAGTGTCTTCTCCCTTCTCATCTGGATCCATTGAAAAATTTGTCATCATAGGTATCTTAGCTTCTCGGCTGGTACCTATTCCATGTTTTTCAATAAGATCTTTTGTATATTTAGCTTGGTTGATGAATATTCCCTTCTTTGTCTGCTTGACTTGAAGTCCAAGAAAATATGTCATTTCTCCCATCATGGACATTTCAAATCTGCTTTTCATAAGACTACTAAATTCTTCACACAAAGATATGTTAGTTGATCCAAAAATTATATCATCAACATAAATTTGAACTAACAAAAGATCACAACCAAACTCTTTTCTAAAGAGAGTTCTATCAATTCTACCTTTAACAAAACCATTTTGAATTAAATATTCAGACAAGGTGTCATACCAAGCTCTTGGTGCTTGTTTAAGTCCATATAGAGCTTTCCTTAGTTTATAAACCTTGTCTCCTTTGACAAAGCCAGGTGGTTGCTCTACATAAACTTCCTCAGCTAAGATTCCATTTAAGAAAGCTGACTTAACATCCATTTGAAAAACTATGAATCTTTTAAAAGCAGCATAGGCTAAAAACAATCTTATGGCTTCCAGACGAGCTACTGGTGCAAAGGTCTCATCATAATCAATACCCTCTGATTGTGAATAACCTTGAGCAACTAGTCTGACCTTATTTCTAACCATAATATTGTTTTCATCCCTCTTGTTTTTAAAGACCCATTTAGTTCCAATGACTTTTTGATGATGAGGCCTTTCAACAAGCTCCCACACATCTTGTCTTTGAAACTGATTTAGTTCTTCTTGCATGACATTAATCCAGTTGGAATCAGTTAGAGCTTCTGTAATTGATTTAGGTTCAAGTAATGACACATAGCAACTGAACATACAATCTTGATTCAGTTGGGTCCTCGTCTGGACACCAGAGTCTAAATCTCCAATTATCTGCTCAGCTGGGTGATATAACATTACTTTCTTACCTTTATCTTTTACAGTAGATGGTGTCTTGTCTGAATTATTTATTTCAGATGATTCTATGTTACCTTCTGATAACTCAACCTGATCAGCTGATGTATCGTTGGTTGTCTGATCAGTTGGTAAATCAGCTGTTGAGGAAGTTCTTTCAGGTTCCTTTCCTTTTTCAGATTCTTCCTCTTCATCTGAATCTGATTCTTGATTGTAGAATTTTATGGTTGATCCTTTGATAGTCATCTGATCCAGATCATATGATATCTTTGTGATGTCCCCTGTCTTATCAAACTCAAAAGAAGATTCATCAAAGACCACATGGGGTGTTTCTTCTACACACAAGGTTGTCTTATTAAAAACTCTATATGCCTTTGATATAGATGAGTATCCTAAGAATATCCCATCTGCTATCTTTGCATCAAAGGTTTTTAATTGAGATTTCCCATTGTTGTGTATGAAACATTTACAACCAAATATATGAAAATATGAAATTTTGGGAGATCTTCCCTTCCGAATTTCATAGGGAGTTTTACACTTATCCTTTACAATCAGACTTCTATTTTGAACATAGCAGGCTGTATTCACTGCTTCTGCCCAAAACCTATGAGGAGTGTTGAATTCAGATAGCATTGTTCTAGCTGCCTCTTTCAAGGTTCTGTTTCTTCTTTCAACAACTCCATTTTGTTGTGGAGTCCTTGCTGCAGATGTTTCCTGTGCTATGCCATTCTCAATGCAGTAATTAGAAATCAATTTATTTAGAAATTCAGTACCTTTATCACTTCTGATTTTAACAATATTTAATCCCTTTTCATTTTGAATCTTCTTAAGGAATTCTGGGATCTTAGTCATAGTCTCATTCTTTTTGTACAAGAAGATAACCCAAGTAAATCTTGAAAAGTCATCAACAATTACTAAGGTGTATTTTCTTCCACTAAAGCTGAGAGGAGTTACTGGACCAAACAGATCTATATGAAGAAGTTCCAAAATTCTTTCTGAAGAAGGACTACTTATTGTTTTAAAAGAAGCTTTGGTCTGTTTTCCTTTTTGACAAAAAACACATACATGGTTCTTTGAAAATACTTTACCAGGGAGTCCTTTAATTAAAGATTTCCTTGCTATTTTGTTAAGAGTTTTGAAGTTTAAGTGACCAAGTCGTCTGTGCCACAGCCAACTTAAGTCATCTGAACTCTTAGCAACAAGACAAGTATCTTTAGGACAACTTTTGAAGTTGGCAACATAAATGTTACCTTGTCATACTCCAGCCAATAGAATATTTTCATTGATACCATCTAAAACATAGCATGCATTATAAGTAAATTTGACACAAAACCCTTTATCACAAAACTGTGAAACAGATAGTAGGTTGTGCTTCAATCCTTCCACGTAGTAAACTTCATGAACTTGTACATCTCTAATCCCCACCTTCCTCCAGTATATCACTGGTAGTCCTTCGTGAGTGGTCGTTGCGCTCCTGCCACCTCTTGTCAAATCAAAGTAGGCTGATGGGCAAGCATCTACTGGTACTTAACCAACCCTCGCCCAACCGTTGTATGGGAAACTGTCCTTTCCAGTAGACGGGTACCTGTCCCATTAGTGTTCCTACACCTTTAGTAAGTCCATAGTTGTTATCACCAAACATTACTCTAGGTCCATCAATGGTTTGATAGTTAGAGAGAAGTCGTCTTTCATAGGTCATGTGCTTGGAACAGCCATTATCAATGTACCAGATAACCTTAAGAATGTCTCCTCTATCAACTATCTTCTTATCTTCCTGCAATCACAAATTTATTGCTTAGGTACCCTTTGTATTTTTGGTCCTTTCATGTTAAGATGACTCTTAGGAATCCAGATAAAATATCAATATTCCTTAAAACCATAGATTGAAGTTTGCATCCATATCTATCTACTAAGATAAGACTATCAAGATCAATCTGATTTAATTGATCTTTTGAGATTGTCTTAAATCTTGGTAAGAATGGATAAGATCTGCTTCTTCCATCAAAGTTATTATACCTAGGATAGATCTTTGATTTAGTCTTAGGTTTAGCCTTAGGAGTTATTTTCCTCGTATGATTTTTCTTTTCAGAAGTATCAGATGAGGTAATTAATTCCTTTGGTTTCCAGGGACTGAATAAAGTTTCTACCTTAGATTTAGTTTCTTTGACAAAAACTCTGGGTTTTATAGGATCATTTTTCTTATTCCTATCAAAACCTAATCCAGTTTTATCACTAGACTTTTGAGATGAATTGAAGATTTTATCTATTGTGGTTTGAGAATTGTTCATAAGTCCTAACTTGAGATTTAATTCTCTGTTAGTCCTTTTATAATTCTCATTCTCAGAATAGATGTTTGAAAATTTTATTTTTAAAGAACTCAGTTCCTGTTCTAACTTATCTGTCTTATCGGACAAGGTACTGGTGATCATCTCAGTCTGACATTCCCCCTTGAATGTACAGTCTGATTTCTTACTTTCCTTAGTCTGATTGACCTTAGTTAGATCAGAAATTTGATTCTTTAAATTAAGATTTTCAGTCTCTATCTGTTTATAGGCAGATAGAGCAGTCTCCAAATCTTTCAAAAGTTTATCAATAAGACTGGGATCAGTTTCAGATAAGGTGTCACAGTCATTATCTGATGATGAATAGTAATGTACCTCTTTAGCCATTAGACATATGTCATCATCTGACCCAAAATCAGATGAAGATGAGGATGATGATGTCTCACGAGCTTCTTCTTTCTCAGCTAGGAGAGCTCTCTGGTCAGCATACCTTCTATCTCTTTTCTTCCTCTTTTCTTCTCTCTCTCTGGGAGTAAGTTGAGGACAATCATAGCTGTAGTGACCAGGTTTGCTGCATGTATAGCATATATCTCCTCTGTCTGTTTTTGGACTACTATATCCTCGTCTGATAGGTGACTTATGACCTCTTGACTGATCCTTTCTTTTATCATTATCTGAGCTTTTCTCATCCCTGTCTGATCTATAATTCCTTCGACCTAATCTGTCTCTTTTGTTTCTTTTGTACTTCATCTTCAGTCTTTCATACCTTTTCAACAAAAGAGCCATTTCTTCTTTTACAGACAAATCAGATGCTTTAGAGATCTTTTCAGATTCGTCTTTATGAACAAAAGCAACTGTTTTTCCAGATGTAGATGAATCTGCTTCATCTTCTTCATCTTCGATGTGAATGTCATATTCCAGTGCTTTAAGATGAGAGAAAAGATTGTGATGTGATATTGATGATAAATCCTGTGTTGCTTTGAGAATATTAGCTTTCTCTCTCCATATTTTGCTCAAAGATCTGAGTACCTTGTTGTTAATTTCTTTCTCAGTATAAGTCTTACCCAAATCTGCTGCTTTATTCACAAGATTAGTCAGTCTTACGTCCAATTGATCCACAGTTTCACCATCCTTCATTTTGAACGTGTCAAATGCATGTAGAACAGACTATAGCTTATTTTCTTTGATCTGTTCAGATCCTTCACATATCCCAGCAAGAGACTCCCACATTTCCTTGGCAGTCTTGCATCTTTTAACCTTTTCAATCCAATCCTTGCTCAATGTTTCAATAATTTCAGTTCTAGCAACTTGATCTAAATTGTGAATCTTCCTTTCATCATTAGTGAGTTCTGAACTCTTCTTTTCCTGCCTAACTCTCGTTTCAGCTGAAGTAGTACCATCACTTGTGCCACCATGATAGAATTTGATGGGTCCTTCCTCAAGAACCTCCCCCATTCTGTCATGAATCGCTTTAAGATGGTTCTCCATTCTAAACTTCCAGTAATCATATTCTTCTATAGAAAAATCAGGCAAACTCCTGGATTTCTTGCTTTTCACAGAAGACATGATAAAACAGAAAAACCACAATACTCACAAGATCTTGTTAGTAGAACTGTTAGTGAAATAAAGAAACTACAAATTATCAAGAATAAAATTCAGGATCTCAGTTAAGACCTAAAATTAATATCAGAATAGCTTAACACTGCTCTGATACCACTTGTTGGTCCCAGAAAGTTGAGTTGATTAAAACCTTGAGTTAACCTTCTAGAACAAAATCTAGAAAGGGTGGGGGGGGGGGGGTTTGAATAGATTTTGTAGATTTTTCGAATCTCTTCAAAATTAATTCAAAGTATCAGATGAATACAACGGAAAACAATTTTAATCTCAACTATCAACAAGATCAAAAGCAATCTGACAAGATAGGTTTAACTTTAATCCTGAGATTAATCTGTAGAAGATAAACTAAGAATTGAAAAGAAACAAACAAGTAAATCAAAGCGATAAAGAACACAGCATTTATAGTGGTTCGGATTATAATAATCCTACATCCACTCTCCTTCTTCAAACTTGAAGAAGGGCCTTCACTTACTTACTTTCTTCTTCTTGCTGACTTACGTACAATAATGAATCTTCAGCCTTACAATGAATTCTTCCTAATTTCTGGATATCTATGGCTTGAAGATCTAATGTGAAAAGTGTTCTATAAACACTAAGAACTGAAAACGTATAAAATGTTCGTGAATGTGTATAATTTATGTGGCTTGTGAATACAAAGTATATTGATGAGTGCAAAGTATCAAAAGTTAATTATAAACTAATTTATATCCCTATTTATAGAGATCTTCACTTGGTAGTTGTAACTCCCTTGAATTCGGTTTTGATCAGTTATAACAATATAACTGAATTCTGTAACTTCCTCTTGATTAGTTAGAACTGCTTCTTGAATCTTTGTGTAATATTTCTCTAACACCTCATCGTCTGATACTTACTTCACCTTGTCCTTATCTTCATTCCTTGTCTAGGTGTTTAGTAACACATCTCAACTGTCTTCTGTGTTGTCCTTGTCTGATATCTTGACCTCGTCTGATTTCCTTTCCTCATCTGAGATTTGTCCTCGTCTGATGTCTTAATCTAGTCTGACTATTTATACTTAGTTTTATTTACAAAGATATACTTCAGCTGTCTATACAAGATGCTCAGCTGGTCATCCTATTTTACACTTTTAACACATCAAAACTAAATACAATTTTTCTATTCCTAACAATTTGATTTCCTTAGTAAGCCATGTTGAGCCTTATGATCCTTATTCTTTGGCAAGCCAAGTGAAATTGAAACCATTCTAGCCTATTTTTATGAGCCTTTTTTGTCCTATATTTAGTTGAGCTTGGATGTTGGCTAATGATGGTGATTTGATTGCTAAGTGTGGGAAGATGATGAGCTAAGTGATGAATGAAATGATAAAAGAAAAGCAAGGTTGTGAAAAAGATTGAATTGTGAAAAAGTGAACATGAATTAAAGAATATGCAATTAGTGAGCTTAAAAAGAGAAAGCTCAAGTGAATGGTGGATTGATCATTGAAGTTCAAAAGGAAGAGTGTGCTTGATGAAAAGTTAAGAGATTGTGTTTTGTATTGATTAGCTTACATTCAAGTCTCTACTATTTAGTCACTCTTATCCAAAAACATCCCACCTTTCCAAAGAGCTTACATTACAACCTAAGAGAAAGACCTCTTTGATTCTTGATTGATCACAAGTGATTTTGATTGAGATTAAGTCTTTTGGCAAGCATATGGTGTGCAAGTTTATGAATTTGATGATTGAGTGCTTTATACCTTGATACACATGAGTGAAGAGTGAACACTCCATGGAAGGAGCAATGTGTTAAGTATTTGATTGAGCATTTGTTTGAGCATGATTTATCTTAATGGCTAGTGGATAGTTGCATTGATACTTATGTTCATTCATGAGTTCGATTGTCTTATTTTTCGTCTATAGTGCCATGTGACATAATTGCAATCAATTCACTCCTTTGTTCTTAGTTTCTACGTTGCTCGAGGACGAGCAACAATTCAAGTTTGGGGGTATGATTGGAGTGAATTGATGCATGTTTTTAGGGCTTATTTTAGTGCAAAAATTGAGCTAAAGTGTTAGTTTTTGTGCCTAAATGTGAAAAGTATCACTCTTTTGCCTAAAAAGTATTATTTGTGGGATTTTGATGTTTTTCGTCCATTTTGCAGGTAATTCGGTGGAATTTTGTTAAACCGAGAGTACCATTAGGCTTAGAATGAAGAGATGATCATATGGGACGAAAACGGGGGTCGGGGCCGAAGCCCCGCGCGAGAAAAGTGCCCTGGACTCGAGCTCTGGTCGAGGACCATGAGCCTCGAGTCGAGGGCTATGCAGAAAAGGACTAAATTGGGAAAAAGGCAGCAGCCTCGACTCGAGGCATGACCCTCGAGTCGAGGGAGGAGAATTTTGCAGGAGCCTCGAGTCGAGGCCTGAACCTCGACTCGAGGGGGTAGTTTTCCAGAATTTTTGTATTTAAAGAGGAGAAGCAGGGCATTTCAGAGACAACTTAGAATCAGTTCAGAATAGCAGTTAGTAGCGGTTTTGGGGCGATTTCTCAGGCCCCAAGCCAATTCCTTCCTTAGATTAGAGTAGAAGTTAGAATTAGATTTAGATTTATTTTGATTGTTGGTAGATTAGTCATAGATTAGCTTTAGATCATTGTAATTCTTCCAATTCAAGCTTGTAATTCATTTGGAGATTGGTGTTGAAGACTCAAGCATTCCTATTTTTGTTGATTGAAGATCAATTGGTGATGTTTTTCCTCTTTAGTCTCTTTAATTTCTTAATTGTTGTGATTTGCTTTGTGTTTGATCAATTCTATCTTCTTCCCATGGGTATTGTTTGTGGTACCATGGGCTAACTCTCTTGTGCTTGGGTTAATTGAAATTGATGATGATTTGATTGATGATGTTATGATTGTTGATGATTGGAGATCAATTGAGTAGATTGCTTACTAATTGTGATTCTCAATTGTGCTTCATGCGTAATTATCTCTTTAGATTAGTGTTTGATCACTCTAGCTATAGACGAGAGTTGCGCTAACGTGATCCGGGATTAATCGGGTGATAATTGTGTATGAATGTGTGGATTGGGTGCTTCGGAATCGAGAGATTAGTTGCACTAAGGATACTCACATTAGTTTGTTTCCTAATTGTGATTCTTAATTGTGCTTTGTGTAAAATTGTCTCTTTTGATTAATGGTTGATCACCCTAGCAATAGGCGAGAGTTGAGCTAACGTGATTAGGTGTTAATCGGGTTTCAATTTTGCATGATTGTATGAATTGGGGATTTCTACATTGAGAGATGGGAAAGACTAAGGATACTCACATTAGGCATTGTGATTTTAATGGAGTGATTAATTTCATGATGGTTTACGCTTTCTATCTTAGTTGATTTGCAATTTGATTCAATTGTAGCTTGTTGATTGATGATTCATTGATGGATGTTAATCCTAGCACCTCTATTCACCATTTATGTTTGTTTTTGTTCTCGCATTCTAAGCGTTCGATCATTTGCTTGCTCCTTTTTATTTGTATTTTGCAAGTGTTTTGTTGTTTTTGTGCCAAACCATTGTTGCAACTCTAGTCACTAAAAACTCGTATTTCTAGGGCCTCATGTGCATACTTTTTCCCTTGGGTTCGATATTTTGCGATTGGTCTTAAAAGCTCTTGCCCTATACACTCCAATCACATACCACCTGTCTTCTTCTGGAATGGTCATCCAGTCAAAGACACGGTTCTTTAGGCTCAATGTCTCTCCTCCTTCAGCTAGATTGGTCATCGTCTCTGCTTGTATTAGCATCTGTTTTACCTTTTCCCTGTCCAGTCGACCATCTTGCGTAAGCGGAGCAGACATGATTGAATAAGGCGGTGCGACTATGTCTACATTGAACTCTGTATCTCCGAGATCGAACAAATACTGATAGAAGTTAGGATCTTTTGCCTCCAACCATTCATGAAATGAAATATTCTCGTCTGTGCCCCAAGTGATTATTTTGCAGACATGGAACAGGAAGATCCATTCCCCTTCTTAAGCTCTCCATTTTACTTGTTGATCCATGGGAAGGATTTCCTTGGGCACAGCCTCTGTTCTATGGAATGGTCGAAAGATCTCTTCTCCTTCTTTATTCCTTGACCTTTGAACCCACTTCCTTGTCTTCCTATCGTAAGTTTTTCCAGCTGCTTTCTCTTGTTCCCTCCTCCTCTTAGCTTCTCTCCTTTTATACTTCTCCTTTTCGTCCATCTTCCTCTTTAGCACTCTTGCTTCCTCTTCTGTCTCAGACTGGGTCTTCTGAACTTGGCTTGACGCCTTAGCTTTCCCAGCTGCTTTTGAATAGGATGAGGGGGATTTGATTGTCAGGACAGGAGCAGGATCAGCAGTGGATGGCAGTTCTGGTTCAGGTTCAGACTCAGTGGATTCAGCTGTTCTCCTTTTCAGCCTCCTCAAGGCTCTCTGAGTTTTCTCTTCTGCTGCCTTCTTCTTTTCTTCTTCTGCTTTCAGCAGCTCCTCAGACAACTCATCTATCCTTAGATTCAGGGCCATCAGCTAATCATCCTGTAACTCAACTCTTTTCTTGAGCTCACTATCTTCCCCCTTTTTGATATCAGCAAATCGGGTGTTGCAGATAGTGGCTACTTGATTTATTTGCCCAATGAGTTCCTCTCTTACAAGCGCCGTCTTTTGATCCAGCTGTTCAAGGCGCTTCTTATGAGCTGTCTCAGTCCGTCTGAACTCATCAATGGAGGATACTAAGAAAACCAAAATCAAGTTCGAGTATGATCTTACTTCCATTCGTGATAGAACCAAGTCAGAAATATACGTAGAATGGGATGTTTCAACTGACCCTGAAACAAGAGAAATTCTTTATCTGCTTGAATCACGAGGATTAAAGCGATACTGCATGATGAAACCATCTAGAAATCTGACTGTGGATGATCTGTGTGTCGAGTTCTTAACCAGGGCGAAAGCAACAGATACAGGTTTGGAATCTCAAATCAGAACAAAAGAGAAGAAGAGAAGGGTGGTTTTATCAATTTCTGAAATTAGAGCGATTTTTGGTCTGAGCACTACTGGCGAGAATCCGTTTACATACAAATCATCGGAATATTTGGAGAGTTTCCGAATGATGGCCAGGAGAACTTACCAAAATACGACGGCGAATCTGAAGAGGCCGATGTTAAAGAGGAAATACAGGCTTTTAATGTTGATATTGACGAAGTGTATTTTGGGGGAACAACAGAGCCACGATGGGCTAACCAAGCCAAGGATTTGTTGTTTGAGGGCTATTATAGATGGGGCTGAGATAAACTGGGCCAGATTGGTTTACTCAAGGATAATGGAGGAGAGGAAAAAGTTCACCAAGACCCCAATCACAGATGAGCTGATGAAATGGTCTCTGACCAAAGTTGCAAGTATGATGGCCAGGATTACCATCATACTTGAACACAAGGTGGGGACAGACAACCTCGACTGGAGTGTTGGTGTAAAGAAGTACACAAGACAGAAGGGGCTCCTAATCAAAGATGAGAAGCTATATGGGCCGACGGATTCAGAGGGAGATGGAGATGCTCCAGCTCCACCTCCAGCTCCTAAGAAAAAGGCTTCAAAAGCCAAGGTAAAGGAAGCTAAGACGGTATTGGTGGATGAATCCTCGTCTGCTGAGACAGAGGAAGCAGAGGAGGAAGAGGAGGAGACAGCTTCCCAAGGGGGAAGTATCGCAGCTGAGGCAGCAAGAGTATCGGGGCAGATGGAGACTGTGGATGTCACATCTGAGGATGAATCAGGAGAAGGAGAAGAAGCCAGATCACCATCTTCATCCTCATCTGAGGATGGAATACCTAAACCCTCCACATCCTAACTTGGCAATGAAGGGGCAGATGAGACCGCTACCTCTGAGCCTCTAAAACGGTCCACTCCCAAAAGTCCAACACAAACCCAGTCTTCATATGATCCATTTTCTTTCCTACCCTCAACCTCATCCGAACCAGATCTATTCCTAAACCTACCCAACCCATCTGGGGTAATGGGTCCAACTGAAACCTCCATACGGATTCTGGGAAAGAAATTCATACTCAGACAAGAATCCACTCTCAAAGACGAGCCTGAGTTACTTAAAGAGCTGATAGATGTATATCTGTTAAGGAGACTCAGGCTGGGATCATTTGAAGAGACTGTTATCCTAATAGCAGAAGCAGGGGGAAATAATTTAGCCATCTGGGAGAAAGAAGTTCTCAAGAAGGCAAAGCTTAAATCATTCCAGGATATCCTAACAGAAAACACCTTTGTGGATTATATCATGCAAATGGTATACCTTGGAGATGAGACTCCAGAAGAGGTGGAGAAAGCAGTTGAGAAGGGGGAGGAGCAGAAAAAGGATGAGATGGCTGAGAAAGAAGTTGAGGAAGAAAGGGTGGATGAAGGAGTTACTGGTGGAGCTGCCGATGAGCCAGCTGAGATGGATACAGCTGAGGAGGCACAGACAGAGCAGGTTGTGGAGCAAGAAACAGCTGAGGTGGAATCACATGTGCCAACCACATCGACACATTTGGCAGATTCCCCTCCAGCTACTGTACAATCTGAAGCTGACATTGAGGAAATAGATCTAACTCTATTTCCTCCCTCTAAAGAGCAGATCTTGCCCACCACATCTGCGTCTGTGTCCGATGTGGAAGCGCTGAAGGCGGAAATTGAAAATCTGAGGAATGCTTGTCTGAATGCCTTCCAGATGGTCCCAAGTGTTATAACTTCTTCGATAAAAGAAAACATAGAAGCTGCTGTCCAGGAGAAAACAAAGATTGATCTTTACTTCTCTGGAACCAGACATGAGGAAAACATGGTCAAGCTGAAGCAAAAGGTGGCTGAGGAGATGAACTCACAAGATGCCTGGGTCAAACAATATGTTAGAGATGCATATCGCCAAATCAGTGACAGTGTTGAAGACCAGGTGAAAGAGTCTTGGAAAGCGAAGGAGGCTTCGTTCTCTAAAGTGCTAAAAATGAAGCTGGCTATGGAGAAGGACAGACAGACAAACATCCTGAAATAATTCATGGAGGATGAGTTCAGACGGATTGAGACAGCTCATAAGAAGCGCCTTGAACAATTGGATCAGAAGACGGGGTTTGTATGAGAGGAACTCATTGGGCAAATAAATCAAGTAGCCACTATCTGCAACACCCGATTTGCTGATGTCAAAAAGGGGGAAGATAGTGAGCTCAAGAAAAGAGTTGAGTTACAGGATGATCAGCTGATGGCCCTGAATATAAGGATAGATGAGTTGTCTGAGGAGCTGATGAAAGCAGAAGAAGAAAAGAAGAAGGCCGCAGAGAAGAAAACTCAGAGAGCCTTGAGGAGGCTGAAAAGGAGAACAGCTGAATCCACTGAGTCTGAACCTGAACCGGAACTGCCATCCACTGCTGATCCTGCTCCTGTCCTGACAATCAAATCCCCCTCATCCTCATCAAAAGCAGCTGGGAAAGCTAAGACGTCAAGCCAAGTTCAGAAGACCCAGTCTGAGACAGAAGAGGAAGCAAGAGTGCTAAAGAGGAAGAGGGAGGAAAAGGAGAAGTATAAAAGGAGAGAAGCTAAGAGGAGGAGGGAGCAAGAGAAAGCAGCTGGAAAAACTTACAACAGGAAGACAAGGAAGTGGGTTCAAAGGTCAAAGAATAAAGAAGGAGAAGAGATCTTTCGACCATTCCATAGAACAGAGGCTGTGCCCAAGGAAATCCTTCCCATGGATCAACAAGTAAAATGGAGAGCTTATGAAGAGGAATGGATCTTCCTGTTCCATGTCTGCAAAATAATTACTTGGGGCACAGACGAGAATATTGCATTTCATGAATGGTTGGAGGCAAAAGATCCTAACTTCTATCAGTATTTGATCGATCTCGGAGATGCAGAGTTCAATGTAGACATAGTTGCACCGCCTTATTCAACCATGTCTGCTCCGCTTACGCAAGATGGTCAACTGGACAGGGAAAAGGTAAAGCAGATGCTAATACAAGCAGAGACGATGGCCAATCTAGCTGAAGGAGGAGAGACATTGAGCCTAAAGAACCGTGTCTTTGACTGGATGACCATTCCAGAAGAAGACAGGTGGTATGACTAAGTCTTATCTTTTACTACTCCTCTGATTGTTTGTTTTGTTGTGATCAATGTGTATGCAAATTTGTGAATACATGTGAAATAGACCCTTTTGAACTACTTTCATCTTGAAAGTGTCAAAAACATGTAGAACAGACTGCAATTTGTTTTCTTTAACCTGTTCAGATCCTTCACAGATTCCAGCAAGAGTCTCCCACATTTCCTTGGCAGTCTTGCATCTTTTCACCTTTTCAATCCAATCCTTACTCAATGTTTCAATAATTTCAGTTCTTGCAACTTGATCCAAATTATGAATCTTCCTTTCATCACTTGTGAGTTCTGAGCTTTTCTTTTCTTGCCTCACTCTTGTTTCAGCTGCTATAGTACCATCACTTGTGCCACCATGATAAAACTTGATAGGTCCTTCCTCAAGAACCTCCTCCATTCTATCATGAATTGCTTTGAGATGGTTCTCCATTCTAAACTTCCAATAGTCATATTCTTCTATTGAGAAATCAGGCAGACTCCTGGATTTCTTGCTCTTAACAGAAGACATGGTGAAATAGAAAAACCACAATACTTACAAGATCTTGTTAGTAGAACTATTAGTGAAGCAAAGAAAATACAGATTATCAAGAACAAAATTCAGGATCTTAGTTAAGACCTAAAATCAATATCAGAACAACTTAACACTGCTCTGATACCACTTGTTGGTCCCGATTGGTTGAGTTGATTAAAACTTTGAATTAACCTTCCAGAATAAAATCTAGAAGGGGGGGGGGGGTTGAATAGATTTTGTAGATTTTTCAAATCACTCAAAATATATTCAAAGTACCAGATGTACACAGCGGAAAACGATTATTAACCTCAACTTCAACAAGATCAAAAGCAAACTGATATTTTAGTTTTAACTTTAATCCTGAAATTAATCTGTGATTGATAAGATGAGAATTGAAAAGAAACAAGTAAGTAAATCAAAGCAATAAAGAACACAGGATTTGTAGTGATTCGGATTATAACAATCCTACATCCACTCTCCTTCTTCAACCTTGAAGAAGGGTCTTCACTTACTGACTTTCTTCCTTCTTGCTTCCTTACTTACAATCGTGAATCTTCAGCCTTACAACAATTTCTTCCTAATCAATGGCTTGAAGATGTTGTGTGAAAAGTGTTCTACAAACACTAAAACTGGAAAACGTATAGAACTTTTGTGAATATGTACAATATTTGTGGCTCGTGAATATAAAATGTGAATAATGGTGAATGCAAAGTACAAAGTATATTTCTAAACTAATTTCTATCCCTATTTATAGAGATCTTCATTTGGTAGTTGTAACTTCCTTGAATTCTATTTTGATCAGTTGTAACAGTATAACTGAAACTTGTAACTTCCTCTTGGTGAGTTGAAACTGCTTCTTGAGACTTGTATAAAAATTTTCTAACCCTTCATCATCTGCTACTTGCTTCACCCTATCTCCGTCTTCATTCCTTGTCTGGGTGATTGTTTATTGCATTGAGTCTTAAATGTCTTCAACAAGTCGTCCCCATCTGATATCTGGTCCTCATCTGATTTCTTGTCCTAGTTTGACTTCTTGACCTAGTCTAACTTCTTGTACTTAGTTTTATTTTCAAACACTTACTTCAGCTGTCTATACATAATGCTCAGCTGGTCATCCTATTTTACACTTTTTAACAAATCAAAACTAAATACAACTTTCTTTACCTAACATCATGGACTGCTAAAGAGGCTTCTTTTCAACAAGTTTTGAAGATGACAATGGCCATGGAGAAAAACCTTCAGACAAATCAGCTAAAGCAATACCTGGAAAGTGAATTCAAAAATGTTGAAGCAGCTCAGAAGAAGAGATATGATCAGCTGGATCAGAAGACGGGTCTTGTCAGACATGAACTCTTGGGACAAGTTGAGCGTGTAGCCACCAACTGCAACACAAGATTTGCTGATGCTAAAAAGGGAGAAGATGGTGAGCTCAAGAAAGATTAGACACCCAAGATGACAAGATCTTGGCACTGAATCTGAAACTTGAAGAGCTTATTGAAGAATTGCTGAAAGCTGAGGAGGCTAGAAAGAAGGACGCTGAGGATAAGTCCCAGCGAGTGTTAAGGAGACTCAGACGGGGATCGGAGGCTGTTGAACCCACTAAACCTGAAGCGGAAGAGGAGCTTCCAGTGCAAGATCCTGCTCCCATTAAAATTGTTCCCTCATCCTCAAGTGGATCAGCTGGAAAAGCTAAGGTTTCGAGCCAAACTCAGAAAACTCCAGCTGAGATCGAAGAAGAGGAGAAAATCAAGAAGAGGAAGAGGGAGGAAGTAGCGAAGTATAAGAGAAGGGATGCCAAGAGGAGAAGGGAGCAGGAGAAGGCAGCTGGGAAGTTCTATGATTGGAAATAGAGAAGATGGGTTCAGAGGGAAATGAATGAACAAGGAGAAGAGGTCCTTCGACTATACCACAGAAGTGATGTAGTGCCCAAAAAAGTCCTGCTGATGGGGGATCAGGAGAGATGGAGATCTTTTGAGGTAGAATGGATTTTCACTTTTCACATCTGCAAAAGGATCAAATGGGGCTTGGACGAAAACATTGCATTTCACGAGTGGTTGGAAGAAAGAGATCCAACATTCTATCAGTATCTGATCAAAATTACCAATGATGAATTCAACGCTGATGTAGTCGCACCAGCCTATTCACCAATGTCTTCTCCCATAACAAAAGATGGTCGTCTGGATCATGAAAAGGTAAAGTAGCTACTAATCAAAGCCGAAGTCACAGCTGACCTTGCAGAAGGAGGAGAGACGGTATCCCTAAAGAAAAGGGTCTTCGACTGGCTCAGTATACCAGAAGAAGATAGGTGGTATGACTAGATCTCATCTTTATATGATCCTGACTGATAAATGTTTTGAAGGTGCTAATATGTGGATATTATCAAGATGCTTGTGAATATACTGATGATCTATTCATATGAGATTGTTGCTTAAAACTAACCTGTCTGACTTAATCTCCTGATTAACTAATTCTTGAACATAACTAATTAAAGTAAACTTGATTAAAATCTTATAACACTAATTCGTCTATGATTCACTAATCTTGACTATCTGATTCTATGTTTATCTGACTGTCTGATTAAGTGACTTAATTGTCTTTACTCTGACTATCTGACTAAGTGACTTAACTGTCTACATTGTGGAATTTTCTCATTTTAAGTTACTAACATATTTCTTTTCTTGAGCTGTGTTTTAACATCAACAAAAAGGGGGAAATTGTTAGGAGAAAAAATGTATTTAGTTTTGATGAAGTTAAATATAAAATAGGATGACCAGCTGAATCTTTGTATAGCCAGCTGATGTAGTAAAAACTTGTAATAGACTAAGTACAAGAAGTCAGATGAGGACAAGTACAAGAAAACAGATGAAGACAAGTCAAGACCAAAGACAAAATTGTAGACGACTGGACACTTCAAAATTAACAAAACATTGAGACATGAAGAGAGTCAGATGAGGTGGACCACGTCTGAAGATAAGTAAGAAAGACGATCAAAAGTGTTAGAAAATCAAGCAATTTCAAGAACAGTTACAACTAATCAAGAAGAAGTTACAAGATTTAGCAAGGAAGTTACAACTACCAACAACAGTTCTCTATAAATAGGCCTAGTGATTAAAGTAGATTAACTTTTGCAATTCTAAGAATCACAAGCAATTTGTAACACATCCAAAGCACTCACATAGTTTTGTATTCACATACAAGAACGTGTTTTACGTTCATAGTCTTTCATAGTGTTTATAGAACACTATCATTCATATCTTCAAGCCATAAATTCCAGAATTCAAGAAGAAAACCTGTAAGGCTGAAGGTATTTGTTGTAAACTATAAGTAAGGAAGTAAGGAAGGAAGTAAGTAGTGAAGACCCTTTCACAAGATTGTGGAAGGAGAGTGGACGTAGGATCTTTCGATCCGAACCACTATAAATTTCATGTTCTTTCTTTCTGCTTTCAATATCTGTTATTACTTACGAATTGATCAAACAATATTTTAGAACGCTTTAGATCCTAAATAGATTGAGTATAAACTAGTTTCCGCTGACACTTTGATTAACGAGTTTGCAATTATAGTTGTTCGATAATCTGAATTTGAAAGATTTAGATAATCTTTTCAACCTCCCCCCCCCCCTTTCTAGATTTTCTCTGGAAGGCTATTCAAACTTTTAATAATCATTCAATCTAGGGACCAACATAAGTGTCTAGGAAGTAAGAATTGGCTTGAAACTATGAAAATTGCCCTAAAAACGAGTGGAAACTGCTTTAAACTAACTTGTGCTCTGTTTTTCATCAAATGGTGTTTAAATGGGGAGAAAATTGATTTGGAGGTACCTCGAATTGAGCTTGAGGGCCTCGACTCGAGCTTGAGAAGCGTTAGCACGTTTTTAGCATAAATCAATCTCACTCGACTAGAGTGATCTGACTCCACTCGAGTCAGGATTAATTTTCATGCTTTTCTTCATTTCTTCATACGCCTCGACCCGAGCTCCCTCGGGCTCGACCTATTATCGAGTCCAGTGAATTTTTGGCACCCGAACTTCACGTCCAACTCCCCCATTTTCACCCCACTCATTCGTCTCGTCGCCATATGAATCCCAGTACTCTTTGTTTGGTCTAATTTCGCCGCAAATCCTGAAAATGAGACAAACACTTGCAAAACCACTATTCTCCACACAATAATACCTTAATTGCAAAAGAGTGATACTCTACATTTTTAAGCACAAAATCTAACACTTTTCATCAATTTTTTGCAATTAATCACCTCAAAAATCATGTAATAATTCACTCTAATCAAACTCCCCTAAACTTAAGATGTTGCTCGTCCTCGAGCAACAAAATAAATAAGCACATAATAGTGAATTAATTGCAATTATGTCTCATGGCACCATATATGAAAATAGGACAATCATACTCATCCATGAACTCAAGTCTCAATGTAAACTTGCAACTAGCACACAAAATTCATCATGCTCAAACAAATGCAACATCCAATGCTCACATCATTGCTCCTTCCATGGAGTGTTTCTCTCATCTCTCAAGTGTATAAGGAAAAATGACACTCAATCATCAAATTCACAAACATGCATCCCATAAGTTTGTCAAAGGACTCAATCTCCATTATTTTCTTTCGTGTTTCAATCATGAATCAAAGAGGTCTTTTATCAAGGTTGTAATGAAGGCTCTTTGGAATGGGTGAGTGAATGTAGCTAAGAGTGACTCACAATCAGTAGAGAGCTTGAAAATTAACTAAGCAATTCACTACTCTTCTCTTCCAATTCTTTAACAATCAACACTCTTTCTTCTTCATGTTTTTCAAAGTTCATACACCACCATTCTTTTGAGCTTTCTTTCATTTAAGCTCACAATTGAATTTTTCTTCTTTTCATCACTTTCACACTTTCTCCACAATTCAATTTTTTTTCACATCTCAACCTTTCTTTCTTCTTTTTCTCAACAATAAACTTAGCTCATCATCATCCCACCACACTTTTCATACAAAGCACCATTTTCTAGCCAACAATCAAGCTCTACTAAACATAGGACAATAAGGCTCATAAAAATAGGCAAAATAACTTCAATTTCACATGGCTTGCCAAAGAATAAGAACACTAGGCTCAAAATGGCTTACTAAGGAAATCAAATAATTTTTGTGAGGAAAAATTTGGCTAAGTGACTTCTCAATTCACACATGGCCTCTTATCATATTCATGAAATCACACAAAGATCAATTTCAACAAGTCCAAAGGCAAGTTCTAGCATACAAATCCATGAATGATGCACTCACAAAGAATTTCAACCGTATAAGATGTACAATTCTTAAGGCACAAAAGTTCACGGGGTTAAATTGAGCAGTGAATCACGCATTTTCAATCACATTCATTATCACACAACCATCAATCACGCTAGCTTCAAGCCACATATCAACTCATGATCACATCAAATTTCAAATCATCCTTCAATCAAGTACAAGTTCACATGTACATAATCTCAAGCACACTCACTTCATCATCTCAACAAATATCACTCAAATATATGCAAGATATCCACAATTAAAGCTCAATATTCATCACACCCCCAAATTATATACAAGAGCACAAAAGATAGACAAGGAAAGAAGAACACCTCCCCCAAACCTAGACAAGTCTAAGTTTGAGAGCAAGTGTTGTACCATAAAGCCTTCAAACTACATATTTCTTTTATGCATGTAGAGCTCATCAAACCTCCAAGCACTTCTCACTTCCTACAAAGATCACAAGCAACAAAACTTCTTCAAAGAAAGAAAACAAAACAAACAAAAGAAAGCAAGAAAATGATGGGTTGCCTCCTATCTAGCGCTAGTTTAACGTCATTTGCCGGACTTTATTCATTAATTTTGAACTCTTTTCATCGGAATGGCCAAGGATATCGGTCCTCCTTGCCATTATATCTCATCCTTTGAGCTTCAAAATCATAGAGGTTCTCATCATTGGTAGACCAATCACCCATATATATCCTGCACATTGTTCTCGATGGATTCTCCTCTTGCTCTCTCACCATCATCTTTCTCTGTTCTTCCTTTTTTCCAAGGATGCCCAAGCACTTCATTACTTCCTTCCTATAATCAAAGTTCAAAAGAGGTAAAATAAAATCAATAAAAGCATCAATCTCAATTAAAGTACAAATTGAAGAGTTTGAAGGTTTAGAAATGCTCATTTTGTTCTTCAATGCCTCATTCGATGCTTCTAGATTTTCTTATTCATTGTTGCTCATGTCCATCAAGCAACATTCCTCTTGATCAATTGAAATCCTATCATCAAAGCATATAAGAGAATAATCAACATCGATATCATCATAAAGTGGATTATAAAAAATATTAGGAAAGTAAAGATCATAAAGAAGATTTTCAATTGTTTCTAAGACAGAATCTTCAACAATGTCGATGGCTTGGTTCTCAAGGTCATCCAACGGATCCTTCATTGCATCATAGATATCAAAGGTGAACTCATCTTCCTCTCTCTCAACAATAGAATTGTCATCTTCATCCTTCATTGTAGTTATAACTCCTCACATCATCATAATAACGTTCTTCATAAGCTCCTTGAAACTCAAATCCACCCCATGGATCAAATGTTTGATCATAATGCTCATCATATGGGAACATCTCTTGAGGAGCGGGAGGGACTTCATCACATCTCCAATCTTGATAATCGGAGGGAACTTGTTGCATTGGATAATTATCCTCAAAGTTCCTCCAATTATCGTAGCCAAATCCTTCATATTGTGGAGGATAAACCATACTATCTTGATAATAACCTTGATTCCACGCGTATGAATCATATCCATCCATCTACACAAGAGATCAAGTATCAAATTCAAACTAAAACAAATAAACTAAACAAGAAAAGTGCAACAAGTAGCCACTTTCAACCAATCCTAAGTCTCACATAAATGCAAAATCATATCCCCGGCAATGGCGCTATTTTGATTGAAGTATTTTTCGTACAAGCGTTATTACGATCCAATCAAGTTATCGAACCCATAAGACATGAAATGCAACGAGGCCCTAGGACACTAGCCGATTATGACAATTGATGCGAAATCTGTTTTCAACTAAGCAACTCTATTCAATCACAAACATGAACTACTAAAAGCAAACAAGCAATGAATTATGCTAAGAACAAGTAACAAGCTAGACTAACTTTCAACAAAATACATTGGGGAATGGGTACTTAGGATAATCTCAATTAAGGAGTCATTGATCACCACTATAATTATCTCAAATTGAAATTCAATCAAGATAGAAAACAAGGAACATCATGCAACAATATCTCTATTAATCACATAATGCCTAATTGTGAACATTTTCAATGTAACGAATCTCTCAATTATGAAGCATCTAACACATACAATCATACACGTCTATCCTCCGATTAATCCCAAAATCATGTTAGCTCAACTCTCGTTTGTTGCTAGGATGATCAAACACCAATCAAGAAGAGATAAACATGTATGAAGCACAATAAGCATAAACAATAAGGGTACAACAATCTCAATTAAACAACAATCATCAACAATTATAGCTAGAGCAATCAAATCATCCCTAATTTCAATTATCCCAAGCACAAAGGAATTAGCCCATAGTGCTACAAGAAAATCCCATGGGTAAACAAACAAATAGCATGATCAACATAGTAATTAAGAAATTGAATTAGAGAAATAGTAAGAATATCACCAATTTTGCCAATGAAATAAGAAATGAATGCTTGAATCTTTAACAAAGGAAACTTCTCTTCAGTGGAAATACAATCTTCAAATCACTAATCTAATGAAATAAACTTTAATCTAATGATCAATTAATTTAAATCTTTCTAAAACTTGAATCTAAGTGTCTAGGAAGTAAGAATTGGCTTGAAACTACGAAAATCGCCTTAAAAATGAGTGAAAATTGCTCTAAACTAACTTGTACTCTATTTTTCGTCAAATGGTGTTTAAATGGGGAGAAAACTGATTTAAAGGTGCTTCGAGTCGAGCTTGAGGTCCTCGACTTGAGCTTGAGAAGCGTTAGCGCATTTTTGGCATAAATCAATCTCACTTGACTCGAGTGACCTGACTCCACTCGAGTCAGGATTAATTTTCATGCTTTTCTTCATTTCTTCATACGCCTCGACCCGAGCTCAACCTATGGTCGAGTCTAGGAAATTTTTGGCACCCAAACTTCATGTCTGACCCCCCGTTTTCACCCCACTCATTCGTCTCGCCGCATATGAATCCCGGTACTCTTTGTTTGGTCCAAGTCCACCGAAAACCCTGAAAATGAGACAAAACACCTTGCAAAACCATTATTCTCTACATAATAATACCTTAATTGCAAAAGAGTGATACTCTACACTTTTAAGCACAAACTCTAACACTTTTCATCAATTTTTTACAATTAATCACCTAAAAAATCATGCAATAATTCACTCTAATCAGATGTCAGAAATTGATTAAGTTTATTAACACTATAAACAATGTCTGGTCTTGTTAAAGTGAGGTATTGTATAGCACCTACCACACTTCGCAACAAAAAAGGCTGGCTAGAAAGAGGACTATCAGTCTTAGAGAGTTTAACACTCAAGCATGAAGGAGTCGAACAAGAGTTTTAGTTAAGCAGATTAGTTTTGAGGAGTATGTCTTTGACATACTTTGATTGAGTGAGAGTGATTGATGAAGGAGTTACACAGGCCTCTATACCTAGAAAGTAATTGACAATGCCCATATGTTTCAGTGAAAAAATATGATTCAAGGCTTCAATCAGTTTGTTAACAGCTATAAGGTCATCCCTAGTGACCAAAATATCATCCACGTACACAAGGGTGATTGTGAGTTTCCCATGATCAGTTCTATAAAATAGACAATGATCTGACTGAGAATGAATAAAACTAGCAGTAAATAAGAAGTTCTTGAGAGTATCATACCATGCCTTGGGTGCTTGCTTCAACCCAAAAAGTGATTTCTTGAGTTTACACACATGTAAAGGCTTTTTCTGATCAACAAACCCCTCAGGTTGATTTATGTAAACTGTTTCATGTAATGTGTCAATCAAAAATATGTTGTTAATGTCCATTTGCTAAATGATCCAATGCTTAGTTACAGTTGGAGTGAAAATGATCTAAAGTGTGAGAGGCTTCACAAGCGGACTAAATATGCTAAAGTAATCAATCCCAGTATTTTGCTGAAAATCTCTTGCTACCAATCTTGCTTTGTACCTATCCACTGTTCCATCAGCTTTGTACTTAACCCGAAACAACCATTTGGTCGAAATGATGTTCATATGCTCAACTTTTGGGACAAGATCCCAAGTTCCCTTACTCTATAGGGCAATGTACTCCTCTGTCATTGCATTCTTCCATAAGTCATTTGCTAATGCCTCAGAAACACTGTCAGGTTCTGTAGCAATGGTGCTGGCCTGATAAATTCTAGGCTTTACACAGCCTACTTTGGACCGAGTAATCATCGAATGAGTATTTAGTGGAACTGACATAGAAGGAGATGTAATCTGACTGTTGGATGGCCAAGAATTGGAGCTGTAATCTGATGGGTGAAGTGAGGAATAGGTAGAATTTGTAGCTTGAGGATTGTTTGAGGAAGCATGTGATTGTGATTATTAGGGAGAGGGTGTTGTATAAGGTATAGATAGATCAGATGGTGGATGAAAATCATTCGTTGGAGTGTATGATGTAGTGGGTGATGACTAAGATATGAACATGGGTGAGTAAGGGAACTCAAATTCATTAAATTCTACTCTCTTTGAAATATATATATATATATATATATATATATATAAAATTTAGCCTGAAGAGTGCAACACTTGTACCCCTTATGAACATCACTATTGTTAGATCAAGAAGGTTTTGATGAGTTAAAAGATCAACCCGGATGAACAGACGACTATGAAGAACAGCTAAGATCAAAGTTTGGTACTAAGCTGATCAAACGAGGTTGAGGACTGAACAAGTCAGCTGAAGACTAGAAGTTGCAAGTCATCTGAAGATAAGCTCAAGTCTAGTCATCTGCAGGAAACAATTATGAAGAGCTCAAACGAGGTCAAGACAAGCTGAGTAGAATAAGAAAGGCAAGTCTTCACCAAGTCAGCTGCAGACGAGTAGAGTAAAATCGGCTGAGGAGCAAAGCAGTTTTCAAGATTAAGTTTGTTGAGCAGTTTTTAGTTTGTTAAAACTGATTAACAAACTAACTATCTTTTCAGACTTATAAATAGGTCTAGGTTTTCATTTTTCAAATAACTTCATGCAAATTTAATTTACACATTATTCACTATTCAGATTTCGATCATCACAATCAATTCACAAGCTTTTCAAAAGAATTTTCAAAAAGTTCTAAGTGTTTATAGAACACTTTACTTGTAATCTTCAAAGTCCAATATTCACTGTAATAGTTAGATTTTAGAGAAGGATTTAGGAGATTGAAGATTTGAAGGTCTCCACGAATTGTGAGCTATAAGTTGGATTGAAGTAAGTAAGTGGTAAGCAGAGTCCCTTCTTCAAGTTGGAGAAGGAGAGTGGATGTAGGATTATTCATAATCCGAACCACTATAAATCTGGTGTTCTTTATTGCTTTCATTTACTTATATGTTTCTTTCAATTTCCAGTTTTTCAATCAAAGATAAATTTCAGAATTGAAGCTAGAACTAAAATATCAGTTTGCTTTTGATCCGAATTAAGTTGAGTTTAATCTTGATTTCCGCTGTGTGATTCTGGTGTTTTGAATAAATTTTGAAAGGTTTGTAAAAATCTGAAAAATCTATTCAACCCCCCCTTCTAGATTTTTCCTAGAAGGCTAGATCAAATTTTGTTTAATTTACTCAACTAAACGGGACCAAGGGTATCAGAGCAGTGTTAAGCTGTTATGATATTGATTTTAGGTCTTAATCAAGATTCTGAAATTTGTTCTTGATTATCTTCATCTTCTTAATTTCACTAACTTTGCTACTAATAAGTCTGTGTAAGTTGTTGTTATCTTATCTCATCATGTCATCTGGCAAGAAAAAGAAATCTAGGAGTCTACCTGAATTTTCAATTGAGGAATATGACTATTGGAAATTCAGGATTAAAAATCATCTCAAGGCAATCCATGATAGGATGGAGGAGGTTCTTGAAGAAGGACCTATTAAATTTTATCATGGAGGCACCAGTAATGGCACTGAATCAGCTGAATCAAGAGTCAGACAAGAGAAAAAGAGCTCAGAACTGACAAGTGATGAGAGGAAAATCCACAACCTAGATCAGGTAGCTAGGACTGAAATCATTGAAACTCTGAGTAAAGACTGGATTGAAAAAGTCAAAAGATGCAAATCAGCTAAGGAGATGTGGCAGACACTTGCAAATGTTTGTGAAGGATCTGACCAAGTGAAAGAGAATAAGCTGCAGTCTGTATTACATACCTTTGATACCTTCAAAATGAAGGAGAATGAAATAGTGGATCAGCTAGATATGAGATTAACAAATCTTCTCAACAAAGCAGATCAATAATAAGATACTGAGATCTTTAACCAAGAGATGGAGAGAAAAGTCTGATATTCTTAAAGCAACTTAAAATTTATCTTCTATTACTCATCATACCTTATTTTCTCATCTTAAAGCTTTAGAGTATGACATTCAGATAGAAGATGAGGAAGATGAGATGGAGTCAAGCACCTCATCCAAATTTGTTGCCTTTGTCAACAAAGAAGACAAGATGACAACTGAATCTGTAGGAGCTGATCTATCTCTGAAGGAGCAGATGGCGTTGCTCACCAAAAGGTATGAGAGATTAAGAATGAAATATAAGCGTAACAAATTGAGGTTTGCAGGTAAGGACAGATCTAGATCCAAGTCAAGAAGAAAGGAAGATGACTCAACAGATGATGACAAGAGTAGAAGCCAGACGAGGAGGTTCAGATCTCCTGCTAAAAGAAATCCTATTAGCCCTAAATCAGATAGGAGTGACACTTGCTACACTTGCAACAAGCCAGGACACTTCAGCTATGATTGTCCTCAGCTTACTCCTAAGGAAAGGGAAGAGAAAAGGAAAAAGAGAGACAGGAGATTTGCAGATCAAAGGGCTCTTCTGGCTGAAGAAAAGGAATCAAGAGAATCATCATCATCATCCTCATCTGATTTTGGATCAGACGATGAAGTTTGTCTCATGGCTAAAGAGGTAGTCTATTATTCTTCTTCTGATAATGATTCCTATAAATCTGTTTCAGATAATGATCAAACTGTTATTCAAGGATTATTAAAAGATTTAAAGATGTCCTTGGCTGCTTACAAACATCTAGAAACGGAAAATTTGACTTTAAAAGATCAAATTCAGATTCTAGCCAAAGGCAAGCAGATGGTGAACTACTCAGAATCTGAGGAAACATTCAAGGGGGAATGTTTACCCCAGGCTAAGGCTAGTACATCAGCCAACTTGTCTGAAAGATTAGAAAATGAATTGAAATCTTTAAAAGACAAATTTGAGATGATCTGTGCTGAAAATTAATTAATTAAGAAAGACAATGAGAAGTTTGTCTTCAAAATAAGTCAACTTAATAATTCACAATCAGCAATAGATCATATCTTTAATACTTCTCAAAAATCTCATGACAAAATAGGTCTTGGTTATGATAGGAATAATAAATCAGATGTTCAGAAACCTAGGAAATTTGTGAAGGCATCTGAAAACCCAAAAGAGATTAGAATTGGTCCTTGGAAACCACTTAGTCAGATAAGGACTGCATCTCCCAGGCTGAAAACAAAAATTCAGCTGAGGACTCCTTATCAGAAGATTACTAAATCTGAATACAATAAATTGTCATCTTCATGTGATATAATTGTAGACAGATTTGGTAGGCAACTCAAGTCTGATTTATTATTAGGGAATGAGATATTTGTCTGGTTACCTAAAGTGATGTTTGACCCTCGAGGACCCAAGATCACTAGGGTACTTTATAACTAATCTATTTTTCAGGATTCACAGGGATCATCACTCAAGGAAGAGATCTTAGCTTCTATATGGTACATAGACAGTGGTGGTTCACAACATATGACTTATAACAAGAAGCTACTATCAAATTTCCAGAACATTGATGGTCCTAGAGTATTATTTGGAGACAACAATTGTGGACAAACTAAAGGAGTAGGTACTCTGATTATCAAGGATATTCAGGTATCTGAGGTATATTTTGTTGAAGGTTTAAAACATAATCTGCTATCTGTTTCCCAACTTTGTGATAAAGGCTTTCTTGTAAAATTTTCTAAAGATAAATGTGATATCTTAGATAGTTCCTCAGACAAAGTACTTCTAACTGGCTTCAGACATGGTAATGTCTATGTGGCCAACTTTAATAGTTGTCCTTAAGATACTTGTCTGATAGCTAAGGGTGGGATGACCTCAGTTGGCTATGGCACAAGAGGCTTAGTCATCTGAACTTCAAGACCCTTAGTAAGCTGGCTAGAAAGAATCTTGTTAAGGGATTACCTGAGAAACTTTATTCTACTGATCTGAAGTGTGATGCTTGTCAAAAAGGTAAACAGCCTAGACACTCATTTAAGAGTATTAACACTTCATCATCTGAAAGAGTTTTACAACAACTTCATCTTGATCTGTTTGGACCTATTTCACCTCTCAACTTCAGTGGAAGGAAATATACTCTTATTGTGGTAGATGATTTTTCTAGATACACTTGGGTTATATTTCTTTTCAAGAAGAATGAGACCATAAATAAGATTCCTGATCTGTTCAGACAGATTCAAAATGAGAAGGGTGTTAATATTATTAAAAGCAGGAGTGATAAGGGCACTGAATTTTTTAAATTCTTGTTTATCTAACTTTTTCAATGAGTGTGGAATTATTCATGAGACATCATCAGCAAGAACTCCACAACAAAATGGAGTGGTTGAAAGAAGGAATAGAACCTTGAAGGAGGCAGCCAGGAGCATGTTAGCCGAGTATGAAACCCCTCACAGGTTCTGGGCTGAAGCCATCAATACAGCTTGTTATACCCAGAACAGGTGCTTGGTTGTTAAAGACAAGGGTAAGACTCCATATAAGATTTGGAAGGGTAAGATTCCAAGAATCTCATATTTTAGAGCTTTTGGTTGTAAATGTTTCATCCATAACAATGAAAAATCTAAGCTGAGAACTTTTGATGCTAAGACAGCTGATGGAATATTCTTAAGATATTCCAACACTTCCAAGGCATTTAGAGTTTTCAACAAGACAACTCTTTGTGTGGAGGAAACTCCTCATGTAGTTTTTGATGAATTGTATTCCTTCTCAGATAAAGTGAATCAAATTTCTAATGGCCTAGATAAGATTGAACTAACCAAAACTAAACATAGAACAGTCTATCTACCTAGTCTTGATTCAGAATCAGATGAAGAAGAATTCCCATCTGATAGTCAAAAAATAACTTCTGATCAGACTCCATCTGAGGAGACACCCTTGACATCGGCTGATCAGCGGGGGTCAGCAGATGAAGGGGGAACGTCAGCTCAGGTAGAGTCAGATGAGTTGTCTGCTGAGTCTCAAGATGAGAATTCTTCTACTCAAATAGGCAAAAGGATGAAAAGTTATCATCCATCTGACCAGATTATTGGAGACCCATCGAGTAGTGTGCAAACACGAATGATGCTGGACTCTGAGAGTCTGTTCAGTTGTTATGTAACACTTCTCGAACCTAAGTCTATTGAGGAAGCTCTATCAGATCCAAACTGGATAACAGCCATGCAGGAAGAACTGCATCAGTTTGAAAGGCAAAATATTTGGGAATTAGTGGAAAGACCCTTACATAGAAAGATTATAGGCACCAAATGGGTGTTTAAAAACAAAACAGATGAGAACAACATTATTGTTCGTAATAAGGCAAGATTGGTAGCTCAAGGTTACTCACAATCTGAAGGGATAGATTATGATGAAACCTATGCTCCAGTTGCCAGATTAGAAGCAATAAGGCTGTTCTTGGCATTTACTGCTTATAAATCTTTCAAAGTCTTTCAAATGGATGTTAAGTCTACTTTCCTTAATGGTGTGTTACTTGAGAAAGTCTATGTGGAGCAACCTCCTGGGTTTAAGATCAATAACAAGGTCTATAAACTCAATAAGGCTCTATATGGACTGAAACAAGCTCCCAGAACTTGGTATGATACCTTATCTGATTTTTTGATATCAAATGGATTTTCAAAAGGTAAGATAGATAGGACTCTGTTTAGAAAGGAAGTAGATGGAAACATCTTAATAGTTCAAATTTATGTAGATGACATTATCTTTGGTTCACCTAATCAGAAATTATGTGAAGATTTTAGTATTCTCATGAAAAATAGGTTTGAAATGTCAATGATGGGCGAATTAACATATTTTCTAGGCTTACAGATTAAACAAATGAGTAAGGGTATTTTTATACATCAGACTAAATATGCTAAGGACCTAATTGAGAAATTTGGGATGACTACTAGTAGAGAAGTTAAAATACCTATGGCAACTAACTTCTCTATGGATTCAGATGAGCAAGGGATACCCACGGATGCAACAGAGTATCGTGGACTGATTGGATCCCTTCTCTATCTCACAGCAAGTAGGCCAGACATAGCCTTTGCAGTTGGGGTATGTGCAACATTCTAATCTAATCCCAAGAAAACTCATATGGAGTCTGCTAAGAAAATCCTTAAATATCTCAAAGGAACTTTGCAAGTAGGGTTATGGTACCCAGCTGATGACAACTTTGAGCTGGCAGGATATTCAGACTCAGACTTTGGGGGATGTAAGATTGACAGGAAATCCACCTCAGGGACTTGTCAATTCTTAGGCAATAAATTAATTTCTTGGTTATCTAAGAAACAGACATCTGTTGCCACCTCCACAACTGAGGCTGAATACATGGCAGCTGGAAGTTGTTGCTCTCAACTCCTCTGGATTAGTCAACAGCTTAGAGATTATAATATTCAAACATCATCTGTTCCTATTTACTGTGATAGTAATAGTGCAATAGCCATGACTTACAATCCTGTTCTGCATTCTAGGTGTAAGCATATAGATATTAGACATCACTTCATTAGAGATCATGTGGAGAAAAATGACATTAGGATTGAGAAGATAGCCACTGAATCACAAAGAGCAGATATTCTTACAAAACCTTTAGCTGAGTCTAGATTTAAAGAATTGTGCTTAGAATTAGGATTACTTGATGCATCATTGGCTGATTTTTTATTCTCATTGCTTGCATCTGTTAAATGTATTCCTTATTTCTTTCTCTCTCTTTTCTTTAAATAAATGTCTAGAAAAGAATTATCAGACTAGATATGTGTCAAAGGACAATCAGGTAGTTGATATCATTAATTTCCTTCTTAGAAATCAAGAATCAAGGATTAGTCATATTGACCTTATCTGACATGATGATTTCTTATCTGACATATGGTAAACTAGACTATGGCACAATAGTCACTTGATTTCTTGAAAAACAGATGACTATCTGCACCTTATCTGATCTACCTCAGCTACTAATAATTTTGATGAGTTTGTTTGCAGGAACAGGTGTACCAGTTTTAATTCTAGAACTCTTCAATCAGAAAAACATCTCATTTTTTTCTTTGCACTTTCCTCAAAAACTGTTGTTCCCAAATAACTATCTCAAGTCTGCTTAATTCCAAATAATCTATACAATTGACTAGATTGAAAATACTGTGTTAAGTTTTTGCATTAAAATTTTGTGTTTCTCAAAATCAGACTTGAAAGAATTTTTTCAAAATATAAGACAAGGTCATTTTTTACCAAGTCTGATAAAGACCCAGTCTGAAATAGGAAACCTATTTGCAAAGAAAGGCATATTTTAGCTTACGTCAGGTATACTATTTACCTATGTATAGAGCAAACCTATTAGCCATCTAATCCGTAGGATAAACGGTTACTTTTACACAATTCAAGACGCGTTGATACCACGCGCCTGAAGTCGAAGCGGTTTTTTCGCTAAACCGTTGATATTTTACACGCGCTTTCATTGATCAACGGTTAAAAATTATTTTCTAAAGTCGTGACACGTATCAACTTCCTAGTTTTCCCTCTCTCTTCAGAGTTTAAAAACTTACCTTCTTCATTTCAAAATTTCACTTCCACATTTTCCCTTATTCAAAATTTATTGCAAAATTTTTCCATTCTCTAAAAATTTACTCAAATGCCTTCAACTTCTTCTGCAACTCCAAAACCCCCACTTATATAACCGCATCCAATTCTAAATTCAAGATGAACACAGAGGCTGTGAAAAACAAACTCAAGGCAGAGATGTACGTGGATTTTGATACAACACGAGATAGAGAATCCAGCGAGATTCTGGGGTTACTAGAGGCATCAAGGCTACGTGGATTCGATGAAATCTGCAGAAAATAAAACTATGGATTTCATTGGGGCAGAATTTCTGGTGAATAGCGAATTCACAGAAAATGGGTTCAATACAACTGTAGAAGGTACACAGTTAGAATTTACCAAAGAGAATGTGGCCCGAATTCTTGATACCACGGCGGACGGGGTGAATCTATTGAATTACAAGGAAGAGGAATGGGAACAGTCGTTTGATATTTTTGCAAGGATTACTTACAGAGGGACAAGGAGGGATCTCAAGAAGCATCTCCTAAGGAAGAAATATAGGCTATTAATGACGATAGTAACCAAATCCATCTTGGGAGATCAGAGTTCTCATGATGGTGTGATAAAATCCAGATTGTGTTGTATGCGGGCAATTTATGATGGAGTCAGGGTAGACTGGGTGGAGTTATTGTTTCGAAGGTTGAAGGAAGAGAAGGTTAGGTTGGTGTATAATCCGGATGAAGGGGACTGGACTGCTCAGTCAACTGTGAGTCTGTTTAATAAGATCACAACACTGATGGAAGGATTAAATAAAAGGGTGCAAACAAGAGAAGGACAGAAAAAATATTCAAAACAAAAAGGACTTTTGACAAAGAATGAAAGGCTGAGTAGGCTACCAGATTCGGACGACGAATCAGATGAGGCCAGGGCACAAAGGAATGAGGCAGCAGCAGGTGCCCAGAGACCGGCAGCCAGGGTACAAGAAGGCGAGGTACCAGAGGCTGATGTACCAGCAGCCGAGGTTGGGGGACCTGAGGGGCAACCAGCTGAGGAGACAGCTGGAGTGGAACGAGAGGTCATCATACTCGAAGAAGCCAGACCTGATGTTCCACTTCAGAGAAGGCCCAGAAGGAGGTTAGTAAAAGCTGCAGATGTAGCGTCCAGGGGAGAATCATCTGCAGCTTCCGCAAGCCTATTACCGGAGGAGGCTGCTACGCTGGAGGTTACAGCAGCAGCAGAGGCTGAGGCAGATGTGCTGGAGGAGCCCAGCTCAGAACGGACAGCATCTGCTGAAAAACAGGCCTCAGTAGGTACATCCTCTAACATCTCCTCCTCTGAGAAATCACCATCCCACCAAGGCGATGAAGAAGTATCCCAGGCTGGTACTTCGGAGCCTCTTGAACAGCCTACTCCCGATATAGTCCAAACACAAACCATCTTAACTCAACCATCCACCACTCCACCTCCCACCTCATCTCCAATCCCAGAAATTCCTCCCACCTCCACTCAACCGTTTGATTTCCTAGACTTTCTCTCCACCAAATATCCCACCCCATCTCCTCAAATCAGCCTAATACACACCCCCAAACCCGATGGATCAATGGGAAGCTTTGAGGTTTCTCTACGATCAGACGCCCAGAGGAGGTTGGTGGAACTTATTCCTGAACTTCAGTTCAACTCTGAAGAGAAAGCCGTGCTGGAGTCTGCCGGGATCGTTTCCATTTCATCTATTCAATCAGAAGAACAGCTCCTAAATCACGTGCGAGGTCGTCTTGGTATGCCAGAGACCTCACCTGCCGCTCCTCCCAGCAGCCCAGGATCCACCTTCTCCTCCATCCTCAACCAGCTGGAGAAGAGAGTTGAGGACAAATTTACTCATATGCTTACATCAAAAACTGCAGATATAGTGGATTCTGTTAGTGTCACTATGGAAGAAATGCTCAAAGCATCTGAGGTAAATCTCTTATCTTCTATCTCTAATTCTGTTAAATACTCTGTGAAAGAAGAGTTGGTTGAGGTTAAGAAAGAGGTTGGAGAGCTGAAAAGCCAAGTTCAAGCTGATAATCAAATCCTGGCTGATGAGATCATAAGAAATCAAACCTCAGCTTCCACCTATTTTACCGCTATCAAGGAGCAACTTGCTATGCTACTTGATGATGTTAAAAAGGGGGAAGATGTGGAGATTATCAAAGCCGAGCTCAATCAGATCAAGCTATCAACAGCCAGCCAAACAGACGAGCTCACTGCCCTTAAGATCAGGATTAAACAGATAGAGAAAGCAATAAGGGCAGATGAGCAGGCCAGAAAGAAAGAGGCTGAGCTGAAATCAGAGAGGTTCATGGCCAAAATCAGGGAAAGAAAGGAGGAGGCCAAGGCCAAAGCTGAGGCTGAACAGGGCAAGGGCAAAGAGCTGGTGATAGCTGAGAAAGGGAAGGAGAAGGAGCTTGAGCGGATCTCATCTCCAGTCAGACAAAGCCTAATGTCCAAAGCTACCGGGAAAAGACCTCTTGAGAAATCAGCAGAGCAGATCAGGATCGAGTCAGAGAGGTGATTGGAGTGAATTGATGCATGTTTTTAGGGCTTATTTTAGTGCAAAAAGTGAGCTAAAGTGTGATTTTTGTGCCTAAATGTGAAAAGTAGCACTCTTTTGCCTAAAAAGTATTACTTTGTGAGTTTTTGATGTTTTTCGCCCGTTTTGCAGGTAAATCGGTGGAATTTTGCCAAACCAAGAGTACCGGTATTCTTAGAATGAAAAGACGAACATACGGGATGAAAACGGGGGTCGGGCCCGAAGCCCTTCTCGATAAAAATTCCCTGGTCTCGAGCGCAGGTCGAGGGTGCACAGACCTCGACTCGAGGTTCATGCTGGAGGGAAAAATTTTCAAAAAGTCAGCGAGCTCGACTCGAGGGAGGAGCCTCGAGTCGAGGGATGAGAAATTTGCAGGATCCTCGACTCAAGGGCTGAGCCTCGACTCGAGGCAGGCGATAATTTGAAGAAACGTGTTAGCAACTCTCAGGCCTCGACTCGAGGGCCTGAAGTTCGACTCGAGGAGTGCCCAAAACCAAAAAATTCAGTTTTAAAGCCATTGGAAGCCAAAACAAAGCATATCTTAATTCTAGCAGTTTAGAGCAGTTTCTAGGAGTTTCTTTGGGCGAATTTTGCATTTTGTAGCTTGAATTCACTTGTAATTGCCATAGATTGTTAGAATTAGATTAGATTCTACATTTAGTCCACTAGATTAGTAGTTTGATTGATTGTAATTGAAGATTGCAGCTGTGATTTGGGAGAATTGAAGTTAGATTGAAGCATTGTAGAAGATTAATCATTCCTATTTTTGTCTATTGAAGTTTAATTGGTGATGTTCTTACCCTTTGATCTCTTTAATTCATTGCTTGAAGTGATTAGATTGTTAATTGCTTTCTTAGATTTTCTACCCATGGCTTTTGCTTGTAGCACCATGGGCTAATAGCTTTGTGCTTGGGATAATTGAAATTAAGGATGAAGTGATTGCCTCATGCTATGATTGTTTATAATTGTGATCAATTGAATTAGTTTGCTTCCTAATTGTGATTCTTAATTGTGCTTCATGAAAAATTGTCTCTTTTGATTAATGGTTGATCACCCTAGCAATAGGCGAGAGTTGAGCTAACGTGATTAGGTGTTAATCGGGTTTCAATTTTGCATGATTGTATGAATTGGGGACTTCTACATTGAGAGATGGGAAGAACTAAGGATACTCACATTAGGCATTGTGATATTAATGGAGTGATTAATGTCATGATGGTTTATGCTTTCTAATTTGATTGATTTGCATTTGGATACAATCATAGCTTGTTAATCATGGATTCCTTGATGGAGATTATCCCTTGCACCCAATTCCCCCATTGATTTTAGTATATTTGATCTTGCATTCTAGGTGTTTGATAGAGTGTTTGCATAATCTTGCCATTTAATTTCTTGCATTTTGTAGTGATTTAGTCCAAAAATTTGTTGCAACTTTAGCCATTTAGAACTCTTATCCTTGAATTTCGTTTGCATACTTTCTCCCTTGGGTTCGATATTTTGTTGATTGGTCTTAATAACTCTTACCCTATACACTCCAATCAAATGGCGCCGTTGCCGGGGAGTTAGTTTTTGCGCCTATAAGTGAGATTTGAGGATTGTTTGAAGTGGCTATTTGTTGCTTTTGTTTTTGTTTTTGTTGATTTTGTTGGTTTGAATTTGATACTTGGATTTGTGGCATTGTAGGTGTATGCTAACAAGATCGAGTGGTGTTCCACCCTTGCCACTAAATCCGGAAATTGAGGCTACGTTGAGAAGAAATCGTGTGAGAAGAAGAAGGCAAGCTATGGAAGGAGAAGATCAAAGGCATGAGGAGAGACTAGTGGGTGATCCTGAAGTAGAGGAGGTACATGGACAAGGAGAAGGAGGAGTAGAGAATGGAGGTAATGGGAATTATTTCCATGCTCAAGTTGGCCCTTTCCCTCAAGGGATGCCACCACAAAATTACCCCTACCAAAATCCATATCCTTATACACCTCAAGCTCATCAATATCCCTACTATCCACCTCATCCACAACAATTTCCACCATACTATCCCCATATGCCGTATAATCAAGAGCCACGATATCATGAACCACCTCACATACCAAATGCCCAACCACAACCCGTAAATGAGCCACCACCTCAAGGAAGGCCTTTGAGAGAATTCTTTGAACCTCAACTTAGAGAGCATTATGATGGGATAGCAAGGCCGAGGATAGATGCTAATAACTTTGAGATAAATCTCGCTTTGGTGAGAATGCTTAGGTAGAAGCAATTTGAAGGAAGAGATGAAAATGAGTGCCCACATCAACATATGGCACAATTTCTTGAGATTGCCGACACTACAAAATACCATGGGGTACTCGAAGATGCGAAGAAGTTGAGGCTTTTTGCCTTTACATTGAAAGGAAGAGCAAAAGCATGGCTTAATTCATTACCGTCCGGGACCGTACGTACATGGAAGGAGTTGTTGAAGAAATTTTTGATGAAGTTTTACCCACCGTCAAAGACCGTACAAGCTAAGGAGGCTATTTCCCACTTCCGACAAAAGAATGGGGAGACGATACCGGAGGCGTGGGAGAGGTATGGCATGCTACTTATCAATTGTCCTCAACACGGTTTTTCGGAGGAGCAAACCATTATGTACTTTTGCAATGGTTTGACGGATGGGGATAGGTCGTTTTTGAATGCTTGTGCTAATGGATCGATTTGGTCTAAAACCGTAGGGCAAATGAATGAAATAATGGAGAACATAGCTCAAGATTCATTCCAAGTGTCGGTTAATAGGGAAGAACACCATTGGGTGTCAAAAGTTGATGAAATCGAGAGTATGAAGAGTATGATGATGACTATGATGGACCGATTGGGAGCTCTTACTACTTCACAAAGCCAAGCAAGTGTGAGTCCATCCGTTCCTCATGTTGATGTTGGACCAAGTTCATTGCTGGTTGAAGAAGTGAGTTATATGGGTAGGCCTTCATTCCTAGGAGGCTATCAAGGAGGAAACCTTCAAAGGAATTATCAAGGAGGAAGGTCTTACCAAATGCCTTACCAAAATAGGCCACAAGGAAGCTATCAACCTCAACCGCAAGCTCAATTTAATGGGAATACATGGAGGAGACACGAGAATTTTTCATATGCCAATCCGAGAGCCGCCGTTCAATTTCCTCCCGGATTTGATCCGGGTGCAAAGGCTCCAAACAATGAAGGAAAGGCTACCACGGAGGAGATTTTGGGGTTGATTGTGAAGAAATTGGAAGCTAATGACTCAAGGCTTGATGATATAGGGAAGCAAATGGACACTCGTTTCAAGACGATCGAGCACCAAGTAGGGCAACTTGCTACTACGATTGGGAAGCTCTCATCTACGGTGGACCATCTCCAAAACAAAGGAAAGTATCCATCTACTATCGAGCCAAACCCTAAAGAGTTTTGTAGTGCAATCAAGTTAAGGAGTGGCACTAGCTATGAAGGTCCAAAAATGTCCAAAGAAGGGGAGTTTGAAGAAGAGGTGGTGAAGGAAGAAGAGAGGCAAGAAAGAGTGGTTGTGGAGGAGAAGAAAAGTGAAGAGGAGGTGAAAGTGAGGGGAAATGCAAAGAAGGAAGAAAAATCAAAGAATGAATGGGGAGTTCCAATGAAGGCTAATCCGGTTCCATTTCCAAAGAGACTAGAGAGGAAGAAACTTGATGAAGAGTTTGGTAAGTTCTTAGAGATTTTCAAGAATTTGCATGTAGATATCCCACTTTTGGAGGCCCTTGAACAAGTTCCACACTATAAGAAATTTTTGAGAGAAATTATGTCCAAGAAAAGGAGTTGGGATGAGAAGGGGATGCTCAAGTTAGTGGAAGAATGCAAAGACATCTTGGAGAGACACTTGCCACAAAAGAAGAAGGATCCCGGAAGCTTTATTATCCCATGTGAGATTGGAGAGAAGGTAAACATTCAAGGCTTGTGTGATCTAGGAGCAAGTATTAATGTGATGCCATTGTCCGTGTTCAAGCAATTGAATTTAGGGGAGGTGATTCCTACAAACATCAATCTTCAATTAGCGGATCAATCATATGCTCAACCATTTGGGATTATTGAAGATGTGTTAGTAGGGGTTGGTAAACTCATATTCCCGGTGGATTTTATTGTATTAGACATGAAGGAGGAACTTGAGGCACCGATCATTCTTGGTCGACCTTTTCTTGCAACGGGCAAGGCTATGATTAATGTGGAGAAAGGAGAGCTTAAGTTGAGCTCAAATGGTGATGAAGTGACATTTACAAGAGTTCATGAGGAAGAGGTTGCTCAAAGCAAGGTAGAGAAGAAAACGTGTGGATACATAGAGATTGTGGATGAATGCCCTTCCATTGAAAGGGAAGTTTCTACACCTATTACTTCTACTTATCCTTTAGTTAATGAGCATTTCCTTCCCTCTTGTAAAATCATCTCTAACAAGTCTTGTGTTTCCCTTGATGATTGTAGGAAGAAGAAATCGATAAAGGACCCTTTGCTTGACCCCGGTGAACAAGAGAAGAAAGAAAGTGAGAAAGAGTTGACCAAATTTGAGCATGGCTCAAGTTTGGGGGTATTGATTGAGAAAAGGCACCACTTGAGAAAAGGGAGGAAAAGTTTGAAGTAGGAGATCAAGTGGTGTGGTGTGAATCAAATTGGAGTCGGCTACTTGGTGTTGAAAGACCCAAAGAGGTGCTTACGGTGAGAGAAATCAAAGAAGGAGGAAAGCTACTCCTAGAGGATAAATGAGGGTGTTGCCTTTTTGCAAAGGAACATCTAGTGGAGCACAAGGCCGATCTCTACATTGACAAAGAAAGGGAAGTATGAACTCTTTGAGTTCCGTCCGCCAAAGGACGTTAAACCTATCGCTAGATGGGAGGCAACCCATCGTTTTATTGCTTTGGTGTGTTTGTTTTGTGTTGTGTTTTGTCCTTTTTGTGGAATTCTTGCCTTGGATTCTTGGGAATTGCTCATGCTTAGGAGAAGATGATAGTTGATGGAAAGTGTATTTGGATATTGAGCTTAATTGTTTATATCATTTAAGGGTTGCATAATTGTATCATTCCCATACTTAATTTTGAATGCATATCTTCATTCAAGTTTGGAGGTGTGTGTTATTTAGGGTAGAAATGCATCCCTTGGTGATGATTATTTGATGACTATTTGTGTCCGTTTGTAGGTATAATCACTACGGAGATTGAAAAACGAGGGAATTGAAAAAAGGAATCAAGGAATCAAGAAGGAAAGGAGAGCTTAAAAGTTGGTGAAAATGAGCATAAAGGAATAGAACCCGGTCTCCTCGATCGAATAAGCGACCGGGCTTAAATCGAGGGACCAACACGGTAATTTCTTGCATATTTGGGTTCGTTAGGGACGTAGAGGTCGATTTTAGGAGTTTCGGGGGTCGGGTTGGGCCCGGGAATCGTAAAAAATTCCCTGGTCTCGACCCTAGGTCGAGCTTGCATAGTCCTCAAGTCGAGGCATTGAGACTTAGAAATTTTTTTTAAAACGGCACATTCCTCGACTCGAGGGAGGAACCTCGAGTCGAGGCTTTTGAAAAATTGGTGTTCCTCGAGTCGAGGCCTGACCCTCGACTCGAGGCTGGTGTCTGATATAAAAATCGCGATTCAGTTTTCAGAAGGCACGACTCGAGGGTTTTATCCTCTTTCACGTTCCTCTTCGCCGTCTATCCCTATTTCCGTCAAATTCCGACCATTTTCACCGATTAAACATCATAATTTCATCACATTATCATATAATTGCATCCAAGTTTGGATTTTGAGGGATTGTTCATCAAATTTTGGGGTTTTTAGTGGAGAGTGCGTAGGTGTCCTATTCTTATCATTCCAAGCCGAATTTCCTCAATAAGGTATGTAATTTCTTCTCTTTTGGTTTTCAATTTCATGATTGGTGTATGCTTGATGCTTGGGTGTTGATAAAATTGCATGTATTTATTTGAATTAGAATTTCATTTGGGCATTTTGTCAAACACTTGGTATGCATGATTGATGTTGATAAATTGAAGCCTTTATGGAGAATTTTTGAGTTAATTGAGGATTGTAGAAGCATGTTTAGGATTGTATATATTGTGTTGCTCGTTTATTTGTGAATTTGGCTTGAATTGTGATTTTTGAGCATGATAGGATGTCTAGTGCAATTGTGGGATATTTGGTCTATTTGAGGTTTTGATGATGATAGAAGTTGATTGTGGTTAATGCTTAATTGTCTAAATGCTTGCTAGTTGGTTCATGTTTTGGAGATATGATTTTTGGAGCTTAATTGCATGAATATTTGATGAGCTTAATTTTTTTGGTGTTTATTGTTGAAGCCATCTAGTTAAGTATGTATATTTTGAGGATTAGTTGAGCACTTCTATTGACTTTATGTGCTTTGATTGACTCATTGACCATTTGTTGAGGATTTATGGCCTAGTCACTAGAAATTTTGTTGAGTTTGGATATAGTATTGTTGACTCGTCCATGGTAGAGTGATATTTTGAGCTAGCATTTTGATTGTTGGACTAATTTGTGCTATTGGGATTATTTGTGCAGGAATCATGTTTAGGGGAGTGGATGGTCACAATTTTTCGGATGCTGAGATCCGAGAGAGAAGAGGCGATAAGATTTGCACACCGGATGCCCGCTGAATTGGGAATTAAGTGGGATGACTATAAATGGAGAAAGCATATCATCCTGTATGCTAAGTTGTACAAGAAGGTGGTAAAAACTCGTCTAGTTGATCATAATTGCATGCTCTCTATGTGGATTGAGGATGATATCCCTCGATTGTTCGAGCAAGTAGGCATGGGAGGCTTTCTAGCTAAGAGGCCTCGGACCCATCTTGGACTCACTCTCGAGTTCTTATGCACAGTTAAAGTCCACAAAGCGAGGAGGAACAAGTTTGCAAGGAAGGTCACTTTGAGCTAATGAGATACTTGGAGCGCCTACTGACCCTGATAGATCATTGCTCAACATTAGAGAGGAGTACAACGCCAAAAAGTTCTGGAGGCGTATTTCTGATTCGGGGGCTCCGAGTCAACCTGAGTTTGTGCCTGGGAAGTCTAAGAGCACGCACATTCGGAACTCGGTGGTCCGATACTTAGAGAAGATCCTCGCAAGTACCATATTTGCGAGATCAGAAGGAGGAGTCGTGGTCTTTGAAGAGTTATATGTTGGAACCACCGATCGCCGACTCTACGAAATTATCAGATTTGGGATCGTAATCACATAAACGCAGCGGAGAGAATTGTACCTTTATTCACCGTAATAGGTGAAGACAAACCAGTTCTAAGGTCAGAACTGCGATCGAAGGATGAGCCTCGAACCTCACGGTCTTCTGCCGTATTCCTATCCCTTTCCCTTGGACGTCGAGTGGTCGACGATCCTCCAAGGAATCAGAATCCGCCCTCCGATCTCACGTCTTTTTCACACCCCGGAGGCTCGATGTTAGGGTTTATTTATAGGCTACAACAGGGACCCTAAGGAGGAATTAGGGTTGGGCCTTCCGATGGGCCTAAATATTTCGTGTTCGGCACGAACACTTTATTTAAGCCCATCAATTATAACTCGAGTCCACTAAAGAGTTATAATTGAATTACAAATCCTAATCCCATATTATAATATGGGCTCCTTTATTATGTGTACGTTTATTTCCCGTGTTTAAGATATCGAATGTCCATAAATTAATTAAATTTCTGACAACTTAATTAATTTATATCTAATTCCAAGAGTAGTACCACTCATCTTTATTATTATGTCGGATTAAATCCACTGCGCAGGTTTACATAATAATCTTTATGAGCTCCTCAAGGGGACATCATCATCCTAAATAATTAGGACACGGATTCCTTCTATAATCAACAAAGACACCATATAAACAATGCTATCTCCCAATTCACCGAGCCTATTGATTTAATAAATCTCACCCATTGGCAAATCAAAGAAACATACATTGAGTACACGTGCCCATTATTATATAGGGATTAAGAAGACGTACATCCATAACAACATAGGTCTTGTTCTTTTATATAGTCAGTACAAATTGAACAACCTCATATGGTCCTGCTCAATACATACAAAATGTACTAGTGTTACTTTATAGTCAAGATAGACTAATACCAAATTACACTACAACCGTTCCAATGGTTTGTCCAAATCCATCTTGGTTGTGAGCTATTATTTATAATCTATAAGGAACTGATAGCATAATCTTCTGTGTGACACCACACACCATGTTATCTACAGTATAGATTAACCCGGACAAAATAATGATATATATAACAATCATAAACAATAAGTATTTTGATCATAATGAATCTTGTATTAAAAAGATGTTCATACTCAAAAAGATGTTCATACAAAAGCTAGGCTTATAGTATACATCCTAACATTATATGTCTTGTGGTGCTTTTTACATGGAGTGAGGTTCAACGCGGCTGCATACCTCTGCTATTTGTTTGAGAGAGCGACGAGCACGAAATTCAAGAAGATCAATTTTGGTGAGATGATTACTCTGATAGCTGAGCATCTTGGGATCCGGACTCATAACCTCGCTGCATTAGATGGTCCAGATCTTACTACAGACACGATGAGACGCATGAGGACACTGGATCGCATCGGGAGGACGTGGTGTTTTCAGCAGCACTGTGGTGGTCGATTCCCTCTTCCTAATAAGAGGTTGACGACGGTTTTTGGATCCACAGCTTTTGTGACCATTAACCTGCGCATGTGGTCGCAGCGTCACACCGATGCCATAGATGCCTACACGAGGGAGCATGGGGACGTGCTTAGAGATGAGGGGGATGACGATGATCAGGCAGGCCAGCAGTCAGGGTCAGATTCTGATTCTTCTGATGATGAGGGTGATGCAGTTAGAGCAGAGGTTGAGGAGGAGGTTGAGTCTGAGGACGAGGATGACGAGGAGCCGGAGCAAGAAGAGCCACCTGTCCAGATGGAGGAGGATTATCAGCCAGAGATCAATATGTACTGGCAGGACGAGATGAGGAGTAAAGAGTACGAGGCGGGAAGTTCATCTCAGAGACCGTGGGTTTTGACGGAGCAGATGTGGGCAGACAGTCAGAGGATGCACATTGAGAGTCTGACCCGTCAGGATGAGATGTACCGGATGATGGAGGAGTCTCGTAGATTCAATGAAGAGACTAGGAGGATGCAAGAGGAATCAATGAAGACTCAAAATGACATGTATGCTCTCCTTCAACAAATGAGCTCGTGGAATTTAGAGCCGAGCTATGCTCCTCCACCGCCGCCGTCCGACTACTAGGGCTACCCCCTATCCCTCATTCCCTCTCCTTAGTTTTTAGATGCTTATCTCTTGGTGGATTGTACTCTTTAAGTTTGGTGATTGTGTTGTTGATTGATTTGTTGATGTGATGATGTGATGAATTTGATGTTTTGGATTGATGGATGATTTTATGGATGCTATGATTTTCTTGATCTTTTTGAGTTTATTGTCTATTGATGAGTGTGATTTGATGATCCTTTGGATTCTTTATTCCTATGATTCTATATTCTTTGACTTGAGCTTATGTACATGAGCACTTGAGTTTGATTTGCAAGACTTATTGGATTTTGATATGATCATGAGTAGATTTGTAGCTTGATGCTAGCTTTCTTGATTAATGTTGTAAAGATGAATGTGATTGATGATACTTGATTCATTGCTCAATTTAAGCCCGTGAGTTTTTGTGCCTTAATAATCGTACATCTTATACGGTTGATTTGATATTTCTTTGTGAGTGCATCATTCATGAATTGTATGCTAGAACTTGCCACTAGACTTGTTGATATTGATCTTTGTGTGACGTTTTGAAAGTGATAAGAGTCCATGTTTGATATGATTAGTCATTTTGCCAAATATTTTTCCCACCAAATACATTTTATTTCCTTAGTGAGCCATGTTGAGCCTTATGATCCTTATTCTTTGGCAAACCAAGTGAAATTGAAACCATTTAGCCTATTTTTATGAGCCTTTCTTGTCCTATATTTAGTTGAGCTTGAATGTTGGCTAATGATGGTGATTTGATTGCTAAGTGTGGGAAGATGATTAGCTAAGTGATGAATGAAGCATAAAAGAAGAAAGGTTGTGAAAAGAAGAAAGATTGAATTGAAAAAAAAAATGAACATGAAGTGAAAAGAAAAATTCAAATTGTGAGCTTAAAAAGAGAAAGCTCAAGTGAATGGTGGATTGATCGTTGAGTTCAAAAGGAAGAGTGTTACTTGATGAAAAGTGAAGAGATGTGTTGTGTATTGATTAGCTTACATTCAAGTCTCTACTATTTAGTCACTCTTGTCCAAAAACATCCCACCTTTCCAAAGAGCCTACATTACAACCTAAAAGAAAGACCTCTTTGATTCTTGATTGATCACAATTGATTTTGATTGAGATTAAGTCTTTTGGCAAGCATATGGTGTGCAAGTTTGTGAATTTGATGATTGAGTGCTTCATACCTTGATACACTTGAGTGAAGAGTAAAACACTCCATGGAAGGAGCAATGTGTTGAGTATTTGATTGAGCATTTGTTAGAGCATGATTTATCATGATTGCTAGTGGATAGTTGCACAGATACAAGTGTTCATTGATGAGTTCGATTGTCTTATTTTTCGTCTATAGTGCCATGTGACATAATTGCAATCAATTCACTCCTTTATTCTTAGTTTCTACGTTGCTCGAGGACGAGCAATAATTCAAGTTTGGGGGTATGATTGGAGTGAATTGATGCATGTTTTTAGGGCTTATTTTAGTGCAAAAAGTGAGCTAAAGTGTGATTTTTGTGCCTAAATGTGAAAAGTAGCACACTTTTGCCTAAAAAGTATTACTTTGTGAGTTTTTGATGTTTTTCGCCCGTTTTGCAAGTAAATCGGTGGAATTTTGCCAAACCGAGAGTTCCGGTATTCTTAGAATGAAAAGACGAACATACGGGATGAAAACGGGGGTCGGACCCGAAGCCCTTCTCGATAAAAATTCCCTGGTCTCGAGCGCAGGTTGAGGGTGCACAGACCTCGACTCGAGGTTCATGCTGGAGGGAAAAAATTTCAAAAAGTCAGCGAGCTCGACTCGAGGGAGCAGTCTCAAGTCGAGGGATGAGAAATTTGCAGGATCCTCGACTCGAGGGCTGAGCCTCGACTCGAGGCAGGCGATAATTTGAAGAAACGTGTTAGCGACTCTCAGGCCTCGACTCGAGGAGTGCCCAAAACTGAAAAATTCAGTTTTAAAGCCATTGGAAGCCAAAACAGAGCATATCTTAATTCTAGCAGTTTAGAGCAGTTTCTAGGAGTTTCTTTGGGCGAATATTGCATTTTGTAGCTTGAATTCACTTGTAATTGCCATAGATTGTTAGAATTAGATTAGATTCTACATTTAGTCCACTAGATTAGTAGTTTGATTGATTGTAATTGAAGATTGCAACTGTGATTTGGGAGAATTGAAGTTGGATTGAAGCATTGTAGAAGATTAATCATTCCTATTTTTGTCTATTGAAGTTTAATTGGTGATGTTCTTACCCTTTGATCTCTTTAATTCATTGCTTGAAGTGATTAGATTGTTAATTGCTTTCTTAGATTTTCTACCCATGGCTTTTGCTTGTAGCACCATGGGCTAATAGCTTTGTGCTTGGGATAATTGAAATTAAGGATGAAGTGATTGCCTCATGCTATGATTGTTGATAATTGTGATCAATTGAATTAGATTGCTTCCTAATTGTGATTCTTAATTGTGCTTCATGAAAAATTGTCTCTTTTGATTAATGGTTGATCACCCTAGCAATAGGCGAGAGATGAGCTAACGTGATTAGGTGTTAATCGGGTTTCAATTTTGCATGATTGTATGAATTGTGGACTTCTACATTGAGAGATGGGAAGAACTAAGGATACTCACATTAGGCATTATGATATTAATGGAGTGATTAATGTCATGATGGTTTATGCTTTCTAATTTGATTGATTTGCATTTGGATACAATCATAGCTTGTTAATCATGGATTCTTTGATGGAGATTATCCCTTGCACCCAATTCCCCCATTGATTTTAGTATATTTGATCTTGCATTCTAGGTGTTTGATAGAGTGTTTGCATAATCTTGCCATTTAATTTCTTGCATTTTGTAGTGATTTAGTCCAAAAACTTGTTGCAACTTTAGCCATTTAGAACTCTTATCCTTGAATTTCGTTTGCATACTTTCTCCCTTGGGTTCGATATTTTGTTGATTGGTCTTAATAACTCTTACCCTATACACTCCAATCAAGAGGGATAGACGGATAAAGGCTGAGAAGGTCTACTATGGCCGAAGGGAAGCTAGGCAGAAAATCAAGTCTGCGAAGGAAGCTGGCAGGGTCTTCGACAGATCCCAAAAGAGATGAGTAGTCCCAACAGTCGGAAGAGGAGCAGACACGGCTTGGGTCAGGCCTCAGGAAAGAACTGATGCACCTCCAAAGATGATCGCGCATCCATCTTGGGCAGCCGAATACATGAAGTATAAGGCTAAGTGGACTTTCTTTTGGTACATCTGTCGGGGAGTCGGAGCATCGTCTAAAGATGAGACCATTGCATGGCACGATTGGATGGAAAAGGAGAATCCAGAATTATACCAGAAATTACTTGATGAAGGAGATGAATGGTATAATGTGGACTTAGTTGCTCCAGACTACTCATCCATTCCAATCAAGCTGAACGATGATGGCTCAATTGACAATGAGTGGATCAGATCAACTATCAATTATGGAATAAATCAAATGAAGTTGACTGATTCAAAGGAGATTGCTGAGCTGAGAACGAGAATATTCGACTGGATGCAGCTTCCAGAGAAGGATAGATGGACAGATTAGATAAGCCTTAATTTTCTTATCTTTTATCTTTTAATCTGATCCATATGTAAATCTGTAAATGTGCTCTTTGTTTGAATGAGATGTTTGGAACCTATCTGAATTACTTGTTTTAATTTTAATTCTTTATTTTTTTAAGAAACTTAATTTTTTTTTAAAGTATCAATCATCTGAGAAAATTCTCATCTCAAACTTAATTTCTTTAAAATTTTCTTAACTCTTAAAAACTTTCTGAGTTAAAAACTTTTCACTAAGTCTAAATTCTTAAGACTTAAAAACATTTTTTTTAAATTTTCTGAGTGTGAACTAAGTGCTTAAACGTGAATAAATCTGATTTAAAGTATAAATGTGTAATGATATGCCTATCTGATTATCTTGAATAACTTTGACTAACATCAGCTGTGAGTATGTTTTTTTTAGTTTTAACATCATCAAAAAGGGGGAAATTGTTAGATCAAGAAGGTTTTGATAAGTTAAAAGATCAACCTAGATGAACAGACGACTATGAAGAACAGCTAAGATCAATGTCTGGTACTAAGCCGATCAGAAGAGGTTGAGGACTGAACAAGTCAGCTGAAGACTAGAAGTTGCAAGTCATCTGAAGATAAGCTCAAGTCTAGTCATCTGCAGGAGACAATTATGAAGAGCTCAGACGAGGTCAAGACAAGCTGAGTAAAATAAGAAAGGCAAGTTTTCACCAAGTCAGCTACAGACAAGTAGAGTAAAATCAGCTGAGGAGCAAAGCAGTTTTCAAGATTAAGTTTGTTGAGCAGTTTTTAGTTTGTTAAAACTGATTAACAAACTAACTGTCTTTTCTGACTTATAAATAGGTCTAGGTTTTCATTTTTCAAATAACTTCATGCAAATTTGATTTACACATTATTCACTATTCAGATTTCGATCATCACAATCAATTCACAAGCTTTTCAAAAGAATTTTCAAAAAGTTCTAAGTGTTTATAGAACACTTTACTTGTAATCTTCAAAGTCCAATATTCACTGTAATAGTTAGATTTTAGAGAAGGATTTTGGAGATTGAAGATTTGAAGGTCTCCACGAATTGTGAGCTGTAAGTTGGATTGAAGTAAGTAAGGGGTAAGCAGAGTCCCTTCTTCAAATTGGAGAAGGAGAGTGGATGTAGGATTATTCATAATCCGAACCACTATAAATCTGGTGTTCTTTATTGCTTTCATTTACTTATCTGTTTCTTTCAATTTCCAGTTGTTCAATCAAAGATAAATTTCAGAATTGAAGCTAGAACTAAAATATCAGTTTGCTTTTGATCCGAATTAAGTTGAGTTTAATCTTGATTTCCGCTGTGTGATTCTGGTATTTTGAATAAATTTTGAAAGGTTTGTAAAAATTTGAAAAATCTATTCAACCCCCCCTTCTAGATTTTTCCTAGAAGGCTAGATCACATTTTGTTTAATTTACTCAACTAAATGGGACCAACAACTATACCCTAAGAACACACACTTGCTAGTTCTAAATTCCAGCTTGGAGGAATTGTAAGGTCGTAGAAACGGATAACAAGCACACCCAAACATTTTCATAAACTTATAATCAGGTAGTCTACCATGCAACAACATATAAGGAGATTTATTTGCAAAGTTGTAGTTGGCAGACTATTTATAAAAAAAAGTAGCAGTAATAAAAGCTTCCCATCAGAAAGACATTGGCAATCCACTTTGAGCCAAAAGAGTTAATCCGATTTCAATTATGTGTTTATTGGTCCCGATTAGTTGAGTTGATTAAGGAAACTCGAGTTAGCCTTCTAGGATAAAATCTAGAAGGGGGGGGGGTTGAATAGATTTTATTGATTTTTACAAATCTTTCTAAAACTTATTCAAAACACCAAAGTAACACAGCAGAAATTCAATTTAATCTCAACTTTACTAGGATCAAAAGCAAACTGATATTTTAGTTTTAACTTTGATTCTGAAATTAATATTTGATTTATAAACTGAAAATAGAAAGAAACAAATAAGTAAACAAAAGTAATAAAGAACAGCAGATTTATAGTGGTTCGGATTATAAAAATCCTACATCCACTCTCCTTCTTCAAACTTTGAAGAAGGGTCTCTTCCACTAGCTTACTTACTCACTTTCCAATCGTACAACTTACAATATACAAAGATCTTCAAATCTTCAAACTACTAAACTATTTTGCGAAATCTAACTCTATAGTGATAGAAGTGTATTTGAAGATGTGAAAAAAAATGTTCTACAAACACTTAGAAAGATCTATGAAGAAATCTTTGAATACGATTTTGTGCTTATTGAGAACTTGTGATTTGTGAGAATATGTTGCTGAATTAATAATTCGTATCATTTAATGAAGTGCCTAGACCTATTTATAAGTCTGAAAAGACAGTTAGTTTGTTAGTCAGTTCTAACAAACTGAAAACTGCTCAACAAACTTAATCTTGAAAACTGCTCAACAAACTTAATCTTGAAAACTGCTTCGGTCCTCAGCTGATTTTACTCTACTGGTCTGCAGCTGACTTGGTGAAGACTTGCCTTTCTTATTCTACTCAGCTTGTCTTGACCTCGTCTGAGCTCTTCATAACTGTCTTCTGCAGATGACTAGACTTGAGCTTATCTCCAGATGACCTGGACCTCCTAGTCTTCAGCTGACTAGTTGGGTCCTTGACCTCGTCTGATCAGCTTAGTACCAGACTCTGATCTTAGCTGTTCTTCATAGTCGTCTGCTCATCTGGGCTGATCTTTTAACTCATCAAAACCTTCCTTGATCTAACAATTTTCCCCTTTTTGATGATGTTAAAACTAAAAAAAACATGCTCACAGCTGATGTTAGTCAAAGTTATTCAAGATAATCAGATAGGCATATTATTACACATCTTACACTTTAAATCAGATTTATTCACGTTTAAGCACTTTAATTCACACTTAGAAAATTTTAAGAAAATATTTTTAAGTCTTAAGAATTTAGACTAAGTGAAAAGTTTTTAACTGAGAAAGTTTTTAAGACTTAGAAAAAATTTGAAGAAATTAAGTCTGAAATGAGAATTTTCTCAGATGATTAATACTTAGAAAAATTTATGTTTTCTCAAAACAGAAAAATAAAGTATCAAGATTAAAACAAGTAATTCAGATAGATTCCAAACATCTCATTCACACAAAGAGCACATTTACATATTTACAAATGGATCAGATTAAAAGATAAAAGATAAGAAAAATTAAGACTTATCTGATCTGTCCATCTATCTTTCTCTGGGAGCTGCAACCAGTCGAATATTCTCGTTCTTAGCTCCGCAATCTCCTTTGGATCAGTCAACTTCATCTGATTAATCCCGTAATTAATAGTTGATCTGATCCACTCCTTGTCGATTGAGCCATCATTTGTTAGCTTGATTGGAATGGATGAGTAGTCTGGAGCAACTAAGTCCACATTATACCATTCGTCTCCTTCATCAATTAATTTCTGGTATAATTCTAGATTCTCCTTTTCCATCCAATCAAGCCATGCAATTGTCTCATCCTTTGACGACGCTCCGACTCCCTGACAGATATACCAGAAGAAGGTCCATTTTGCCTCATACTTCATGTACTCGGTTGCCCAAGCTGGATGCGCGATCATCTTCGGAGGTGCATCAGTTCTTTCCTGAGGCCTGACCCAAGCCGTGTCTGCTCCTCCTCCGACTGTTGGGACAACCCATTTCTTCTGTGATCTGTCGAAGATCCTGCCAGCTTCCTTGGCAGACTTGATCTTCCTCCTGGCTTCCCTTCGGCTATAGTAGACCTTCTCAGCCTTTATCCGCCTTCTGCCTCGATCCTAAGCTGCTCCGCTGATTTCTCAAGAGGTCTTTTCCCAGCAGCTTTGGACATCAGGCTCTGTCTGACAGGCGACGAGACTCTCTCCAGCTCCTTCTCCTTTCCTTTCTTAGCTATCATCAGCTCTTTGCCCTTGCCCTGTTCAGCTTCAGCTTTGGCCTTGGCCTCTTCCTTTCTTTCCCTTATCTTGGCCATGAATCTTTCAGATTTCAGCTCAGCCTCTTTCTTTCTGGCCTGCTCATCTGCCCTTATCGCCTCCTCTATCTGTTCGATCCTGATCTTAAGGGCAGTGAGCTCGTCTGTTTGGCTGGCTGTTGATAGCTTGATCTGGTTGAGCTCGGCTTTAATAATCTCCACATCTTCCCCCTTTTTAACATCATCAAGTAGCATAGCAAGCTGCTCCTTGATAACGGTAAAATAGGTGGAAGCTGAGGTTTGATTTCTTATAATCTCATCAGCCAGAATTCGATTATCAGCTTGAACTTTGCTTTTCAGCTCTCCAACCTCCTTCTTCACCTCAGCCAACTCTTCTTTCACGGAAAATTTAACATAATCAGAAATAGAGGATAAGAGGTTTACCTCAGATGCTTTTAGCATTTCTTCCATAGTCACACTGATAGAATCCACGATGTTTGCAGTTTTTGTTGTGAGCATCTGAGTAAATCTGTGCTCGACTCTCTTCTCCAGCTGGTTGAGAATAGAAGAGAAGGTAGATCTTGGGCTACTGGGAGGAGCAACAGGTGAGGTCTCTGGCATACCAAGACGACCTCGCACGTGATTCAGGAGCTACTCTTCTGAAAGGATAGATGAAATGGAACTGATCCCAGCAGACTCCAGCACGGTTTTCTCCCAGGAGATGAGGTTTTTCCAGCCAACCTCTTCAGCAAAAAGACTCATCTCCTCTAGGTCTCCTGTTCTCAGCTGATGAACCAGCCAGACCTCAACTGATTCCTTCATTACTTCAGAATTGAACTGAAGTTCAGGAATAAGTTCTATCAACCTCCTTTAGGCATCTGATCGTAGAGAGAGCTCAAAGCTCCCCATGGATCCATCTGGTTTGGGGTGTGTATTGGGCTAATTTGGTGAGATGGAATGGGATATTTGGTGGAGAGGAAGTCTAGGAAATCAAATGGTTGAGTGGAGGTGGGAGGAATTTCTGGGATTGGAGATGAGGTAGGAGGTGGAGTGGTGGATGGTTGAGTTCAGATGGTTTGTGTTTGGATTATATCGGGAGTAGGCTGTTCAAGAGGCTCACAAGTACCAGCCTGAGATACTTCTTCATCGCCTAGGTGGGGTGGGGATTTATCAGAGGAGGAGATGTTTGAGGAAGTACCTGTTGTGGCCTGCTTTTCAGCAGATACAGTGCGTTTTGAGCTGGGATCCTCCAGCACATCTGCCTCCGCCTCTACTGCTGCTGCTATTTCCAACTTAGCAGCCTCCTCTGGTAGCAAGCTTGAGGGAGCTGCAGAAGACTATCCTCTGGTCTCTGTAGCTTTTACCAGTCTCCTTCTGGGCCTCCTCTGGAGTGGAACATCAGGTCTGGCTTCTTCTAGTATGATGACCTCTGGTTCCACTCCAGCTGTTTCCTCAGCCGGTTGCTCCTCAGGTACACCAACCTCAGCTGCTGGTGCCTCAGCCTCAGGTACACCAACCTCAACTGCTGGTACATCGCCTCCTTGTACATCAGCTGCTTATCTTTGGACAACTGCAGCTGCTGCCTCATTCCTTTGTGCCTGTGCCTCGTCTGATTCGTCATCCGAATCTGGCAACCCACCAAGTCTTTCATTCTTCGTCAGCAGTCCTTTTTGTTTTGAATATTTTTTCTTGCCCTCTCTTGTTTGCACACTCTTATTTAGCCCTTCCATCAGTACTGTGATCTTATTGAACAGACTCACAGTTGACTGAGCAACCCAATCTCCTTCATCAGGATTGTATACCAACCTAGCCTTCTCTTCCTTCAACCTTCGAAACAACAACTCCACCCAGTCTACCCTGACTCCATCATAAATAGCTCGCATACAACACAACCTGGATTTTGTCACACCATCATGAGAACTCTGATCTCCCAAGATGGATTTGGTTACTATCGTCATTAACAGCCTATACTTCCTGCTCAGAAGATGCTATTTAAGATCCCTCCTTGTCCCTCTGTAAGTAACCCTTGCAAAGATATCAAACGACTGTTCCCATTCCTCTTCCTTGTAAATCAATGGATTCACCCCATCCGCCGTGGTATCAAGAATTCGGGCCACATTCTCCTTGGTAAACTCTAACAGAGTACCTTCTACAGTTGTACTGAATCCATTTTTAGTGAATTCACTATTTGCCAAAAATTCTGCCCCAATGAAATCAATAGTTTTATTTTCTGCAGATTTCATTGAGCAGAATCCACGCAGCCTCGATGCCTCCAGTAATCCCAGAATCTCACTGGATTCTCTATCTCGCGTTGTATAAATATCTACGTACATCTCTGCTTTGAGTTTGTTTTTTACCGCCTTAGTGTTTAACTTGAATTCAGAATTGGATGCAGTTATTAAAGTGGGGGGTCTTGGAGTTGCAGAAGAAGTTGAAGCCATTTGGGTAGTTTTTGAGAAAAGGAAGAATTTGCAGTAAATTTTGAATAAGAGAAATGTGGAAGTGAAATTTTGAATCGAAGAAGGTAAGTTTTTAAACCCTGAAGAGAGAGAGGGAAAGTTGGGAAGATGATACGTGGCACGATCTCAGAAATTGAATTTTAACCGTTGATTAATGAAAGCGCGTGTAAAATATCAATGGCTTAGCGAGAAAACCGCTTCGACTTCAGGCGCGTGACATAAACGCGTCTTAAATTGTGTAAAAGTAACCGTTTATCCTACGGATTAGATGGCTAATAGGTTTGTTTTATACAGAGGTAATTAGTATACCTGACGTAAGCTAAAAGATGCCTTTCTTTGCAAATAGGTTTGTTATTTCAGACTGGGTTTTTATCAGACTTGGTCAAACGTGACCTTGTCTTATATTTTGAAAAAATTCTTTCGAGTCTGATTTTGAAAAACACAAAATTTTTAATGCAAAACTTAACACAGTATTTTCAATCTAGTCAATTGTACAAATTATTTGGAAACAAGCAGACTTAAGAAAGTTATTTTAGGAACAACAGTTTTCAAGGGAAAAACAAAGGTGAGGTATTTTTCTGATTGAAGAGTTTTAGAAATAAAGCTGGTACATCTGTTCCTGCAAGTAAACTCATCAAAACTATTAGTAGCTGAGGTAGGTCAGATAGGGTGCAGATAGTCATCTGTTTTTCAAGAAAACAGCTAACTATTGTGTCCTAATCTGATTCACCGTATGTTAGATAAGATATTATCATGTCAGATAAGGTTAATATGACTAATCCTTGATTCTTGATTCCTAAGAAGGAAATCAATGAAATCAGCAAACCTGATTGTCCTTTGACACATATCTAGTCTGATAATTCTTTCTAGACATTTATTTAAAGAAAAGAGAAAGAAAGAAATAAGGAATACATTTAACAGATGCAAGCAATTAAAATTAAAAATCAGCCAATGATGCATCAAGTAATCCTAATTCTAAGCACAATTCTTTAAATCTAGACTCAGCTAATGGTTTTGTAAGAATATATGCTCTTTGTGATTCAGTGGCTATCTTTTCAATTCTAATGTCATTTTTCTCTACATGATCTCTAATGAAATGATGTCTAATGTCTATATGCTTACACCTAGAATGCAGAACAAGATTGTAAGTCATGGCTATTGCACTATTACTATCACAGTAAATAGGAACAGATGATGTTTGAATGTTATAATCTCTAAGCTGCTGACTGATCCAGAGGAGTTGAGAGCAACAACTTCCAGCTGCCATGTATTCAGCCTCAGTTGTGGAGGTGGCAAAAGATGTCTGTTTCTTAGATAACCAAGAAATTAATTTGTTGCCTAAGAATTGACAAGTTCCTGAAGTGGATTTTCCATCAATCTTACAACCCCCAAAGTCTGAGTCTGAATATCCTGTCAGCTCAAAGTTGTCATCAGCTGGGTACCATAACCCTACTTGCAAAGTTCCTTTGAGATATTTAAGGATTTTCTTAGCAGACTCCAGATGAGTTTTCTTGGGATTAGAATGGAATTTTGCACATACCCCAATTGCAAAGGCTATGTCTGGCCTACTTGTAGTGAGATAGAGAAGTGATTCAATCAGTCCACGATACTCCGTTGCATCCGTGGGTATTCCCTGCTCATCTGAATCCATAGAGAATTTAGTTGCCATTAGGTATTTTAACTTCTCTACTAGTAGTCATCCCAAATTTCTCAATTAGGTCCTTAACATATTTAGTTTGATGTATAAAAATACCCTTACTCATCTGTTTAATCTGTAAGCCTAGAAAATATGTTAATTCGCCCATCATTGACATTTCAAACCTATTTTTCATGAGAATACTAAAATCTTCACATAATTTCAGATTAGGTGAACCAAAAATAATGTCATCCACATAAATTTGAACTATCAAGATGTTTCCATCTACTTCCTTTCTAAACAGAGTCCTATCTATCTTACCTTTTGAAAAACCATTTGATATCAAGAAATCAGATAAGGTATCATACCAAGCTCTGGGAGCTTGTTTCAGTCCATATAGAGCTTTGTTGAGTTTATAGACCTTGTTATTGATCTTAAACCCAGGAGATTGCTCCACATAGACTTCCTCAAGTAACACACCATTAAGGAAAGCAGACTAACATCCATTTGAAAGGCTTTGAAAGATTTATAAGCAGCAAATGCCAAGAATAGCCTTATTGCTTCTAATCTGGCAACTGGAGCATAGGTTTCATCATAATCTATCCCTTCCGATTGTGAGTAACCTTGAGCTACCAATCTTGTCTTATTACGAACAATAATGTTGTTCTCATCTGTTTTATTTTTAAACACTCATTTGGTGTCTATAATCTTTCTGTGTAAGGGTCTTTCCACTAATTCCCAAACATTTTGCCTTTCAAACTGATGCAATTCTTCCTGCATGGCTGTTATCCAGTTTGGATTTGATAGAGCTTCCTCAATAGACTTAGGTTCGAGAAGTGATACATAACAACTGAAAAGACTCTCAGAGTCCAGCATCATTCGTGTCTGCACACTACTCGATGGGTCTCCAATAATCTGGTCAGATGGATGATAACTTCTCATCCTTTTGCCTATTTGAGTAGAAGAGTCCTCATCTTGAGATTCAGCAGGCAACTCATCTGACTATATCTGAGCTGACGTTCCCCCTTCATCTGCTGACCCCCGCTGATCAGCTGATGTCAAGGGTGTCTCCTCAGATGGAGTCTGATTAGAAGTTGTCTTCTGACTATCAGATGGAGATTCTTCTTCATCTGAATCTGAATCAAGACTAGGTAGATAGACTGTTCTATGTTTAGTTTTGGTTAGTTCAATCTTATCTAGACCATTAGAAATTTGATTCACTTTATCTGAGAAGGAATATAATTCATCAAAGACCACATGAGGGGTTTCCTCCACACAAAGAGTTGTCTTGTTGAAAACTCTAAATGCCTTGGAAGTGTTGGAATATCCCAAGAATATTCCATTAGCTGCCTTAGCATCGAAAGTTCTCAGCTTAGATTTCCCATTGTTATGGATGAAACATTTACAACCGAAAGCTTTAAAATATGAGATTCTTGGAATCTTACCCTTCCAAATCTCATATGGAGTCTTACCCTTGTCTTTAACAACCAAGCACCTGTTCTGGGTATAACAAGCTGTATTGATTGCTTCAGCCCAGAACCTGTGAGGGGTCTCATACTCAGCTAACATGCTCCTGGCTGCTTCCTTCAAGGTTATATTCCTTCTTTCATCCCTTCATTTTGTTGAGGAGTTCTTGCTGATGATGTCTCATGAATAATTCCACACTCATTGAAAAAGATAGATAAACAAGAATTTAAAAATTCAGTGCCCTTATCACTCCTGATTTTAATAATATTAACACCTTTCTCATTTTGAATCTGTCTGAACAGATCAGGAATCTTGTTTACAGTCTCATTCTTCTTGAAAAGAAATATAACCCAAGTGTATCTAGAAAAATCATCTACCACAACAAGAGAATATTTCCTTCCACTGAAGTTGAGAGGTGAAACAGGTCCAAACAGATCAAGATGAAGTAGTTGTAAAACTCTTTCAGATGATGAGGTGTTAATACTCTTAAATGAGTGTCTAGGCTGTTTACCTTTTTGACAAGCATCACATTTCAGATCAAAAGTAAAAAGTTTCTCATGTAATCCCTTAACAAGATTCTTCTTAGCCAGCTTACTAAGGGTCTTGAAGTTCAGATGACTAAGCCTCTTGTGCCATAGCCAACTGAGGTCATCTCCACCCTTAGCTATCAGACAAGTATCTTTAGGGCAACTATTAAAGTTTGCCACATAGACATTACCATGTCTGAAGCCAGTTAGAAGTACCTTGTCTGAGGAACTATCTAAGATATCACATTTATCTTTAGAAAATTTTACAAGAAAACCTTTATCACAAAGTTGGGAACAGATAGCAGATTATGTTTTAAACCTTCAAGAAAATATACCTCAGATACCTGAATATCCTTGATAATCAGAGTACCTACTCCTTTAGTCTGTCCACAATTGTTGTCTCCAAATAATACTCTAGGACCATCAATGTTCTGAAAATTTGATAGTAGCTTCTTGTTGTAAGTCATATGTTGTGAACAACCACTGTCTATGTACCATATAGAAGCTAAGATCTCTTCCTTGAGTGATGAACCCTGTGACTCCTGAAAAACAAATCAGTTATAAGGTACCCTAGTGATCTTGGGTTCTCGAAGGTCAAGCATCACTTTAGGTAACCAGACAAATATTTCATTTTCTAATAAATCAGACTTGAGTTGCCTACCAAATCTGTCTACAATTATATCACATGAAGATGACAATTTGTTGTAATCAGATTTAGTAATCTTCTTGAACTTAGAAAAAGTAGGATAGCATCTGCTTCTCCCATCAAAAGGACTATAATAAGAATTTCTTCTTGTCTTAGTTCTTGAAATTCTCTTGGTCTGATAAGGAGTCCTCAGCTGAATTTTTGTTTTCAGCCTGGGAGATGCAGTCCTTATCTGACTAAGTGGTTTCCAAGGACCAATTCTAATCTCTTTTGAGTTTTCAGATGCCTTCACAAATTTCCTAGGTTTCTGAACATCTGGTTTATTATTCCAATCATAACCAAGACCTGTTTTGTCATGAGATTTTTTAGAAGTATTAAAGATGTGATCTATTGCTGATTGTGAATTATTAAGTTGACTTATTTTGAAGACAAGCTTCTCATTGTCTTTCTTAATTAATTCATTTTCAGCATAGATTGTTTCAAATTTGTCTTTTAAAGATTTCAACTCATTTTCTAATCTATCAGACAAGTTGGCTGATGTACTAGCCTCAGCCTGGGATAAACATTCCCCCTTGAATGTTTCCTCAGATTCTGGGTAGTTCACCACCTTCTTGCCTTTAATTAAAATCTGAATTTCATCTTTTAAAGTCAAATTTTCTGACTCTAGTTGTTTATAAGCAGCCAAGGACATCTTTAAATCTTTCAATAATCCTTGAATAACAGTTTGATCATTATCTGAAACAGATTTATAGGAATCATTATCAGAAGAAGAATAATAGACTACCTCTTTAGCCATGAGACAAAATTCATCGTCTGATCCAAAATCAGATGAGGATGATGATGATGATGATTTTCTTGATTCCTTTTCTTCAGCCAGAAGAGCTCTTTGATCTGCAAATCTCATGTCTCTCTTTTTTCTTTTCTCTTCTCTCTCCTTAGGAGTCAGCTGAGGACAATCATAACTGAAATGTCCTGGCTTGTTACAAGTGTAGCAAGTGTCACTCCTATTTGTTTTAGGGCTAGTAGGATTTCTTTTAGCAGGAGATCTGAATCTCCTTGTCTGGCTCCTACTTTTGTCATCATCTGTAGAATCATCTTCCTTTCTTCTTGACTTGGATCTGGATCTATCCTTACCTGCAAATCTCAATTTGTTACGCTTATATTTCATTCTTAATCTATCATACCTTTTGGCGAGTAAAGCCATCTGCTCCTTCAGAGATAGATCAGCTCCTACAGATTCGGCTATCGTCTTGTCTTCTTTGCTGACAAAGGCAACAAATTTGGATGAGGTGCTTGACTCCATCTCATCTTCCTCATCTTCTATCTGAATGTCATACTCTAAAGCTTTAAGATGAGAAAATAAGGTATGATGAGAAATAGAAGATAAATTTTGGGTTGCTTTAAGGATATTAGACTTTTATCTCCATCTCTTGGTCAAAGATCTCAGTATCTTATTATTGATCTCCTTTTCTGTATAGCTCTTTCCTAGATCAGCTGCTTTGTTGAGAAGATTTGTTAATCTCACATCTAGCTGATCCACTGTTTCATTTTCCTTCATCTTGAAGGTATCAAAGGCATGTAATACAGACTGCAGCTTATTTTCTTTCACTTGGTCAGATCCTTCACAAACATTTGCAAGTGTCTGCCACATCTCCTTAGCTGATTTGCATCTTTTGACTTTTTCAATCCAGTCTTTACTCAGAGTTTCAATGATTTCAGTCCTGGCAACCTGATCTAGATTATGAACCTTCCTTTCATCATTTGTTAGTTCTGAGCTCTTTTTCTCTTGTCTGGTTTTGGTTTCAGCAGACTCGATGACATTACTGGTGCCTCCATGATAAAATTTAATAGGTCCCTCTTCGAGAACCTCCTCCATCCTATCATGGATTGCCTTGAGATGATTTTCCATCCTGAATTTCAATAGTCATATTCTTCAATTAATAATTCAGGTAGATTCCTGGATTTCTTGTTCTTGCCTGAAGACATGATGGGATAGGAAAACAAAACACTCTACAATCTTGTTAGTAGCACAGTTAGTAAAAATAAAGAAGATGAAGATAATCAAGAACAAATTTTAGAATCTTGGTTAAGACCTAAAATCAATATCAGAACAGCTTAACACTGCTCTGATACCACTTGTTGGTCCCGATTAGTTGAGTTGATTAAGGAAACTTGAGTTAGCCTTCTAGGATAAAATCTAGAAGGGGGGGGGGTTGAATAGATTTTATGGATTTTTACAAATCTTTTTAAAACTTATTCAAAACACCAAAGTAACACAGCGGAAATTCAATTTAATCTCAACTTTACTAAGATCAAAAGCAAACTGATATTTTAGTTTTAACTTTGATTCTGAAATTAATATTTGATTTATAAACTGAAAATAGAAAGAAACCAATAAGTAAACAAAAACAATAAAGAACACCAGATTTATAGTGGTTCGGATTATAAAAATCCTACATCCACTCTCCTTCTTCAAACTTTGAAGAAGGGTCTCTTCCACTAACTTACTTACTCACTTTCCAATCGTACAACTTACAATATACAAAGATCTTCAAATCTTCAAACTACTAAACTATTCTGCGAAATCTAACTCTATAGTGATAGAAGTGTATTTGAAGATGTGAAAAAAATGTTCTACAAACACTTAGAGAGATCTATGAAGAAATCTTTGAATACGATTTTGTGCTTATTGAGAACTTGTGATTTGTGAGAATATGTTGCTGAATTAATAATTCGTATCATTTAATGAAGTGCCTAGACCTATTTATAAGTCTGAAAAGACAGTTAGTTTGTTAGCCAGTTCTAACAAACTGAAAACTGTTCAACAAACTTAATCTTGAAAACTGCTTCGCTCCTCAGCTGATTTTACTTTACTCGTCTGCAGCTGACTTGGTGAAGACTTGCCTTTCTTATTCTACTCAGCTTGTCTTGACCTCGTCTGAGCTCTTCATAATTGTCTCCTGTAGATGACTAGACTTGAGCTTATCTCCAGATGACCTGCACCTCCTAGTCTTCAGCTGACTAGTTGGGTCCTTGACCTCGTCTGATCAGCTTAGTACCAGACTCTGATCTTAGCTGTTCTTCATAGTCGTCTGCTCATCTGGGCTGATCTTTTAACTCATCAAAACCTTCCTTGATCTAACAGTGTTGATGTTTCCATTCAACGACACTATTTTGTTAATGTGTGTACCGACATGAATATCAAATTTGAACTCCTAAATCTGTAAACACTTTCCGTAACACAGTAAATCCCCTCCCATATCACATTACAAAGCTTTACCTTAGTATCAAATTGTCTTTCAATAAATTTAATATGTTGCAATATAGTGTGTGCAACCTCAGATTTAGCAGTCAAGGGAAATATCCTTGTGTAACTAGTGCAATCATCAACTAAAGCCAAATAATATTTGAATCCTTCATTAGAAGCCATTGAAGCACAACCCCAAATATCACCATGTAACAATTAAAAAGGTTTAGAAGTATGATGGAAAACAGATGAGAAATGCATCTGATGCATTTTGCCAAATTTACAAGCTTCATAGAACATCATACTAGCAGCAGCATGCTTAAAACCACAGAAACTCAATACTGAAGATAGTGTCAAAGAACATGGATGACCTAACCTTTAATGCCATAGCATTGCATCTTTATTGACCGACTAAACACTATTACAAGTAGCATTTATTGAAGAAGACAACGAATCATCCTTCTAAACTCGTCCAAGATCCATCTGATACAAGCCATCCTTAAGCACTCCTTTCAGAAGTACTCTGTTGGTTCTCAATTCCTTCACAAGACAGTGATTAACATAGAACTCAATCATAGCATCATTATCTTTTAAGAACTGAGAAATACTAAGTAAATTTCTGGTAATATATGGAACATGTAGCACATTTCGTAATACCACATCTTTGTTATTCTATAATGTCGAAGCATTGAAAGAGCCCACATATTCTATTTAGCAAGTGCACCATTGCCAACAACAACATGAGAGTTACCTGAGTAAAGTGTTTGGAAATAAAGATTTCCCATGTTAGATTTATGTGATGCATAGCACCACTGTCAACACACCAATCATTGTTGGAATCACCCTGAACCTGAGAAGAGTAATTAACAAGTAGGAGGAGTAGGCAATAGAGGTGCAATAATGGTGGTATTTGAATGCTACATTATTTGCTTTTCCACAGATCTGACACACAACTTTGGATTTACCACTGAACTTGTTCTTAGATTTATTGAAACCTGAAGAAGAGTTGCTGCCTTTCGAATCCTTTCCTGCATAGTTTGCAGTAGCTGAGTGAGGAACATTGATGTTTGTAGTGGATTGTAATAGGCGCATCTCATGCATTTAAAGCACCGAAAGAACTTCAAACAAAGAGAGTTGAGTAGTGCGAGTAGTGAGATTAACCACGACGGCATCGTACTCATTCCCCACACCTTGAAGAAGATACATGATCAAATCATCATCACTTAATTGCTGACTAGCGGCTCGTAGATTATTAGAAATCAATTTCATCTTGAGAGCGTAATCGTCAATTGAGAGACTGCCTTTCTTGAAATTTTGAAGTTGAAAGTGAAGATTCATGACTCTTGCCTTGGATTGTGATCGAAACAATTCATCGAGCACTTGTCATACCTGATACGAGTGAACACAATGGCTTACGTATCCAAGCATGGACTCAGAGATGGAACTTAATAACCAAATCATTAGGTATTGATCTCGACGTTGCCATAGATTGGCAACTGCCATTTCAGACGACTCAGAACCATCAGTAACCATCAACGAAGCTGAAGAAGCTAGAAGAATGTTCTCAAAACGATGAGCACGTATTGTGGTCAGAACCTGTAAACACCAGAATGAATAATTTGTCTTGTCTAGACGAATATAAAGAGCAACGAATGTTGGATGTTTGTATTTTTCAGTCGTAGGGATAACCAACATGATGAAAAGAAAAATGCAAAATATCTGGATCAAGAGAGAAAGCAGAAGGAAAAAAAATTCAGAAACACGAGAATGGATGCAGAACAAAAGATTGATCGAAGAAGATGAATAGGAGGATCAACACAACATCAATGATCAGGATGCAGCTAGACTCAATGATACCATGTTAAGAAAGGGAAACTTAAACATATTTTCTGCATAAATGAAATTAAGCTTTGTACAGAGTATATGTAGAGCTATGGTGCTAACCGTCTAACAACTTTGATAATCGACTAACTTGTGAGCTAAGTTTGCTAAGTAAATACATGATTAGTAAACCCTAATCTAACCCTAAGTATTATTAGTAGCATGCTTTACGTAAACTCTAATAACACGCACATGTATTTTATGTTTCGACTGCAAATCATTGGATTATGAATTTTGAAAAATTCGTTGAACAAAATAAGTATTCAAAACTTTTGTTTGAACTCTAAAATGTAAAACAACAATTCTAAGAATGCGTTGTATGTAAATTATAGTTTAAGTTCTTTGAAACTCAAATTATAGTTTAAATTTGGACTTTTAGATTCTTTCAATGGTTATGCGATAAATAATACTACTCTCTTTGTTCCAAAATTGAATGCTCTGTTGATTGGGTATGAAGATAAAAAAAAATACACTTTTTTTGTGTAATGACCAATTTAAATGAAAAGAATTATAGATAAAATATATGGCATGGATGTAAATAAATGTGTATTGTTAGAGTGTTAAAAATGAAAGATGTTTTCATTTATAAGTGTGCAAATAGCTGTGAGACAAACGAATAAAGCAAGAGTACAAACAGATGTGAGTCGGATGGAGTATTACATTTTGCCTTTTTTTTTGTTGTCCATTATTAACAAATTTTCGAGACACTTTGTGGTTCTAATTCGTTTGGTGTTTTTATTCATGAGTAAGTCTCTTATATTTCGTATACACTGTAAGCTTATAATATTACTATTTTTTGAAAAGTTAAAATCAAATACTCCCTCCATCCCACCCAGAGTGTCCCATTTTACCATTTTCGTCCATTCCACCTAAGTGTCCCATTCATTTTTTATTTATACCCTACTTTTATAATTATCCCTATACTACATACATATTTACACAATATGTCACTCACTTAATACACTTAACAATTTAAATTACTCTTCATTAACACAAATCAACTCACTCTCTCTCATATAATCATCGGCTCCACTCATTCTCTCTCTTTCATTTACACGCATCTCTTCATCTCTCCTACTCTCGAATCTTCTTCTCAGAAATATCTCCCTCTCTCTCTTATTCCGTTCATTCTCTCCATTAATCTTCATCTCTCACTCTCCCTCGCTCTCTCTTTCTCATGATTTCTTCCCGAAAGGTATCCGTGTTAGGGTTTTTAACCTTTTAAAAAAAAATGGTAAAATGTTGGCGCCCAATTCCTTGGCGACGGAATTAATGGTACCTGATTCCTTGGCGATAGAATCGTACCTTATTGATTCCCTGTCGCTGGACTATTGGGTGCCAAATTCCATGTTGCCGGAGTCGTGGGTGGATGATTTTATGGTGAATGATGCATGGGTGTCGGATTCCATGTTGCCAGAGTCGTGGGTGGATGATTCGGTGGTGAATGACGCCTGGGTGTTGGATTCCATGTCGTCGGAGTCACTGGTACCAAATCCACCTTCATCAGATATTTAGGTCCCTGGATTTGATGTGGCGGAGGATAAAATAAGGCTTATCCATGAGTATTTGACTATTCGGTGCCCGAGCATGCGTACTTATCCCAACCTCCTTAGAAATCCCGAGTAACTTGCTATGTAACGTTACTTTTTATCATGTTCTGATAATGGGTTTTGTTGATCTCTGATGATTATTTATGTGAATTGAAATTGTGATGGGTTCTGTTAATCTCTTATGGATTATTCTGATAATGGAGTTTGTTGATATTTGATGACTGTTTATGTGAAATTATGATGGATAATGGGTTATGTGGCAAGAGTTATTTGGAATTAAAGGTTGAACTGATGAATTGCATGCTCTGATTTCTGTGTATTGTTTCCTAGTGTCACCCAATGGCATTGAATTTTTTTGTATTATGCCTTGTAGGAGACCTAGGAACAGCTCAATGATGATAATTTTCTGAGAGTTATCCTCTAAATGATGAATTGCATGCTCTGGTTTTCTGTGTATTGCTAATAAGTGTCACCCAAGATAGTAAATTCCATCTTTTGAAGGGATTTCTATCTTGTAGGAGACCTAGTGTGATATCTGAATCTCTAATTAGTTATTTACCAATAAAATTTACTCATTTTTACTAACTTATATGAGTAACACGTTATTTATTTATAATTCTTTCCATTTTACTCCTTAAGTTTTAAATATATGATATTTTATTGAATTAGTAGTCATAAACTTCTACCTAAATTGTTAAATCTAAAGTAACATAAATAAATTAAGTCTCAACTACTCATAAGTCAATATACTTCATACAAATATTTATTTGTGTGCTACTTGTAATCTCGTACTATTTTATCTTGTTTTAAATATTGTATTAAATATATATTTTTACCTACTTAGTGGTGAGACAATAATTAACTTTATTATAAGATTTTATTTAATTTTTTTGTACTACTCAATTGTTACTACCTCTAGTGCTAACGTGAAAATTAATTATAATTGTGATACCCAAGTTTCTCACTACTCATTAATCAATATATTTCATGCATTGAGTGCATTTTTTTAATTAATTATGTGCTACTTGTGATTTTGAACTATTTTATCTTGCATTATTTTATTGTGCCTTTAAATAGTGAATTAATTAAATATGTCTTTATATTTTTAGTGGTGAGAAAATTAATTTATAAGTGATTGGGGTTTTAATGGTGTTTGAGTACTAATACAATTTATTTAATTGTTAGTGATATTAATTAAATTAATTACAATACTAATTATTTTAATTAATATATATATATATATATATATGTGTGCATGACTTAAGTGTGTAATATGCATATTTGTATGCAATAAGAACAATATAATGCTATATTAAGCATTAGTATTTTATAAATAACATAATAATAATAGTAATAAAAGAAATAAAAAGAAAAGAAAGGAGAGAGAGAGAGAGAGAGAGAGAGAGAGAGAGAGAGAGAGAGAGAGAGAGAGAGAGAGAGAGAGAGAGAGAGAGAGAGAGAGAGAGAGAGAGAGAGAGAGAGAGAGAGAGAGAGAGAGAGAGAGAGATTCTGAAATATTTTGGTAAGTATTTGATTTCCGTCAATCTACAAATTTTATATCGTTTTGAAGCTTGTGATGAGTAGAGCAAAATCCTATCACCCTATCATCAAATCATTAATAATTGTTCTTATTTGATAGTGAAAGGCGATAAAAAGGGTTTAGGGTTTGATTTATCAACGATTTGTCGGGTTTGAGGTAAGTAGAAATTCATTTGCACCTACAATGTATAAATATAGTATTTTGTGAATTATTTATGCTTAATTGGTGACATGTGAATATTACGTTAATCGTGATACTTGATTGATATTCAATAGTTATTGTGAAAGAGTCTTTGCGCTCAATATTTGATGTGGATTAAATATATAAGTTCAAAGGTTATAGTGAAAGGAATTTGTGAATTCCATGATTATTGCGAAATGAACTTATGAGTTCTGTGATTATTATAGAAATGGATAGGGTGATCGAATTGGTGAGTTATGAGTAGAAATGAATTAGGCGAGTGATTAAAAATGAATTAGGTGGTTTCAAAAGAGAGTATTTATATTGGCTACGTGGTGGCTTTTATATTGAGTGTACGCCGGTAAATATCAGTAAGTCTGAAGCCCCCAGCAAATGAGTAGAAATGAATTAGGCAAGTAGAAATGAATTATGTGGGTGATTAGAAATGAATTAGGCGAGAGCGATTAGAAATGAATTAGGTACGTGATTAGAAATGAATTAAGGGATTTCAAAGTGAGAACGGAAGGAGCGACCTAGGAGTTAAGGCGACGAGGGAGAACCTGACATATGCTACCTAGAGTAGGCCACTGTCGTGTATGATAACGTTTGAGAGCGGAAGGGGCGACCTAGGAGTTAAGGCGACTAGAGGGAATCTGACGTATGCTACCTAGAGTGAGCCACCGAGTTCAATTGTTGCAGAATGAACCTGTGAGTTCAAAGGCTATCGTGAAATGAATTTGTAAATTATATAATTATTGTAGAAATGGAAAGGGTATTTTGAGCATGTGATTCTACTGTGTGTATATGATGTATTGCATTATACATATCATGCATTAACATGAAAATATTTTATCAAATGGTGTGTTTGACCACTGATTATGCACCAAGGATGGCAGGGGCGACCTAGGAGTTAAGGCGACCAGGCAGATCCTGGCGTATGCTACCTAGAGTAGGCCACCGTGTCATATACTATGGTGTTGTGCATATTTACAGAGGGGACTTCTGAACGGACAGGGGGTCAGGTTTGGTGATGGACTTCGCTAGGTCGTTAGAGGGTGGGATCCTCAACAGTATGGGTCGGCGTGAAGGGATAACTTCTTGGTGGTCATGAGGGGCGCGATGGGGGGGACCCTCGATGGTCACAAGAGGATGGGTCTCACATCGATGTCATACATATAGTGGCCACTTGAAAATATTTATATTAAGCTTAGTGCTCGTGTGCCGGTGCATAGTAGTGAGTCAGGGACCCTAACGAGTGTTTCATAAATAAATTGATGATTTTAAAGAGAGTGCTTTGTGCATTGGGAGGTTTTCGAACTAAACATCACTTCATGCATAATTTCTACTTACTAAGATTTATAAATCTCACATAATTTATGCATTGTAGGTAAACTGATAATTTGTGATGTTGTGGTTCTACTGGACAAGTTGTGCAGCTCCTGCAGGGTTTTGAGTGGCTGTGTACATAGATGACGACCTGTTGGGTCAAACCGTGGGCGTGTATTTTGAGTTGTATTTTATAAAGTTTTGTATATGATGTTATGAGTCCTTTTTGTTATGTTTGGAAATGCTCTTTGTTTTTCTGGTAAAGCATTAAAAAAAAAAGTTGCACGTGCGCACGAGTCATTTCTTGTAAAATTATTCACAGCTCACTTTTCTTATGAAATTAGTGTTTCTAGTTGGGTTGTCCAAAGGTGGTCGTGTCACCTAGGATAATAACATCTCTAGTGTAACCCAGGGCAATAATTTTTTGTCTTGTAGGAGACCTAGAACCCACTCAATGATGAATTTATATTCTGAGAGTTGTCCAAAGAAAAATCTCATTGATCTGCATATGACCTTATATTCATTCAAAAGGTTAATCTATACCATTAATCTGCATATTTGATCATACATGATTGAAGGTAATATATACCATTAATCTGCATAATACATTTTGTACAACTTATATTCAAAAGGTATTATGTACAAAAACTCCATATTTTGGTACTTTCACATGCACAAATACTATCAAATGCACAAAAATAAAAGATTTGCATCTTGATCTTCATCTTTGAACTGCACAAAAACTGATAAACTGCATAAAATCTTCATCATTACTATCCTTCCATTAGTTGCCCCACTAGCTCTTCCAAACCTTCAACATTACCACTTTGCACCAAATCTTCTATGCAATCTTTCACAAGTATTTCATCAACCTCAATGTTAGTAGGTAGTCTACCCTCTCTAATCAAAACACTTTTATGCATATGAGGCACTTTGTAGTTATTGTGACCTCTAACTTCATGATTTCCACCATACATGATTGCAAATTTAAAAACACATTGTTGAGTGTTGAATGTAACATTTCTTCATAGGCTGAAAACACTGCATTTAGCAACTCAGTCACATTGTTTGCTGCTGTTTGTACCTGTAGTGACTGTATAGGACTAAAAATTCTCAAGTCATTAACATTAGTATCAGGAGAATTAGGGGATTGGAATACTAATCTCATATTGAATCCATGTTGTGTAGCAGCCACCCTAAAATTTGGATCATCATCATTGATATGCGGTCTTGCATTATCTTATTGTATCATGTGTTTACTGAGAGTTGGAGGCCATTTGGCTTGGATTACAGGTATAACCTGATTGATTTATGCAAACAAAATCCGTCTTATTAAGGGTACTTATTGATTGGAGTGTATAGGGTAAGAGTTATTAAGACCAATCAACAAAATATCGAACCCAGGGGAGAAAGTATGCAAACGAAAATCAAGGATAAAAGTTCTAAATGGCTAAAGTTGCAACAAGTTTTTGGACTAAATCACTACAAAATGCAAGAAATTAAATGGCAAGATTATGCAAACAATTTATCAAACACCTAGAATGCAAGATCAAATATACTAAAATCAATGGGGGAATTGGGTGCAAGGGATAATCTCAATCAAGGAATCCATTATTAACAAGCTATGATTGTATCCAAATGCAAATCAATCAAATTAGAAAGCATAAACCATCATGAAATTAATCACTTCATTAATATCACAATGCCTAATGTGAGTATCCTTAGTTCTTCCCATCTCTCAATGTAGAAGCCCCCAATTCATACAATCATGCAAAATTGAACCCCGATTAACACCTAATCACGTTAGCTCAACTCTCGCCTATTGCTAGGGTGATCAACTATTAATCAAAAGAGACAATTTTTCATGAAGCACAATTAAGAATCACAATTAGGAAGCAAGCTAATTCAATTGATCACAATTATCAACAATCATAGCATGAGGCAATCACTTCATCCCTAATTTCAATTATCCCAAGCACAAAGCTATTAGCCCATGGTGCTACAAGCAAAAGCCATGGGTAGAAAATCTAAGAAAGCAATTAACAATCTAATCACTACAAGCAATGAATTAAAGAGAACAAAGGGTAAGAACATCACCAATTAAGCTTCAATAGGCAAAAATAAGAATGATTAATCTTCTACAATGCTTCAATCCAACTTCAATTCTTCCCAATTCACAGCTGCAAACTTCAATTACAATCTATCAATCTACTAATCTAGTGAACTAAATGTATAATTTATCCTATTTCTAACAATCTATTGCAATTACAAGTGAATTCAAGCTCCAAAATGCAAAATTCGCCCAAAGAAACTCCTAGAAACTGCTCTAAACTGCTAGAATGAATCCCTCCTCTGTTTTGGCTTCCTATGGCTTAAAAACTGAATTTTTTGGTTTTGGGCACTCCTCGAGTCGAGCTTCAGGCCCTCGGGTTGAGGCCTAAGAGTCGCTAACACATTTCTTCAAAATATCTCCTGCCTCGAGTCGAGGCTCAGCCCTCGACTCGAGGATCCTGCAATTTTCTCATCTCTCGACTCGAGGCTCCTCCCTCGAGTCGAGCTCGCTGTCTTTTTGAAATTGTTTCCCTCCAGCATGAACCTCGAGTCGAGGTCTGTGCACCCTCAACTTCAGCCCGAGACCAGGGAATTTTTATCGAGAAGGGCTTCGGGCCCGACCCCCGTTTTCGTCTCGTATGTTCGTCTTTTCATTCTAAGAATACTGGTACTCTCGATTTGGCAAATTTCCACCGATTTACCTGCAAAACGGGCGAAAAACATCAAAAACTCACAAAGTAATACTTTTTAGGCAAAAGAGTGATACTTTTCACATTTAGGCACAAAAATCACACTTTAGCTCACTTTTTGCACTAAAATAGGCCCTAAAAACATGTATCAATTCACTCCAATCATACCCCCAAACTTGAATTATTGCTCGTCCTCGAGCAACGTAGAAACTAAGAACAAAGGAATGAATTGATTGCAATTATGTCACATGGCACCATAGACGAAAATAAGACAATCGAACTCATCAATGAACACTTGTATCAATGCAACTATCCACTAGCCATCAAGATGAATCATGCTCAAACAAATGCTCAATCAAATACTCAACACATTGCTCCTTCCATGGAGTGTTTCACTCTTCACTCAAGTGTATAAAGGTATGATACACTCAATCATCAAATTCATGAACTTGCACACCATATGCTTGCCAAAAGACTTAATCTCAATCAAAATCAATTATGTTCAATCAAGAATCAAAGAGGTCTTTCTCTAAGGTTGTAATGTAGGCTCTTTGGAAAGGTGGGATGTTTATGGATAAGAGTGACTAAGTAGTAGAGACTTGAATGTAAGCTAATCATTTCAATACACATCTCTTCTCTTCTCATCAAGCACACTCTTTCTTTTGAACTTCAATGATCAATCCACCATTCACTTGAGCTTTCTCTTTTTAAGCTCACAAATAGAATCTTTCTTCACTTCAATGTCACATTTTTCACAATTCAATTTTTTCACAACCTTTCTTTTCTTTTATCACTTCATTCATCACTTAGCTCATCATCTTCCCACACTTAGCAATCAAATCACCATCATTAGCCAACATTCAAGCTCAACTAAATATAGGACAAGAAAGGCTCATAAAAATAGGCTAAAATGGTTTTAATTTCACTTGGCTTGCCAAAGAATAAGGATCATAAGGCTCAACATGGCTTACTAAGGAAATCAAGTGTACTTGGTAGGAAAAATTTGGCAAAGTGACTAATCATATCAACATGGCCTCTCATCACCTTCAAAACATCACACAAAGATCAATATCAACAAGTCTAGTGGCAAGTTCTAGCATACAAATCATGAATGATGCACTCACAAAGGATTAAATCAACCGTATAAAATGTACGATTATTAGGCACAAAAGCTCACGAGCTTAACTTGAGCAATGAATTAAGCATCATCAATCGCATTCATCTTCACATAAAAAATTAAGAAACTAGCATCAAGCTACAATCTACTCATGATCATATCAAAATCCCACTAGTCTTGCAAATCAAGCACAAATGCTCATGTACATAAGTCCAAGCATACTCACTACATCATGAATGATACTCAAAAATATATCAATGAATCCACAATTAAGCTCAAGATCAAGAATATGGAATCATGGAAATAAAGAATCCAAAAGATCATCAAATCAAAATCATCAATAGACAATAAGCTCAAATATAGATCAAGGAAATTATAGCATCAATAAAATCATCCACAATCCAAAACATCAAATTCATCAAGTCATCACATCATCAACAAGTCAATCAACAACAATCACCAAGATAAAAGAGTACAATCCACCAAAACATAAGCATCTAAAATCTAAAGAGAGGGAGTGAGGAATAGGGGGTAGCCCTAGTAGTCGGACGGCGGCGGTGGAGGAGGATAGCTAGGCCCAAAATTCCACGAGCTCATTTGTTGAAGGAGGGCATACATATCGTTTTGAGTCTTCATTGATTCTTCTTGCATCCTCCTCGTCTCTTCATTGAACCTGCGAGACTCCTCCATCATCCGGTACATCTCATCCTGACGGGTCAGACTCTCAATATGCATCCTCTGACTGTCTGCCCACATCTCCTCAGTCAAAACCCACTGCCTCTGAGATGAACTCCCTGCCTCGTACTCTCTACTGCTCATCTCATCCTGCCAGTACATATTGATCTCTGGCTGATACTCCTCTTCCATCTGGACAAGCTGCTCTTCTTGCTCCGGCTCCTCGTCATCCTCGTCCTCAGACTCAACCTCCTCCTCAACCTCTGCTCTAACTACATCTCCATCATCATCAGAAGAATCGGAATCTGACCCTGACTGCTGGCCTACCTGATCATCGTTATCCCCCTCATCTCTAAGCACGTACCCATGCTCCCTCGTGTAGGCATCTATGGCATCGGTGTGACGCTGCGACCACATACGCAGGTTAATGGTCACAAAAGTTGTGGACCCAAAAACTGTCGTCAACCTCTTATTAGGAAGAGGAAACCGGCCACCATGGTGCTGCTGAAAACACCATGTCCTCCCGATACGATCCAGTGTCCTCATGCGTCTCATAGTATCTGTAGTCAAATCTGGACCGTCTAGTGCCGCAAGGTTATGAGTCGGGATCCCAAGATGCTCAGCTATCAGAGTAATCATCCCACCAAAATTGATCTTCTTGAACTTCGTGCTCATCGCTCTCTCAAACAAATAGCAGAGGTATGCAGCCGCGTTGAATCTCACTCCATGTAAGAAGCACCACAAGACATATAGCTCTTCAGAGACCACGGCTCCTCCTTCTGATCTCGCGAATATGGTACTCGCGAGGATCTTCTCTAAGTATCGGACCACCGGGTTCCGAATGTGCGTGCTCTTAGACTTCCCCGGCACAAATTCGGGTTGACTCGGAGCCCCCGAATCAGAAATACGCCTCCAGAACTTTTTGGTGTTGTACTCCTCTCTAATATTGAGCAAAGATCTATCAGGGTCAGTAGGCGCTCCAAGTAGCTCATTGATCTCGTCCAACGTCAATTCATACTCGTTCCCCATAAGCTCAAAAGTGATCTTCCTTGCAAACTTATTCCTCCTCGCCTTGTGGACTTTAACTGTGCATAAGAACTCGAGAGTGAGTCCAAGATGGGTCCGAGGCCTCTTAGCTAGAAAACCTCCCATGCCTACTTGCTCGAACAATCTAGGGATATCATCCTCAATCCCCATGGAGAGCATGCAATTATGATCAACTAGACGAGTCTTGACCACCTTCTTATACAACTCAGCATACAGAATGATATGCTTTCTCCACTTATAGTCATCCCACTGAATTCCCAATTCAGCAGGCATCCGGTGTGCAAAATGTATCGCCTCTTCTCTCTCTCGGATCTCAGCATCCGAAAAATTGTGGCCATCCACTCCCCTAAACATGATTTCTGCACAAATAATCCAAATAGCACAAATTAGTCCAACAATCAAAATGCGAGCTCAAAAAATCACTCTAAACCATGGACGAGTCAACAATACGATATCCAATCTCAACAACATTCCTAGTGACTAGGCAATAAATCCTCAACAATTGGTCAATGAGTCAATCAAAGCACACAAAATCAATAGAAGTGCTCAACTAATCCTCAAAATAGACATACTTATCTAGATGACTTCACAATAAACACCAAAGAAACTAAGCTCATCAATTATTCATGCAATTAAGCTCCAAAAATCATATCTCCAAAACATGAACCAACTAGCAAGTATTTGGGCAATTAAGCATTACTCACAATCAACTTCTATCATCATCAAAAACCTCAAATAGACCAACTATCCAACAATGCACTAGGAAATCCTATCATTCTCACAAATCACAATTCAAGCCAAATTCACAAATAAACAAGCAACACCATATATACAATCCTAAACATGCTCCTACAATCCTCAATTAACTCAAAAATTCTCCATAATGGCTCCAATTTATCAACATCACTCATGCATGCCAAGTGTTTGACAAAATGCCCAAATGAAATTCTAATTCAAATTAATTCATGCAATTTCATCAACACCCAAGCATCAATCATACACCAATCATAAAATTCAAAGCCAAAAGAGAAGAAATTACATACCTTTTTGAGGAAATTCGGCTTGAGACGATAAGAATAAGACACCTACGCTCTTTCCACTAAAAACCCCAAATTTTGATGAACAAACCCTCAAAATCCAATCTTGGATGCAATGATATGATAATATGATGAAATTGTGATGTTTAATTGGTGAAAACAGCTGGGAAATGTCGAAAATTATGGAGAAACGGCGAAGGGAACATGAAAGAGTATAAAACCCTCGAGTCGTGCCTTCTGAAAACTGAATCGTGATTTTATAACAGACACCAACCTCGAGTCGAGGGTCAGGCCTCGACTCGAGGAACACCGATTTTTCAAGAGCCTCGACTCGAGGTTCCTCCCTCGAGTCGAGGAATGTGCCGTTTTCAAAAAATTTTCTAAGTCTCAATGCCTCGACTCGAGGACTATGCAAGCTCGACCTAGGGTCGAGACCAGGGAATTTTTTACGATTCCCGGGCCCGACCCGACCCCCGAAACTCCTAAAATCGACCTCTACGACCCTAACGAACCTAAATATGCAAGAAATTACCGTGTTGGTCCCTCGATTTAAGCCCAGTCGCTCATTCGATCGAGGAGACCGGGTTCTCTTCCTTAATGCTCATTTTCACCAACTTTTAAGCTCTCTTTCCTTCTCGATTCCTTGATTCCTTTTTTCAATTCCCTCATTTTTTAATCTCCGTAGTGAGTATACCTACAAACGGGCACAAATAGTCATCAAATAATCATCAATAAGGGATGCATTTCTACCCTAAATAACACACACCCCCAAACTTGAATGAAGATATGCATTCGAAATGAAGTATGGGAATGATACAATTATGCAACCCTTAAATTATATAAACAATTAAGCTCAATATTCAAATGCACTATCCATCAACTAACATCTTCTCCTAACATGAGCAATTCCTAAGAATCCAAGGCAAAAATCCACAAAAAGAAAAACAAAACACAACATAAAAAACAAACACACCAAAGCAATAAAATGATGGGTTGCCTCCCATCTAGCACTAGGTTTAACGTCCTTTGCCGGACGGAACTCAAGGAGTTCACACTTCCCTTTCTTTGTCAATGTAGAGACCGGCTTTGTGCTCCACTAGGTGTTCCTTTGCAAAAAGACAACACCCCCATTTATCTTCTAGGAGTAGCTTTCCTCCTTCTTTGATTTCTTTCACCGTAAGCACCTCTTTCGGTCTTTCAACACCAAGTAGCCGACTCCAATTTGATTCACACCACACCACTTGATCTCCTACTTCAAATTTTTCCTCCCTTTTCTCAAGTGGTGCCTTTTTCTCAATCAATACCCCCAAACTTGAGCCATGCTCAAATTTGGTCAACTCTTTCTCACTTTCTTCCTTCTTCTCTTGTTCACCGGGGTCAAGCAAAGGGTCCTTTATCGCTTTCTCCTTCCTACAATCATCAAGGGAAACACAAGACTTGTTAGAAATGATCTTACAAGAGGGAAGGAAATGCTCATTAACTAAAGGATAAGTAGAAGTAATAGGTGTAGAAACTTCCCTTTCAATGGAAAGGCATTCATCAACAATCTCTATGTATCCACACGTTTTCTTCTCTACCTTGCTTTGAGCAACCTCTTCCTCATGCACTCTTGTAAATGTCACTTCATCACCATTTGAGCTCAACTTAAGCTCTCCTTTCTCCACATTAATCATAGCCTTGCCCATTGCAAGGAAAGGTCGACCATTCCTCCTTCATGTCTAATACAATAAAATCCACCGGGAATATGAGTTTACCAACCCCTACTAACACATCTTCAATAATCCCAAATGGTTGAGCATATGATTGATCCGCTAATTGAAGATTGATGTTCGTAGGAATCACCTCCCCTAAATCCAATTGCTTGAACACGGACAATGGCATCACATTAATACTTGCTCCTAGATCACACAAGCCTTGAATGTTTACCTTCTCTCCAATCTCACATGGGATAATGAAGCTTCCGGGATCCTTCTTCTTTTGTGGCAAATGTCTCTCCAAGATGTCTTTGCATTCTTCCACTAGCTTGAGCATCCCCTTCTCATCCCAACTCCTTTTCTTGGACATAATTTCTCTCAAGAACTTCTTATAATGTGGAACTTGTTCAAGGGCCTCCAAAAGTGGGATATCGACATGCAAATTCTTGAAAATCTCTAAGAACTTACCAAACTCTTCATCAAGTTTCTTCCTCTCTAGTCACTTTGGAAACGGAACCGGATTAGCCTTCATTGGAACTCCCCATTTATTCTTCGATTTTTCTTCCTTCTTTGCATTTCCCCTCACTTTCACCTCTTCTTCACTTTTCTTTTCCTCCACAACTACTCTTTTTTGTCTCTCTTCTTCCTCATTCACCACCTCTTCTTCAAACTCCCCTTCTTTGGACAATTCCGGACCTTCATAGCTAGTGTCACTCCTTAGCTTGATTGCACTACAAAACTCTTTAGGATTAGGCTCGGTAGTGGATGGATACTTTCCTTTATTTTGTAGATGGTCCACCGTAGATGAGAGTTTCCCAACCGTAGTAGAGTGTTGCCCTACTTGATGCTCGATCGTCTTGAAATGAGTGTCCATTTGCTTCCCTATATCATCAAGCCTTGAGTCATTAGCTTCCAACTTCTTCACAATCAACCCCAAAATCTCCTCCGTGGTAACCTTTCCTTCATTGTTTGGAGCCTTTGCACCCGGATCAAATCCGGGAGGAAATTGAACGGCGGCTCTCGGATTGGCATATGAAAAATTTTCATGTCTCCTCCATGTATTCCCATTAAATTGAGCTTGCGGTTGAGGTTGATAGCTTCCTTGTGGCCTATTTTGGTAAGACATTTGGTAAGGCCTTCCTCCTTGATAATTCCCTTGATAGTTTCCTCCTTGATAGCCTCCTTGGAATGGAGGCCTACCCATATAACTCACTTCTTCAACCAGCAACGAACTTGGACCAACATCAACATGAGGAACGGATGGACTCACACTTGCTTGGCTTTGTGAAGTAGTAAGAGCTCCCAATCGGTCCATCATAGTCATCATCATACTCTTCATACTCTCGATTTCATCAACTTGTGACACTCTATGGTGTGCTCCCCTATTAACCGACACTTGGAATGAATCTTGAGCTATGTTCTCCATTATTTCATTCATTTGCCCCACGGTTTTAGACCAAATCGATCCATTAGCACAAGCATTCAAAAACGACCTATCCCCATCCGTCAAACCATTGCAAAAGTACATAATGGTTTGCTCCTCCGGAAAACCGTGTTGAGGACAATTGATAAGTAACATGACATACCTCTCCCACGCCTCCGGTATCGTTTCCCCATTCTTTTTTCGGAAGTGGGAAATAGCCTCCTTAGCTTGCACGGTCTTTGATGGTGGGTAAAACTTCATCAAAAATTTCTTCGACAACTCCTCCCATGTACGTACGGTCCCGGGCGGTAATGAATTAAGACATGCTTTTGCTCTTCCTTTCAATGTAAAGGCAAAGAGCCTCAACTTTTCGCATCTTCGGGTACCCCATGGTATTTTGTAGTGTCGGCAATCTCAAGAAATTGTGCCATATGTTGATGTAGGCACTCATTTTCATCTCTACCTTCAAATTGCTTATCCCTAAGCATTCTCACCAAAGCGGGACTTATTTCAAAGTTATTAGCATCTATCCTCGTCCTCGCTATCCCATCATAATGCTCTCTAAGTTGTGGTTCAAAGAACTCTCTCAAAGGCCTTCCTTGAGGTGGTGGCTCATTTACGGGTTGTGGTTGGGCATGTGGTATGTGAGGTGGCTCATGATATCGTGGCTCTTTATTACACGGCATATGGGGATAGTATGGTGGAAATTGTTGTGGATGAGGTGGATAGTAGGGATATTGATGAGCTTGAGGTGGATAAGGATATGGATTTTGGTAGGGGTAATTTTGTGGTGGCATCCCTTGAGGGAAAGGGCCAACTTGAGCATGGAAATGATTCCCATTACCTCCATTCTCTACTCCTCCTACTCCTTGTCCATGTACCTCCTCTTCTTGAGGATCACCCACTAGTCTCTCCTCATGCCTTTGATCTTCTCCTTCCATAGCTTCCCTTCTTCTTCTCACACGATTTCTTCTCAACGTGGCCTCAATTTCCGGATTTAGTGGCAAGGGTGGAACACCACTTGATCTTGTTAGCATACACCTACAATGCCACAAATCCAAGTATCAAATTCTAACCAATAAAATCAACAAAAACAAAAACAAAAACAACAATTAGCCAGTTCAAACAATCCTCAAATCTCGCTTATAGGCGCAAAAACTAACTCCCCGGCAACGGCGCCATTTGATTGGAGTGTATAGGGTAAGAGTTATTAAGACCAATCAACAAAATATCGAACCCAAGGGAGAAAGTATGCAAACGAAATTCAAGGATAAGAGTTCTAAATGGCTAAAGTTGCAACAAGTTTTTGGACTAAATCACTACAAAATGCAAGAAATTAAATGGCAAGATTATGCAAACAATTTATCAAACACCTAGAATGCAAGATCAAATACACTAAAATCAATGGGGGAATTGGGTGCAAGGGATAATCTCAATCAAGGAATCCATGATTAACAAGCTATGATTGTATCCAAATGCAAATCAATCAAATTAGAAAGCATAAACCATCATGAAATTAATCACTCCATTAATATCACAATGCCTAATGTGAGTATCCTTAGTTCTTCCCATCTCTCAATGTAGAAGTCCCCAATTCCTACAATCATGCAAAATTGAACCCCGATTAACACCTAATCACGTTAGCTCAACTCTCGCCTATTGCTAGAGTGATCAACCATTAATCAAAAGAGACAATTTTTCATGAAGCACAATTAAGAATCACAATTAGGAAGCAAGCTAATTCAATTGATCACAATTATCAACAATCATAGCATGAGGCAATCACTTCATCCCTAATTTCAATTATCCCAAGCACAAAGCTATTAGCCCATGGTGCTACAAGCAAAAGTCATGGGTAGAAAATCTAAGAAAGCAATTAACAATCTAATCACTACAAGCAATGAATTAAAGAGAACAAAGGGTAAGAACATCACCAATTAAGCTTCAATAGGCAAAAATAAGAATGATTAATCTTCTACAATGCTTCAATCCAACTTCAATTCTTCCCAATTCACAGCTGCAAACTTCAATTACAATCTATCAATCTACTAATCTAGTGGACTAAATGTATAATCTATCCTATTTCTAACAATCTATTGCAATTACAAGTGAATTCAAGCTACAAAATGCAAAATTCGCCCAAAGAAACTCCTAGAAACTGCTCTAAACTGCTAGAATGAATCCCTCCTCTGTTTTGGCTTCCTATGGCTTAAAAACTGAATTTTTCGGTTTTGGGCACTCCTCGAGTCGAGCTTTAGGCCCTCGAGTCAAGGCCTAAGAGTCGCTAACACGTTTCTTCAAAATATCTCCTGCCTCGAGTCGAGGCTCAGCCCTCGACTCGAGGATCCTGCAATTTTCTCATCCCTCGACTCGAGGCTCCTCCCTCGAGTCGAGCTCGCTGTCTTTTTGAAATTGTTTCCCTCCAGCATGAACCTCGAGTCGAGGTCTGTGCACCCTCGACTTCAGCCCGAGACCAGGGAATTTTTATCGAGAAGGGCTTCGGGCCCGACCCCCATTTTCGTCCCGTATGTTCGTCTTTTCATTCTAAGAATACTGGTACTCTCGGTTTGGCAAAATTCCACCGATTTACCTGCAAAACGGGCAAAAAATATCAAAAACTCACAAAGTAATACTTTTTAGGCAAAAGAGTGATATTTTTCACATTTAGGCACAAAAATCACACTTTAGCTCACTTTTTGCACTAAAATAGGTCCTAAAAACATGTATCAATTCACTCTAATCACTTATTTAAACTGTTAAATAATGTAACCAATGAGACAACCACTCAATGATGAAATTAAATTCTGAGAGTGCATACCTGAGTGATCAAACAGTTTTTTATTACATCTTTAGTGATTGAATCCATAACCTTTGTTTCAATTGTGTCAACTTCTCTGTTTTTGCTTCTTCTTTTGGCTTAAAATGTGTTAATGAATGGAAATATCCCTAACTTTTCATAAAAAATAAGTTGTCCATTTATATCATAAACTGATCTAGAAACAACACTAAAAACATGACTTTTGTAATGAATTTTTTGCTCTTACATGCTCTATAAGGCTCTGTCTCACCTTCACACAAATAGTACCACTCAGTTGTCCTACTAAGGTTGAACCATTTTTCATCCATGTGAATGATTTGTTGCATGCTTTTGAACATTATTTTGTTCACTGTACTATCAAAGTGTAATGGTTGAAGACAAAACTTCAATCTTCTTACCTTGTTGGCTATTGTCAAATCTGGTTTAATAGCATTTGAATAATGTCTGATCAACCCTTGTTTGCACCATCTTCCAACCGTACTCTTACTCACACCAACACCCCAAGCAAGTCTTCTTAGTGTGCCTCTTTGTTGTAATGGTATTACTTGAATCTTCTCTATGACAACTTCTTTTCTTATTGTTGAAGACTTACACTGCTTCTTGTTGATTACTGAAATGGGTCTACCTTCCCTGATTTGTTGCTTTGTAGTTTTCCAAATCCTACTAACTTGAAAGTGGGCAGCAGTCTCGTTGGTCTTACCTTGTGCAGGTTCTCCATTTGAGCAGTTTGAGAGGATGAATTGAGCAATGGTGTTCCTCTCAACATTGCTTAGATTAGGTCTTGAATTGTTCATGTAATGTATTTTTGCTGAATTTATTGTGCCTAATGATTATGAGGCTGAAAATATTTATGAAGGCATTTATTTTGATTGTATTTATAGTGTTAGTAAAAATTTAGGTGGGAAACTTTCATTTTGTGTAATTGGTGGGAATAATTCCCACCAAAATTTTCAGCATTAAATGGCGTCAGATTGCTTGCATGCAATCTGATTGTCTGTGTACTTTTTGCAATATAAAATGATTTTATATTCATTAATAAAGTTTGTTTAGTTTTTGTTAATCTTTAATTAACATTCATCATTTAATACACATTTCTCTCTTTATCTATCACATCACATGTACTATATTATTATTATACAATATTTTTTAATATTTGTGCCCAAAAGTGTTGGGACACTTTGGGCGGTATGGAGGGAGTATTTAATCAAGAGTATTAAGAATCTCATCAGAAGTATCAAGAATTTAGGTCAATGATATTATATTTGACCAAGAGCATAAATTTTTTTGATGAAATTGAAAAATAACATTTAAAGAGAGTATCAAATATTTTACCAATAGTATCAGTGAAACACCGTAAGCTTACAGTGTATACGAAACACATAAAACTTTGTCAAGTCTTTGTTCACGAGCAACCTTGTTAATATTACTCCCTTCATTCCAGAAAAAATTGTGGGAATCTTTGGCACAAAGTTTAAGAAAAATGTAATGAGTGGAGTATTGAGGGATAATTTTGTAAACTTTTATGAATAAAATAAAAGAATTAATTGGATTGAGTGTATATGTGAGTCTAAAAAATAATGACATAAAGGATAAATATGTGTTGTATTGTGAGGGTGAAGGTTGTGAGAAATATTTTCATTTTTGGGTATGTAAATTATTGTGAAATAAATTAAAAATAAAGGTATCCAAAACTTTTATAGAACAGAGTACTACATTTTGAGCTATTTATATGTTATGCTATTTTGGGACTTGTTATCTTCGTGACATTTCATTATTCATTTAGTTCATGCTTCATTAGATATATGCCTTGGGCTCTTAAAAATTGCACGTGAGCATAATTTAGTGGTAGTAGTCATGAAAACAAAACATCGGCTGGGTTTTTCTCCTATTGCCCAGCATACTATTATCATTGACTGAAGTTCTGTATTCCAATCTTTTTATCAACATAGTGAAACTATGTTTCGCAAATAAAATAAAAGTGGGGGTTGCATATTTGAAATATTTTCTCTTTATAAAAAAAAAATCATGGAAAAAAACCACTTTTTAGGAATTAAAAAGTATTGGAAATAATTTGTTGAGGTGATTGAAAATTTATTGCTTTATTGTAGGTAAGTATTTCACTATATATATATTTTTTTATAGTTTATTAATTTTTATAAAATGTAAAAATGAGTCTTTTTTATTATTTAAACTCGAAGGTAGTGTTAAATTTGTAATAGTGCACAAATTATTTTATTTTTCTTTGTGTAATTAAAAAAGCATGCCACCTTCCTTATTATTATTATTATTATTATTATTATTATTATTATTATTATTATTATTATTATTATTATTATTATTATTATTATTATTATTATTATTATTATTATTATGATTATCATTATTATTATTAGGTGAAAAGATAGAAATATTGACGGGTTCCAAGTGAAAACCGAGTGGTAGGTAATGCCATACCAACAGACACCCCCACCACCCTCCCTTTTTTCAAATCATCACTAATCTAAAATATATATATATATATATATATATATATATATATATCAGATCAAATTTCAAGTTACTATTTCCTCTCTGTCATTTTTGGTAAAAAATTGTGTAAATCGGTACATACGATAAACTCTATTTTTACTATATTGTCATATTTTCTTATATTAATACATATATGTATGACAGTGATAGTGAATGTGCATGACAGTATAGTAAAAATAAAGTTCATGGTATGCACCCGATTCACAAAAGTGTTACTCATCATTTTTTATTGTTAAAAATAAAAAAAAATAAACGTTTTATTTTTTATTTCTCATATATATAAAAAAAACACTATCCTCTCAATCCAAACCCTTACAACCATCTTTTATTTACACCTCCATATCACTCCAGTAACCCCTTTCAATAAAGTTGAAAATACTTATTTACCCTTCATTTTATTCTTTTTAATACTAATAAATTATTCTGTGAGCAATCAAAATTGAGATGGAGAAAGTACTTTTTTTTGTGAGTACATCACTGTACAATTGGACATAAAGATAAAACATGTACTCCCTCTGTCTCAAATTAGTTTTCATACTAATTTGGGCACACATTTTAAGAAAAAATGTAATGAGTGGAGTATTGAAGAGTAATTTTATAAACTATTATTATTAAAATAAGGGAGGTGGTTGGATTGAATGTAAAAAGTAATGTCATATTGTGTAATTATATGAATATTGTTAGGGTGTTGTTTTAGGAGGGATTCCCTTTTTTGGAATGTGAAAACTAATATGAGACAAATAAAAATGAAAAATCTGAAAACTGATCTGGGATAGAGGAGGGTAACTTATTATAACTAAAACATGCCGACAAATATCACTAAAATGTGCAAGCTAATATAATTGAAATATACAAATTAAATTTGACTGAAAACGTAAAATAAAATATGCATACCTCAAAGTAAACAAGCCTTAAAATTGTACATAATTTAAGAATAAATCTCGCGTGAAACGGTCCCACGATAAAACTGTACATAATTAAGAACAGTGCTTTAATACTTTAGAAGATATACATTTTTTTTCAAAAAAAGAAAAAAAATATAAGAACTCTATTAATTCATACTAGTTTATAATCCATCTGAAATAAGTTTATGCCTTAATTAAATTTTTAAGCGAGTAGGTCTCTTGTGTTTCGTATACACCGTAAATTTACGGTGTTACTATTTTTTAAAAAAGTTAAAGTATCAAATATTTTATCAAAAGTATTAAAAATCTCATCAACAGTGTCAAGAATAAAAAATGATATTATATTTGATCAAAAATATTAAAAATTTGACCAAAGCTATAAAAAATTTGATAAAATTAAAAAATAATATTTAAAGTATTAAATATTTTAATCAAGAGTATCAAATATTTAACAAACCGTGATAGTAAAAGACTGTAAATTTATGGTGTGTACGAAATCTTTTTAAGCATCTTAGGTCTACCAGCACTATAAGCATGTTTTAAGTATTTTTCCTGCTAAAATAATTAATTATTTTGGCGGGCCGTAGAACTTCATTGCAAAATTCTCTCGCTTCTCATTCAACTTCCATCTCCACAATAATCCCATCAATTCACCCCTTGATTTTTCTGGCGAGATTTCTTTCCCCTTTTATATGGTTATTGAATTTTGATGATCAGAAATTGTTGGGGGGTTTTAGCGAAGAACCGATAGAGAGAGATGGGGATGGTGTTTTCAAAGCGGTCTCCAGCACGAAATCCTTATGCAGGGAGATACAAAGATGTGGAAAAGAAGTATCAACAAGTGGAAAGGGATGACAGTAGAACAGTGATGACTCCAGCAGCCGTACAGGAGAAGCCGGAAGAATCCCCCAGATTGTCGGGTCGGTATTCAAATGTCAGCGATGATGAATTTTACGATGGAATTCCGCGATACGAGAAGAGCTTATACGAGAAATCAAGATCGTTGAGGGCTACTAAGGTAGTAGCTATTCACCTGGTGTTCTGTTTTTTGTTTTTATCAAATGAATAGAATATGCCCTTTGGTGTGAGGGTCAACGTTGAATTGTTTGCTTCATGTTGTTTCCCCTGATTAGAATAGGATGCAACTACTTTTTTTTTGCTTTGAAGATGATTTTGGCATTCTGTTTGATAATAGCAACTGCAAATTGCTTCGTCTATGAATATTGATTAGGAGTTACTAAATTTTGCCTAATCACAGTGGAGATTACCGTTTTAGGCTGTTGATGTTTCTAGGATCACACATTAGCTTTGAGCTAAAGAAAGTTTGAATGATTTGCAAGTTGAAAAGAGATTGATCCAAATTATTACGTAAATTATTACGTGTTGAACGCTGACGTCGTGTAGCATCTGATGAATACAGAACTGTCAAAAATTGCACCGTGCAATTGGTATATATTTTCAAAAGTTGTTGTTTTACTAAAAATATTAGTATTAGTTATTCTCATTGGAAGATATAAGTTGTTTTACTAAATAGTGATAGTTGTGTAAAGTTGCATGCATCGTGCAATTGGTGAACAGAAGCGTTACTCTATAGAATTATGTTTGGCTGCTATCTTATCAACACTGTTTAACTTGTTTGTGTGGTGTTTGGTTCTTAGATATTCTGCATATGAGTTTTATCATCATTTGTTGTGACCATTTTTTTACTCAAATAAGGCAAGTTTCTAGTGTCCCTCAAAGAGGAAGCTTTTCAATTAGAACTTAAGCATCTGATTCAACTTTCTAAAATTCCTTTATGATATTTTTGAGGAAATCTTTTGCGTTGATAAAGGGTAGCATCTCTGAGCCTCTGATCATAAAAAGTGATATTTAAACTGACACTGCTGATCAATATAATGCAAGATGAACTTTGGTTATTAGTTTTCTGTAAAAATGGTAGGAAGAAATGACAAGCATGGAATAACCGAAGAAAGTGGCTTGTTAACATATTATTTTCTTCCCTTGATTTTTTTTAGAGGCCTACTTAATGTGAAGTTTAAATATTCCACATTGGCAGAATATTCTTGCTATTTGGTTAGCTACCAGTAGCTATTTTTCGTGAGTAAATCTCTGTGAATTCATTGTTAGACAATAAGATTCAAATGCACATCTGAAAACACTCAGCTACTGATGCTTGTACAGAAATAAAGTAGTAGATAAAATCTTTGGTGGTAGTAAATCAATAACTAGTAAGATTAAAGAAGGTGAAAGAGTTTATCACCTGTGTTTGAACAAAGTATAAACTTAGCTATACCATCAGTGAATCACTTCATTTCTAATTAGAAATAGGAATTCAAAGTTCTGTTATTTTAAAAAAGATAATTACTAAAGTTGCAGTCCAGTTGGATTCAAATAACACCTCTATTTAATATTGCCTCGATGCATATGCAATGAATTTGCAAACAAGTTTGACAACATTTATTTAGGTTCTCTTCAGATATCTCTTTATCCCAAGTATCTATCGTATAACAGAAGATGACGTGTCTTTTTCTTTTCTGTTCTCTTTGCAGGTTTCGGAAGTGGGCTCTATATTAAGCAGAGCTGGGAGTGTTGGACTTGGAAGGGCAGTAGAGGTTTTGGACACACTTGGGAGTAGTGTGAATTTGAGCTTAAAAGGTGGATTTGTTTCAGGAGCATCAAATAAAAACAATGAACTTTCTATTTTAGGATTTGAGGTTGCAAATACAATTGTTAAAGGTTCAAATCTCATGCAATCACTTTCCAAAAGAAGCATACGACAACTGAAAGAAGTAGTGCTTCCTGAAGAAGGTGTACAAAATCTAATATCAAATGATATTGACGAACTTTTAAGTATTGTTGCATCAGACAAAAGGTTGGGAGTTCTTTCTCCACTGGAGTTTTCCAGGATTGCTTATGTAGTTTCTAATCTTAAGTAACATTGTGCAACTAGTGCACAACTAATACTGTTAAATGAAAACAACTAATATTGTTCAGTGAAAACAACTAATACTGATCAACTAATATCTTTTAGTAAAACAACTAATACCATTTAAAAGTGCACTTGAGTTGCACAGTGCAACTGGTGCATAGAAGTATTTGTCTCTAATCTTTCATTACTAAAAGTACATAATATGATTTTTATATAATGGAAACAGGGAGGAGCTCAAGGTGTTTGCAGGAGAAGTAATCCGCTTTGGGAATCGATGTAAAGATCCTCAGTGGCACAACTTGGACCGTTTCTTTGAGAAGTAAATTACTAAAGTTTTATATCTTTACTAGTGTTTTTATGTTTGAAGCAATCTTTGGTATTTAATGGACTGCCATTTACTTTATAGACGTAGTAGAGACCGTACCCCTCAGAATCAGTTGAGAGAAAGAGCTGAAGCATTGATGCTGCAACTGATGACTTCAGTTCAACATACTGCTGTATGTATTACGTCTTCATTATCGTCATAATCTGTTACAGTTTTGTCTCTCAGCATCATTGAATGTCAGCCCATTTTCATCAAAACTGCTTCATCTGCTTTTTTTCTGTTTTTAATATGTTGAAATATAATTCTAACTTTGATATTAAGAAATAAAGTATAAGCTAAAAAATAGATGGCACATGTGGGTGGTTCTGCCTTTTGTGATCAATCTTAAGTCTTATCTGGAAATTAGATTTTGTGTTAGTCTTATGGAGTAATGATGAAATTAGTTTCCAGATGTTCCTAACGATATACGTCATGCTAAGTTGTTAGCTCTTGGCATTAATAAACAGATGAGAAGACATTATTCACATTTTTACTTTCAAAGCTGTAATTCTTCACTTTCAAAGCTGTAATTCTTCAATCATTGCTCAATAAAGTTCTAGTTTGTGGTTAAGATAGTTAAATGCTATCTTAATCTCCATTTTTATGACCTCATGGAAGGCTGGTTACCAGGTCTTGCAGCCACTTTTGGAATGTGAACGTATAGTCATATAAATTTTCATGTTCACTCATATCGTATACAAACTGAAAAAATCAAGCTGAACTTAAAGTGTTATTGTGCATAATCAGAGTCTTATTTTATTTTACGGAAACCATACTTTTTAAAGAACATAATTGCGGATTTATAGTCTAAAGCTGACATAAAATCCCAGTTCAAGATCAATCATGTTTGTCATTCTTCTGTGCTTGAATTACTTGTGATTTGAGATAATTGACAAAATAAGTGAGCATAATATTTAGGATTATTGCCACCAGTAGCGTGTGGTTAGTTTATCGATATATGCATGAATACACATACTTGCTTAAAAAAAATGCCAAAAATACTAGTACATAATAAAATATGAAACAAATTGTATCTGCAGGAGCTATACCGGGAGCTAAACACACGTGACAAAATTGAACAAGATTATCAAAGTAAGCGTTTGGAGGAGCTCAGATTCAATGCTGGGCAAAGAGGTATATCTTAATTATTATATGTTCTTATCCATGAATACTCGTACATTTCCTAATATAAAGAATCTATTGTGTCAAAGAAGAGCTTTGATTTTCTTCTTCCATATAAAAAACACTACTCTATTTCTTGGCAAATCAATTGGATATGAGTTCTTAGCGTGAGTGGAAATTAAATCATAGATCATGTTGTCCTCTCTTTTATTTTTTTATGGTTGACTGAGAGGTTGAATACTTTTATTTAATTCGTTGTAGGAGACAGGGACAACAGCCTCAACCTATTGACTGGAAAATTGAAAAGCCAAAGGAAGTTGGTGAAGAGCTTAAAGAAAAAGTCACTGTGGTGCAGAAGTATGGAAGAGGTAGCTATTGATATTCTTATTTTCTAGATAAAATATACCAACGAACAATTTCTTACAAGTTGACCTTAAAACGTCGTAAGTTGTGATAGAAAATAAAAACAAATAGACAAGGTAAACAAGCTTCTGCTTAGTGTGAATTCACCAAACTATAATCTTTATATAATCCATTTTTTTATAGTATGATTTTCAATGTATCCTTAAGAAGATGAATATTATGATCAAATATATTTCCGACACAAAATTTAATTGTGTACTCTCATTTGCTAACTAATAAAGGATATCTGCCAAATTTTGGAACATGTCCCAGAACCCTCTAAATTCTCAAGTCTCAACTAGAGGAGACAGTTCAAATTTCTGATGATATTCTTCAAGAAAACAAAATCCTTGAATTATCCAATTATGAAAATCCACAATGCCACTCTGATCTTCAGTTGCTTCCAAATGTCATCAGTAGACTCCTGCGTGTGATTTATGGAATGGTTATTTTCAGTAATTTTTTTATTAAAGATATATTTTGGCCATGTGATTATGAAAAACATAAGAAAATAAAAGTAACAAATTTCAAAATTTATTAACGTAATTTAATGAAAATGCAAATTTCAAATTTATTAAAGGATGCCTAAAATTTATTGAAATGCATTTTGGCATGTAATAAAAAAAGAAATATAGAAATTAAAAAAAAAATCAAATTTATGTAAGTACTTTGATAAGCAAAATATATAATGAGGTCTAAAAGTTTTGAATATGATCCTTGGTTTTTGCTTTGGTTTACTAGCACAGAAATTTTTTGCCATTTATTGACAATCATATATTCATCATGAATATGAAATAATATATCTCAGTTTTTCAAACAATCATATTATAGGTTAATGGAAGTCTTTGAACTAATACAAAATGCTCTACTCAACCTATATTTTGAGTTATCATTATGTATGAGATGATCAATGAAAAATAAATCAGCACACTTGAAAATATCTACCATATAAGTTAAAACAAAAATCAACTACATTACCATTTGTGTCATGAGTTTTTTTAATCAAACAATAAAGTTATAAAGATTACTTAGCCAAGTAGTACAAAGTTTTGAACACTTAATAATTTAGTTTCATTTAATATTGTATCTTTTGAAGATCAATTATTATTATTTGTTGTATTCAAACACGTTGAAGGCATTCTACTTCCATGGCCCCCTAAATTTATCAAGTTTTGCCATATTCCCCCCACCCCCACCCCCACCCCCACCCCATGAGCCATGAATGTGTTATGACTACTTTGAACATGTTTAAAACAAAATATATGTTTGTCGTCATTTTGCCAATGCTAGTGGATATTAACCATAACTTGGCAAATATATTTTATTGATAGAGAAAAAATTTATTTGAACATGACCATATCTTTTAACGTGAAAAGTTTTAAGAAGGAAATGAAATGAGTATTTATTAATTTCATTATTAGATTTAAATTGATAATATTCTTACATGCAACACGCATAACAATTGATTTAGTGCATCTTTATAGCTCTAGATCACATGTTTCCATGAGTTGGTTTGTATTCTTGGTGTCCCTTGGGGATCTTTTAACTGAATACCTGTGTTATGTTGGAGAACAGGTTATGGAGACGCTTGTGGATATCGTGTTATTTCTTAATCAGGAAATAAACTATACCTTTGGGAATCCAGGTATAAGTCAATCTGAAATTGTATTCTTGGAAATATCTGGGTATATATCTCTATATAAAATTTTCTGATATAAATAAGACAAAGGAGAAGAAGATCGTTAGTCTCATAGTATAGTATTTGATTGTCTTGTTGGTGTCTTTTTCTGCAAAACTAATTTTTCTTCACAATCTTATAAATTTAAACTTAACCGAATGCTTAAATATAAAAACTTGGCCAGATACTGCAAGTGGATCATATTTCTACAATGAAACCTCTTGAATTTTTTGTTTGGTCTAACAATGAAAATTGTTAGATATGACTAATATCCGTATGACTTATCATGATAATGTCTTATTATTTGACTTCCAGGAGGCAGTGAAACACCAGAGGAAGGAATTATCAGCAACCAGCTGAAATTGGGACCTGCTGGGCTTGCATTACATTATGCTAACATCATTCTCCTGATTGACGCTATTGTGAGTACATTTTAGTTCATGTTGGAATAAATTTTGTTGAGAACCCTATGCTGTGTGTATATAGTAATATTTTTCTCTCCATCTATATTTCCTAAGCATCAGCATTTCTATAATTATCTGAGCATTTTCTCATGAAATCAGGTAGCACGTCCAAGTGCCATGCATCCAGACTTCAGAGATTCGTTGTATCAGAGCTTGCCTCCAAATTTAAGAGATTCGTTATGGTCAAAGCTGCAGTGTTTCCAAGTCGAGAAGGAGGTGTTCTTCTGTTTATTTTCCTTACGACGTTTTATGCTTTTGAGTTTTTACGATCTATTTTTCCTAATTAATCTCCTGATATAAAGTGTGTATTGTAACATAATTCGTCTGCAGCTATCTGTAACCGGGATCAAAGATGAGATGGAAAAGACGCTACATTGGCTTGTTCCTGTCGCCACAAACACAGCCAAGTAAGATTTACAACCTTAGGTAAAATGATTTGTGGCCTTGTTTTGTTCGATGAATTTTACTTGTTTTGTTGATTGTTCGCACAGGGCTCATCATGGTTTTGGTTGGGTTGGAGAGTGGGCAAACACAGGGTGAGTGTTATTGTTCATCATGATCATACATGCTCTCATTTATCTTTACCTTAAAAAATACTACCTCTATTCCTAATTATTTGTCTTGATTTTATTCGTTCACACAAACCAATTTTCATTAATTAGGATTCCAAAGACTCTTATACCCTTATTTATTAGGCCAAATAATGAATTCGTAAGCTTATAATTATAAAATGGTTAGTATTTATTAGGGGTATTGATAAAAAAAAAACTGTAAATTCTTGTTGATATTAGCAAAGTGACAAATAATTTGGATAGGATTAGACAGATAATTAGGAACGAAGAGCGTACAGTACATGCTCTCGACTAACTAGAAATGACAACTGTCCCCCCTTCTATATGCAGGTCTGAATCGAATCACAGGGTCGTTGGGCCTAACGATGTCATGCAAATTGAGACGCTCCACCATGCAAGCAAGCAGAAAACAGAAGCGTATATTCTTAATCTCCTCGCATGGCTAAATTACTTAGTAAGCCAGTGCAAGGGCAATAGAGGCCGAGCTCAGAGGAGATCTGCCAGATCTCATGTTCATTCTGTTGCAAAGGATACAAGTAAGTCGATAACTTGTGATACACTTGTTGAAGAAAGCAACAAAGGAAAGTTGGATGATAATGAAGAAATTGCCACAAAATCATTGGATGATAATGAAGAAATGGCCACGAAATCATTGGATGATAATGAAGAAATGCCCACAAAATCATTGGAGGATAATGAAGAAATGGCCACAAAATCATTGTATGTGAGTGATAAGAGTGTAGAGAGTCTTGGATAGTGTATTGTTTATGGTTTATACAAGAATTGTCTCATGATGTATGTACATACACATATTTATGTATATGGTTTTGATATGGAGTTAAATGTTTTGATATGTAAATACAAATTATTTGTATTGTGTTAAAATACATACTTTTTTTTTTATTATACGGATTGAATATTATACATTTTAAATATGAAAATATAATGTAAATTTAAATTATTAATTATTATTAATTTTTTTTACAATTATTTTTGTTAATATAAAGATATTATATTGTTTATATATGGATATATTACAATTGTTTAATTAATCCTATATTTTTTAATTAAGTACTAAATTCATCACAAATATTAAAATTTATAAAATTATATTGAAATTCAATAAAATTTATATAATCTAAAATAAAATTATTTGAATTCAACTCATATTATTAAATGTTAAAATTCAAATAATAAATAAATATTTTAGGTCTAAATTTTATTTTATATGTGCAATACACATGTTAAATTAATTTTTTTTAAATAATTAATTTGATATATAATGTGTTAAAAATAGATTTAAAATAAAAAATTTATGAAAATTAAAATTGTTAGTGTAAAGTAAAAAAGAAACAAAAAATAACTGACAAAACTAACTCACTCTCTTTATTGAAGAGTGGTTGGTTTCACTATTACACCAAATGACAAGCACTTCAACTTATTTCTATTTATTCCCGATAAGTGACATTCATTTCTCTATATAAGTGATAAGTAGTTTTTGTTACTAAATCTGAGTTTTATCCACGTCCCCCCGATGATTGTGGATTTCCTTCACAAGCTTGCGACCGAGTTGGAGGATTTAAATACTCAATTCAATTCCTCTGTGTCATTAATTATGTGTGCAAAAAAACACATTAAAGACACTCTGATAAAGACGAAGGAGAAGATGAATTGATAAAGATTATTCACGAAACACGCCACCATTTACACCCACCGTCTTGTATAGATGATCGATTAAATTTGAAGAGAAAGAATATATTAATTTGGTTTAGTGGATTTTAGTCCACCTGGCCACTGGGTTACTCACTTTAGTGGGAGATCTTGGTTGAGAATTCCTCAATAGGAATAGCAATGAGAATAATATAAAGCAACTATGCTATCACTACTTTCTCTCCTAAATAAAATAATTATTACCCAATTTTGATTAACATTTTCTCATCCTATAATAGTTTCTTCTCAATCATTCCCCCCACCATCACTACAACCTTTTTTTTTTTTTTTTTTCAAAATTGGAGCACAACACTTGTTATGTAACCATCATTTAAAAAATTCTTCCTTCAATATTATAGGGGTATATAGAGAAAATATATTTCATTATTATTCCCATTGAAGTGTTTACAATTATCCCTTGAATAAAATAGAATACCACGTAAAAATGAGAAAATTGACAAATAGAAGATGTAAAATACCGTCTCTCTATCATCTCAGTCTGGAAACAATAGAATATGTGTTTTTCCCATTCATTCATTTCCCCAACTTGGTCATGACTATCTGAAATTAATTGTGTCATAATCATAGATCTATATTATGTTTTTATTTTATCAATTTCTATGCATCTATATTGAATTTTAGTTTACAGTGTAATTTTTTATTTTTTTTTTTAGATTTTGCAAGGTGATTTTCTGATCACCATCTTTTTAATTACGAACCCAACTTGATATAGATTCGTCATTTTTAAAAATTTCAATTCAATTATTTCAAAAAAAAAAAATTAATTCAATTTTGAAGATTCTTTTTTTTTTTATTAGATTAGTTCTTCCCAATTTAAAACCCCTTCAAAGAAAGATAAATTTTAAAAGCAAGTGGAACTATATGATGATTATTAAATTTAGCTTGGTCATGTAGATGTTAGTGTGTTTGCAAACTATACAGTAAAAGTCGAATCATTTAAAAAACATATTTTTTTAAGTGTTTGTAACTATTATATTAAACACTTATAATTGATTTTAAAAAAATAACTAATACATACTTTTGAAATAAAGAATCAATTCTCACCTTAGGATGCAAAAAAAGGTATATCTAATATCTCTCAACAGAGAAAAGATTTAAAAATTATTAGTAAAATAATTGTTTTTCAAACACATTACTTCTTAGAATCACTTTATTTTCAAACAATCTCTATTCTAAATTTTACTACAATAATCACTTAATATCACTCTTGATTTTTCAAAACAAAGATTTTTCACTTAATATCACTCCCTGTCAAAAAAAAAAAAAAAAAGATTTTTCAGTAGAGTTTCAAAACACACCCATATATATATAATTATTTATGCGATATTTTGAAATTCAATATATAAATATCTTTTTACCAAGGAGATACAATATCTAAAATTCTATTTATAAAAGTGATATATAATACAAGTGAAACCTCTGTAAATTAATACTCTTAATAAACTCTCTAAAATGATAATTTTCTTCGGTCTCCACTTGGGCCAGTTCAAAACCTCGCCAATTTCGATAAAATAATAAGAAAATAATTTTTTTTTAAAAAAAAAATCTATATAAATTGGTGGTCCCATCAATATTATAAATTTATAATTTCTTCAAATTACAAAAATATAGGACAATTTAGTAAAATAAAAATTTATTGTTGATTGCTTCTTATTAAGCTTTAAATTTACTTGGATCTCATCTCTAACTTTTCTTATTTTTCATCCAATAGTTTTGGTGTTGTCTCCTCTAAGTGCAGGAAAAAGTTGTGAAATATTCTGAATGCTATAAGTACTTCCTTTATCATAACTGATTCAAAAGATATTGTATCATACTCGTCGTTCATCCTTCACTTCTTGAAAATAGTTGTTACACATGATTATGTTATGCCGGATGAATATATTTATTATATTAGTAGTTCAATGGATATAATACATATATTAATTATATGCACTCACTTTTATAGACGAAGCGGTATAGTTCAAGTGGTTAGAGCTCCACTACCTATGACCTAAAAGTTATGGGTTCGAGTCACCATTTGTCCGATAAAAAAAAATACACTCACTTTTATAAATATAAATTTTATTCATCATATTTTGTTGGTCCCAGAGAATCAAGTTTACAAAATAGGTGAAATCTAGAAGGGGAAGGGGTTGAATAGATTTCACTATCTACTCAAATCTTTCTAACTTGACAAGATAATCTAATCTTAAATCAGATTGTGCAGCGAAATTGTTTTATACTTGATTCCTTGATAACTCTTATTTAAAATGCTTTGATTACTCAAATTGATTAAGAACAAGTAAGTAATTTGAAGATAAACTCTAAGTAAAGAACACAAAGATTTATAGTGGTTCGGATTATGAAAATCCTACGTCCACTCTCCTTTCACAATCCTGAGAAAGGGACTCCACTACTTACTTACTTACTTTTGTACTTACAGATTATAATATCAATTCTTCAGCCTCTACACTTCTTCTCTATTCTGGAATTTGTGGGCTTGAAGATATATGAAGAGTGTTTTATAAACACTTGAAAAACTATAAACGTTTTAAGAACGTTTTGTGCTTAGAAGTATGCTTTGAATGCGTGTGAATGTGTTACAGAAATTGTGGGAATCAAAAGTTAATTCTAATTCTACTTTATGAACTATTTATAAGGAATTCTGGTGGTTGTAACTGTCTTGCTGACTTTTCGATATTGGTTGCAACTGTATAACTGATTCTTTGTTGTTTAAAACTGCTTCTTGGATGGTTATAACTAATTCTGTTAATTAGTTATAACTTCTTCTTGAAATCTTCAACTTCCACTCTAATCATTTGTTTCCTTGAACCTCAGACGACCTTATCCTTGTCTGATCTTCTTATGCCTTAGTAATTAGCAATTCTTGATCTTCAACAGACACATAGTCGTCTGTTTCCTTGTCTTCGTCTAGTTTGTCTTTGTCTGTCTTTCTTTCTATCTAGTTCTCATCTAACATTTTGTACTTAGTCTATTACAGGATTTTATTCATTACCTCAGCTGGCTATACAATCATTCAGTTGGTCATCTTATTTTACATACTCATCTTAACTTCATCAAAACTATAATATATTTATCCTAACAATTTCCCCCTTTTTGATGATGTTAAAACCACTCATGAAAATAAACGAGTTAGTAAAATAAGAAAGTAAAGAAAATAATAACAAAAACAGACACTTAGTTAGATAGTCAAATAAGTCAGTTAATCAGACAATTAGGTCAATCAAATCTTGCAGATGAATTGGTGTTGTAGTTTAAATAGTTTTAATTCTTCAGTTAATCAGTTATAAGATTAAGTCAATCAAGTTAATTAACACTAGATAACTTCATATGATAGAATTAGAGTGTATTCACATTCAACATTCAAAAATATAGTTTTATCAGATAAGGATTAGGTAAAAGATAAGGACCTAGTCATACCACCGTTCTTCTTCTGGAATGCTCATCCAGTCGAAGACTCTCTTTTTCAAGCTCATTGTCTCCCCTCCTTCAGCCAAATCAGCTATGGTTTCAACCTGTATCATCATCTGCTTGATCTTTTCTCGATCCAGACGACCATCTTGTGTTAGAGGAGGAGACATCTGTGCATACTCTAGTGCGACTATGTCCATGTTGAACTCTTCATCAGCGAAGTCGATTAAATACTGGTAGAAGTCTGGGTCTAAGCCTCAAGCCATTCGTGGAATGTAATGTTCTTATCTGTACCTAAGGAGACCTTCTTGCAGACATGGAACAGAAAAATCCATTCTGCCTCCAATGATCTCCATTTCTCTTGCTCGTTCATCAAGAGAATCTCCTTAGACACTCCCTCTGTGCGATGGAATGGACGAAAGATTACTTCACCTTGATCATTCTTGGACCTCTGAACCCATCTTCTTGTCTTCCTGTCGTAAGTTTTGCTTGCTGCCTTCTCCTGCTCCCTCCTTTTTATTGCATCTCTCTGTTTGTATCTTGCCAATTTTTCCCTCTTCCACTTTCTGATTTTCTCTTCTTCTTCTTCCACCTCAGCTAGGGTCTTTTGAGGTTGACTCCTTATCTTTGCTTTCCCAGCTGATTTGGCAGAAGAAGGTTGAATGACTTGAATTGGAGTAGGGTCTTGTACAGGCAACTCTTTAACATCTTTCCTGATGGGTTCAACTTCCTCGACTTCGGCTGTCTCTGACCCCCTCTTCAACCTCCTTAAGACACGCTGAGACTTCTCCTCAGCTGCCTTCTTCCTTGCTTCCTCAGCTTGAAGCAACTCCTCAGCTAGCTCATTTATCTTTAGGTTCAGAGCCAGGATCTTATCGTCTTAAGTGTCGATTATTTTCTTGAGACTACTTTCCTCCTTTTTATCATCAGCAAAACGAGTGTTGCAGATGGTTGCAACTTGCTCTATTTGGCCGATGACCTCATTTCGGACAGATCCTATCTTCTGTTCCAGTTGATCAAATCTCTTCTTTTGAGCAGCTTCTACACCTCTGAGCTCATTATGCATTAATTTCTTGAGTTGATCTGTGAGTGATGCCCTTTCAATTGCTAAGGTCATTCTCATAATCTCCAGGAAATAGGCTTCCTTCGCAGACCAAGTTCTATTTATTTGCTCATTGACTGAGTCTCTGATTTCCTGATCAGCTGCAATTACATAACTCTTTACCATTCTTCTTACTTCGTCTCTTCTTCAGCAATTTTCAGATTTACTTCAGCTTTGATTTCGTTGTGCCTTAGCCTCAAGAAATATAGATCAATATTCGTCTTCTCTTCAGTAGCAGACTCTATATTCTCCTTGATAGATGAGGTGCCAACAGATGGAAGCATCTGAAATGCATATACACAGGCAGTTCTCGAACTTGCCACCTCAGCCCTAAGGACTTCAAGTGCAGTACCAGAAGCAGATGTAGAAGGTTGAGCTTCTTCTACGTCAGGTGGAGAATACTTAGTTAAGTCTATCTCCTCAACTTCCTTCTGCTGGCTCACCTCAGCTGGTGGGGAATCTGCCCAATGTGGCATCTCAGTTGGCACTTCGGATTCCACCACAACTGGTTGCTCCTTTACTTGCTCTTCCTGTGCTTCCTCTGCTATCTCAATCTCAGCAGATTCAACAACTTTCTCCACTTCCATTTTCTCCCCATCTCCCTACTCTACTTCTGTCTCTACCTCAGCCTCCTCAGCCACTACTTTCTCCACCGCTGTCTCAGCCACCTTCTCGACCTCAGCTGACACTGGTCGCTCCTCGACTGGTTCCTTGACAGGAGAAGCCAAGTATACTCTCTTTTTCAGATAAGTAACGAACTGGTCTTCGAAGAAAACATCTTTAAAGGATTTGAGACCAGCCGTTCTTAGAACTGTCTTCTCCCAGATGGAGAGATTATTCCCCCCTGCCTCATTAATTAGGATGGTTGTCTCCTCGAAGAATCCTGTTCTCAACCTCCTTAACAACCAAACGTCAACTATTTCTTTGAGCAACTCAAGCTCGTCTGCTAAGGCAGGTTCTTTTCTGAGAATGAATCTTCTTCCAACCTCCTTAACAACAAGACGTCAACTATTTCTTTAAGCAACTCAAGCTCGTCTGCTAAGGTAGGCTCTTTTCTAAGAATGAATCTTCTTCCAAGGATTCGAAGAGAAGATTCAGTGGGACCCATTACCCCAGATGGGTTCGGTAGGTTAAGATATAAAGCGATTTCAGATGTGGTTGGGATGGAAAGAAAAGAGAATGGATCAGATGATTTTTGTGTAGGTGGGGGTGTTAGATTTTCTGGGATGGATCGTTTTAGAGACTCAGAAGCAGCGACCTTGCCTGCATCATCATTGCCAGGTTGAGATGTGAGAGGCTCATTGTCTGATTCTTCCTCAGATGAGGAAGATGAAGATGATGCAGTTTTTTCCGATTCCTCCCTTCAGGAAATTTTCACTCTTTCTTCAACAACTGGGGCCTCTTCCTGCCCCGAGGTACCAGCAACCTCAACTGAGACACTTCCCCCTTGAGAAGTTGTCCTTTCCATCTCAACCTCTTCCTCCTCATTTGACTTCTCCTCCTCCTCCTCCTCTGATGGTTCATCAACCAGGAGGGTTTCAGCCTTTTTGGACTTGGCTTTTGATGGCCTTTGAACAGGTGCAGCTGGGGCAATCTCATCTGCCTCTGAGTCAGATGGTCCGAAAATCTTCTCATTCTTTGTCAGTAGACCTTTCTGCCTTGTATATTTTTTTACTACAACCTCTCAATTCAGATTATCTGACCCCAACTTTGCCTCCAGGATCAAGGTGATCCTGTTCATCATGCTTGCCACAGTCTTTAGAGTCCATCTGAATTTGTTTTCAGAGATCTGCTCTTTCTGGAATATCTTATTTTCCTCAAACAACCTTGTGAACAACAACCTTTCCCCGTTCACTTGGACTCCATTAATAATTGCCCTCAAACAGCATTTCCGGGCCTTGTCAATCCATCATGGTTGTGTTGTTCTCTCAGAATACACTTAGTTAGAATAAGCATTAACAATCTATATTTGCGCTTTAACATTGGCCTCTTCAAATTCGTTGTTGTTTCTTGGTGTGAATTCCTCGCCATTAACTTGAAGCTTTCCAAGTAATCTTCACTCTTGTAGTGGAACGGATCTACACCCTCAATACTCAATCCGAAAATCTCCCCTAAATCCTCTATAGAAACCTCTACATTTGCCCTCTTTCCATCAGTTCGTACCTTTGATTTGATTTATTTCTTTTTTAAGGATGCTCAAGAACTCTATTGCTAGATCATCCAGAGTTTTGCTTTTAGTAGACTTCATCGTGCAATACTATTTTAACCCTCTTAATTCTAGCAGTTGAAGGATTTCCAGCGATTCTGGATCTCTGGTGGTTTCCCAATCAATGTACATCTTAGACTTCGTCTTTTTACGAAGCCTTTGTAAATCATATACAAACTTCCTTAAGTTTCGATTGATTCGCCATTGTAGAAGGTTTATGTTTTTAAGAGGGAAAAAAATTTTGAGAGAGAGAGAATGTTTATAGGTTATATGTGTGTAAATGAAGAAAATACACAGAAGTCTCCTTTTATATGGTAAGATATAGAATAAAATATTATAAACACTATATTGGCTGAAAAAGTGTTTTAATTGGTTTATGTGCCTATTAAAAAGCAATCATGGCTATATATTCTGAAAAGTGTGTCAATTAATTATAGTCAAGTATAAATGTGTCTTGCATGTAATATTGATGATTCAAATCACTGAACCACCTCCAATACGTGCGCGTGAATGTCACTCAGGTTTTTCAAAACTTTTTTTAATAAAAATTCGGGTCCGTAGTAACTTCCCTGACAAAGAAGTAACTTCTTACCTTTTTAATTTTTAGAATTTTGAAAAGATAAAAACCTTTTAATAAAATAATATAAAAGAAGTAATACATTTTCTGAAAATCAATTTTTTTTTTAAAAAAAAACTACTAAGCGAATTCATTATTGAAAACAAAAAAAAAATTATGAAATTATATTCACAAATTAATTATGTGAACTAATATTCATAATTTTTATGCAACAAAAATAAAAGTATTAAGGATAGAAACACTTCCTGTCTTGTTTTCTTAGTCTGGATGGGTTTATGTAATCATCTGACCTTTGAAAAATCAGATAGGTGTTACTTGTCTGTTAAATGAAATGATGAAATATCAACTAGAATGTTGTTTCGTGAAAAAAAAAATACTTAGATAAACTATTAGTAATATTTTAAGTAAATCAAACAAAGTACCCATACTCGTCTGTTTTTAACAAACAGATAACTAATGTGTATTTGTCTGAATTACTTGATGTCAAACAAGAAAATATCAAGTTAGTTAAGGTCAATGGACTAATCCTTGATTCTTGATTCCTTTAAAAAAGAGATCAATGATATCAGCTCTATGATTGTCCATATGGTCCTTTACAAGTCTGATATATCTTTCTGAACATGATAAAGAAAGCGAGAGAGAGAATTAAAAATATATAGATAGTAAATCACAGATTAACTAAGGATGCATCAAGTAATCCTAACTCTACAGATAATTCCTTAAACCTAGTCTCTGCTAATGGTTTTGTTAAAATATCAGCTCTTTGAAAATCTGTCTATATTTTTTTTAGTCTGATATCACCTTTTTCAACATGATCACGTATGAAATGATGTCTTATATCCACATGTTTATAGCGAGTATGTAAGACTGGGTTCTGGGTAATAGCTATAGCACTATTATTATAACAGAAGATTGGTACATCTCTAGTGATACTGTTATAGTCTCTTGATTGGAGTGAATTGATGCATGATTTGATGGGGTATTTTTGTGCAAAAAGTGGTCAAAAGTGTTGGAATTTGTGCTTAAAAGTGTAGAGTATCACTCTTTGGCATGAAAAGTATCACTTGTGTAGTTTTTGATGTTTTTCGTCCTGTTTTCAGGTAAATCGGTGGAATTTGACCAAATCGAGAGTATCGGCATTCATATGGCGAAGAGATGAACGAGACGGGCGAAAATGGGGGTCGGAGGCGGAAGTCAGGTCGAGAAAATTCCCTGGACTCGACCTCTGGTCGAGGCCCAGGGAGCTCGACCCGAGGGTGCAGGCAAAGAGAGAGAATTGCAAAAATTAAAGGCACCTTGACTCGAGGGCTGGAAGCTCGAGTCGAGACTGAGAGTTTTTAAGAGAGTCGCATCCACAATTTAAGGAAGCTCGACTCGAGGGCCCCAACCTCGAGTCGAAGGTGCCGATTTTTGAAAATCTTCCTTTTTAATCCATTTGAGCGGAAAATAGAGCATAACTTTCCCCATAGCAGTTACCAGCGGTTTTTTGGGCGATTTCTCAGGCCCCAAGCCAATTTCTCCTTGTAGGTAGATTGGATTGGTAGATCTAGTTAGATTTTCATTAATTGTTGCTTAGATTAGACTTAGATCCATTAGTTTTCTCAATTCAAGTTAGTAATTCCATTGGAGAATAAGTACTTTTGAAGATTCAAGCATTCCTATTATTGATCATTTTGGTTCAATTGGTGATGTTCTTCCTCTCTACTCATTTCTTTTGTTTAATTGTTGTGATTAGCACTTTGAATTTGCAATTAGATTTTGTACCCGTGGATTTTGCACTTTGCTCCATGGGCTAATCCACTTGTGCTTGGGATAACTGAAATTGAGGATGATTTGATTGTCTTGTGTTATGTTGTTGATGATTGTTGATCAATTGAGATAGTTAGTGCCCTAATTGTGATTCTAATTATGTTTCATGCATTTTTATCTCTTTAGATTAATGTTTGATCACCCTAGCAATAGGCGAGAGTTGAGCTAACGTGATTAGGGATTAATCGGGTTATAATTGTGTATGATTGTATGAATTGGGTGCTTCTTAATTGAGAGATTAGTTGCACTAAGAATACTCACATTAGGCATTGTGTGATTAATGGAGACTTAATTGCATGATGGTTCTATGCTTTCTTTCTTAGTTGATTGGCAATTTGATTCTATCATAGTTTGTTGATCATTGATTCCTTGATGGAGATTATCCCTAGCACCCCTATCCCCAATTAATTTTTTATACTTGTTCTAGCATACCACTTGTTCGATTAATTGCTTGTTGTGTTGTTTGATTTTAATTCTAGCATTTTGTAGTGTAATTGGAGCCAAAACCGTATTTGCAACAATAGTCATTGAAAACTCATATTTCTAGGGACTCGTGGCCATACTTTCCCCTTGGGTTCGATAACTTGGTTCTCTTAATATCGCTTACCCGAATTACCGCAATTAAAATGACGTCATTGCCGGGGATTAGTTTTTGCGCCTAAAGTGAGACTTAGGAATTTGTTTGAAGTGGCTACTTGTTGCTTTGTGCTTTTGTTTGTATTGTTGTTTTTGTTTGAATTTGATACTTGTTATCTTATGTAGATGGATGGATATGACTCATACGCGTGGAAGCAAGACTATTATCAAGATAGTATGGTTTATCCTCCACTCTATGAAGGATTTGGCTACGATAATTGGAGGAACTTTGAGGATAATTATCTAATGCAACAAGTTCCATCCGATTATCAAGATTGGAGATGTGATGAAGTTCCTCCCGCACCTCAAGAGATATTCCCGTATTATGAGCATTATGATCAAACATTCTATCCACGGGGTGAATTTGAGTTTCAAGGAGCATCGGAAGAAGATTTTTATGATGATGGGAGAAGCTATGAGTATGACTATCAAATGCCACAAGTTTCCTCTCATTATCAAGAGTGGGGAATCCATGATGTGAGAGCTATCTTGAAGGAGATGCTTGGAATGTTGTTGAAGAGAATTGAGGAACATGACCCTAGATGTGAAGAAATGTTTCCCTTGTATGAGAACATTTATGAGACCAAGTCAATAGTTGATGCAATGATAGAGGGGAACATGGAGATCACCGAAGCTCAATTCAATGTTCTAAGAAGTCAACTCAAATATTTTCTATTCCAAGTAAAGGACATGGATAATCATCAAGAGGAAGGGAAGGAAGAAAATGAAAGTGAAGGTGAAGAAGAAAACGAAAGTGAAGATGATGAAGGAGAGGGTCCAAGCAAGAAGGATGAAATAGAAAGTTTCCTTGTCAAAAGTGATGAAGAGGAATGTCCATTGATGGACATGAGTAACAATGAACAAGACAATCTAGAAGCATCGAATGAAGCATTGAAGAATGAAATGAGCATTTCTATACCTTCAAACTCTTCAATTTGTACTTTAAATGAGATTGATGTTTCTATTGATTTTATTTTTTTACCTCTTCTGAACTTTGATTATAGGAAAGAAGTAATTAAATGTTTGGGCATCCTTGGAAAAAAGGAATGGAGAAGGATGATGGTGAGAGAGCAAGGAGGACAACCATTGACAATGTGCATATATATGTGTGGTTGGCCTACCAATGATGAGAACCTCCATGATTTTGAAGCTCAAAGATTGAAGTATTGTGGCAAGGAGGACCGATATCCTTGGTCATTCCGATGAAAAGAGTTTGAAATGAATGAATAAGTCCGGCATAGGACATGAAAATTAGCGCTAGATGGGAGGCAACCCATCCTTTTTGCTTTTGTGTGTTTGTGTGTTTTTTGAGTTTTTGGTCTTTGTTTTTGTTTTGGAGAATTGGCTTGGAAATTTATTGATCATGCTTAGGGGATTGTTACATTTTGCTATGGGATTATTTGGATAATTGAGCTCATTTGATACCATTGAGAGTTGCATATATGTTTGTATCACTCTTGTGCCAAACATTGATATCATGCTAACATTTAAGTTTGGGGGTGATTATTATTTTCATTGATTCACTTGCATCTCTTTTTGGCACGAATTTAATGGTTTAGTGCTCGATTGTAGGTACACTTACTACATTTGATTGGAAAGTGATTGGAATTGCAAGGAAATTCAAGAAGAAGGAAGAAGTGCTTAAAAGTTGGTGAAAATTGAGCAAAAAGGAAGAGACATCGGTCTCCTCGATCGAATGAGCGATCGGGCTTAAATCGAGGGACCAAAAAGGTTAGAATGTGCATATTTGGGTTTGTTGGGGTCAATAGGGTCAATTTTAGGAGTTTCGGGGGTTAGGCCGGGTCCGGGAATTCGTAAAAATTCCCTGGACTCGACCTCTGGTCAAGGTGGCCGAGCCCCGGGTCGAGGGATCCACACTTAGAGAAAATTTCGAAAAAAATACTTCACTCTCAACTCGAGGCAAAAATTTGAACTGACAGCACGACTCGAGGGTTGAGCCTCGAGTCGAGGGGGGCAATTTTTCAGATGCCTCGAGTCGAGGGCGTGAAGCACGACTCGAGGCTGGTTCCATTTTTAAATAATCGCATCAAAAATCGCATCAGTTTCAGATTTCACACCTCACGAGTCGTGCCTTAGACCCCGACCCATCGCGAATCTTCTCATTCTCGTCCATTTTTGCACGATTTCCACCGAACATTCACTATTTCCCTCATATATCATTCATCCATATCATCAAAATCAAATCTTTGGAAGGGTTTTTGAAGCATTTTGGGGATTTTTGAGAATTTTGAGTGGGTGTCTTCCAATCTCATCCAAGGCCGATTTCTATTGACATAAGGTACGTAATTTTCATCTCTTGGCCATTTAGATTTCGTTCTTGAGTAGATTGATGCATGGGTGTGGACGAATTATGCCAATTTTATACTTTGAGTTTGAATTTCATTGAGGCATTTTTACGAACACCTTGTATGAATATGAGTATGGACGAAATTTAAGCTTTGTGTTGATTAGTTTAGATTGCTTCTTGAATTAGAAGGCATGTTTAGGATTATTTGAGATATTTTGTGAATGCCTTTGTTCATTTTTGCCATGAGGATGAGTTGCATAATTGTTTGATATTTCCAAGTGAAGGCATATGGTATTTGGTCATGTTTGCTTAGTTGATGATAGGAGTGCATGATTATTTGATTGTTATTGTTAATTACTTGATTAGATGGCCAATTATTTTGAAAATTTTGTTGAGCCTAATTGCCTATTTTTGTGAACTTAATTGTTGGAAATTGATTGTTAAGGCCATTTAATTGAGTATGCATATTTGTGGACTTATTGAGCACTTTTATTGCCTAATTTGCTTGAGTTGTGACTTTTGACCAAATTATTTGAGCTAGTTTCATTATTCACTTAGGAATTATTGGTGATTGAAGTTAGTGATGCTTGACTAGTTCATGTTTAGTTGCTATCATATTTTGCCCTTGTTGCTACTATATATGCTAAATTTTTGCCTTGGGATTTTGTAGGTGTTGGAACCATCACCGACTCTATGTGATTATTAGATTCGAGATCACATGTATGAAACACGCAGCGGAAAAAGGAATCATACATGTTCACCTTAATAGGTCAGAACTGCCGATCAAGGATGAACCACGAACCTCAAGATCTTCTGCCGTATTCATATCCCTTTCCATTGGACGTCGTGTGGGTGACGATCTTCCAAGGGAGTCAGAATCTGCCTCCTCTTTTCTTACGTTTTTTTTCACACGTCTGGGAGGATCTGAAGTAGGGTTTATTTATAGGCTACAACAGGGACCCTAAGGAGGAATTAGGGTTGGGCCTCCTGATGGGCCTAGGCGTCCTGTGTTCAGTCCGAACACTCCACTTAAGCCCATCAATTATAACTCGGTCCACTAAAGAGTTATAATTGAACTACTGTCCTAATCTCATATTACAATATGGGCTCCTTTATTATGTGTGCGTTTATTTCCCCGTGTTTAAGATATAGAATGTCCATAAATTAAATAAGTTACTAATAACTTAATTAATTTACATCTAATTCCAAGAGTAGTACCACTCATCTTTATTATCATGTCGGATTAAATCCACCTGCAGGGTTTACATGATAATCTTTATGAGCTCCTCAAGGAGACATCATCATCCTAAATAATTAGAACACGGATTCTTTCTATAATCAACAACACACCATATAAACAGTGTTATCTCCCAATTCACCGAGCCTATTGATTTAATAAATCTCACCCATTGGCAAATTAAAGAAACAAACACTGAGTACACGTGCCCGTTATTATATAGGGATTAAGAAGACGTATATCCATAATAACAGAGGTCTTGTTCTTTTATATAATCAGTACAAATTGAACAACTTCATATGGTCATGCTCAATACATACAAAATGTACTAGTGTAACTTTATAGTCAAGATAGACTAATACCAAATTACACCACAACTGTTCCAATGGTTTGTCCAAATCCATCTTGGTTGTGAGCTATTATTTATAATCTATAAGGAACTGATAGCATGATCTTCTGTGTGACACCACACACCATATTATCTACAGTATAGACTAATCTGGACAAAAACAATGATATATGTAACAATCATATAAAGCAAGTAATTTGATCATAATGAATCTCATATCAAAAAGATGTTCATACAAAAAGCTAGGCTTATAGTATACATCCTAACAGTAGGAAAATATTTTGAGGAGCCGATGGTCACGATTATTCCGATGAGGATTTTCGGAAGAGAGAGAGAGCCGTGAGGTTTGCTAACAAGATGCCGGTTCAACTGGGTATAATTTGGGATGACTACAAGTGGAGGAAGCACTCCATTCTTTATGCCGAGCTCTATAACAAGGTGGTGAAGATCCGCCTTATAGACCACGACTGCATGGTCTCAATGGGGATCGAGGATGATATCCCCCAACTATTCGACCAAGTCGGCATGTTCGGATTCTTGGCTAAGAGACCACGGACTTATTTGGGACTTACTCTGGAGTTTTTGTGCATTGTGACCTTCGATAAGGCGAAGAAGGCTAAGTTCCTAAGGGCGATCACATTTGAGTTATTAGGGAATGAGTATACATTGTCTGTGAACGAGATTAATGAGATACTTGGTGCACCGACCGATCCGGACGGCTCATTACTAAAGATGAGACGGGAGTATAACGCGAAGAAATTTTGGAGACGGATATCGGACTCGGGGGCACCGGGGAAGTCGAAGAGTACCCGGATCCGCAACCCAGTGATGAGATATTTGGAGAAGATCCTCTCCTGTACTATATTTGACCGCTCTGAGGGAGGAGCCGTAGTTTCATAGGAGTTGTACGTGATGTGGTGCTTCCTCCACGGGGTCCGTTTCAATACCGCTGCCTACTTATGCTATCTATTTGAGAGGGTGAAGAGCACCCGATTTACGAAGATTCGGTTTGGAGGTTTGATCACACTGATAGCTGAGCACTTCGGCATTCCGACATATAACATGAGAGCTCTAGAGGGGCCGGATTTGACTGCTGATACGATGAGGAGGATGAAGACGTTAGACCTCATCGGGAGGACTTGGTGTTTTCAGGAGCATCTTGGAGGTTGATTCCCTCTTCCTAATAAGATGCTGACTACAGTGTTCGGAGCCGCGGGGCAGGTGACGATTAACCTCCGGATGTGGTCTCAGCGGCACACAGAGGCGATAGATGCCTACACTAGAGAGCACGGAGTCAACCTCCGGGATGATGATGAGAAAGAAGAGCAGGGAGGATTTGGATCAAAGGAAGAGGCAGAGGCAGAAGATGCAGAGAATTAAGAGGAAGAGGAAGCAGAGGATGAGCCGGGTGAGGAGCCGGTGAGGATGGAGGAAGACGAGGAGTATGCGCCAGAGATCAACTACTACTGGCAGGACGAGATGAGGAGTAGACAGTACGAAGCTGGGAGCTCGTCGCAGAGGCCATGGACACTGACAGAAGAGATGTGGGCTGATAGTCAGCGGATGCAGCTTGAGTGCCTGACGCGACAGGATGAGTGCTTTAGAGTCTTGGAGGAGACTCAGCAATTTAATGAAGAGACTCGGAGGATGCAAGAAGAGTACCTGAAGAACCAGCAGGACATGTACTCTCTCCTCCAGCACATGAGCTCGTTGAATTTGGGCCCGGGCTACTACCCTCCTCCGCCGCCTCCGACTAATGATTAGGGAGATTCACCCTATTTCTTAATCCCTCTCCTCTAGTCCTATTTAGCTATCTCTTTGTTATCCCTCTTGATTGATGATTGTTATGAATTGATGTATTGATTGGGTTGTATTGAATTTCTTGACTTTTATGGATTTGGGTACTTGATGATTTTGTGGATGATTTGATTGGATTTGGATGTGATAGTTTCATTGCTTATGATATGACCGTGGATGATTATTTTATATATTGTTGTCTTGGATTTCTTGCCTATTTTTTGTGGGTTTGATTTGTAGTAAGCTTTAATTGTGGATTTATTGCATATCTTTGAGTGATAATTATTGATGTAGTGAGTGTGCTTGAGATTACGTACATGTGCACTTGTGCTTGATTTGAAAGATATATTGAATTATGAAGTGATCATGAGTTGACATGTGGCTTGAAGCTAGCATGATTGATAATTGTGTGATGATGAATGTGATTGAAAATACTTGATTCATTGCTCAATTTAAGCCCATGAGTTTTGTGCCTTAAGAATCGTACATCTTATACGGTTGAATTAATTTCTTTGTGAGTGCATCATTCATGGACTTGTATGCTAGAACTTGCCTTTGGACTTGTTGAAATTAATCTTGGTGTGATTTCATGAATATGATAAGAGTCTATGTTTGATATGATAAGTCACTTAGCCAAATTTTTCCCCACCAAAAACATTTGATTTCCTTAATGAGCCATTTTGAGCCCAGTATCCTTATTCTTTAGCAAGCCAAGTGAAATTAAAACCATTTTACCTATTTTTATGAGCCTTATTGTCCTATGCTTAGTAGAGCTTGATTGTTGGCTAGAAGATAGTGCTTTGCTTGTAAAGTGTGGTGGAAAGTTGGTGTGCTAAGTTGATGATTGAGAAAGAAGAAAAAAAGAAAGGTTGAGATGTGCATTGAATTGTGAAAAAAATTATGAAAAGAAGAAAAATTCAATTTGGGAGCTGAAATAAATGAGAAAGCTCAAAAGAATGGTGGTGATTGAACTTTGAAAGGCATGAGAAAGAGTGTTGATTGATAAAGAGTTGATAGAGAAGTGAATTGAAGTGCTTAGTTAACTTTCAAGTTCTCTACTAATTTTAACACTCTTACCTAAAGTCACCTACCCATTCCAAAGAGCATACATTACAACCTTGATGAAAGACCTATTTGATTCTTGATTGAAACACAAAAGAAAGTGATTGATATTGAGTCATTTGGCAAGCTTATGGGGTATATGTTTGTGAATTTGATGATTGAGTGCATTTTACCTTGATACACTTGAGATGAGAGAAACACTCCATGGAAGGAGCAATGATTTGAGTATTTGATGTTGCATTTGTTTGAGCATAATTCATTGTGATTGCTAGTTGAGAGTTGCATAGATACTTGAGATCATTGATGAGTTTGATTGTCTCATTTTTCATCTAATGGTGTCATGAGACATAATTGCAATCAGTTCACTCTTTTGTGCTTATTTGTTTCGTTGCTCGAGGACGAGCAACACTTTAAGTTTGGGGGTATTATGATTGGAGTGAATTGATGCATGATTTGATGGGGTATTTTCGTGCAAAAGGTGGTCAAAAGTGTTAGAATTTGTGCTTGAAAGTGTAGAGTATCACTATTTGGCATGAAAAGTATCACTTGTGTAGTTTTTGATGTTTTTCATCTCGTTTTCAGGTAAATCGGTAGAATTTGACCAAATCGAGAGTACCGGCATTCATATGGTGAAGAGACAAATGAGACGGGCGAAAACGGGGGTCGGAGGCAAAAGTCTGGTCGAGAAAATTCTCTGGACTCGACCACTGGTCGAGGCCCAGGGAGCTCGACCCGAGGGTGCAGGCAAAGAGAGAGAATTGCAAAAATTAAAGGCTCCTCGACCCAAGGGCTGAAAGCTCGAGTCAAGGGTCAGGATTTTTCGGTAAGCTCGATTCGAGGGGCTGAAGCTCGAGTCGAGGTTGGGAGTTTTTAAGAGAGTCGAATCCACGATTTAAGGAAGCTCGACTCGAGGGCCCCAACCTCGAGTCGAGGGTGCCAATTTTTGAAAATCTTCATTTTTAATCCATTTGAGCGGAAAACAGAGCATAACTTTCTCCATAGCAGTTACTAGCGGTTTTTGGGGCGATTTCTCAGACCCCAAGCCAATTTCTCCTTGTAGGTAGATTGGATTGGTAGATCTAGTTATATTTTCATTAATTGTTGCTTAGATTAGACTTAGATCCATTAGTTTTCTCAATTCAAGTTTTTAATTCCATTGAAGATGAAGTACTTTTGAAGATTCAAGCATTCCTATTATTAATCATTTTGGTTCAATTGGTGATGTTCTTCCTCTCTACTCATTTCTTTTGTTTAATTGTTGTGATTAACACTTTGAATTTGCAATTAGATTTTATTCCCATGGATTTTGCACTTTGCTCCATGAGTTAATCCACTTGTGCTTGAGATAATTGAAATTGAGGATGATTTGATTGCCTTGTGCTATGATTGTTAATGATTGTTGATCAATTGAGATAGTTAGTGCCCTAATTGTGATTCTAATTGTGCTTCATGCATTTTTATCTATTTAGATTAATGTTTGATCACCCTAGCAATAGGCGAGAGTTGAGCTAACGTGATTAGGGATTAATCGGGTTATAATTGTGTATGATTGTATGAATTGGGTGCTTCTTAATTGAGAGATTAGTTGCACTAAGGATACTCACATTAGGTACTGTGTGATTAATGGAGACTTAATTGCATGATGGTTCTATGCTTTCTATCTTAGTTGATTGGCAATTTGATTCAATCATAGTTTGTTGATAATTGATTCTTTGATGGAGATTATCCCTAGCACCCCTATCCCCAATTGATTTTTGATACTTGTTCTAGCATACCACTTGTTCGATTAATTGCTTGTTGTGTTGTTTGATTTTAATTCTAGCATTTTGTAGTGTAATTGGAGCCAAAACCGTATTTGCAACAATAGTCATTGAAAACTCATATTTCTAGGGACTCATGGCCATAATTTTCCCTTGGGTTCGATAACTTGGTTGTCTTAATATCACTTGCCAATTTTACCGCAATCATTCCTTAGCTGTTGACCAATCCAGATTAGTTGAGAATAGCAACTTCCAGTTGTCATATACTCAGCTTCAGTAGTATAAGTACTACAGAGGTTTGTTTCTTAGACAACCATGAAATCAGCTTACTTCCCAGAAATTGGGAAGTTCCAGAAGTAGATTTCCTATCTATCTTACACCCACCAAATTCTGAACCTGAGTATCCAGACAACTTGAAATTATCGTCAGCTGGGTACCACAGTCCTACATTGATTGTACCTTTTAAGAATTTGAGAATCTTCTTGGCTGCTTCAAGATGACTCTTCTTTGGGTTAGTCTGAAAACAAGCACAGACACCTACTGCAAATGAAATGTCAGGTCTGCTGGCAGTTAAATACAATAAAGAACCTATTAAGCCTCTATATTCAGTTGGATCTGTGTCTTCCCCATTTTCATATGGATCCAAGGAGAAGTTTGTCATTATAGGTATTTTAGCTTCTCGGCTGGTACCTATTCCAAACTTTTCTATAAGATCCCTTGTATATTTTGCTTGATTTATGAATATCCCCTTCTTTGTCTGTTTGACTTGTAAGCCAAGAAAGTATGTCATCTCTCCCATCATGGACATTTCAAACCTGTTCTTCATAAGATGACTAAACTCTTCACACAAAGATTGATTAGTAGAACCAAAGATATTATCATCTACATATATTTGAACTAATAAAAGATCATCATTATATTCTTTTCGAAAAAGAGTTCTATCAATTTTACCCTTAAAAAAACCATTTTGAATAAGATAATCAGACAAGGTGTCATACCAAGCTCTTGGAGCTTGTTTGAGTCCATATAAAGCCTTTTTCAACCTATATACCTTATCTCCTTTGACAAAGCATGGAGGTTGCTCTACATAGACCTCTTCAGCTAAGATTCCATTCAGAAATGCTGATTTTACATCCATCTGAAAAACTGTGAATCTTTTAAAAGCAGCATAGGTCAAGAACAATCTAATGGCTTTCAGACGAGCTACAGATGCAAAGGTTTCATCGTAATCAATTCCTTCTGATTGCGAGTAACCCTGGACAACTAGTATGGCTTTATTTTGAGCCACTATATTGTTCTCATCCTTTTTGTTTTTAAAGACTCACTTTGTTCCAATGACTTTTTGATGATGAGGCCTTTCAACAAGCTCTCATACATCTTGTCTTTGAACCTGATTTAGTTCTTACATAGCATTGATCCAATTGTAATCAGTAAGAGCTTCAGTAACTAACTTTGGTTCAAATAATGACACATAACAACTGAACACACAATCTAGATTTAGTTGTGTCCTTGTCTGGACTCCAGAGTTTAAATCTCCTATTATTTATTCAGCTGGATGATAGTTCATTATCTTTTTACCCTTGTCTTTTACTAAAGATGAGGTCTTGTCTAAAGTATCCCTTTCAATTGGTTCAATGTTACCTTCAGAGTATATTTCTTCCTGATCATCTGGAAGGGTAGTTGTCTGATCAGCTGATTTGGAAAGACTTTCAGGATCTGTATCTTTGCTAAAGACAGGTTCTTCTTCATCACCTGATTCAGACTCTGGTACATAGAACTTCACATTTGATCTTTAAAAGTCATCTTTTGTAGATCATCTGTAATTTTTGTGATGTCACCTCTTTCCTTAGACTCAAAAGTAGATTCATCAGCATCAAAAGTTTTCAACTAAGACTTTCCATTGTTGTGAATAAAACAATTGCAACAAAAAATATGAAAATATGAAATTTTAGGTGATCTTCCTTTCCATATTTCATAAGGGGTTTTACACTTATCTTTAACAATTAAACATCTATTCTGAATAAAGCAGGCTGTATTAATGGCTTGTGCCCAAAACCTGTGTGGAGTGTTGAATTCAGATAACATTGTCCTCGAAGCTTCTTTCAGAGTTCTGTTTCTTCTTTCAACAACTCCATTCTGCTGAGGTGTTCTTGCTGCTGAAGTTTCGTGAGCTATACCATTCTCAGTACAATAGTTAGCAACAATAGAATTAAGGAATTCAGTACCTTTGTCACTTCTTATTTTGACAATACTTAATCCTTTTTCATTCTGAATTCTTTTAAGGAACTCAGGTATCTTAGTCATCGTCTCATTTTTCTTGTATAAGAAAATAACCCAAGTAAATCTAGCATAATCATCTATAATTACCAAAGTATATTTTCTCCCACTAAAACTGAGAGGAGTAACTGGACCAAATAAATTCATATGAAGAAGTTCCAGAATTCGTTCTGAAGAAAGACTATTTATTGTCTTAAAAGAAGCTTTGGTCTGTTTTTCTTTTTGACATGTATTACAAACGTGACTTTTTGAAAATACTTTATCTGGGAGTCCTTTTACTAAAAATTTTCTTGCCAAATTGTTAAGAGTTTTGAAGTTTAAGTGACCAAGACGTTTATGCCATAGCCAACTTAAATCATCTGAACTCTTAGCAACTAGATAAGTGTCTCTAGGACAACTTTTGAAATTAGCAATGTAGATATTGCCTTGTCTGACTCCTGATAATAAAATATTTTCATTAGAACCACTTAAAACATAACAAGCATTACAAGTAAACTTTACACAATAACCCTTGTCACATAATTGAGAAACAGATAAGAGATTATGTTTTAACACTTCAATATAATAAACCTCATGAACTTGAACATCTCCAATCATCAAGGTTCTAACTCCTTTGGTTTGACCAAAATTATTGTCTCCAAACATGACTCATGGTCCATCAATCGTTTGATAGTTTGAGAGTAGATGTTTCTCATAGGTCATATATTTTGAACATCCACTATCAATATACCAGATGACCTCAAGCATGTCTGCCCTTTCAACTGGACTTGTGTAATCCTGCAATCAAAATTTAATTTTTAGGTACCCTTTGGAAGTTGGGTCCTTCAAGGTTAATTTGATACTTAGGTATCCAGAGAAACACATCTAAATTCCTTAAAACAAGAGATTGTAATTTTCTTTCATATCCATCCACCAAAGTAAGACTATCAAGATCTACTTTGTTCAGCTAATCTTTAGTCATAGTCTTATACTTAGGTAAGAATGGATATGACTTACTCCTACCATCAAAACTATTATACCTAAGATAAGTTTTAGACTTGATCTTTGGTTCAATCTTAGAAACAACTTTTTTCTTTTGATTTTCCTTGTCAGAATTATCAGATGAGCTCATTTATTCCTTTGATTTCCAAGGACCAATTTTAACCTTGTCTTGTGTATTTGTAGCTTTGATAAATACTCTTGGTTTTATAAGATCATTCTTCTTATTTCTATCAAAATCTAAACCAATCTTATCACTTGCCTTCTGAGAAGATTGAAAATTTTATCTATAGTAGATTGAGAGTTATTAAGATGTCCCAACTTAAGATTTAACTCTCTGTTGATTTTCTTAATACTTTCATTCTCATCATAGATGTTTGATAGCTTAAGTTTTAAGGTATCTAATTCTTTTTCTAACTCATTGTATGTTGGTCCCGGAATGTTGAGTTGATTAAAACCTTGAGATAACTTTCTAGAACAAAATCTAGAAAGGGGGGGGGGGATTTGAATAGATTTTGTAGATTTTTTAAGTCTTTTCAATAATAATTCAAAGTATCAGATTAAGCACAGCGGAAAACAATTGTAAACTCAACTTTTAACATGATCAAAAACAAAGATGATATTCAGATTTTAGCTAAGATTCTGAAATTTAATTTTGAATAACAAATTGTAACTTGAACATAAATTAAAAGAAAGCAGTAAAGAATACCGGATTTTATAGTGGTTCGGATTATAATAATCCTACATCCACTCTCCTTCTCCAAACTTTGAAGAAGGGTCTCCACTAGCTGCTTACTTACTTACAATCTTTTACAAATTACAACTCGATCTTCAAACCTTCAAAGATGCTGATCAACCTTCTGAAATCTAACTCTAAGACTAAGAAGTGTATTTGAAGATGTGAAGTGAAGTGTTCTACAAACACTTAGAAAATTCTATAAAGAAGTTATGAAAAACTATTTTGTGCTTTTTAGAATTTTGTGAAAATCACTTGCTGAAAAAACTTGGATGTTCTATGTATTCTCTATCTTCAGAATGAAGTGCCTAGACCTATTTATAAGTCTGAAAAGACAGTTAGTTTGTTAGTTAGTTCTAACAAACTAAAAACTGCTTAACAAACTTAATCTTGAAAACCACTTGCTCTTCAGCTGATTTTAATCTCCTCATCTGCAGCTGACTTGGTGAAGACTTGCCTTTCTTATTCTACTCAGCTTGTCTTGACCTTGTTTGAGCTCTTCATACTTGTCTCCTGCAGATGACTAGACTCGAGCTTGTCTCCAGATGACTTGTGATTCCTAATCTTCAGCTGACTTGAACTATCCTTGTCCTAGTCTGATCAGCTTAGTACTGGAACTCAGTCTTCACTGTTCTTTATTATCGTCTGCTCATCTGAAATAATCTTTTAACTCATCAAAACAATCTTGTTCTAACAATTTCCCCCTTTTTGATGAAGTTAAAACCTACAAGAAAGAGACGCACTCACAGCTGAAGTTAGTTTACAGTTAGTCAAGATTATTAGATAGGTATATCAGAGCACATTCTTCACATTACAACAGATTCATTCACATTTAAAGCACTTTAAAAAAAAATTTAAGTCTTTTAGACTCTTTTAAAAATACTTAGAAAGAAAAAAAATTGAGTCTTAAGACTTAGATAAATTTTTAGAAGAAAAAAATTTTCAAGTCTGAGAGATAAAATTCTCAGATGACTTATACTTAGAAAATTTTTTAAGTTTTTCTTAAAGCAGTAAAGATAACTTTAAGAAAATAAGACAAGTAAAATAAATCAAACAAAGTATATTCATATCGGATTTACAAAAATTACAGATGAAAAGATAATAGAAAAGAAAGGTAAGGAAAAGTAGAATCCTGTTTCTATCAATCTTCCCATTGGTCTTCGTCTGGGATCATCAGCCAGTTGAATACACGCTTCCTAAGCTGCTTCAGATCTTCTCCTTGAGCAAGTCCAGATTCAGCCTCTGCCTTCTTCAAAATTCCCTTGACCCAGTCTAGGTCCAGGGATCCGTCTGGTTTCTTGGCAGGGATGGCATACTCAAAAGCTGGAGAGATCAGGTTGACGTTGAACTCTACATCAGCTTCTTCAGCAGTCGATGATAGAATTCCGCATCTACCTTCTCTATCCACTCATGCCAAGCTAAATCTGGATCTTGCTGAGATGCTCCGGGGCCCTTGAGAATGAATTTCCCGCTACCTTGATCTCTGATCATCCATTTCCGCTCAGCAGCACTCCAGAAGACATTGGAGTCTTTCTTCTTTCTCTGCCTCTTCTTCTCTTTCTTGCCAAAATACTCCATCTCTCTCTTGATTCGCTTGATCTGTTCCTTTGAGAGATTGGAATAATCAGCTTCCCTTTTTCCTTTCCCTTTAGCAGCAGCCCTGGTAACAAGTTCAGCTGATCTGGGCTCAGAGACTGCTACTTCTTTTCCCTTCCCCTTGGCTCCTCCAGATTCGGACTCTTTAAGCTGAGCCAAGAGTTTCTCTGTCCTTTCCTCCTCCTCTAGCCTCCTCTTTTCTTCATCCTCCTTCACAGCTTCTTCCAGTTGACTCACCCTCAGCTGGAGTGCAGCCAGCTCATCAGACTTGATTCGAGCTTCCTCCCTGGCTGCCTCCAGATCAGCTGTGTTGGCCTTCATGCCTACATCTTTCCTGGTCTCCTCGACCACAGCTGTGAGGGCTTGTCTCTTTTCAGCTTCAGCTTTTTCCCTCTTTTTAACTTCAGCTGCCAAGTCTGTAAGTTTTGCATCCAATGTGTTGCACTTGGCCCTGAAGTCTGAGTGATCTACAGCCAGCTCATTCACCACCAGCTGATCATATCCCTTAACTTCCTCTTTCAATGCCCTCAGCTCATCCTCCATAGATTTCACTTTACCAGCCAGCACAGAGTTAGTGACATTTATGATCTTATCAGACAGTGTTACCTCTACTTCTCTCATGCTGGCTAGCATCATGTCTGTGACAGCTTCGACCATTTTCCTTGTCCTCCTCTTCCTTTTTCTTCTGAAGGTTGAGTTTATCTTTTTCTCTACAAGACTGAGGATGGAGGAGATGGCGGAGGTGGGGCTTAGGTCATCGTCGTCATCCTCAGATGAGGAGGGGATAGACTCTTTTTGAGTAGAAGGGAGAGGGATAGTCTGAGTTTGTATGGTTGGGAGGGAAGAGTAGGATATGATTGGAACAGGTGAGGTTTGGACTGTGGGGAGATGGATTTGTTCAGATGGTAGAGGAGATGATGGTTGAATTTGTATGGAGAAGGTGATGATGGGAGATGATGTGAGTAAGATGGGGGTTGATGGTTAAGGTGAGATGTGTTTAGGATCTGTGGGTGAGGTTTGGAGTTGGACTGTTGAGGAGGTAGGCTATTGGAGAGGCTCTGGGGTACCAGCCTGGGATACCCCTTCATTGCCTATTTGGACAGATGGGATGTCAGGCTGAGTTTGAGGCTCAGAAATGCCAGCCTGGGGCATTTCCTCATTGTCGGGTGCAGGGGATAATTGAGGAGATGGGGAAAGACTTGTACCTGCCTCTGGAATAGGGGAGAGAGCAGCTTCCTTGGTTGGGGAGGGTGGAACCTCCAGCTGACCAACCTCAGCTGCTATTTGAAGAACAGGGACCTCCTCTGGTAGCAAGGTTGACAACTCAATCTGCTGCTCCGAGCTTCCAGATTTGGTGGAGCCTTCAGAGCTTTGAGGTGCTCTTCTTGGCCTCCTCACCAGAGGGATTTCAGCTTCCTCTTCATCCTCTTCATCTGAAAGAGCTTTGGCGGAAGCAGCAGAAGAACTTTCCCCCTTCTTCTTATCCACGGCTTTCACCAGCCTCCTTTTCTTTCTCCTCTGGAACGTCCTTGGGACTGCAGCAGCTGTTTCAATAAATTCTTCTTGAGGAGCGACCACCTGCCACCACCATGTCCCCTCTGTTTCAATCTCAGCTGGAGGCCCTCACTGGTTCACAGCTGGTCTCTGAGCTTCTGCAGCTGCTGTCTCAAGCCTCTGAACCCTGGCTGCATCAGACTCATCATCTGAGTCTGGATTTCCTCCAAGCCTGTCATCTTTTGTCAGGATTCCCTTCTGCTTGGAGTACTTTTTAGTACCCACTCTCCAATCAGCCTCTCTATTTAGTCCTTCAATCAAAACAGTGATTATGTTGAACAGGCTGACTGTCGAGGTAGGTATCCAGCCTTCTGCAGACGACTTGAAGGTGAGGCGCTTCTTCTCCTCCCTCAGCTTGTGGATCAGCAAGTCCACCCAGTTTACTTGTACTCCATCCAGAATGGCTCGCATCACACACAGTCTGGGTTTGGTTAACCCATCATGTGAGCTTTGCTCACCCAACACCGCCTTCGTCACCACAGTCATCAACAACCTGTACCTCCTTCTCAATAGATTCTTCTTTAAATCTCTTCTCGTTCCCCTCTGAGAAACCTTGCCATCATGTCGAAGGATTCCTCCCACTCATCCTCCTTGTACGTCAATGGATTAACCCCTTCCATTGACGTATTGAAAATCCTGGAGATGTTCTCCCTGGTATAGCTTAGCGTCGTTCCATCAACTGAAGTGTCAAACCCATCCTAGGTGTCATTCATCCTGGCTAGAAACTCTGCTCCTAACAAATCTGTTGTTCTGTTCTGAGGAGATTTCATTGAGAGAAATCCCCTGAGCCTGGATGCTTCAAGAAGACGAAGAATTTCTGCTGATTCTGGGTCTTGGGTTGTTTCGAAATCAACATACATTTCTTCTTTTAATCGGTTTTTGAAATATTCCTCATTCATTTTGAAATGAGAAATATTGGTGGAGATGTATTTGGGTTTATGAGTTTTGGTGGTTTTGGAAGAAGATGCCATTGGAAAATTTTGTGAATTTTGGAAAAGTGTTTGGAAGATATGCAGGTTTTCTAAGAGTGAAAAACGATTAAGGGAAGAAGAAGATGAATTTATAGGGGGAAGATTGGAAAGAGAAACCGCCATTTTAGAAAATTTGAATTAATCTGAGCCATTTATTCAAAAAGTTTTTACTGCGCATAAATCAACGGTTAAAAATTAAGATAAACTATTGGGATTCAGCGCATGTAGTTCACTGATCTTTGAAAAGCGTAAAAAGTTACTTTATAGACTGTTGATTTGACAGATATAGGTTACTTTATACAGAGAAGTAAGTATCCCTGTCGTCAGCCTAGGATTATCTTACTTCGAATAAGGGTTTGCAAAACAGATGATTTGAAAACAGATGGGTTTGTAAAATCATCTGATAAAGTAACCTGTCTGATTTTGAAACACACAGCTTAGGTTTAACTTTTTAGCAATCTTGAAAACAGTTAAATAAACAGACTCAGACTTAATTTTCTAAAATTAGGTTTTTTTCATCCAATCAATCCAAAAATATTTTTATGAAGATAAGAATATGGAGTCTATTTTAGGAAACAAAGGTGTCTGAGTAAAATATTTGAGATTCAGATGAGGTGAAACAGTATGATCTGTGACCTAATCCTGCAAAGACATAGACTCAAGGAAAACCATTAGTAGCTTGAGGTAGATCAGATAGGGTGCAGATAGTCATCTGTTTTTCAGAAAATCAGCTGACTATTGTGCCCTTGTCTGATTTACCATATGTCAGATAAGTAATTATCATGTCAGATAAGGTCAATATGACTAATCCTTGATTCTTGATTCCTAAAAAAGAAATCAATGATATCAGCTACCTGATTGTCCTTTGACTCAGATGTAGTCTGATAATTCTTTCTAGACATAATAAACTAAATTGAGAGAGACAAGAAATAAAAATTACAGAATTAGAGATTTACTAAAGAAGCATCTAATAATCCTAATTCTATAGATAGTTCTTTAAACCTTGTCTCTGCCAGTGGTTTTGTCAAGATGTCTGCTCTTTGGAAATCAGTCAAGATCTTCTCAAGTCTGATATCTCATTTTTCTACATGGTCTCGGATGAAGTGGTGTCTGATATCTACATGTTTGCATCTTGTATGAAGAACTGGGTTTTGAGTAATAGTTATGGCACTATTACTATCACAAAAGATAGGTACATCTTTGGTGATAATATTATAGTCCCTTAGCTGTTGACTTATCCAGATCAGCTGTGAACAACAACTTCCAGCTGCCATATACTCAGCTTCAGTTGTGGAAGTAGCTACAGAGGTTTGTTTCTTAGACAACCATGAAATCAACTTACTTCCAAGAAATTGGCAAGTACCAGATGTAGATTTTCTATCTATTTTACACCCACCAAAATCTGAATCTGAGTATCCAGACAGCTCAAAGTTGTCATCAGCTGGATACCACAATCCAACATTTACTGTTCCTTTCAAATACTTGAGGATTTTCTTTGCTGCTTCAAGATGATTTTTCTTAGGATTAGCTTGAAACCGAGCACATACTCCAACTGCAAATGAAATATCAGGTCTACTAGCAGTTAAATATAATAAAGAACCAATAAGACCTCGATACTCAGTTTGATCAGTGTCTTCTCCCTTCTCGTCTGGATCCATTGAAAAATTTGTCATCATAGGTATCTTAGCTTCTCGGCTGGTACCTATTCCATATTTTTCAATAAAGTCTTTTGTATATTTGGCTTGGTTGATGAATATTCCCTTCTTTGTCTGCTTGACTTGGAGTCCAAGAAAATATGTCATTTCTCCCATCATGGACATTTCAAATCTGCTTTTCATAAGACTACTAAATTCTTCACATAAAGATATGTTAGTTGATCCAAATATTATATCATCAACATAAATTTGAACTAACAAAAGATCACAACCAAACTCTTTTCTAAAAAGAGTTCTATCAATTCTACCTTTAACAAAACCATTTTGAATTAAATATTCAGACAAGGTGTCATACCAAGCTCTTGGTGCTTGTTTAAGTCCATATAGAGCTTTCCTTAGTTTATAAATCTTGTCTCCTTTGACAAAGCCAGGGGGTTGCTCTACATAAACTTCCTCATCTAAGATTTCATTTAAGAATGCTGACTTAACATCCATTTGAAAAACTATGAATCTTTTAAAAGCAGCATAGGCTAAAAACAATCTAATGGCTTCCAGACGAGCTACTGGTGCAAAGGTCTCATCACAATCAATATCCTCTGATTGTGAATAACCTTGAGCAACTAGTCTGGCCTTATTTCTAACCACAATATTGTTTTCATCCCTCTTGTTTTTAAAGACCCATTTAGTTCCAATGACTTTTTGATGATGAGGCCTTTCAACAAGCTCCCACACATCTTGTCTTTGAAACTGATTTAGTTCTTCTTGCATGGCATTAATCCAGTTGGAATCAGTTAGAGCTTCTGTAATTGATTTAGGTTCAAGTAATGACACATAGCAACTGAACATACAATCTTGATTTAGTTGGGTCCTCGTCTGGACACCAGAGTCTAAATCTCCAATTATCTGCTCAGCTGGGTGATATGACATTACTTTCTTGCCTTTATCTTTACAGTAGATGGTGTCTTATCTGAACTATTTATTTCAGATGATTCTATATTACCTTCTGATAATTCTACCTGATCAGCTGATGTGTTGTTGGTCGTCTGATCAGCTGATGTGTCGTTGGTTGTCTGATCAGTTGGTAGATCAGCTGTTGAGGAAGTTCTTTCAGGTTCCTTTCCTTTGTCTGATTCTTCCTCTTCATTTGAATCTGATTCTTGATTGTAGAATTTTATAGTTGATCCTTTGATAGTCATCTGATCCAGATTATCTGATATCTTTGTGATGTCCCCTGTCTTATCAAACTCAAAAGAAGATTCATCAAATACCATATGGGGTGTTTCTTCTACACACAAGGTTGTCTTATTAAAAACTCTATATGCCTTTGATATAGATGAGTATCCTAAGAATATCCCATCTGCTATCTTGGCATCAAAGGTTTTTAATTGAGATTTCCCATTGTTGTGTATGAAACATTTACAACCAAATATATGAAAATATGAAATTTTGGGAGATCTTCCCTTCCAAATTTCATAGGGAGTTTTACACTTATCCTTGATAATCAGACTTCTATTTTGAACATAGCAGGCTGTATTCACTGCTTCTGCCCAAAACCTATGAGGAGTGTTGAATTCAGATAACATTGTTCTAGCTGCCTCTTTCAAGGTCCTGTTTCTTCTCTCTACAACTTCATTTTGTTGTGGAGTCCTTGCTGCAGATGTTTCCTGAGCTATGTCATTCTCAATGCAGTAGTTAGAAATTAATTTATTTAGAAATTCAGTACCTTTATCACTTCTAATTTTAACAATATTTAATCCCTTTTCATTTTGAATCTTTTTAAGGAATTCTGGAATCTTAGTCATAGTCTCATTCTTTTTGTACAAGAAAATAACCCAAGTAAATCTTGAAAAGTCATCAACAATTACTAAGGTGTATTTTCTTCCACTAAAGCTGAGAGGAGTTACTGGACCAAATAGATCCATATGAAGAAGTTCCAGAATCCTCTCTGAAGAAGGACTACTTATTGTTTTAAAAGAAGCTTTGGTCTGTTTTCCTTTTTGACAAGAAACACATACATGGTTCTTTGAAAATATTTTATCAGGGAGTCCTTTAACTAAAGATTTCCTTGCTATTTTGTTAAGAGTTTTGAAGTTTAAGTGACCAAGTCGTCTGTGCCACAGCCAACTTAAGTTATCTGAACTCTTAGCAACAAGACAAGTATCCTTAGGACAGCTTTTGAAGTTGGCAACATAAATGTTACATTGTCTTACTCCAACCAATAGAATATTTTCATTTAAACCATCTAATACATAGCATGCATTATGAGTAAATTTAACACAAAACCCTTTATCACAAAATTGTGAAACAGATAGTAGGTTGTGCTTCAATCCTTCCACGTAGTAAACTTCTTGAACTTGAACATCTCCAATCATTAGTGTTCCTACACCTTTAGTAAGTCCATAGTTGTTATCACCAAACATCACTCTAGGTCCATCAATGGTTTGATAGTTAGAGAGAAGTCGTCTTTCATAGGTCATGTGCTTGGAACAGCCACTATCAATGTACCAGATGACCTCAAGAATGTCTCCTCTATCAACTATTTTCTTATCTTCTTGTAATCACAAATTTATTGCTTAGGTACCCTTTGTACTTTAGGTCCTTTCATGTTAAGTTGGCTTCTAGGAATCCAGATAAAAATATCAATATTTCTTAAAACCATAGATTGAAGCTTGCATCCATATCTATCTACTAAGATAAGACTTTCAAGATCAATCTTATTTAATTGATCTTTTGAAATTGTCTTGAATCTTGGTAAGAATGGATAAGATTTGCTTCTTCCATCAAAGCTATTATACCTAGGATAGATCTTTGATTTAGTCTTAGATTTAGCCTTAGGAGTTACTTTCCTCGTCTGGTTTTTCTTTTCAGAAGTATCAGATGAGGTAATTAATTCCTTTGGTTTCCAGGGACTGAATAAAGTTTCTACCTTAGGTTTAGTTGCTTTAACAAAAACTCTAGGTTTTATTGGATCATTCTTCTTACTCCTATCAAAACCTAATCCAGTTTTATCACTAGACTTTTGTGAAGAATTGAAAATATTATCTATTGTGGTTTGAGAATTATTCATAAGTCCTAACTTGAGATTTAATTCTCTGTTAGTCCTTTTATAATTCTCATTCTCAGAATAGATATTTGAAAATTTTACTTTTAAAAAACTCAATTCCTGTTCTAACTTATCTGTCTTATCAGACAAGGTACTGGTGATCATCTCAGTCTGACATTCCCCCTTGAATGTACAGTCTGGTTTCTCACTTTCCTTAGTTTGATTGACCTTAGTTAGATCAGAAATTTGATCCTTTAAATTAAGATTTTCAGTCTCTATCTGTTTATAAGCAGATAGAGCAGTCTCCAAATCTTTCAAAAGTTTATCAATAAGACGGGATCGAGTTTCGAGATAAGGTGTGTCACGGTCATTATCTCGATGATGAATAGTAATGTACCTCTTTAGCCATTAGACATATGTCATCATCGACCCAAAATCAGATGAGGATGAGGATGATAATGTCTCACGAGCTTCTTCTTTCTCAGCTAGGAGAGCTCTCTCTGGTCAGCATACCTTCTATCTCTTTTCTTCCTCTTTTCTTCTCTCTCTCTGGGAGTGAGTTGAGGACAATCATAACTGTAGTGACCAGGTTTTGCTGCATGTATAGCATATATCTCCTATGTCTGTTTTTGGACTACTATCTCCCTCGTCGATAGGTGACTTATGACTTCTTGGTGATCCTTCTTTTATCATTATCTCGAGCTCTTTTCATCCCTCGTCTCGATCTAAAGTTCCTTCGACCTAATCTGTCTCTTTTGTTTCTTTTGTACTTCATCTTCAGTCTTTCATACCTTTTCAACAAAAGAGTCATTTCTTCTTTTACGGACAAATCAGATGCTTTAGAGATCTTTTCAGATTCATCTTGATGAACAAATGCTCTTGCTTTTTCCAGGATGTAGATGACTCGCCTCATCTTCTTCATCTTCAATGTGAATGTCATATTCCAGTGCTTTAAGATGAGAGAAAAGAGTGTGATGTGATATTCTTTGACAAATTCTGTGTTGCCTTGAGAATATTAGCTTTCTCTCTCCATCTTTTGCTCAAAGATCTGAGTACCTTGTTGTTAATTTCTTTCTCAGTGTAAGTCTTACCCAAATCGGCTGCTTTGTTCACAAGATTAGTCAGTCTCACGTCCAATTGATCTATAGTTTCACCATCCTTCATTTTGAACGTGTCAAATGTATGTAGAACAGACTGAAGCTTATTTTCTTTGACCTGTTCAGATCCTTCACAAATTCCAGCAAGAGTCTCCCACATTTCTTTGGCAGTCTTGCATCTTTTAACCTTTTCAATCCAATCCTTACTTAGAGTCTCAATGATCTCAGTTCGAGCTACTTGATCAAGATTATGGACCTTTCTTTCATCATTTGTTAACTCAGGGCTCTTCTTTTCTTGTCTGGTCCTGGATTCAGCTGATTCAGCTCCAGTGCTGGTGCCTCCATGATAATATTTTATAGGTCCCTCTTCAAGAACCTCTTCCATCCTATCATGAATGGCTTTTAGGTGATTCTCCATCCTAAATTTTCAGTAGTCGTAATCTTCAATAGAGAATTCAGGAAGATTCTTTGACTTCTTGTTTTTCCCTGATGACATGATGAAACAAAGGAACAAAATACTCCACAAACTAATTAGTAGCACTGTTAGTAGGAACAAATGAAGAAAATCAAGATAATTTCAGAATCTTATTCAAGACCTAAAATCAATATCAGAACAGCTTAACACTGCTCTGATACCACTTGTTGGTCCCGGAATGTTGAGTTGATTAAAACATTGAGATAACCTTCTAGAACAAAATCTAGAAAGGGGGGGGGGGGTTTGAATAGATTTTGTAGATTTTTTAAATCTTTTCAAAAACAATTCAAAGTATCAGATTAAGCACATCGGAAAACAATTGTAAACTCAACTTTTAACAAGATCAAAAGCAATGATGATATTCAGATTTTAGCTAAGATTCTGAAATTTAATTTTGAATAACAAATTGTAACTTGAACAGAAATTAAAAGAAAGCAGTAAAGAACACCGGATTTTATAGTGGTTCGGATTATAATAATCCTACATCCACTCTTCTTCTCCAAACTTTGAAGAAGGGTCTCCACTAGCTGCTTACTTACTTACAATCTTTTACAAATTACAACTCGATCTTCAAACCTTCAAAGATGCTGATCAACCTTCTGAAATCTAACTCTAAGACTAAGAAGTGTATTTGAAGATGTGAAGTGAAGTGTTCTACAAACACTTAGAAAATTCTATAAAGAAGTTATGAAAAACTATTTTGTGCTTTTTAGAATTTTGTGAAAATCACTTGCTGAAAAAACTTGGATGTTCTATGTATTCTCTATCTTCAGAATGAAGTGCCTAGACCTATTTATAAGTCTGAAAAGACAGTTAGTTTGTTAGTTAGTTCTAACAAACTAAAAACTGCTTAACAAACTTAATCTTGAAAACCACTTGCTCTTCAGCTGATTTTAATCTCCTCATCTGCAACTGACTTGGTGAAGACTTGTCTTTCTTATTCTACTCAGCTTGTCTTGACCTTGTCTGAGCTCTTCATACTTGTCTCCTGCAGATGACTAGACTCGAGCTTGTCTCCAGATGACTTATGATTCCTAGTCTTCAGCTGACTTGAACTATCCTTGTCCTAGTCTGATCAGCTTAGTACTGGAACTCAGTCTTCACTGTTCTTTATTATCGTCTGCTCATCTGAAATAATCTTTTAACTCATCAAAACAATCTTGTTCTAACATTGTACTTTTCAGATGAGGAGTTAGTAGAAATCTCAGGCTTGCATTCCCCCTTGAATGAGCCTTCAGGTTTCTCACTAATCCTAGTCTGACTTTCCTTGGTTAGTTTTAGAATTTGATCCTTTAAACTTAAGTTCTCAATCTCTCTCTGTTTATAAGCAGATAAAGCTATCTTCAAATCTTTCATAAGTTTTGAGATAAGATTTGGATCTGATTCAGATAGGTTTTCACAATCATTCTCAGATGAAGAATAACAGTTTACCTCTTGTGCCATGAGACATATTTCATCATCTGAACCAAAATCAGACGAGGATGAGGATGATGAGGTTTCACGAACTTCTTCTTTCTCAGCTAGAAAAGCCCTCTGATCTGCATATCTTCTATCTCTCTTTTTCCTCTTTTCCTCATGTTCCCTGAGGGTTAACTGAGGACAGTCATAACTGTAATGCCCTGGTTTATTACAAGTGTAGCAGATATCTCATCGATCGGATCTCGGACTACTATCCCCACGTCTGATTGGTGACTTGAACCTCCTAATCTCATCCTTTTTCTTTTCTCCATCAGAACTCTTATCTTCTCGCTCAGACTTGTAGTTTTTACGACCTGATCTGTCCCTCTTATTTCTTTTGTACTTCATCTTAAGTCTCTCATATCTCTTAATCAATAATGTCATTTCTTCCTTTACTAATAAGTCTGATGCCTTAAAGATTTTTTTTTTGGGTTCCTCTTGATGTAAGAAAGCAACTGTTTTCCCAGATGTAGATGATTTTGCCTCATCTTCCTCGTTTTCAATTTGAATATCGTACTCTAGTGTCTTTAGGTGAGAAAACAATGTATGATGTGAAATTGAAGATAAATTTTGAGTAGCTTTGAGAATATTTGCTTTCTCCCTCCATCTTTTGCTCAACGCTCTAAGAATCTTATTATTGATTTCCTTTTCTGTATAGGATAGGGGTAGGAATAGGCCAGACTACCCGACAGGGGCCTACGGTCTGGCCTACTAAAGCCTGGCTCGGCTCGACTCGTTTAATAAATAGGTCAGGCTCAGACCTTTTAAGAAGCCTATTTAATTAAATAGGCCAGATTTAAGCTTTCTCGTAGGCCTTTTAAGCCTAACAGACCGGCCTATTTAACTATATATATAATAATATAATATATCATATTTATATATATAATAATATATATTATAATAATATACATGTATTATATGGTATATAATTGGAGTATTGTTTTTGCACTACTTGAAGATTTTGTTATTGCTTTTGTTAGTTGATAATTCTTCGTATGTTAATTTTATTCGTATTTTGAGTTTTATAGTTTTTACGGTGTAATGTAACAAGTGTGATTTTTTAAAATTTGATGAAAAATAGAAAGGTTGCAGCAAATAGGTCTTTAAAAGGCTTTCAGGCCTGACCTATTTACTAAAGAGGCCAGACCGAGCCTTAAAAAAAGTCTATCATAGATAATAGGCCAGGCTCAGGCCTAAAAATTATATAATAGGCCTAGGCTTTTTTATGCAAAGTCTGGTTTGGCCTGGCCTGACCTATTCCCACCCCTAGTGTAGGACTTTCCCAGATCTGAAGCCTTATTGAGAAGATTTGTCATTCTGATGTCCGTTTGGTATATTGTTTCTCCATCCTTCATTTTGAAAGTGTCAAAAGCATGTAACACAGATTGCAGCTTGTTTTCCTTGACTTGATCGGAACCTTCACACATATTTGCTAGTGTGTCCCACATTTCTTTTGCAGTCTTGCAACGTTTAACCTTTTCTACCCAGTCCTAGCTCAAAGTTTCAATCATTTCAGTTCTTGCTACTTGATCTAAATTATGAATTTTTCTCTCATCATTCGTTAGATCTGCACCTTTCTTTTCACGCCTAACTCTTGTCTCAGAAGATTCAGCTCTATCACTGACTACACCATGATAGAACTTAATAGGACCTACCTCAAGAATTTCTTCCATACGATCATGAATGGCTTTGAGATGATTTTTCATTCTAAATTTCTAATAATCATAATCTTCAATGGAAAAATCTAGCAGACTCCTAGTCTTCTTACTCTTGATTGTAGACATAATGAACAGAAACTTTGTTAGCAAGATTAGAAATAAAAATTGAGATAATTACAAGAACACGAATAACAAGAATTACCAAGACCTAAAATATATCAGAAACAGTTTTAACACTGCTCTGATACCACTTGTTGGTCCTAGAGAATCAAGTTTACGAAATAGGTGAAATCTAGAAAGGAGGGGTTTGAATAGATTTCACTATCTACTCAAATTTTTCTTTCTAACTTGACAAAATAATCTAATCTTAAATCAGATTGTGCAGCGGAATAGTTTTATACTTGATTTCTTGATAACTCTTATTTAAAATGCTTTGATTACTCAAATTGATTAAGAACAAGTAAGTTATTTGAAGATAAACTAAAAGTAAAGAACAAAAAGTTTTATAGTGGTTCGGATTATGAAAATCCTATGTCCACTCTCCTTTCACAATCCTGTGAAAGGGACACTACTTACTTACTTTCTTACTTACATATTACAATATCAATTCTTCAGCCTCTACCCTTCTTCTCTATTCTGGAATTTGTGGGCTTGAAGATATATGAAGAGTGTTCTATAAACACTTGAAAAACTATTAACGTTTTAAGAATGTTTTGTGCTTAGAAGTATGCTTTGAATGCGTGAGAATGTGTTACAGAAATTGTGGGAATCAAAAGTTAATTCTAATTCTACTCTATGAACTATTTATAAGGAACTCTGGTGGTTGTAACTGCATTGCTGACTTTTCGATGTTGGTTGCAATTGTATAACTGATTATTTGTTGTTTGAAACTGCTTTTGGGATGGTTTTAACTAATTCTGTTAATTAGTTATAACTTCTTCTTGAAATCTTCAACTCTAATCATCTGTTTCCTTGAACCTCAGACGATCTTATCCTTGTCTGATCTTCTTATGCCTTATTACTTAACAATTCTTGATCTTTAACAGACACATAGTCGTCTGGTTACTCTTTGTCTGTCTTTCTATCTTGTTCTCATCTGACTTTTTATACTTAGTCTATTACAAGATTTTATTCATTATGTCAGCTGGTTATACAATCATTCAACTGGTCATCTTATAATACATACTCATCTTAACTTCATCAAAACTATAATATTTTTATCCTAACATACTTGAAAAACACTTATAAATATAATTTACTATACTATTTTCTAAAGATGTGTATTGAGTTTTTTATACATAACTCGGAATTTTTTACACTTCTTCATTTTGATCTTCATCTTATTTTTTAGTTATACCACTTCGTTAAGAGCATTTACCATTTTACTATTCTGCTCACTACAAGAAAAATGCTGAAAGACATCGGTTTTTAACTGATGTCTATCCAGAAAAAAAGACTTTGTAGTAGCCACCGTTGTAGTAAGTGGGCGGTGAAAACCGTTGTCTTTCCACTTCTTTTACAACGGTTACAGACATTGTCTTTACTTAAAAAAAACCGTTGTAGTAAGCAACAAAATTATCTAATTCCGCTGATAGACAACGACAACCGTTGACTTTCCATATAATATACAACGTTTTATTACCGTTGTCTTTACCTAAAAAATCGTTGTGTATTCCAACAAAATACTAATAGACAATGGTTTATAACCATTGTCTTTACACAAAAAACCGTTGTTTATTCCAACAAAACGTTGATAGACAACGGTTGAGAACCATTGTCTTTCTACAGAATATACAACGGTTTATAACTGTTGTCTTTACCCAAAAAACCGTTATTTATTCCCAAAAAAATGCTGATAGACAACAGTTTAGAACCGTTGTCTTTCTACAGAATATACAACGGTTTATAACTGTTGTCTTTACCCAAAAAACTGTTGTTTATTCCCAACAAAATGCTGATAGACAACGGTTTAGAACCGTTGTTGTTTCTATTTTACTACAATATTTTTTACCCATTGTCTTTTTATTAAATAAGCGTTGTGTTAACTTCATTATAGACAATAGTTTTGGAACACTGTCTTTTTTAATTTTTTATTAATTTCCTAATAAAACTCATTATTAATTATATCAATAGCAAAATAAAATTCAAAATAAATCCATAAACATTCAACTATCAATTCGTCAACAAAATGAAGTTTACAGAAATATTATTCCCATTCAACTACAATCAACAATAATTTCATAAAGTTCTGAATACCACCAACAAATCATTTATAATAATTTTCGAATACCATCAACAATCATTGACAAAAAGGTTTGTCTACTATTTACCAACATCCATGCAAAAAATAGACAAGCTCGCCAGATTCTTCCACCAACATTTGTGCACCATCTCTCTCAACACTATATTACAAAGAAAAAGCATAAGTAACAAATAAAATCACACACGTATAGTCCAAAAATGGAAAAATAATTAGAAAAATAAGTAAACAAACCTCGATCTATTCATACATATGTTCCAGAATGCATTCAGCCCATTCAGTCCTCATTTGATTGATTTTGTCTACGGAGTAAGTGTTTTTTTTAACTATGAAATATAAATGAATTATGAATCAATATAAATAAAAAATAATTATAAAGAAGCTATTATCACTACGAATGAATTATGCAATATGAAAAAATATTACCAATGACTGCAACGAACCTATTGTCACTTGTCCATTAAATTCCAAAATTTCTTTCATATAGCAAAGAATAAAAAATCTGCATTGGTAACCATCAGGTTGCTTAGGGACCTGGATATGGAAAACACAAAAACATCTCACTGAGAATGAGTTAGCGTCATCACTAGTGGGGGAATGGAGATGGCATATTTATACTCTTAGATTAAATTAAATAACTATATTGTTGACAAACATACTATGTAGAAAAATGTAATACCAAGAAAATTAATAGAAAAGTTTCATAACAAAATCTAAAATTCGAATGCACTCATCCTACAAAACATAATCTCATGAAAATCAATTTGCTCAAACTGAATAAAAATAAATCTATAAATCCTCCTTTTTTTCCTTTTACAAATTATAAACCTCATGCAACAAGTCAAACATACAAATTAACACAATGAATTTTCTGTTATAATTAAAAAAAATGCTTTAAAAATCCTATAAATAATAGTCTGTATACGGATACCCATGCATGCATATTTAATTTACATGCAGAAGCATAATAGCAACCATTTGGAAGTGATCAATCAAAGGCCATTGAGAGTTTCTCATGAAGAAATTGATGGATGGAATATTTGTGGTGCTCAACCATTTGGATGGAATAATTAATTATAAATTAATATACATAGTATTCAAGAAACAGGCCGTATATCTGAAATTTCCAGGCCATTATAATTAATTCAATACTAATGAAGGGATTTGAAACTTAATTAGAATTAAATTTATAATATTAATACTATTAATTAAAATATTAATCTCACACCATAAGTAATTACTAGCTAGAAAATAGCCAAGTAGTCTCAATGTCAAACATTCTTTAATATATTAACCAGCAATAATATGATTAAATCAAGATATATGTATCCATAATGATATATACTTGTATGGAAAATGATGTAATATTGCTCATAATTTATTGATATAAAAGGGCACCCAAGTTTCAGCAATAGTATGTACACAAATAACAGCTTGCTAGCTTCTCACAAGATCAAGTATTTTCAAAAGCGAAGGAGTTTTTGATACAACATACAACATGAACCAGGAAACATCCTACCACCTTTTTAATCATTTATCCATTTACAAATAATAGAGAAGTGCATCCAAATGTCCAATAATAACATCAATAAATGTACCATACCTGGTCAATTAATCTGATAGTTACACACCCATAACATCAATAAGCATCTTTCCCATTTGCTTACACACATTTAACATCATTTCCTATTAACTCAGAACAAGTACTGAGAAGAGAATGAAAACAGGCACAATAGTCAGTATTAATATATTGTGGATCATCTAAAGGTCTAAAAAATGATATCAAACTCCAAGTTGCTAATGTGTATAATAATCTAAATCAATGTTCTGTGATTTTTATACGTGCAACGGTGCAAAGTAGTTTAATTTTCATGTTAATAACAGAGCATGCCTTCTCCAAAGATCACATCTCATCCTTTTATTAAACAGGAACATAAAAATCCCAGACTCAAAAGTCACAATAAATGTCAACAAATTCAGAAGCAAATCTAAAATTAACAAATTTACAGCAAAATTCAAACCATCTTATTCAGATAGGAACAACTACCAATGGCCATGACTATAGATTAACTCTCTTACTGGAGCAGATTATGGATTGTGTATTCGAACTTCCATTGACATATGTCCTTTTTTTTTTCTTTTTCTTTTTTGACAACCTATTAATATATTTCTTGGCAGTATGAGCTATTGATGTTTTATCATGTGGGAGTGCCAAGTTTTCTTTGTAGAATATACCATGTACCTTACAGATATTTAGATATAATTTTGAAACTAAAAAATTGGAATTACATAAATCATTTCATGATTAGCTGATTAAAATTCAGATACGATACTTTAAGCATTATATTAATCATTACTCCAAATCACAAGGCATATTCTGCAAAGTTGAGCAAGTTCACAGAAATTCACACTAAAAAAAACATTGTTCACTCATTATTTCAGAAATCTAAATTGACTGAAAAAAACCGTTAAACCGGGTTTAAAAAAAATCCATGAATTTCGACAATGCACAAGAACTAATGAGTGGCAGAAGAACCAAATCTATAATAGCCTTCGATCCAAAATAATCACCAAAATCACAAAGTTTGATGGGTACGTAAGTTGCAACAAAAAATCACAACAAATGTCAGCAAATTCAGAAGCAAATCTAAAATTAACAAGTTTTTTAATTGATTCACCTCTATATGATACATAACAACATAAGGATATTACAGGTATATAGGAGACAGAATTAAGCATCAACAAATATTTTACCTACGGGGAAGATAAAGGGGTAAACAATATCAGAAATAAGAGCACAACAGAGAGGGGAAATACGTGGGGAAGCAGAGCAACTAAAAATTACCTACGGCTTGCACAGGAGAAGTGCCGGCGAAGCTTAGCAGTGGTGGAGGAGCGCCGGCGGTGGTAGGGCAATGAGACAATACGACGGCGGAGCTAGAGCCTTTGAAACAAGAAGACGGCGGCGGCGCTAGGGCACACAGAATACAACGGCAGTGCTAGGGCACGAACGAGACGGCGGCGCTAGGGCACGAAGGAGGCGGCGGTGGCGGCGGTGGCGGCGCTGGGGTACGAACGGGGCGATGACGGCGTTAGGGCAGCAATCCATGGCGAATTTCTTCAGCGAGGAAGCTCGACGGCGATGGAGAAGGATTGATCGATGGCGAATTTCTGCTCTTTTTCAAACTGCTCTTTTTCCCAATTCAAATTGGAAAATATTTTTCTTAGTGTAATTTTATATGTTTGTTATTGTTTTAAAATTGTTATTTGAATTCTTTTAAGTGTTATCAAAATATAATGATATAATTATTTTTTTTCTAAGTGTAATAAAAGTGGTAATTTAATTTAATAAATATGTTCATTCAAATAGTTAAATGTGAAGGTGTGCGTAAGTATTTTGCAGAATGTTGTCACGAATGTTGGCACAATCGAGAACAACACAGATGAAAATAAATGATCAGAAATACACAGCGGAAGTCTTAAACACTTTGCAAGATGGATATCAAAATTTTGTATAGACTATAAATAAGTCTATACTGCCAAACGGCGAATTATCACTAAATTGTTAAGTGATACAATCGGTGAAAACATAAGTCACACCGTGAATGGATCTACGTATATAGTGACTAGACAATGATCAATCTAACCTATCACTAATACATATAAAGACCCAATGTTGAGTGAAATGTTGGAACATTCACCAACGGAAGTATCGAGATAGAAACATACAATAAACTCTATAATCTATGTCAATAGACTATGCTAGATTATGTTTCTCTCAACTCCAAGTTTTAATCTTCATAGCAGCCGTGTATATATAGATAATCTGGACACTGTTAGTGCTTGAAGATAACTTCCACATCTCCCTTGAAAATAGGTAACTTCCATGTAACTTCCCCATGATCTTTATAACTTCTCTTCTCTTGCCTTTTCAATCTGAAAGAAACAAGACATTGAACAAGACAAAACGTGGGTTAAGGGTTAGTGGAAGTGGAAGGACGAATTCTGATGTTGTGACCAGAATGTTGGCACATTATGAGTAACACTTGTCACTAACATCAACAATCTCCCCCAATTCGGTCTTTCTACTGGAACACACCTGATGTTGTACCATTGTACAGAATGTGTACACAATAGAGATAAGTAAATTAACATCAAGTAAATGACATCTCATTACTTAGCCAAAAACGAACAACACTAAACATAAAACATCACTAGACATAAATTACGAACATAACATAGACTTAACATATAACTAAAACAAAAAGTAATACGTAATCAGAGCAATAAGATATAAGGACATATAACACAATATACGAACATTAGCAAATACTAGATTTAGACAAATAAATCAGAGCATAAAAACCAAAAGACATAAACTAAATAATCAACATACTAAACTACTCATAAGTTCATGAAAAAAAAAACGTATTCAGAACAAAACATACTTATACTATCATAAGTTCAAGGAAATTATAAAACACATAAACAGAAAATAAAATGAGTCTTTTACAAGAATAGGATAGAGCTTATAATGAAAATTAGGAGAGGAATGGGTTGTTCAGGTATAACAGCTGCATCTTCATAAGTCTGCACAAACTCCCCCTTTCTTCAAGCTCTTCTACTCTTGAAAGCTCCCCCTTACTCGGATCCTTAATGTCCCCAATCACCCAAATCATCATACAGCACACTGAGATCTTCATCATCCCAATCTACTGCATCTATCTTCTCAGCATCAACATCCATGTTTAAACTGTTAGGTCCATCAGCATTGTTGGTAGGAATTGTGGGCACATTATTCAGCACATTCTGGGTATCAGTTCCCATATCAGCATCAGGAGCTGCACTTGTCCCTGCTCCTGATATATTTGCATCTGGTCCACCATCAGCAGCATCCGCAGCAACCTATCCTCCATCCACGGCATCAGCAGATCCAGCACCATCATCAGTATCATTTGGTGCAACAGCAGGTCCCACTCCCCCTGTGACAGTAGAAAGGAGTGTTTTCCAGATCCTTTTGTGCATCTCAAGCTTGCTCAACAGACACTTGGCATTATAAATTGAATTCTCTGTCATAGCAATTTGATCGCGAATAAATTGCGGCTGCAATTGCGATATGTTGGCAGCGTGTGTGCCAACATCTCTCGCCACATCAGCTGGTTGATCAGCAGGAACTTCAACTTCGGGGGCATTTGGATCTCTGTAAGGCAGATCAATCACACGAGGACCAGTTCTCAGTACATGTGAGATCGCCAGACTTAGTGCAAATGAGCTGATAATCTCATTCTTCTCTCTCTGAAATCCTTTAGCCGAAATCAACATGTGAATTAGGCTAGGATAAGGTAGCAGCCCTTTGCTTGATATTCTCCCCGAATATGTCATCATATTGTCAAAGATCGTTTTTTCAAGATTGAACCTCCTAAGATGGCCAATCTTGTACATTAGGACAACTTGTTCAGATGTAAGGGTGGTTGTGTTCGATGAAGGCAGCCAATTGTAAATAATTAATTTGTGAAGAACACTGTAAAGGCTTGTCAAAACTGAGGAATTCATCATATACCTCCACACAGTAATCCTTCCTCCAGTAATTACAATTATCACCTCATCCAAATTATCCACCTGTGGATCCTCATCATCTCTAGTTTTTAAGAAAGAATTAATTATATCTGGAATCACCTCTATGCCTCTAAATGTCACTTTCCCATAGTGCTTTGAATTCACTTCAGAAACTCTTACTTTCAGATTAGCATAAAACTCATATACCCAATCAACTAAGTAAGGTGTAGCAAATTGGAGTGAATGCATCAAGGATCTATCAGTCAAATACCCAATCAGATTCATAGAGACAAAGTCATCCATCTTAATTATCCTTTCCCCAACTATCGACCTAGTTCTCAAAGTCCTAAATTTATCACTATCAACACCATGATAACTATCATCTGAATCAGAAGAAGACATATGCAGAGAGGAATCAGTATGTACCTCATCAGATTTTGCCTTACTAGCTTCTGATGAAGAGGACTCAGAGTCAGAGGATGATGTTTCCATTGGTGTGCTAGCATCTTTCGGCATATCCTGCGGTTCATTGTGCTTCTTGCTCCTTCTTTCTAAACGAGCAGCCATTTCCGCCAATGTTTAATTCATTTCAGAATCCTCAGTACTCCCCCTCGGGCTGAGCACCAGAACAGAACCTTGACCGCTAGTTTCCTTCTCTGGGCTTGCTTCTTTCATTTCCTCTTTGGAAGAGTCAGAGTCGAACACTTGAATCGGCTTTGAAGCAACACCATCATCGTATTTCTGTTTCTTTCCTTTCTCCAAGTAATCGACCCTTCTACCCATTGCTCTGTAAGAACGACTTTTCTGACCACGTCCCCTGGAGCTCGATGCTTTTTGACGAACAGATTCGAAGCGAGTAGTAAGCTCACCAGTGTCAGTCGAATCAGTTGACGGGTCATTCATTGGAGCATCTTGTGGTGACTGAGGTGGTGTAAACACGAGATGTTTGTACTGTTGAAAGTCCACCTCCGCATCTCCGACCTTGACAACAGGGTATATTGTCTGCTTAGTGAGGGTTTTAAACGCATAGACAATTTGATCAGCAGTGGCTCCTTCATCTAGCTCGACCGTCATAGGGTAGGTTTTGAGAACGGGGGCTTCGCTAGCTTCGCCGCCATCTTGATTTTGTGGCGTTCCGCCCAAAATCGAATTCTCAGTTGGTTGCTTGACGGGATTCTCAGCGTGGGTTGGCGATAACGGCACATCCATCGACCCAACCCTAATTGATGCGAGTGATGTCGGGACTGGTGCGCCAACACTATCGAAGACATTCTCTGCAGCCATTGTAGCTAGAAGTCGAAGGTTTCGTGAAGAAGATGAAGTAGCAGGAGAGGTAGAGTGTTTCGATTGTGAAGGTGAAGAGCCCTTTCCATCAGCCATGATAATTAATAACCTGCAAACACTATTCAAATTATATTAATTAAATAATAAATTTGAATATTAATAGGCTGAAGAAAAAAAAAATACCAAGAAGTATAATCAATAGCACCTTTAAACACTTGTGATAAATTTCGAAACAATGATATAATGTATAGAACACACTGAGTATTAAGGACCTTAAATAGGGAAGAGAAAGATTATAGAAGTTGTGAATACATCGGAGTTAACCGAATAAGATTTAATCACATCCCTAAGAAATAGGGCATTACCGAATGTTGGAAGTTTATTTCAAAGACATGCTAAAAACCGCTTAATTTAGATAAAATAACTGCACAATAAAATTATTAGACTATATAATATTGCTGGGAACAATTTAAAATAAATAAATCTCCATAAAATAATATTCGGAAATTTTCAAACTCGTGGAGGTAAATATACATATGAGAACCAGAATGTTATTCACTGAATGTCGGCACACACACTTCTCAACACAGTTTTTACATGATATAAATTTATTTGTGTTGCACTATATTTTGTTTTTCTCACTTATTCACATTGATCCATCTTTCCAGAAGAGATCATCGTAGTTGTCAGCTCCGTGTCCCATAATTACTCAATGGATTGTGAATAAATTGATGCATTCGAGTCACCTTTTGGAAAGAGTACATCGTAGTTGTCAACTCTGTGTCCCATAGTTACTCAGTGACATAGCATCTATTTGTGAGTTTATTTAATTGCATTTGAGAGAAGTGTGTCCAGGACAATATATATTAATTACAGGTTCTAATACTATTTACACAAGAGAGTTCAAAAACACTAAATATTACAATACTTAGACAAATTTAAATAAATTATTCTAGTGTTGTCACAACACACAGCAAATACAAGTTTAATTAGTGCATAAACCTAGAGATTTTCTAAGAGAAGAAAACCTCTCATTATCAAGGGCTTTAGTAAAAATGTCTACAATTTGTTTTTCAGTAGAAATGTATTCCAACTTTACAACTTCTTTTTCTACAAGGTCCCTAATGAAGTGGTGCCTTATACTTATATGCTTAGTTAATGAATGTTGCACAGGGTTTTTAGATATATTAATTGCACTTGTATTGTCACAATAAATAAGAGTATTGCTCTTCAAACCGTAATCATCGAACATCTTCTTAAGCCATAGAAGCTGAGTACAACAATTTTCCGTAGCTATGTATTCGGATTCAGCCGTTGATAGGGAGACACAATTTTGTTTTCAGCTATGCCAAGAAACAAGATTGTTACCCATGTAAAAACATCCTCCACTTGTGCTCTTTCTATCATCACTGTCACCTGCCCAATCTGCATCACTATAGCCAATCAAAGAACAATTAGTGTCTTTGCTATACCATATTCCATAATCGCATGTGCCTGCCACATGTCTAATAATCCTTTTAACTGAATTCATGTGAGATTCTTTAGGATTAGCTTGATAACGAGCACATAAACAAACACTAAACATGATGTCTGGCCTACTAGAAGTCAGATATAAAAGACTACCAATCATCGATCTATACAATGTTGGGTCAACATTTGTGCCAACACTGTCTTTACACAATTTTTGTGTCGATCCCATAGGTGTCTTCATGTGTTTAGCATTGTCTAAACCAAATCTTTTCACAAGATTTTTGGCATATTTATTCTGACAAAAGAAAATACCATCCTTGCATTGTTTAATTTGAAGACCTAAAAAGTAATTCAAGTCTCCAACCATCGACATTTCAAAGGTAGTGATCATTTCATGCATAAATAATTCAAGTATTTTCTCACATGTAGAACAAAACACAATGTCATCAACGTATTTGAGCAATCCTAATATCATTTTCAGAATGTTTTATAAACAAAATCCTATCAGCTTCACCTCTATAGAAACCGAATTCAACAAGAAAATCAGTTAATCTACCATACCATGCCCTAGGTGTTTGCTTCAAACCATATAAAGCTTTCTTAAGTTTATAAACATGATCAGGAAATTCATGATTTTCAAACCCCTTAGGTTGTTCTACATATGCTTCTTCCATAAGAATTCCATTTAGAAATGCGGCCTTAACATCCATTTGATGCAGTTTTATATCAATGTAACATGCAATAGCAAGTAATAGTCTTATGGATTCAATTCTAGCAACAGGAGCAAAAGTCTCATCAAAATCAATTCCTTCTACTTGTGTATAGCCTTGAGCAACTAATCTAGCTTTGTTTCTCACAACATTACCAGATTCATCAGTTTTATTTTTGAAGATCCATTTGGTACCAATTACATTCACATTATCAGGCCTAGGCACAAGTATCCAAACATCATTCCTTTCAAATTGATTTAACTCCTCATGCATTGCATTAATCCAATTTTCATCTTTCATTGCTTCATCAATATTTTTAGGTTCATTGAGAGAATGAAAACATTCAAAGTTCACCTTGTTGCACATAGAAGTCATATAGATAGATCTTACCACATGTCTTGCATCAAAACTCAATTTTCTCCTTGTTTGTACACCTGATTGTGGTTTACCTATGATCTATTGTTGTGGATGATTTTTGAGAATTCTGGAAGATGGTACTATAGCAGGATAAGACATAGTTCTGTTAATTTCTGGATGTTGAGGTGATGTTGCTTCTGATGTGGGCACATTTGTAGCAACATTCTCAATCGATTCAGAAATATCAGAACTTTGCATCTGCTCAATAAGATCAGTTACATCTTCTTCAATGGTATTATCTGCAAGACTTGCATTATCATCAAAAATAACATTCATAGACTCTTGAACAGTATCAGTCCTAAGATTATAAATCCTAAATGCTCTACTGTTTCTAGCATAACCAAGAAAGAAACCCTTATCACTTTTTGAATCAAATTTATGTAGTTGGTCTCTATCATTCAGAATGTAGCAAACACAACCAAAGACATGAAAGTATTTCAGATTAGGTTTTTTGTTATTCAAAAACTCATAAGGTGTTTTAGTAGAATTAGGTCTCAAATAAACTCTATTGGATATATGACAAGCAATATTCAAAGCTTCAGCCCAAAACCTTTTTGAAAGTTTCTTAGATAAAAGCATTACTCTAGCCATCTCTTGTAGAGTTCTATTTTTCCTTTCGGCTACACCATTTTGTTGAGGTATTTTAGGAGAAGAAAACTCTTAAATTATACCTTTGTCTTCACAAAAATTAGTAAATAGGTTGTTCTCAAACTCCCTACCATGATCAGACCTTATTCTTTTTACCTTAGTGTCATAAAAATTTTTAAACCGTTTATAGAGAATTTTGAATACTCCAAAAGCATCTGATTTTTCTTTAAGAAATTCAATCCATGTAAACCTTGAATAATCATCTACTATGACAAAAGAATATCTCTTACCACCAATGCTTTCAGTCTCCATTGGTCCCATTAAATCCATATGTAAAAGTTTGAAGCAATGTTTCGTAGTACAATGTGTCAACATTTCATGTGACATTTTGACTTGTTTACCACTTTGGCAGGATCCACACATATTTGGCTTACGTATGTGTAACTTAGGCAGACCTTTAACAGCATCAAATTTCAATAATTTGACAATATTCCTATAATGAGCATGTCCCAAGTTTTTGATGCCAAAGTATACTCTCATCAGTTTGAACATTAAATCATGCTTGATTCGAATCAATTAGTTAACAATTATCAACAGATTTATTACCAACCATGAGACAATTATCATCATTGTTTAACACATAGCATGAACTTTTATCAAACTTTACATGCAAATCATCATCACATAATTGACTAATACTAATCAAATTTGCAAGTAAACCTTTAACATGTAAGACTTTTGTCAAGTTTGGAAAACCAGGAACATTCAAATTACCTATTCCAATGATTTTACCTTTTGAACATCCTCCATATGTAACATTTCCACCATCATATGCTTTATAATCAGTGAGATAACTTTCCTCACCGATCATGTGTCTAGAACACCCACTATCAAAATACCATAGTCCCGGAACACATGCTTTTAAAGATGTATAGACAACATTACATACAAAATTTGACTTTTTCACCCAAGTAGATTTTTGAACAGATTTTTGAAAAGATTTTTGAACTGTCTATATTGAATGTTGAGCAGAATGTGGCAACATTTTCAAAGACATTTTAGCAAATTTCTTGTCCTGTCTCATTCTTAAACAGTTTGGTCATTTGTGACCTTCAGTAAAGCAATAATGACAAACTGCCTTCTTTTCAGATTCATTAATAAGTTTTTCAGGTTCATCAAAAGGTTTTTTAAACAAAACAGGTTTATTATTGCTTAAAAACTGAGTAATATTACCATCATAACCAAGACCATGTCTACTAGTGCTTCCAATTGTTAGTGCATCATCAAGTTTAACTGAACTTTCTGAATATCTTTTGAAATTCAGTGTTGTGCCTTTGAGCTGCTCTTTGAGGTTGCATATCTCCAGATCTTTCCTTGTTAGTATGACCTCAAGCTTTATCACCAAATTCTTTTGATATGACTCTTCAATAGTCATGTCCCTCAAGGCTTTCTGAGTGGATTCCAACTCCTTTTCAAGCTTTAAATAACTAGACTTACAATCTTCGCAAATATTGTTAGAAGTACCTGTTTTATCTACACAAGAACTGGAGAAACAATTAAATTCTGGAACTTCCAATGTTTCCTCAAATGTTGGCACATTTGACTCGACATCAGAATCATCCAGTAAATCATCAAGAGTATCATCATATATAATCATTGCAGAAAAATCATATTCTTCATTTTTATCAGAATCATCTTCACAGTCAGACTCATCAGTTAAGGTAGCATTGAAATTTACCATTTTTCTCAAAAGAGTGTTGGCACATTCATTAGCATAATGACCAAAACCAGAACATGCATCACATTTAACATTTTTCCTATATTCTGGATCATATTTGATCTTGTTACCTCTATCAAATTGCCTAGGTTGATTAATATTCCTATTTTTATCAGGCAATTGACGTGAACTACTAATCTGATCTCTATCTTGATTCTTAATTTGGAAATTATTTCTAAGTCTGTTTGCTCTCTTTTTCAAAAAGACATTAAACTGCTTAGTTAAGAAAGCAATGTTATCAGTATTGTCGGCACAATCATCAACAACATCTTCATTAGAATCTATTTCAGTAATAAACAGTTGTTTATCAGTACTTGAAGATGTTTCTCCTTTGAAAACAGAAATTTTCTTTTCAGATTTCTCATTATCTCTTTGAGAAAAATTCATTTCATACGTTTTCAAAATACTCACTAACACATTTTGAGTAATAGCGTCAGTGTCTTTAGCTTCCTCAATAGCACATATCTTAGCATCAAAACATTTAGGAACAGTTCTTAAGATTTTATGTACTAACCTTGTATTGGATATAGCTTCACCAAGTGCTTGAGATTCTTTGGAAATCTCAGTGATCCTTTCATTGTAGGAGGATATGGTCTCATCTTCCCTCATCCTTAGATTTTCGAACTTGGTTCCAAGCATCCGTAACTTTGTACTTCAAACACTCTCAGATCCTTCACAATGTTCTTCTAATCTCTCCCATGCATCTTTTGCAGATACACAGTTAGAAATTATTTTGAACATGGAAACATCCGTGGAAGTGAACAAGGCATTGAGTGCCTTTGAATTGAAGCTGGCCGTGGTCACCTCATCATTTGTCCATTCTAATTCTCTCTGGATTTGAGCTTCAGTATTGTCAGTGGCTGGAACTGTTGGTGGAGTCCATCTAGGTAAAACACTCATCCATGCACGTTCATCAATAGATTTGATGTACATGCACATCTTAGTCTTCCAAATTGCATAATTCGTACCATCAAGAACTGGTGGCCTAATTGGAGCTGTCATAGGATATTCCATCGCAATAAATCACACCAAACACAGGATCAAAACTCAGGATAACGAGTTCAATGGCTCTGGTGCCAATTGAAGGTGTGCGTAAGTGTTTTGCAGAATGTTGTCACGAATGTTGGCACAATCGAGAACAACACAGACGAAAATAAATGATCAGAAATACACAGCGGAAGTCTTAAACACTTTGCAAGATGGATATCAAAATTTTGTATAGACTATAAATAAGTCTATACTGCCAAACGGCGAATTATCACTAAATTGTTAAGTGATACACTCGCTGAAAACATAAGCCACACCGTGAATGGATCTACGTATATAGTGACTAGACAATGATCAATCTAACCTATCACTAATACATATAAAGACCAAATGTTGAGTGAAATGTTGGAACATTCACCAACGGAAGTATCAAGATAGAAACATACAATAAACTCTATAATCTATGCCAATAGACTATGCTAGATTGTGTTTCTCTCAACTCCAAGTTTTAATCTTCATAGCAGCCGTGTACTCTTAGTGCTTGAAGATAACTTCCACATCTCCCTTGAAAATAGGCAACTTCCATGTAACTTCCCCATGATCTTTATAACTTCTCTTCTCTTGTCTTTTCAAACGCATGACTTCGGTAACTGCCGTAAGTCTTCATTCTGAAAGAAACAAGACATTGAACAAGATAAAACGTGGGTTAAGGGTTAGTGGAAGTGGAAGGACGAATTCTGATGTTGTGACCAGAATGTTGGCACATTCTGAGTAACACTCGTCACTAACATCAACAAAATGTATTATTAAATTTTTTTAAGTATATTAAAAGAGTTGATTAAATTTAATAAAGGTGCTATTGAAATAGTTTAAAGTGCTATTTGATTTTTTTTTTTGAAAAAAAAAAAGTGCTATTTGATTTTTTAAAGTATATTAAAATTGTTAATTTTATTTAATAAAGGTATTATTCAAGTATTTAAAAGTGTTATTTAACTTTTTTTAATTGTATTAAAAATATTGATTAGATTTAATAAAGGTATTATTGAAATAGTTAAAAGTGTTATTTGATTTTTTATGTATTAAAAGTGTTCATTTAATTTAATAAAGGTATTATTCAAGTATTTAAAATTGCTATATGATTTTTGAAGTGCATTCAAATATTGAATATATTGTATAAAGGTATTATTCAAATAGTTAAAAGTGTTATTTGATTTTTTTTTAAAAATTGTATTAAAATTTTTTATTTAATTTGATAAAAGTGTTATTCAAATAGTTCGATTTTATTTTTTAAATTTGTTTCAAAAAAAAATTATTTTCTAAATTTATTAAAAGTACTAATTTAATTTAATAAAAGTGTTATTCAATTAGTAAAAAAAATTCTAAGTGCATTAAAAGTGCTAACTTAATTCATTAAATTAAAAGTGTTAATTAAACGAGTTAAAAGTGCTAATTTAAATATTTATATGTAAAAGTGTTAATTCAAATACATATAAGTGCTAATTCAAATACATAAAATTGTTATTTCAATGAATTGAAATGTGAGAATGATTAGACAATGGTCATGAGGCGTTGTATTTTCAGAGTTTTAGCAACACAAAATTACAACGGTTTGTAACCGTTGTCTATCAGCGCATAAGCTATTTCAATGAGAACGTTTAGACAACGGTCATGAGGCATTGTATTTTCTGAATTTTGGCAACACAAAACTACAACGGTTTAGAACCGTTGTCTATCAGCGCCTAAAAGTGGATCTACAACGGTTAAAGATAACTGTTGTCTTTCACTCTGATTTCGCAACGCCTTACTACAACGGTTGGCTAAAACCGTTGTCTATCAGCGCAAGAAAGCGCTGATAGACAACGGTTCGACTTTAAACAACAGTTTATTTACTTTAGACAACGATTTTTTTTTTAAAATCGTTGTCTTTTAGGCATTGTAAAATTCCATTTTTCTTGTGCTGGCTAATGCAATAATCTGTACATTTACTATTCTCCATTACCACCACACCACAATTTTTTCGCAAAATGTTTGTCTATTATTATTAATTGACAGAGGATAATGTGGGATGACACTCATAAAATGTTGAACGAACTGAGGTTTTTTTTTTGTATTGTACAAGTTAATTATGCTAATGATTGTTTGAATTATGTTCAAGTTCTCATAAAATTAGATTATTTGTGTGAATTGATTGCTGGGTTAGATTCGCAATCATAAAGTTTTGCTTTATCAATATATTTGACTCATTTAGGACAATTGAACACAAATCGTTTATTTACTATTTCACTTTTGCAACCTATTTTTAGCAAGAAAAAAATTGGGCATAACAAATTATATGTATAATGTAAGTATATGCAATAAAAATTTCTACTACTACTTGTTAATAATTACTCCCGCCTATTCAAAATATATGTTATTTTAGATGAATGCACATATATTAAGAAAATAATTAATTTTCTATTATACCCTTAATAAATGTTTAACTTTTAATAAAAGTACACATTTTTTCTAAATATTATAATAAATTTAGGCATAAATTTGGAAGAAATGCATTTAATTTGCATAAAAAAATATAAAACGTCATCTAATTTGCAAATAACATGAAAGGTCAAAACGATATTTATTTTGAATAGAAGAGAATATTATTTTTTTCGAGAACTTATTAATAACTATTATAATATAATGTGCAACGCACGTGGTAAACAACTAGTTATATAAACTAACAAATCTCCTTCTTTTCATTGTTCTGATGCTTAAGATCCTCATATATTAGGATGAAGAGGGTGCAGCTGCATTAAACTTGTACAACATCATGCAATGCTTAATTTTATGGCCCAGGTTATTTCCACATACCAAACTTCAGAGTACACAAACTTATACAAGGCAACACACTTTTCATCCAAGTACACACCCCCAAAATCTCATAACTACCCTCCCACTAACCACGATCCTGTGCACGTAGTTAACGTTCAAAAATGGTACACCCACTATAACATAGTATACCTCCCTCCGTTGCTCGTTCCCCGTCATTGCCGTTCGCCGTCGTTCTGCTCGCCGCTGCTATTCATGGCTAAAGGTTAGTATATTGTTTTTGTTATTTGAAATGTTTAGTTTTTGCTATGTATGTATGTATAATATATTTACAGTTTTTGTGCTATGTTGTATAGTAGTTTCTTGTAGATGATATTTTATGAAAATTTTGATAATTCATGTTTGGGTACAATCAATTTTTATGTTTTAGGGTTCATAAATGTTGGTTTTTTATTAAATTTATTGCCTAAATTTGATGGGTTGCAATGTATTGATCGAATTGTGGGTTGAGGTGAATGAAACTTGCTTGAAATCTAGAAAATGCATGATCGAATCTGGTTTATCGCACAACGCACTATTGTTCGGATTTTTTTTCGAACTTTTATCTGTTGTTCAGATCTTTACGTTCGCACATTTATAATTTGTTCAAAAAAAATTGTCGCACATTTTGTCTTTGTTCGAAAAATTTATTTCGCACATTTGATATGTTTTCGAAAATTTTGTTCGCACATTTGCTATGTGTTCGAATTTTATGTTTCGCACAACTATTTTTCTGATATTTTGGCTCTCTTTACTTAGCAGATGATGAATGTGATAAACGGACTCGTCCTATAGCCTCTTATAGGCGTAGAAAACACCTCAAGCGTACGGGTGACTTGGACCCCGAACCATAACCCATAGAAGAGGTGCCACAACCTGCACAAGAGGTGCCATAACCCGTAGAAGAGGTGCCACAACTCGTAGAAGAGGTGCCACAGGTTGTGGAGGTTCATGTTGAAGAAGGTGATCAAGGTGACGAACTAGAGGAGGAGGGAGGTGATGATGATGATGATGATGATGATGAGGAGGAGGAGGAAGAGGAGGAGGAAGAGGAAGAGGAAGAGGAGGGAGGTGATGGTGATGAGGGTGAGGAGGGAGGTCAACCGGTTGAAAATGTTCCCACTCCTCCACTGCTCCCTTCCTTCCAAGATCATGTGGCACGACACATATGGCAGCGAGTGGAGAGGAAAGGTGTTGAGATGCCACAGTCATACTGTCAAACTCCGTGCTTGGGGGTTTGATGATGATGATGATGATGATATACCCACCCCCGATAGTAGGTTATTTCGCAGTATGATCCGTAGATCAAAGTTGTTTCACATCGTTCATGGAGCATACAAGACGCCGAACATTAACTTGATCACGGCATTTGTTGAAAGGTGGCATCCGGAGATAAATTCATTTCACCTTCCTTTTGGTGAAATGACCATCACTCTGGATGACATGTCATGTATTACTGGTCTTCCGGTTGATGGAACCCCGGTGCAACCTACAAGTGAAGATAGAGTGATTAGCACCGAATATTTGGAAACTTTATTGGGAAAAAGTAGTAATGAAGCAAAACAGACAAGAGGTGGTAGACGTGGCTCGTCAGTAAAGTTGACTTGGTTGAAGGATATGTTTATGCCTTTGATGAGATCGGATGACCACGATGAGGTACAATACGCAGCACGAGCTTATGTGTTGTACATGTTTGATACCGTTTTATTTCCAGATAAAATGGGTACCCGTGTAAACACATCGTGGTTGAAATACACCTCAGATATGAAGGCATTTGGAGAATATGCTTGGGGAGCCGCCGTACTAGTCTACCTATACCAACAATTGGGTAGGGCATCGCAATTCAAGGTGAAGCAGATAGGTGGCTATCTCACTTTACTCGAGGTAAATCATTAGTATTTGATAATTTTAGTTGTTTAAATTATTCACTATTAATTTGTTTGTGATCATTGTTATTTTACAGGCGTGGATTTATTTGCATTTTCCATCTTTGATTTTACCACCACAAAATGCAAATTTCAGATACCCTTCGCCTCTTTCAAGCATGTATTCACCGGAAGCACACACAGGTGCAAGATTGGATCGTGTTCGCGACTTTAGAGAGCGTCTAGATGTGTTACAGCCCACTGAGGTAGTATTGTGTTGTTTTAAATTTATTTAGTTGTGGCACTTGTGTAATTTAATAATGATTGGAGTTTTGCAGGTTAATTGGACTCCATATCGTGCACTCAGAGATCATTACCCGTTCAATCCTGTCTCGTATTTTTACGGATGTATTGTTTGTGGCGATATTGTGGAGCCGTACATGTCGAATAGAGTCCTAAGGCAGTTTGGGTACGTACAAAGTATTCCCGAAAAGCCTCTTGTTACGGGCGTCAAGCGTACAGGGTCAGCAAATAAAAGAATGAGGGCACTTTGGGGTGCAATTGGTCAAAGTTTTGCCACGTGGGATGCTCATTTATTGACCGATGCAAGACTTGGTGAAGAATGTGTCCGTGATGATGGCGACTGCACTAATGGATACCTCGATTGGTTTATTGCGAATGGTCGCCCCTACATTGCGAACTCTGATAACATGAATCTTTATCTACATGATCGTAGACCTCAACCTAAAGTATCAGACGTGGATACTGCAAAACAAGAGCTAAAGAAGCTTTTATGCAAGTACGACCACGACGATACGTTGACTTTGTGTGAGGCCATGAAGAAAGTTGAAGAAGTGATCCATATTCTTGGTGGAGAAGGCGAGACGGGATCATCCTCACATAGGGGTCGTAAACGAGATGTTGAGAGTGTAGAGAGGGGTCATCGTCACGTAGAGGGAAGAAAAGGAAGACATGATTGATGATGTTATTATGTATATTTTTTGTTGAAGTATTTGAATTTATTAGATAATTAATGGATTTTATGTGTTAGTTAGTTAATGGATTTTTAAGTGTTAGTTCGTTAATGGATTTTTAAGTGTTAGTTTGTGGATTTATGTGTATTTTTTTTTTAAACTATGGTTTATGGATTTTGTGTGTCATTTTTTGTCAAACTATGGATTTTACAGTGTTTCTCAGGATTTTCCCTCTGTGCGAAACTTTTTCCCGAATATCTGACCAATGTGCGAAATTTAATGTCGCACTTGTACATCAGGTGCGGTTCAAATTTTTTGCACACGACATTTTCAAGTACACACACTTTGTTCCAAATATTTGTTCAAACATTGTGCAAATGTGCGGTAAAACCTTTCGCACAAAGGGATTTCCGAATTTCTAAACTTTTTTTTACAAGTACACACACCCACCCTTGTGCGAAATATTTATTTGAACACTGTAATAATGTGCGAAAAAATGTTTCGCACAGAGGGAAATCCGAATTTCTTTTTTTCACAAGTACACACACCCTTGTGCGAAATATTAGCTCGAACACTGTGGTAATGTGCGGAAAAATATTTCGCACAGAGGGAAATCCGAATTTCTAAACTTTTTTTCTCAAGTACGCACACCCTTGTGCGAAATATTAGTTCGAGCACTGTGGTAATATGCGGAAAAAATTTTCGCACAGAGGAAATCCGAATTTCTAAAATTTTTTTCACAAGTACACACACCCTTGTGCGAAATATTAGTTCGAACACTGTGGTAATGTGCGGAAAAAATTTTCGAACGGTCTGTGATAAGTTTAAAAAATCTACTTCTTTTTTTGTTTAGACTAACACCTGTTTCAAAAAAATCTTACCAAGCACAATCATCCATATATTCATATTTATAGTAAAAAAGAAGTACAATCATCCACAAAAAGAAGTTCAATCATTCACATTTTATCCTAATCTAGGGCACTTTTTCATTCACATTTCATCCTAATCTACACAACTTTTTCATTCACCATTCATCCAAGTTGTTTGTTCTCGTAAGCCGTAAGCCAACCATTAGCAATAGGTAGGTGGAAATCATACAATTCGTTAGCTATTTGCGGCAACGGGCATCCGACACCAAAAAACACCTAATATTTCAAAAAGTTAATTAATTGAACACATTTAAAACCAAAATAATGCATAAACAATTAAGCAAAATTATTACCTGGACGAAATGATTCTCGTTGATTAATGCACCCACAATCGTTTTTGGACCTCTTGGCATAGCTTTCCTTAAAGGGAGGTACGTCAAATTTATCCGAGGATCAAGCACCACAAAGCACACATTGTATGTCGTCGCCACAAGATGTTCTATTTCGGGCAACGTGAACCAATGCTCCTTCTCGGCGAAACTGTCGTAACAATTAAGCATGTGCATAATTCGTGCAACTCCACCATCTTCCAGAAAGATTCTCTCATACAACTTAACATTCTTTGTCAATTCAACAGTTAAGTCCTACCTCACCTTTGCCCAGTTGTCCTCGCCAAAGCCCATCAAATCAGCAACACACCGGTAACCGCAGTGCCCGTCACCCTTCACATTCTTCATATCAACAATATAGGGATGATACTGTACTGGAACACCACTAATCAACTCCATGCCCTTCGTGTGTCTAGTATGACGGCGGATTACCTAACACAGTAAAATGTGAATCAATACATTTTTTTCATAACAATAAAAATGTCAATAATAAATAAAATTTAAGTTTTACCGGTTGTTTAACGGGGAGGCCCCTCTTCTGGAACACAACGGATGGTTACGAGTCATCCACGTCAATAAATATCGGCTTTTGTTGCACCGAGAAACTTTCAACCATGGACTCCTTTATCTCAAACAAGCTCAGCTCTCGTTTCGTGGATGTCTTGTCCTTCTTCGCCTTTCTTTTGTCCATCTTCGGCCGACCGCGTGTGTTCGTCTTGGGCGTAGGTTCTACCAAGTCGGTAGTGCCGGGATTTGCAAGCTCTTGCATTCTCCTCAAATATAGCAATTGTTTCTCCACGGAGTAGCTGTCATATACCCGAGCCATATCACCTACGGCATCCCCAAATCAAGATCTAAATGTTGTAGATCCCATCAACTCAATAACTTCCTCCTCCACCTTCCGAGCCTCCATGTCCAACTTCCTCCAAAAACAGCCTAGCGAATTCGCAGGTAATGGCTTATCACTCAACACGTATTCTTCAATCTGATGGGCACATGGTAAGCCATAGACCTTTCGCAGAATGTGACTGCACTCAACCTCCCTATATCCCGGAGTCTTAACAACCTTGATCTCTTCCAATAACAACTACATGGCAACTATAGACACCACACCTCTCAAGTAGTTAAAGAAATTTGAGGAGAACCTGTGTTGGGCAACGTTCAAACTCTTCTTGAATGAGGCTTTGATCGAAACGTGACATGCATTAAACAGTGCATGAGTTTTAGTCCAGCATGTCTCAAAGTTTCCCATTGAGTTTACCAACAATCTCTTCAGAGTCGAATGATGGCTTTCAACCCTACGATTGACAATGAATATATATATTAGTAATTTTAATAATATGTAAGATTCTTAAAGAATAAAAATTAGTAATTTATCTCATACCGATTAGTGGTGGTGTTGCCGTAATGCATCACCTCATTAGTCCATGCCCGAATGAACCTCTCTTTATATGGATCGATCCACTGGTTCATCACATAGTTCATGGGCTTCGCTGGAAATTTCGAACGAAATACACCAACAGCTTCTTCATACTCAGCCTCAGTATCGTCTCTCCACAAATCATTGAAGTGGCGGTAGAATATGTCCCACTGTTTTTTGGACCTGAACATCTCCCTGCACTTAGCCAAAACATTGCGATCAATGTGAAAAGTGCATAAGAAGTGTTGGGCCTCAGGAAAATGAACCGCTACGGCATTCATAAGAGCCTTCTCATGATCTATAATAATCACAGTGGGTAAAGAGGTGTCTCCCAACAACCCCTGAGCAATCCAAGTGTCCACTGATAATTATTCTCTTTCTCTGCAGTAAGATAGGCCGATGATACCGAAAACGTCAACCCAGTGGAGGTCACTCCAACAATCTCAAGATATGGTAGGCGATACCGGTTGGTGTTGTACGTGCAATCAATCATGAGCACCTTCGGGAAGGCATGCACCAAATTGAGGGAGACGGGATGTGCAAAAAACAACTCCTCCAACGAGTTTGTCTTCTCGCATCTTCTTGAGCTTTGAAAATATTTATTCTCCATCAATTTTGTCATCAACTGCTGAAGCTGAGTCCGTCCACACCACTCGCGTACTCTATACTTGTGTCTGGCATTGTAAATATGACGGAGTGTCGAGTGATTGTGCTTATTTTTCTTCTTCAACGATTCCAAAACAATCTTGGGGGGAGCGTTACACTTGGATATATCAACAACAAATTTCTCTTATGTGGGAGTTAGACGGCCGACATATGAATGACCCTCAAGATATCGAGAAATGGGGTGATTATGCGTCCCACATCTAACATCAATGCACCACTCGGATTCACTAACTTGCCTGCCCCTCAAGTTAAACGGACATCCACATTTCTTTGTCCCCGTGATCCTTCCCGTAGTAAACTCGTCCTCCTTATACTCTTCATCATCGTCATCTCCTTTGCTCGACTTCTTCTTTTTTCTTTTCGGCTCAGGATGACTAACCTTCTTCTTCTTTTGTCGATAAACTCCTGACCGCTCACAAGATAGCCAAATGCGGGCCTTTTTGTTCCCACTACCGTTGTCCGAACGGTTTATAACAACAACTATGTTGTGCTCTTTACCAACACGCTTTGCCCAGTCAATCAATTCATCTCAAGACTCGAAGAAATTATGTGTTGTGAAGACGCTGGTATAATCCATTGTAATATCAAAACTTGTCTCTTCCTGACCTTAACTTTTGACCTTTGGCATTTCCCTTTGGATATCATCATCTTCATTGTCATCGGGGTAATAGTCTTCATCGGAAAAGAAATCATGGTCGGGATGACCAGGGTAATTTTCATCCTCAATATCATCTCCCAAACTATGAAAAAAAAAGGTTGAGAAACAGTTGTGCGACAAAAACAGTCGAACAAACACAAGCTATGCAAAAATTATATCCGAACATACATCACAAGTGCGGAGAAATTTTATCGAACAACGATGTGCGAAAAATTTATTCGAACCTTTAAACAAAGTGCGACAAATATTTTTGAACACGAAACACAATATCGAAATGTGCGAAATTTTATTTCGAACACAGTGTGCGAAAATATAATTTGCACATAAGCAATATGTGCGAAAAAAATAATCCGAACAAAGAGCAAATATGCGATGAACCAGAGTCGAAAATTTCAAACCCGTCACCTTCAATGAAAATCGGTGCCAACGTTCAAATACACGTAATATGATAATGTAAATGCATATTTTGAATATAAACTACTCAACAAATCATTCTAGAGCACCAAAAACACAAAAAAATGCAAGAAAACCCTAGGTATAAATCAAACAGTGAAATAACCGAAATAAAAACTTACAACAACATATTCTTCATCACTTGAAGTCCCCATTCACAGCCAAATACGTTCGTCACGTTTCTTGGTCGCATTTCCCGGATTCACAGCGACATACGTTGGGGTTCTTGGAACAAAAAAAATTGGGAATGGAGACGTACGTAAGGGAGCGCTGCAACGTTTGGTATGGGGTGTGTGTACTTGAAAAACGACCGTTGTGCACATTAAGGGTAGGTTAGTCATTTTTACTGTGGTTTGGTTAGTTTTTTTTTTCCAGGTGTGTGTACTCTGAAGTTTGGTGTGTGGAAATAACCTGGGCCTAATTTTATTTCAGGTGGTTTGATGTCAACAAAATATTTGAATGACTCGATACAAGCTATGAAAAAACTGCAGATAAAATGGCTTTTTTTTTTGTTAATTACAATTTTCAACTTGTACTATAGTGCATTTTACAATTTGTAACTTGTATTATATTTTGTAACAAATTGCAATTCGTACTATATAAAATTGATAGATTGGTACCTCAGATACAAATTTTGTTCTTTTTTCCAGCCAAATTAGGGATCGATTCTTTGTCAGAAATTAAATATTTGGTAAAAAAATAATTAATAAACCTAAGAGGACATGTATAACCTTGATCAAATATAATTTGGCTGGAAAAAAGGAACAAAATTTGAGTTGAGATACTAAATCTCTCAAACTTTATATAGTATAGGTTGCAATTTGTTACAAAATATAATACATGTTGCAAATTGTAAAATGTGATATAGTACAGGTTGTAAATTGTAAAATGTGATATAGTACAAGTTACAAATTGTAATTAACCCTATATTTTTAACGTATAATCCTCCTATATACTAATAGGGAGTTTTTTTTTCTTAAGTGTCGTTTATTGTGCGTTTTGCTTATGTGTCAATTTTATGTGTTTTCATTATCACATGTCGTCTTTTGTGAAGTCTATTTATATTTGTGTACATGTGGCAATTATATATTGCGTTTATAAAAATTAGTAGAGTAAAGATTTAAAACTTGAAACTTTTATTGAGTAATTATGATGTTTACAGCTAAACCAATTCATAAATATTTATGTATTTTGAAAAACTCCTTTATTTAACTTCGGTCTATAAAAGTGTATAAGATTTTCGTTGTAATCATATCATATTATGTTTTATCTTTATTATATTTGAAAAAGTTTAATAATTATAATATTAAATTTCGAGTATTTTATATATATATATATATATATATATATATATTGATTGAATTAAATTATATTACATATATATGTATACATATAAATATTATTAAAAAATCCAAATATAATTATGAAAAAATTACTATCCACTATAATATATGTGCCAAAATGACTCTCAACTACAACCTTTTAATAAAATTACTACCAGCTACAAAATATACCCGAATTGCCCCTGATTTTGAATATGTGGACCTTATTTCACTATCCCCATCTCATTTCTCTCCCTCTCTCACTCTCGTCGCCCCCAGCCCCAACCAAAAAACCCTAATTTCCACCTCCGACGGCGAATGCTGCCATCCCCACCGCCCACCGCTACCCCAACGCCGACGACGTCTCCGCGTCCATCGCGATGCCACCGTGCACAGCGACCACTGAAAACAAAGACGCACAGCGACGCACCCCCACCGCGATGGCAATGCACCCCCATCGTGATGGTGCTCTCTCCCGACGGGCGAATCTGAGAGGCGGGGGCCTGGAGCGTCACGCAGCGGCTAGGTGCGTTGGTGGTGGTGTTTGGCAGTGTACGACGCTTGCGACAGCAACGACGATAAATGGTGAAGGGCGACGACGGCGTCGCCAGATCTGTGAAGGTGGGCAGCGTGAAGTTCTGCGCAGCCAGAATGGAGGATTGTGGATCTGTGCGGCGGCGATCTGGGTGTCGCACCGCGATGGCGGCGAACTGGTAGTTGTCGGCGGTGGTGTGGCAGATGGAAACTACTGTTAGTGATTTGGGTTGCTGCTGGTAGTGATTTTGTGCGCGTTTTCTGCTGAGAACGATGGTGGGTGAACTCCTTGTGCTTGCTCTGGCACTGTAAAGAAGAATTTAAAAGCTGCAAGCCTCTGGAGACTCCTTGTGCATGCTCTGGCACTGTAATTTCAAGTTTGCTCATAGAGATTACGTACAGTGATGGTGCGATGAAAAGGGGAATACAATAAGGTTTCTGTTGTTTGATTTTTCTTTTCTTATTCTTTGTGTTTTTCTACTGGAAGTTGTTGTTTGTTCTGCACATGTGCAATAATTTGCAATAAAGTTGTTGTTGGTCCCACTTAGTTGAGTATCTTAAAGGAAACTCGAACTAGCCTTCTAGGAAAAATCCAGAAGGGAGGGTTGAATAGATTTTTCAGATTTTACAAATCTTTCAAAACTTCTTCAAAACACCAAAGTTACACAGCAGAATTCAATTTTAAACTCAACTTTATACAGATCAAAAGCACACTGATATTTAGTTCTAACTTCAATTCTGAAATTAATCTTTGATTGATAAATTGAAATTGAAAGAAACAGATAAGTAAAGTAAAGCAATAACGAACACCAAGATTTATAGTGGTTCGGATTATGAATAATCCTACATCCACTCTCCTTCTCCAACTTGAAGAAGGAACTCTGCTTACCACTTACTTTCAATCCAACTTACAGCTTACAACTTACACAGATCTTCCAATCTTCAAACTCTTAAATTCTTCTCTGAAATCTAACTATTACAGTGAGTATTGAACTTTGAAGATTACAAGTAAAGTGTTTTATAAACACTTAGAACTTTTTGAAAACTCTTTTGAAAAACTTGTGAATTGATTGTGAAGATAGAAATCTGAATTGTGAATAATGTGTAAATTGTGTTGTGTTAATTATGTTTGAAAAATGAAAACCTAGACCTATTTATAAGTCTGAAAAGACAGTTAGTTTGTTAGTCAGTTCTAACAAACTAAAAATTGCTTAACAAACTTAATCTTGAAAACTGCTCTGCTCCTCAACTGATTTATCCTACTCGTCTGCAACTGACTTGGTGAAGACTCGCCTTTCTTATTCTACTCAGCTTGTCTTGACCTCGTCTGAGCTCTACATAATTGTCTCCTGCAGATGACTAGGCTTGAGTTCGTCTCCAGATGACTTGCACCTTTCCAGTCGTCAGCTGACTTGTCCAGTCCTTGACCTAGTCTGATCAACTTAGTATCGGAACTTGATCTCAGCTGTTCTTCATAGTCATCTGATCATCTGGGTTGATCTTTTTAACTCATCAAAACCTTTCTTTACCTAACAATTTCCCCCTTTTTGATGAAGTTAAAACCTACAAGGAAGACACACACTCACAGCTGAAGTTAGTTAAAGTTAATCAAGATTTATCAGATAGGCATATTAAAACACATTCACACTTTGAATCAGATTCATCCAAGTTAAAGCACTCAATTCACACTTAGAAAGCTTTTAAGAAAGTATTCTTATGTCTTAAGACTTTTTCAAAATATTTAGACTTAGTAAAAAGAATTTAAGTTTTAGAACTTAGAAAATTTTTAAAGACTTAGAAAAATTTTAAGACCTAGAAAATTTTTAAGACTTAGAAAATTTTTAGACTTAAAAATTTTTTAAAAAAAAATTTAAAGTCTGAGATGAAAATTTTCTTAAAAAAAAAATTCTTAAAACAATAAAGAAAGCCTTTAAAAACAAGACAAGTAAATCAGATAAGATTGAGTATATTCACAACAGATTTACCTGTTACAAAAAAAATAAAAGATAAGCAAAAGAAGATAAGACAAGAAAAAATCCTTTGATCAGATTCCCCATTGATAGGCTTCTGGAACAGCCAGCCAGGTGAAGACTCGTCTTCTTAGTGCTTTCAGTTCCTCTTCACCTTTCAGGCCTGATTCCACTTCAGCCTTGGCAACGATGCCTTTAATCCAGTTCATGTCTACTGAACCGTCGGGGTTGGTCTTGGGTCTGCCCGTTTCATAAGCTGGAGCGCATAAATCGGCATTGAAGATTTTATCAGCTTCGTCGATCAGTCGATGATAAAGGTTGGCATCTTCTTTTTCGATCCACTCATGCCACCTAAGGTCTTCGTCCTAGGCTGAAGAATCAGAGCCTTTCAAGATGTACCAATGGTACATCCATCTGGCATCTAAATTCTTTTCTTTATATTCTTTGAACCACTCCCCTGCGACGACCTTTGGAGGATTGAGTGTACAGTGGAAGGGTCTGAACTCCGCTTCATCTGCCCCTTTCATCTCCCATTTCCTGACCTCCTTGCTCCATCTTATCTCCAGACCCTTGTTCTTCTTCTTCAATCGCTTCCTCTCTCTTTCACCATACCAGGCCTTTTCTTGCCTCATTCTGCGAATCTGTTCTTCTGAATGATTCGAGTAGTCAGGCTCTCTTTTCCTTTTCTCAGTCAAGGTGGATTTGAGACTAAGGGCTTTGACTGGAGTGGACTCCTCGATCATCTTTCCTTTCCCTTTTCCCTTCACCTTAGCTGGTTTTTCTGTTTCTTTTATTTTGGCCAATAGCTGGGCAGATTTCTCTTCCTCTTCCTTCTTCCTTCTGTCCTCATCCTCCTTAAGAGCTTCTTCCAGCTGGCTAACCCTCAGCTGAAGTGCAGTCAGCTCATCAGATTTGAGCCGAACATCTTCCCTGGCTGCATTCAGCTCAGCTGTACTGGCCTTAGTGCCAACTTCTTTCCTGGTCTCTTCTAGGGCAGCTGTGAGGGTCCGCTCTCTTTCTTGTACCTCATTTTCCCCCTTTTTGACTTCATCAGCTAGGGTAGTCAGCTTCGTCTCTAGATCCTTGCACTTAACACGGAAGTCTGACTTATCCAGAGCTAATGAGTCAACTACAATGGCATTGTAGTCGGTGACCTGATTCCTCAGCCCTTGCACCTCCTCCTCCAAAGCCTTCACTTTCTCAGCCAAGACAGAGTTAGTAAGAGTTGTAATTTTTTCAATTAAATTTACCTCTACTTCCCTCATGCTGGCGATCATGGTCTCCGTGACTGCCTTCACCATCTTCTTTGTCTTTCTCTTCATCTTTTTAGAGAAGGTTTGTTTGATCTTTTTCTCCATTTGAGCAACAATAGATAAGATAGCTGATGTTAGGCTTAGGTCATTGTCCTCCTCCGCAGATGAGGATTCAGACGAGGAAGAAGTGGGGGTTTGGGGTTCAGATATTTGAGGTAAGGGGATTGGTGAGCTCATCTGGATATCCTCGAGAAATGAGTAAGAAGGGATCTCAATTTCCGGAAGGGGTGAGGTTTGTGTTTGTAGAGGGGTGGATGTTTGTGTTTCAGATATGGAATGGTAGATGAGGTTGGTTGTTCGAGTTGTGGAATGGTGGATAGAATGGGGGTGGATTCAGGTTGGGTGGGAGTAGAGGTGGTTTCGGATGGGGTTATGGAGTTGCCCAAGGGAGATTGGGATAGGGAGGGAGAAGAGTTGATACCTTCCTCCTGGATGGGGGAGAGTGCAGCTTCCTTTGCTGGAGATGGAGGAACTTCAATTTGTCCGACCTCCGCTGCAATGTTGAGGACCGGTACCTCCTCAGGAAGTAGTGTTGAAGACACTGTCTGCAGACCAGAACTGCTGGAGGATTCGGAAGCTTGCGACTTCGTCCGAGTCCTCCTCTGAAGGATAAATTGGTTGTCCTCATCAGAGTCCTCGTCCGAAGGCTGACTGGTAGTGGCAGCAGATGACTCTTCTGAAGCTTTCTTTTCAGAAGCTTTGACTAATCTCCTCCTTGATCTCCTCCTAGGAGACCTTGCCTCGGCTGCTGCCTCCTCAGTTGTCACTACGACCACAGCTGGATCCTTGGCTTGAACAGTTTCTCGTCCGGTCTCAGGTACCGGTTCTACAGCCTGCCTCCTAGCCTCTTCTGCTGCTGCTGCTGCCCTTTGCTCCCTTGCGGCATCTGAATCAGGCATTCCTCCCAGCTTCTCATTTTTTGTAAGTATTCCCTTCTGTTTGGAATACTTCTTCGACCCAACTCCCCAGTCAGCTGCTCGATTCAACCCTTCGATCAACACAGTGATTTTGTTGAACAAGCTGACTGTAGAACTTACCACCCATCCTTCTTCAGCTGATTTAAAACTAAGCCTTTTTTTCTCTTCCTTTAGTTTATGAATCAATAACTCTACCCAGTTTGCCTGCACTCCATCCAGAATTGTCCTCATCACACACAATTTGGGTTTGCTTAACCCATCATGCGAGCTCTGTTCTCCCAATACCGACTTTGTCACCATTGTCATCAGTAAGCGAAACCTCCTTCTCAGTAGATTATTCTTCAAGTCTCTTTGGGTCCCTCTGTAGGTAACCCTTGCCATCAAATCGAACGATTTTTCCCACTCGTCCTCCTTGTATGTCAAAGGATTAACTCCCTCCATTGATGTGTTCAGAATTCTTGCAATATTCTCTCTGGAGAAGGAGAGAACATTTCCATCGACTGTTGTATCAAACCCCTCCTGGGTATCCTTCATGTTGGCTAAAAACTCTGCCCCAAGCAAATCCACAGTTCTATTCTGGGGTGATTTCATCGACATGAATCCCCTTAATCTAGATGCTTCCAATAGTTGAAGGATTTCTGTAGATTCTCTGTCCCGAGTGGTTTCGAAATCCACATACATTTCTGCTTTCAATTTGCTTTTGAATGTTTCTTCATTCATTTTAAAACCAGATGTTTTCAAAGCAATATATGTGGGTTTCTTGGTAGTTTTTTAAGAAGAAGCCATGGTGAACAGTTGAGAATTTGAGAGATTTTACAGGGAAAAGATGCTGGAATTTGTAAAAGTAAATTTTGAAATAACGAAGGTAAGTTTTTAAATCTAAAGGAGAGAGAGGGAAAAGAATGGAAGATGATACGTGGCACGATCTCAAGAAACAATTTTTAACCGTTGATTAATGAAGGCGCGTGAGATATATCAACGGTTCTGCGAAAAAGCCGCTTCGAATTCAGGCGCGTGGCATCGATGCGTCTTAATTTGTGTAAAAGTAACCGTTTATCCTACGGATTAGACGGCTAATAGGTTTGCTTTATGCAGAGGTAATTAGTATATCTGACGTAAGCCAAAATATACCTTTCTTTGCATAAAGGTTTCCTATTTCAGACTGGGTTTTATCAGACTTGATTAAAAAAATGACCTTATCTTATATTCTTAAGAAATTCCTCCGAGTCTGATTTTGAATAACACAAAATTTTAATGTCAGAGATTGAACACAACATTTTCAATTCAAGAATTCATCAAGATTATTTGAAAACTAACAAGGTTGGGAAAGTTATTTTGAAAACAACATTTTTCAAGAAAATGTGTAGATAAAGGTGAGGTATTTTCAGATTAGAGAGTTTTAGAACTGATTTATAAAGGCTAGTACACTTGTTCCTGCAAACAAACTCATCAAAACTATTAGTAGCTGAGGTAGATCAGATAGGGTGCAGATAGTCGTCTGTTTTTCAAGGAATCAGGTGACTATTGTGCCCTAGTCTGATTTACCGAATGTCAGATAAGTAATCATCACGTCAGATAAGGTCAATATGACTAATCCTTGATTCTTGATTCCTAAGAAGGAAATCAATGATATCAGCTACCTGATTGTCCTTTGACTCATATCTAGTCTGATAATTCTTTCTAGACATTTATTTAAAGAAAAGAACGAAAGAAATAAGGAAAACAATTAACAGATGCAAGCAATGATAATAAAAAATCAGCCAATGATGCATCAAGTAATCCTAATTCTAAACACAATTCTTTAAATCTAGATTCAGCTAATGGTTTTGTAAGAATATCTGCTCTTTGTGATTCAGTAGCTATCTTTTCAATTCTAATATCATTCTTTTCCACAAGATCCCTAATGAAATGATGTCTGATATCTATATGCTTACACCTAGAATGCAGAACAGGATTGTATGTCATGGCTTTTGCACTATTACTATCACAGTAAATAGGAACGGATGATGTTTGAATGTTATAATCCCTAAGCTGCTGACTAATCCAGAGGAGTTGAGGACAACAACTTCCAGCTGCCATGTATTCAGCTTCAGTTGTGGAGGTGGCAACAGATGTCTGTTTCTTTGATAACCAAAAAATTAATTTGTTGCCCAAGAATTGACAAGTTTCTGAAGTGGATTTCCTATCAATCTTGCAACCCCCAAAGTCTGAGTCTGAATATCCTGCCAGCTCAAAGTTGTCATCAGCTGGGTACCATAACCCTACTTGCAAAGTTCCTTTGAGATATTTGAGGATTTTCTTAGCAGACTCCAGATGAGTTTTCTTGGGATTAGACTGGAATATTGCACATACCCCAACTGCAAAAGCTATGTCTGGCCTACTTGCAGTGAGATAGAGAAGAGATCCAATCAGTCCACGATACTTCGTTGCATCTGTGGGTATCCCCTGCTCATCTGAATCCATAGAGAAGTTAGTTGCCATAGGTATTTTAACTTCCCTACTAGTAGTCATCCCAAATTTCTCAATCAAGTCCTTAGCATATTTAGTCTGATGTATAAAAATACCCTTACTCATCTGCTTAATTTGCAAGCCTAGAAATTATGTTAATTCACCCATCATTGACATTTCAAACCTATTTTTCATGAGAACACTGAAATCTTCACATAATTTCAGATTAGGTGAACCAAAAATAATGTCATCTACATAAATTTGAACCAACAAGATGTTACCATCAATTTCCTTTCTAAACAAAGTCCTATCTATCTTGCCTTTTGAAAAACCATTTGATATTAAGAATTCAGATAAGGTATCATACCAAGCCCTGGGAGCTTGTTTCAGTCCATATAGGGCCTTATTGAGTTTATAGACCTTGTTATTGATCTTAAACCCAGGAGGCTGCTCCACATGGACTTCCTCAAGTAACAAACCATTAAGGAAAGCAGAGTTAACATCCATTTGAAAGACTTTGAAAGATTTATAAGCAGCAAATGCCAAGAACAGCCTTATTGCTTCTAATCTGGCAACTGGAGCATAGGTTTCATCATAGTCTATCCCTTCAGACTGTGAGTAACCTTGAGCTACCAATCTTGTCTTATTACGAACAATAATGTTGTTCTCATCTGTTTTATTTTTAAACACCCATTTGGTGCCTATAATCTTTCTATGTAAGGGTCTTTCCACTAATTCCCAAACATTCTGCCTTTCAAACTGATGCAGTTCTTCTTGCATGGATGTTATCCAGTTTGGATCTGATAGAGCTTCCTCAATAGACTTAGGTTCGAGAAGTGATACATAACAGTTGAACAGACTCTCAGAGTCCAACATCATTCGTGTCTGCACACTACTTGATGGGTCTCCGATAATTTGATCAGTAGGGTGATAGCTTCTCATCCTCTTGCCTATTTGAGTAGAAGGATCCTCATCTTGATACTCAGCTGACAACTCGTCTGACTCTGCTTGTGCAGACGTTCCCCCTTCAAGGGTGTCTCCTCAGATGGAGTCTGAAGAGGAGTTGTCTTATGATTATCAGATGGGGATTCTTCTTCATCAGAATCTGAATCAAGACTAATTCGATAGACTGTTCTATGTTTAGTTTTGGTTAGTTCAATCTTATCTAGATCATTAGAAATTTGATTTACTTTATCTGAGAAGGAATACAATTCATCAAAAACCACATGAGAAGTTTCCTCCACACAAAGAGTTGTCTTGTTGAAGACTCTGAATGCCTTGGAAGTGTTAGAATATCCCAAGAATATTCCATCGGCTGCCTTAGCATCAAAGGTCTTCAGCTTAGACTTCCCATTGTTATGGATGAAACATTTACAACCAAAAGCTCTAAAATATGAGATTCATGGAATCTTACCCTTCCAAATCTCATATGGAGTCTTACCCTTGTCTTTAACTACCAAACACTTGTTCTAGGTATAACAAGCTGTGTTGATGGCTTCAGCCCAGAACCTGTGAGCGGTTCCATACTCGGCTAACATGCTCCTGGCTGCCTCCTTCAAGGTTCTATTCCTTCTTTCAACTACTCCATTTTGTTGTGGAATTCTTGCTGATGATGTCTCATGAATAATTCCACACTCATTGAAAAAGTTAGATAAACAAGAATTTAAAAATTCAGTGCCCTTATCACTCCTTATTTTAATAATATTAACACCTTTCTCATTTTGAATATGTCTGAACAGATCAGGGATCTTGTTTATAGTCTCATTTTTCTTGAAAAGAAATATAACCCTAGTGTATCTAGAAAAATCATCTACCACAACAAGAGTATATTTCCTTCCACTGAAGCTGAGAGGTGAAACAGGTCCAAACAGATCAAGATGAAGAAGTTGTAAAACTCTTTCAGATGATGAGGTGTTAATACTCTTAAATGAGTGTCTAGGCTGTTTACCTTTTTGACAAGCATCACACTTCAGATCAGTAGAACATAGTTTCTCAGGTAATCCCTTAACAAGATTTTTTCTAGCCAGCTTACTAAGGGTCTTGAAGTTCAGATGACTAAGCCTCTTGTGCCATAGCCAGCTGAGGTCATCTCCACCCTTAGCTATCAGACAAGTATCTTTGGGACAACAATTAAAGTTTGCCACATAGACATTACCATGTCTGAAGCCAGTTAGAAGTACCTTGTCTGAGGAATTATCCATGATATCACATTTATCTTTAGAAAATTTGACAAGAAAATCTTTATCACAAAGTTGGGAAACAGATAACAGATTATGTTTTAAACCCTCTACAAAATATACCTCAGATACCTGAACATCTCTGATAATCAAAGTACCTACTCCTTTAGTCTGCCCACAATTGTTGTCTCCAAATAATACTCTAGGACCATCAATGTTTTGGAATTTTGATAGTAGCTTCTTGTTACAAGTCATATGTTGTAAACAGCCACTGTCTATGTACCATATAGAAGCTAGAATCTCCTCCTTGATTGATGATCCCTGTGAATCCTGTAAGACAGATTAGTTATAAGGTACCCTAGTGATCTTGGGTCCTTGAAGGTCAAACATCACTTTGGGTAACCAAACAAACATCTCATTACCTAATAATAAATCAGACTTAAGCTGCCTACCAAATCTGTCTACAATTATATCATTTTTAAATAATAATTTGTTGTATTCAGATTTAGTAATTTTCTTGAACTTAGGAAAAGTGGGATAGCATCTACTTCTCCCATCAAAAGGACTATAATAAGAATTTCTTCTTATCTTAGTTCTTGGAACTCTCTTAGTCTGATATGGAATTGTCAGCTGAATTTTTGTTTTCAGACTGGGAGATGCAGTCCTTATCTGACTAATCTCTTTTGGGTTTTCAGATGCCTTCACAAATTTTCTAGGTTTCTGAACATCTGATTTATTATTTCTATCATATTAAAGACCTGTTTTGTCATGGGATTTTTGAGAAGTACTAAAGATGTGATCTATTGCTGATTGTAAATTATTAAGTTGACTTATTTTGAAGACAAGCTTCTCATTGTCTTTCTTAATTAATTCATTCTCAGCACAGATCATCTCAAATTTGTCTTTTAAAGATTTCAATTCATTTTCTAATCTTTCAGACAAGCTGGCTGATGTACTAGCGTCAGCCTGGGGTAAACATTCCCCCTTGAATGTTTCCTCAGATTCTGAGTAGTTTACCACCTGCTTGCCTTTGGCTAGAATCTGAATTTGATCTTTTAAAGTCAAATTCTCTGTCTCTAGTTGTTTATAAGCAGCCAAGGACATCTTTAGGTCTCTCAATAACCCTTGAATAACAGTTTGATCATTATCTGAAATAGATTTATAAGAATCATTATCAGAAGAGGAATAATAATCTACCTCTTTGGCCATAAGACAGATTTCATCGTCTGATCCAAAATCAGATAATGATGATGAAGATGATGATTTTCTTAATTCTTTTTCCTCAGCCAGAAGAGCTCTTTGATCTGCAAATCTCATGTCTCTCTTCTTTCTTTTCTCCTCTCTTTCCTTAGGAGTCAGCTGAGGACAATCATAGCTGAAATGTCCAGGCTTGTTACAGGTGTAACAAGTATCACTCCTATCTGATTTAGGACTTGTAGGATTTCTTTTAGCAGGAGATCTGAACCTCCTTGTCTGGCTCCTACTCTTGTCATCATCTGTAGAATCATCTTCCTTTCTTCTTGACTTGGATCTGGATCTGTCCTTACCTGTAAACCTCAATTTGTTACGCTTATATTTCATTCTTAATTTGTCATACCTTTTGGTGAGCAAAGCCATCTGCTCCTTCAGAGATAGATCAGCTCCTACAGATTCAGCTGTCATCTTGTCTTCTTTGTTGACAAATGCAACAGACTTGGATGAGGTGCTTGACTCCATCTCATCTTCCTCATCTTCTATCTGAATGTCATACTCTAAAGCTTTAAGATGAGAAAATAAGGTATGATGAGTAATAGATGATAAATTCTGGGTTGCTTTAAGGATATTAGACTTTTCTCTCCATCTCTTGGTCAAAGATCTCAGTATCTTATTATTGATCTCCTTCTCTGCATAGTTCTTTCCTAAATCAGCTGCTTTGTTGAGAAGATTTGTTAATCTCACATCTAGCCGATCCACTGTTTCATTCTCTTTCATCTTGAAGGTATCAAAGGCATGTAATACAGACTGCAGTTTATTCTCTTTAACTTGGTCAGAACCTTCACACACATTTGCAAGTGTCAGCCACATCTCCTTAGCTGATTTGCATCTTTTGACTTTTTCAATCCAATCCTTGCTAAGAGTTTCTATGATCTCAGTCCTGGCTACCTGATCTAGGTTGTGGATTTTCCTCTCATCACTTGTCAGTTTTGAGCTCTTTTTCTCTTGTCTGACCCTTGATTCACCTGATTCAGTGCCATTACTGGTGCCTCCATGATAAAATTTAATAGGTCCCTCTTTAAGAACCTCCTCCATTCTATCATGAATCACTTTGAGATGGTTTTCCATCCTGAATTTCCAATAGTCATATTCTTCAATTGAAAATTCAGGCAGACTTCTTGACTTCTTGTTCTTACCAGATGACATGATGAGATATGAAAACAAAACCTTATACAATCTTGTTAGTAGCACAGTTAGTAAGATAAAGAAGATGAAGATGATCAAGAACAAATTTCAGAATCTTGGTTAAAACATAAAATCAATATCAGAACAGCTTAACACTGCTCTGATACCACTTGTTGGTCCCACTTAGTTGAGTATCTTAAAGGAAACTTGAACTAGCCTTCTAGGAAAAATCTAGAAATGGGAGTTGAATAGATTTTTCAGATTTTACAAATCTTTCAAAACTTATTCAAAACACCAAAGTTACACAGCGGAATTCAATTTTAAACTCAACTTTATACAGATCAAAAGCACACTGATATTTAGTTCCAACTTCAATTCTGAAATTAATCTTTGATTGATAAACTGAAATTGAAAGAAACAGATAAGTAAAGTAAAGCAATAAAGAACACCAAGATTTATATTGGTTCGGATTATGAATAATCCTACATACACTCTCCTTCTCCAACTTGAAGAAGGGACTCTGCTTACCACTTACTTACTTTCAATCCAACTTACAGCTTACAACTTACACAGATCTTCCAATCTTCAAACTCCTAAATTCTTCTCTGAAATCTAACTATTACAGTGAGTATCGAACTTTGAAGATTACAACTAAAGTGTTCTATAAACACTTAGAACTTTTTGAAAAACTTGTGAATTGATTGTGAATATAGAAATTTGAATTGTGAATAATGTGTAAATCGTGTTGTGTTAATTGTGTTTGAAAAATGAAAACATAGACCTATTTATAAGTCTGAAAAGACAGTTAGTTTATTAGTTAGTTCTAACAAACTAAAAACTGCTTAACAAACTTAATCTTGAAAACTGCTCTGCTCCTCAGCTAATTTATCCTACTCGTCTGCAGCTGACTTGGTGAAGACTCGCCTTTCTTATTCTACTCAGCTTGTCTTGACCTCGTCTGAGCTCTACATAATTGTCTCCTACAGATTACTAGGCTTGAGTTCGTCTCCAGATGACTTGCACCTTTCCAGTCGTCAGCTGACTTGTCCAGTCCTTGACCTAGTCTGATCAGCTCAGTATCGGAACTTGATCTCAGTTGTTCTTCATAGTCATCTGATCATCTGGGTTGATCTTTTTAACTCATCAAAACCTTTCTTGACCTAACAGTTGCACATGTGCAGAAATTAAAGTTGCACATGTGCAGAAATTAAGAGGTTTTTAATGTAGAAATTCTGGTTATGAGATTGTGAAAAGCACGGTTACTGACCAATGTAGATCATTGTAGAAATTATATGGTTGATTGGTTGATATATTAATATCAGTGTACTGTAAATTTGTTTGTATTATGTTTATTAAACTACAAAAATATTGGTTAATTTCTACTGATTTGCTTTCTATTTTGAATGGTGAATTGATTCAAAAAATAATGAAACTAGAAATGAAGAGGGATATTATGTTTATTAAACTAGAAATAGGTTAGTCCAGGATTATGTGTGCGTCGGAAAATGGTGACGAAAAATGGCGAGAATGGAAGAAGAAATTTGTTTTTCTGATAGAAAGTTTGTTTGTGAGTTGATGGAAACGTGTTGGGAAGCCAAAGGACAAGTCACATCACTTTTCTTATTTTGAAGAAGCTGAAGCAATTTGGTACTTGGTTGGAAGAAGGGTAATTTGGGTAGTTTGCCCTATATTATTGTATCTAGTAGTAATTATAATTTGGATTGTATCTAGTAATAATTATGGTGTAAGGATTGTACCTAGATGTAACCCACCCTATTATTATATATAATATTTATACATCAATTATATAAGACTTCTTTTATTAATAATTACTTTTTATTAATTGTAAAATAAATTTAAAAATAATCTTATAATAATTTTCACATACTTATAATAATTATAATAAATTAAATTAAAAATTAAAGTATAAACAAATATGTTATTAATAATTTTAATTACCATTATTTAAATTAAATACTATAATTATATAAAATTATATGTGTTGATGTTTGTGACAAATATTACTCTGAGTGTGTTAACACTCAGGTCACAACATCAAAATTCGTTCTTCTACTTTCACTAACCCTTGACGTATGAAATTTTTTTCTCAATGTCTTTGTTTTGCAGGTTGAAGACTTATATCAGTTATTCATAAGTCAGGCAGTTACAAGACATTAGAGTGGGGAGTTGAGAAAAATATGGGGAAGTTACTAGAAGTTACGGAGATGTGGAAGTTATCTTTCAACAGTTATTTGTGTCCAGATTTTCTATATATACGTGGCTGCTATGAAGACAAAACTTAAAGATTGAGAGGGACACAATTTAGGAAAGTCTATTGACATAGATTATTAAATTTATTGTACATTTCTTCTCGATTTTCCGTTGGTGAATGTTACTACATTTCACTCAACATTTAGTCTATTTTGTAAGGTTTAATAGAGTAGTTGTATAGCTCCTATTAATTGTATACATAGACAAATTTTCCCGTGTAGCTTATGCTTTCACTGATTGTATCACTTAACGTTTATTAGTGATATTTTGTCGTAAGGCAGTATAGACTTATTTATGGTTAGTGCAAATTTTGAAATTCATTTTGCAAGGTGTTTAAGTCTTCTGTTGTTTGTGTTGTTATTTGAATGTGCCAACATTCTTGACAATATTGTATCAAAAACACCCACGCACACCTTCAATATGTATATTTATTATATAATTAAATTAAATTATTAATTATTTGATAAAAAAATATTAAATATATAATACATTAAGTTGTAAAATTTAATTTAAAGAACATTTCGCGTAAACGCGGGGTGTCATCTAGTATCTAGTATGGAATAATCATATCTAAGTAGCAATGTTGTAGAAATTGGATATCGCTAATCGGACGATTTTGTGCCGCCTAGCACCTAGACGGTCGGCCTATTTTCTTAATATTTTTTTAAAAAATTGGTTTAAACTACAAAATAATATAATAAGTTAAGAACATAATTTCAACATAATTAGTCAAATAGTTAACATTCTAACTACTGTAGTACTACTACACAACAAAACACATGTTTCACACACCAAGTTCACATCAAAATAAATTTAAAAGTTTAACTCTTTATAAACTTCAACATTTTAGTTTCTATTATTAATAAATTCAATTTTACAAAGAAATTTTTTTTAATTATCTCGACCATCTAGGACCCAACTCTAAGACCTGTCTAGGCGCCATCTAGATCCTACCTAGAAAATTGGATTTGTAAAAAATCGAATCGGCCGATGACAGACTAGCGCCTAGTCATGGCCTAGGCGCCGCCTAGGCGAGATTTTTGCAATAGAGCTAAGTAGTGGAATTGTGTTTAGAGGTAATTGTAATTAAATCGTAACTGTTATTTTAAGATAACTAATTAAATTTTGGGTAAGGGGTAGTTGATTGATTGAGATTTTATATTGTGTAGTTAAAAGATTGTAATTACAATTTTTTAATGAAGATATTATAGTTTTAGTAGTAAAAATTTTGCCAAAGAAAAAGTTACTATAAATGGCATATTATTTTGTTATTATATAGGTAAAGATATATATAGTTAGGCTCCGTTTGGTAGGCAGTATAATACCTTTATTATGGGCTTTATTCCAAAAGTTATCTTGTTTGGTAGCCAACATAAATTATATGTGATCCATATTATTTTCTCCTCGACCTGGTAAAATCTGGCCATTATTACACACGAATCATTGTTCCTCTCCTAAGAAAATATCGGACACCCTCGCTCTTACAATTTTTTACAGGATTCAACAGTAAGTGATCTGTACCATTGTGCCCTCGATTTTGTTTTGAAATTCAAATATTGGGGAAATATATCTCATCTCTCCATTTTCGCGTTGCTAGGAACAAAACTCATTTCTGCTGCTGTTCTAATTTCCCATTCGTAGAACCCAATTTTTTTTATGAATTGCTCGCCAGTGGCGTGCAGCGACTGCTCTAATTCCGGCGTCGACAACAACTTCAGGCTGGACGTTGATTTTTCGGTTTGAATTATTAAGCTTTTGTTTCGGATCTGACCTTCCCAACTCAGGTATGTGTTTGTATTTCAACTGATTGTGACTATATTTACATTTTCAGAGGATGGGTTGAATAATAATTACCATTTTAGGGCAATTTATAACCGATTGTCACCATATTTATATTTTATTAGATTTTTTTAATTGTTCATAGTTTGGTCAATTGAATAATAATCACCATTTGTATTTCTTCTTGAGTCGTGACTTAAAGCTACTAATTTGCATAAAATTGCTCTATTTTTTGTTTGTAAAATCATTCGATGTGGATTTGATTCGTGAGTTCCTCCTTAGTCACCTTAAAAGTGTATAAGAAATCACAGTCTTGAGATGGAATTTCCAAGGTAAAGGATTGCTTCAACTCTGTAATTCCTGATTGAGTCTTCTATTATTAATGCTCGAATTTCCTTTTCATTTTGCACTGATTATTTGTTTTGCTCTCTTCCCTAAGAGAGGTGAGAGCATTTTTCATGTGTTAAAAATGTCCTGGATTTTATGGTTGCTTATTGTATATAGTCTTTTTGGTCATGACTTGAATTAGTTTTTGTATTCTTGGGAGTATAAATTTTATACGCCACACATGCCTGCCCATGGTTACATGGTGGTTTTCTTCAAATGCATTAATCAAAATGATAATGGTACACAAGCTACATTCCACTAAAACGTAAAGGCAAATTAATTGTTTATATTTTTAAAGTGCAGGAATGTACTGATTTTATGGCTCATTGATCTGTTTTTCCATTGGATGTCAGACTAAATATTATGTTCCTCTTATAAAAAGGTTAAATGCATTTGTGCAAACTAAGTCCCAAAATTTAGTATGTAATTCAAATATTCGACTTGGCTAGGAGTTTTTGATGAGTTGAAAGGTGATTTTTCATTGCCCTCAAAACTAATTATTGGTGTCGCAATAATACTTTAATCGAGAGGGTTATTTGTGAAAAAATGTTCTATTCCAAGAATGGAGTGTATGGTTTATTGTTGGTATGTTGTTGTATGGAAATATTTTATGCTCTTTTTCAACAGAAAATGTTGGACCATTTGTTGTTCTGCTTCTGCCATTATTGTGCCATTTGCCCTCTTTTGAGTCATTTCCATTGCAACTCCTCTGTCTCAATGTGACATATGCTTTCAAGTAATCGTCATTTGTTTTTGGGGCTAGTCTCTTATAAAATATTTTACGGTGAATAATTATAAATGGCAAGAGCAAAAATCTCGCAGATCATTAAGTTTAGAACGGGTCAAAATAGATTTCATGTGCACAACGACAAAGAACGCAGAACGTCGACGGTTATGAGGCGATTCAACAGCAAACTCCGGCAAAAACAATAGTAGGATTCACCAACGATATCAGATTGAAGAGAAACATGCAAAGATGCTGGGAAAAAAAAAGAGAGAAAACATGGATGTTTTTTAAATTAGGTATTGGAAGACCCAAATATTGATGAAAACAATGGAGAAACCTTAAATATTGATGAATACAAAATTTATGCAGACTTCTGATGATAAATTTATGTTTCTGTTTAAACTGAAATTAATATCGCAACTATTACTCTATTTCTGATTTGTTCGTATAATACACATTTTTTTCCATACAGTAACACATTTGTGTTCGTATGGTAACACATTTTTTTTTCACATAAAAAAAATCGCACAAAGACTACAATAAAATCTTTCTCTAAGGGTGTTAATATGAGGCCAAACATTTGTTACTATAAGAATAAACATGTGTTACTGTAAGAGTAAGTACGTGTTACTAATTCTTAAATGAATAAAATATTTATTCATGTGTTGTACTGATTTTATTCATATGGTAACATATTTTTTTCATACAATAACACGTGTTTGACCTTATAATAACACAACCTAAGAGGATATTTTATTTTTACCTTTGTGCGAGTTTAGGACACATATTTGCCACAATAACACATATTTACCCCAAATCTTATACGTGATGATCAAATAGACCAATGAACTTTTTCTTAACACATTTAAACCATTTTTTTTATGTTGAGATCAAATAAGCCTTTCATCTTAATAAAATCACACTCTATTAATGAAAATAAAGTTGGTAAAAGCAGAGATCTATTTGATCCACACGTATATGATTAGACACTTATTTGACCTTTTTTTTTTCATTTTTATTTTTGCATTTGGGCGAGTATTTTAGACAAATTTGTATTATTTGTTTTATAATAACACATATTTACAGTTACAGTAACACATGTTTAATCTAATAGTAACACCCCTGGGAGCACCTAGGAGTGAATTTTTTTTAACCCTAGCGCAAGTTTTTATGGGAAATACCCGCGAGATCCGACCCAACCCGCCCAAGATCCGCGAATTTCTTATATATAGGTTATTTCACGGATCCGCGAATTTCTTGTATATGAAAATTTTTCTTTGTTTTGGTTAAGTGAAAGCAACAAGCAATGAATGTTAACAAATAATTGTTAGCAGATAATTGTTAAAGGCGCGAGGCAATCAAGACTATAGGTTGTGTGCCTTTTTTGTGTTTAGTTACTATTTTTTAAGGTGTGCACCTCATTGTGCCTTAGTGTGTCTTTTCCAATGCGCCTCAGCTCTCATTGTGCCTTAGTGTGTCTTTTCCAATGCGCCTCAGCTCGCTTTTTTTCCTTTTCCTGTTAGGAAGAAAGTTGTAATACCCCGAACCCGAATAGTTCTACTTACTAATCCGAATTCGAGTCGTCACTTAGTGAAAGGGGAAAAAATGAAAAAAAAAATTTAAAAGAAAGGAAATTGATAAAGGAAAAAGATTAAGGAAAACAATTGAGCGATTCTTAACTTAGAGATTTCAGCATTTAACTAAATCCAATCATTAAGCAGGAAGCATAATTAAACTAATTAAAACGTAGCAGCGGGAAAAGTATTAGTGAGCTTAAGGGTCCGACATAAGCCCATGTTTAGCAAATACCGATAAAGAGTCTAAATTAACATACGGGAAAAATAAAAGTATTTAAGCATTTAAACATTGGCGGGGGAAGGCTGAGTCCATGGCTGCTCCCAGTACTCCATCGGCTCACCTGAAAATATTTAAAAAGGGCATGAGAATTTGAATTTCTCAGTGTGGGTAGCCCGTACGCTATCATGCATAAAGTTTAGTATCATAAATAGCATCATATTATTACAGAATAGTAATACCGAGACGGACCACCTCCGCTCGTCGAGACGGACCACCTCCGCCCGTAAAACATAAATGAGACGGACCACCTCCGCTCATAAAACATAAAAGAGACGGACCACCTCCGCTCATAAAACATAAATGAGACGGACCACCTCCGCTCATAAAACATAAATGAGACGGACCACCTTCGCTCATAAAACATAAATGAGACGGACCACCTCCGCTCATAAAACATAAATGAGACGGACCACCTCCGCTCATAAAACATAAATGAGACGGACCACCTCCGCTCATAAAACATAAATGAGACGGACCACCTCCGCTCATAAAACATAAATGAGACGGACCACCTCCGCTCATAAAACATAAATGAGACGGACCACCTCCGCTCATAAAACATAAATGAGACGGACCACCTCCGCTCATAAAACATAAATGAGACGGACCACCTCCGCTCATAAAACATAAATGAGACGGACCACCTCCGCTCATAAAACATAAATGAGACGGACCACCTCCGCTCATAAAACATAAATGAGACGGACCACCTCCGCTCATAAAACATAAATGAGACGGACCACCTCCGCTCATAAAACATAAATGAGACGGACCACCTCCGCTCATAAAACATAAATGAGACGGACCACCTCCGCTCATAAAACATAAATGAGACGGACCACCTCCGCTCATAAAACATAAATGAGACGGACCACCTCCGCTCATAAAACATAAATGAGACGGACCACCTCCGCTCATAAAACATAAATGAGACGGACCACCTCCGCTCATAAAACATAAATGAGACGGACCACCTCCGCTCATAAAACATAAATGAGACGGACCACCTCCGCTCATAAAACATAAATGAGACGGACCACCTCCGCTCATAAAACATAAATGAGACGGACCACCTCCGCTCATAAAACATAAATGAGACGGACCACCTCCGCTCATAAAACATAAATGAGACGGACCACCTCCGCTCATAAAACATAAATGAGACGGACCACCTCCGCTCATAAAACATAAATGAGACGGACCACCTCCGCTCATAAAACATAAATGAGACGGACCACCTCCGCTCATAAAACATAAATGAGACGGACCACCTCCGCTCATAAAACATAAATGAGACGGACCACCTCCGCTCATAAAACATAAATGAGACGGACCACCTCCGCTCATAAAACATAAATGAGACGGACCACCTCCGCTCATAAAACATAAATGAGACGGACCACCTCCGCTCATAAAACATAAATGAGACGGACCACCTCCGCTCATAAAACATAAATGAGACGGACCACCTCCGCTCATAAAACATAAATGAGACGGACCACCTCCGCTCATAAAACATAAATGAGACGGACCACCTCCGCTCATAAAACATAAATGAGACGGACCACCTCCGCTCATAAAACATAAATGAGACGGACCACCTCCGCTCATAAAACATAAATGAGACGGACCACCTCCGCTCATAAAACATAAATGAGACGGACCACCTCCGCTCATAAAACATAAATGAGACGGACCACCTCCGCTCATAAAACATAAATGAGACGGACCACCTCCGCTCATAAAACATAAATGAGACGGACCACCTCCGCTCATAAAACATAAATGAGACGGACCACCTCCGCTCATAAAACATAAATGAGACGGACCACCTCCGCTCATAAAACATAAATGAGACGGACCACCTCCGCTCATAAAACATAAATGAGACGGACCACCTCCGCTCATAAAACATAAATGAGACGGACCACCTCCGCTCATAAAACATAAATGAGACGGACCACCTCCGCTCATAAAACATAAATGAGACGGACCACCTCCGCTCATAAAACATAAATGAGACGGACCACCTCCGCTCATAAAACATAAATGAGACGGACCACCTCCGCTCATAAAACATAAATGAGACGGACCACCTCCGCTCATAAAACATAAATGAGACGGACCACCTCCGCTCATAAAACATAAATGAGACGGACCACCTCCGCTCATAAAACATAAATGAGACGGACCACCTCCGCTCATAAAACATAAATGAGACGGACCACCTCCGCTCATAAAACATAAATGAGACGGACCACCTCCGCTCATAAAACATAAATGAGACGGACCACCTCCGCTCATAAAACATAAATGAGACGGACCACCTCCGCTCATAAAACATAAATGAGACGGACCACCTCCGCTCATAAAACATAAATGAGACGGACCACCTCCGCTCATAAAACATAAATGAGACGGACCACCTCCGCTCATAAAACATAAATGAGACGGACCACCTCCGCTCATAAAACATAAATGAGACGGACCACCTCCGCTCATAAAACATAAATGAGACGGACCACCTCCGCTCATAAAACATAAATGAGACGGACCACCTCCGCTCATAAAACATAAATGAGACGGACCACCTCCGCTCATAAAACATAAATGAGACGGACCACCTCCGCTCATAAAACATAAATGAGACGGACCACCTCCGCTCATAAAACATAAATGAGACGGACCACCTCCGCTCATAAAACATAAATGAGACGGACCACCTCCGCTCATAAAACATAAATGAGACGGACCACCTCCGCTCATAAAACATAAATGAGACGGACCACCTCCGCTCATAAAACATAAATGAGACGGACCACCTCCGCTCATAAAACATAAATGAGACGGACCACCTCCGCTCATAAAACATAAATGAGACGGACCACCTCCGCTCATAAAACATAAATGAGACGGACCACCTCCGCTCATAAAACATAAATGAGACGGACCACCTCCGCTCATAAAACATAAATGAGACGGACCACCTCCGCTCATAAAACATAAATGAGACGGACCACCTCCGCTCATAAAACATAAATGAGACGGACCACCTCCGCTCATAAAACATAAATGAGACGGACCACCTCCGCTCATAAAACATAAATGAGACGGACCACCTCCGCTCATAAAACATAAATGAGACGGACCACCTCCGCTCATAAAACATAAATGAGACGGACCACCTCCGCTCATAAAACATAAATGAGACGGACCACCTCCGCTCATAAAACATAAATGAGACGGACCACCTCCGCTCATAAAACATAAATGAGACGGACCACCTCCGCTCATAAAACATAAATGAGACGGACCACCTCCGCTCATAAAACATAAATGAGACGGACCACCTCCGCTCATAAAACATAAATGAGACGGACCACCTCCGCTCATAAAACATAAATGAGACGGACCACCTCCGCTCATAAAACATAAATGAGACGGACCACCTCCGCTCATAAAACATAAATGAGACGGACCACCTCCGCTCATAAAACATAAATGAGACGGACCACCTCCGCTCATAAAACATAAATGAGACGGACCACCTCCGCTCATAAAACATAAATGAGACGGACCACCTCCGCTCATAAAACATAAATGAGACGGACCACCTCCGCTCATAAAACATAAATGAGACGGACCACCTCCGCTCATAAAACATAAATGAGACGGACCACCTCCGCTCATAAAACATAAATGAGACGGACCACCTCCGCTCATAAAACATAAATGAGACGGACCACCTCCGCTCATAAAACATAAATGAGACGGACCACCTCCGCTCATAAAACATAAATGAGACGGACCACCTCCGCTCATAAAACATAAATGAGACGGACCACCTCCGCTCATAAAACATAAATGAGACGGACCACCTCCGCTCATAAAACATAAATGAGACGGACCACCTCCGCTCATAAAACATAAATGAGACGGACCACCTCCGCTCATAAAACATAAATGAGACGGACCACCTCCGCTCATAAAACATAAATGAGACGGACCACCTCCGCTCATAAAACATAAATGAGACGGACCACCTCCGCTCATAAAACATAAATGAGACGGACCACCTCCGCTCATAAAACATAAATGAGACGGACCACCTCCGCTCATAAAACATAAATGAGACGGACCACCTCCGCTCATAAAACATAAATGAGACGGACCACCTCCGCTCATAAAACATAAATGAGACGGACCACCTCCGCTCATAAAACATAAATGAGACGGACCACCTCCGCTCATAAAACATAAATGAGACGGACCACCTCCGCTCATAAAACATAAATGAGACGGACCACCTCCGCTCATAAAACATAAATGAGACGGACCACCTCCGCTCATAAAACATAAATGAGACGGACCACCTCCGCTCATAAAACATAAATGAGACGGACCACCTCCGCTCATAAAACATAAATGAGACGGACCACCTCCGCTCATAAAACATAAATGAGACGGACCACCTCCGCTCATAAAACATAAATGAGACGGACCACCTCCGCTCATAAAACATAAATGAGACGGACCACCTCCGCTCATAAAACATAAATGAGACGGACCACCTCCGCTCATAAAACATAAATGAGACGGACCACCTCCGCTCATAAAACATAAATGAGACGGACCACCTCCGCTCATAAAACATAAATGAGACGGACCACCTCCGCTCATAAAACATAAATGAGACGGACCACCTCCGCTCATAAAACATAAATGAGACGGACCACCTCCGCTCATAAAACATAAATGAGACGGACCACCTCCGCTCATAAAACATAAATGAGACGGACCACCTCCGCTCATAAAACATAAATGAGACGGACCACCTCCGCTCATAAAACATAAATGAGACGGACCACCTCCGCTCATAAAACATAAATGAGACGGACCACCTCCGCTCATAAAACATAAATGAGACGGACCACCTCCGCTCATAAAACATAAATGAGACGGACCACCTCCGCTCATAAAACATAAATGAGACGGACCACCTCCGCTCATAAAACATAAATGAGACGGACCACCTCCGCTCATAAAACATAAATGAGACGGACCACCTCCGCTCATAAAACATAAATGAGACGGACCACCTCCGCTCATAAAACATAAATGAGACGGACCACCTCCGCTCATAAAACATAAATGAGACGGACCACCTCCGCTCATAAAACATAAATGAGACGGACCACCTCCGCTCATAAAACATAAATGAGACGGACCACCTCCGCTCATAAAACATAAATGAGACGGACCACCTCCGCTCATAAAACATAAATGAGACGGACCACCTCCGCTCATAAAACATAAATGAGACGGATTTAAATAAATAAATAGCGAAAACTGGAATTACAAAAATAATTTAATGAACCAAACGATTGTTCGGGTACAATCTCTAAAACTCCTCTGATTCTCTCTTCGTGGTTGACTTTGACTTTGACTTTTGAATTCGTCGGGGTTGAAACTGTTGTTGATGAACTTCGGAGGAGAAAATATTGATCGGAGGGGCTTAGCACCTTGATCTCGGATCAAACGCCGTCTTTGACGAAGAACTTGAAGAATTCTGTGGGAGAAACGCCAATAGGAGGGGCTTAGCACCTTGATCTCGGATTGAACGCCGTTCTTGATGAAGAACCCGAAGAACTCCTTGAGTCGCCGGACTTGATCTCCAAAGCTCGAAATCCAGTGTGTTTCGATGTTCTCCATATGCTTCTGTGTGTTCTGAAATGGCTGAAATGAGACCCTATTTATAGATGATGGAAACCCTAGGTTTAACGGGTCTGGCCTGTTAAACCAGGGAATATTCCCGGCATCTTCAGGAATATGCTTCCATGATTTGATTTGCTAGATTTGATATGATTTGTTGGACTTTAGAGGCCCAAATTTAGTTTATTGGACTTTAAAGACCCAATTTGATTTATTAGGCTTTAGAGACCCAAATTTATTTAATGGGCTTAGAAGCCCAAATTGATTTATTAGGCTTTAGAGGCCCATATTTATTTATTGAGCTTTAGAGGCCCAAATTTATTTATTCAGCTTTAGAGGCCCAATTCGATTTATTATGCTTTAGAGACCCAATTCAATTTATTAGGCTGTAAAAGCCCAATTTAATTTAATGGGTTTAGAAGCCCAAATTGATTTATTAGGACTCAATACTTGGATTGGGCCTAATTAATTTAATAAATCAATTAAATTATCAATTATTTATTATATTAGAAATTATATGTATTTAAATTCCTAAATAATAAATTTAATTGATATTTAATATGTAATTTCCACGTGTCGCTTCTTAATTCGGCAATTAAATTTTGTCTGCTTACAAATGTCCCCTCGCACTTTGTTCACGAGTGATCTTGTCTTCGATGTGGACGAATTGCGAAATATATTTTCCGTGCTCGTATAAACAATCCACTTCAATATTTCAACTTCTCGGGCTATACCAATTTCTTGGGCCAACAAATAGATAAGCCCAAACTTATCGAACTTCTGCACTTGTATTAATTTGAAATTTTAAAATTTCGAATTTTACATATAATATCAAATAAGATTTTCTTATTTGTATTAATTTGAAAATTTGAAATTTCGAATTTTATAATATCAAATAAGTTTCTGATATAATTGTATCTATCACCAAGATTCATAATATCAGATTCATCAGATTCATAATATCAGATTCATCTCTATATAAAGGACCCTTACGCATGCTCTTTTCCACCATAAACGACACGTGGGGAATTGAAAGAAAACGGGTACGTTTTCTTTTTTTCTCTTCCTTTTTTTTTCTCTTATTTTTCCCTTTTCTTCTTTTTCCTTTCTTTTCTTTTCTTCTTCTTTTTTTTTTTCACGCCACTTCCTATTTTTTCTTTTCTTTTTTTTTTTTTTTTTTTCTTTTCCCTTCTTTTTTTCACGTCACTTCTCTGTTTCCTTTTTTTATTTTGTTTTGTCTCCAAAATTCACCATTCTTCTTTAATGTATTTGCAGATCACTTTTTCTACGGAGACACATCAACAAGGAATTCAACGGTAAAATTTATTATGCCTTTATGCTCACTTTTTTTTTCTCTCTTTTTTTTTCCGTAGGATTTTATTTGTATATGCGACTACCGTGCTCATCCGCCACTACAACTACACAACCATGCTCATTTGCCGTTCATATTTCGACAACCATAACGTTTGATTCGTGTCTATATGATACGTCTATGGGCATTTCTTCGAACGGATTGTTTGTATGAACACCACCCAATCATGCCACTACAACTACCGTGCTCATTTGCCGTTCATATTTCGACAACCATAACATTTGATTCGTGCCCATATGATACGTCTATGGGCATTTCTTCGAATGGGTTGTTTGTATGAACACCACCCCATCGTGCCACTACAAACTACCGTGCTCATTTGCCGTTCATATTTCGACAACCATAACGTTTGATTTGTGCCCATATGATACGTCTATGGGCATTTCTTCGAACGGGTTGTTTGTATGAACAAATACGTACCCGGCCAAACACGTTGGAAGTGACGGCAACAGACTCAAACGGCGTCATCGGCTGCTCGGCGACAGTTTCAGGCAGCGCGTTGGAGTGCTGGACGTCGGACCTGGGCGTTTCACAGTGGGCGACTGCTGTTGCCGGAATTCGAGCGGCGCTTGGTTTCAGTCGGCGGCTGCGGTGCACGTTCCCGGCGGCAGCGTCAACAGCTGGCGTTTCACGGCGGCATTCATGAGAGATGGCGGCGCAAGGAGCTCCGTGACGGGCAGCCATGGTGGCGATTAGGCAGCGATGGCGTGGTGGTGTCGGATTTAGGAGTCTCTCGTGCGCATTTTCTGGTGGGAAGGCAGATTTCTGCGTGAATCCGGACTTGAGGATCTGTTATTGCAGCGGCGATAATTTCTGCGTATTTTGGGGAAGAGGCAGAATTGATTGGGGATTCTTTCTGCTTTAGCGTAAAAAGAAGGAGATAAAGCTGGGCTTTTTTTTTTTTTTTGTTTCACACTTGGGCTTCTGAACCTGGGCCTTTTTCCTTTTTTTTTTTTTTTTAATATGACCATAATAATACTCAGCCCATTCTTGTGCAAATTAAATTGCTTATTGGGCTAATTATGATATGGGCTTCTTCTTCTTTTTATTTGCCAAAATAATTATTTTCTGGACCCATTACGTGAATTAATTTATTTTATTGTGGGCTAATTAATTAATTAATGGTCTCATTAAATTAATTAATAACCACAATAAATTAATTAATAATCACAATAATATCCGCTCATGAGACTATTGAAGGCTCACATTTGATTTGTGCCGAATATTTTCTTGCCCCCAAATATTTATTTTGTCTTTTGTAGTTCAGCATTTCACTAAGTATATGAACTTAAATGAAATAATTGAATTTTATCTTTTGCACTTCAATAATCTCACTAAGCATATGAACTTAAATGAAATAATTGATTTACGACTGGACTTAGAGAATTTCTAAGTTGCCTACGTACCTCTTCGAAGAGGATCAAGCCATAACGTAGTTCAGGGGAAAACGTGGTTTGGTTTTAGGGGGGGCCGTACACAGTTTAACCTCATGCGGGCCAGGAGGGATATTAAATATTTAGCCACTAAATATCTTTAGTGGGGTAACTTAACATTTTAACCACATGTAATTACCTTTGGTGGTTGTCGTGCACAGTTTAACCTCATGCGGACCAGGAGGGATATTAAATATTTAGCCACTAAATATCTTTAGTAGGGTAACTTAACATTTTAGCCACATGTAATTACCTTTGGTGGTTGTCATGCACAGTTTAACCTCATGCGGACCAGGAGGGATGAACAGTTTAGGCTCGTGTATCATGGAGTTTTCTTGATTTACGCGTAGTAGCGTTTCAAGAACTTCCCATTTATGGGACCAATGTTTACACTGTCTTCAGAGATCGACTCATATGCGTTATCCGTGTAAACTCCATTTATCACATGTGGACCATCCTGCTTGGGTAAGATTTTAACATCTTTTCCCTTTGTCGGAGTGTCTTCACATATGGTGATGTGGTTTATGGTGGCAATGTCTTCATTGACTTCTCTTGCATTTGCAAAATCCACGCATGCCCTCATTCGGCCATCTCTTCCTCTAATCATCACTATCTGCACAGTGCTGATATCAACAATGATTCTATTTCTAATCATTGTGATCATTCTCCTTTGTAGAGTTATGTCCATGACCTGAGAAACTGTTTGTCGAGGATTGCGAATGTCGACGAAGTTAGATGAGGCTACACTCTCTCCATTATCTTCTTCACCTTTTGTGTGAATAATTGTATGCATCTTTCTCGTCAAGCCGTCTTCATATGATGCGATCAGGGTGGTTTGTCTTCTCATACGAGATGGAACTAGGCTTTGAATTTTCTGAGAGTCCGCAGGTTCAAGATTTTCCAACTCCCTACAGTTGTTTGCTTTACGTGGCCCCAATCTTTTGAAGACAGTTCCCAACTTTTGATGCTTACTCTTTCCAAGTGGTCCCAATCTTTTAAAGATAGCTCCCAACTTTCGGTGGCAATTCCTTTCAGATTGTCCCAATCTTTCAAAGGCAGAAACTTGTTTCACTACCTTAGCATCTTTGTCTGGCATATCTTCTATCGCCAAGACCCCTCCATTTGTGAGATAATTTGTGCTTGCTCTTTTGATAGCAATGCGGATCGGAGTTTGAAGAGTGTATCCCAAGCCACCTTTATTGCTCTTGGCAGTGCACTCGACGTCTTCACAAGGTTGTTTGGCCATTTCTTCATCATCTTTAACCTGCTCATCTTTGGCCATTTCTTTTGGAGGATCCTTTTGAGCTTGAGCTACCCCTGGGCTGTTGAAGAAGTACTTGGCATCAGCAAAATATGACTCGACTTCAGTGAAGGGTTTATCATCGCCGAACACCATTTTTATGTTGTGACCTTCACAATATTTGAAGCATTGATGCAATGTGGAAGGTATCACACCATATTCATGCAACCATAGACGTCTTAGAAGCATGTTGTATGACGTTTCCGCATCTATGACATGGAATAATGCAGCTGAAGTCATCTCGTCGATCAATAAATATAGCATTATTGTGCCTAAAGCTCTTTGTCCCTCTAGATTGAATCCTTGGATCATCAAACGACTACTTGCGAGGTCATCTGTTAGTGTCCCCAAATTTTTCATCATCCTTAAGGGCAAGATGTTCACCCCCGAACCTCCATCAATTAGGATTTGGTTCACCTTTTGCTTTAGAGTATATCCCGTGACAAATAACGGTCGATTGTGAGATTGTGAACCAAGTAGCAAGTCCTTGTCTGTAAAGGTTACAGCTACCAAACAATCTTCACTTTTATCACTGGGCTCTTGGCCGGACTGGTTTATTTTGTTGCTTTCCTCATTAACCATGCAGCATGAGGCATCGTCGTTTTTAATGGTGAGGAAATTTGTGGTTGCTTCTTCTAGCACAATCCTCCCTTGCTCGGCTAGCCGCATGATTTTATCTTTGAGTATAAAACAATCTTGAATTGGATGACCTACCAATCGATGATACTTGCAGTATCTAGGGTCGTCAGTTCGCCCGGCTTCTTCTGGTCGTTTCATTTCTGGAAGTTCGATGAGTTTCGCCTGGATCAGATCATCGAATATGCCAGAAACATCTGAGTCGAGAAAAGGGTATTGCTTTCGTTGCATCTCTCTCAGAGTTCTCCTTTTTTGCCAATTGTCTTGCATAACATTCTGCTCTTTGTCATTTTTATGAACTTTTATAGTTGTAGCAGTTACCGCCATGGATTCTTTGTTCGAGGCTTGGGCGAAGGGCTTGCCCCCATTCTTGACTTCTTGCCAATCTTTGGATTTGTGGAATTCTTGAACCGGTGGTCCTTCACCTCCGCTTGCGCACATACTTAACTCCATATCATGAGCTTTGGTAGCCAACTCTTCAAATGACCTTGGCTGGATTGCTTGGAGAATGTACCGGAGGCTCCACTGCATTCCTTGAATGCACATCTCGATTGCTGAAGTTTCAGACAATCTATCTTTGCAACTTAGGCTCAGATTTCTCCATCGATTTATATAATCGATCACCGACTCTTCCTTCCACTGACGGGTGTTTGTTAGTTCAATCATGCTAACCATTCTTCGAGTACTATAGTAACGGTTAAGAAACTCTTGCTCCATTTGCTCCCAGCTGTCGATTGAACTAGCATTCAGATCAATGTACCAGTCAAATGCATTTCCCTTTAGCGAGCGCACAAATTGCTTCACTAGGTGATCTCCGTAAGTCCTAACATCATTGCAAGTCTCTACGAAGTGAGCAACATGTTGCTTTGGCTTACCCTTGCCATCGAATTGTTGGAACTTAGGGGGTTGATAGCCGGTTAGCATCTTCAGGTTGTCGATCCTCTTTGTGTAGGGCCTGGTGTAGGTAAAGGATGACTTTGAGCTTTCCTCAAATTTGTCCTTCATTGTGCCGAAAACTATCTCCCTTATCTGATCGACAGGAATTAATCCATCCGAAGGACTGTGCTTTGTGATTGGATCTTCCTCCATTAATTGTTGTCCACCAGATGTTTCAGCTATATCCTGCTCTTCCACTTGCTTTTCTTTAGCACGACTCGCCTCGCCGCTATCAACGTTGCTCATGAGCTTAACGATCTGTGCATCTTGTTCTTGGACATGCCTTGACAGTCCTTCGATAGCTTTAGTTAGGCTTGCTAACTGTTCCTCAATAGTTGTAGCATTTGTCATCATTGCTGCGGCTATGCTAAAAGCTGATGATGAGCTTGAAGTAGAACGGGGAGTGGAACTAGCAGAGTTGTCCTCCTCGTTTGCAATGTCTTGTGGTACTTCCTTCGCGGTAGCATTGGGAGAAGAAATGAGTGGTTGTGAATCTCTTAACATACTCCTGGTGGTGACATTCACAGTTTCAGAATCCATGACTGTGGATCCAGCAGCAGTCCTACCAAGCTTGATCTTGAGGGGCGTCATAGCAGTAGTTCTACCGAGCTTGATCTTGAGAGGTGTCATTTCAGTAGTCTGAATCTTTTGAAGAGAAGAGATGAGAGAGGTAGAGATGGTCCCATCGGGCGTGCCAAAATTTGTAAACACAAATTTTCGTATTTAAATAAATAAATAGCAAAAACTGGAATTACAAAAATAATTTAATGAATCAAACGATTGTTCGGGTACAATCTCTAGAAACTCCTCTTATTCTCTCTTCGTGGTTGACTTTGACTTTGACTTTTGAATTCGTCGGGGTTGAAACCGTTGTTGATGAACTTCGGAGGAGAAAATGTTGATCGGAGGGGCTTAGCACCTTGATCTCGGATCAAACGACGTCTTTGACGAAGAACTTGAAGAATTCTGTGGGAGAAACGCCAATCGGAGGGGCTTAGCACCCAAAGAACTTGAAGAACTTGATCTCGGATTGAACGCCGTTCTTGATGAAGAACCCGAAGAACTCCTTGAATCGCCGGACTTGATCTCCAAAGCTCGAAATCCAGTGTGTTTCGATGCTCTCCGTATGCTTCTGTGTGTTCTGAAATGGCTGAAATGAGACCCTATTTATAGGTGATGGAAACCCTAGGTTTAACAGGTCTGGCCTGTTAAACCAGGGAATATTCCCGGCATCTTCAGGAATATGCTTCCATGATTTGATTTGTTAGACTTGATATGATTTGTTGGACTTTAGAGGCCCAAATTTAGTTTATTGGACTTTAGAGACCCAATTTGATTTATTAGGCTTTAGAGACCCAAATTTATTTAATGGGCTTAGAAGCCCAAATTGATTTATTAGGCTTTAGAGGCCCATATTTATTTATTGAGCTTTAGAGGCCCAAATTTATTTATTCAGCTTTAGAGGCCCAATTCGATTTATTATGCATTAGAGACCCAATTCAATTTATTAGGCTGTAAAAGCCCAATTTAATTTAATGGGTTTAGAAGCCCAAATTGATTTATTAGGACTCAATACTTGGATTGGGCCTAATTAATTTAATAAATCAATTAAATTATCAATTATTTATTATATTAGAAATTATATGTATTTAAATTCCTAAATAATAAATTTAATTGATATTTAATATGTAATTTCCACGTGTCGCTTCTTGATTCGACAATTAAATTTTGCCTGCTTACAGTCGTTAAGCACACCACTTTCACATTTTTTTACGAATCCATACCGTAATTTTATGAAACATTCACAACGGATAATAAAAGGAAAAGTAAGAAACTTTGTACCTCGGAGTTCTGTTCGCGGCGGCAGACTTTCTTCCCACACCGTTCTAACTAAGTCTTTACTCTTATGATAAAATTTTTATAAGTAAGAGCACGAAAAATTTTAAATAAAACTTTCCTTTCGCACAAAAATTTCATTTGGTCCGAAGTTTTGAGCCTAGGCTCTGATACCATCTGTAATGCCCCGAACCCGAATAGTTCTACTTACTGATCCGAATTCGAGTCGTCACTTAGTGAAAGGGGAAAAAATGAAAAAAAAAATTTAAAAGAAAGGAAATTGATAAAGGAAAAAGATTAAGGAAAACAATTGAGCGATTCTTAACTTAGAGATTTCAGCATTTAACTAAATCCAATCATAAAGCAGGAAGCATAATTAAACTAATTAAAACGTAGCAGCGGGAAAAGTATTAGTGAGCTTAAGGGTCCGACATAAGCCCATGTTTAGCAAATACCGATAAAGAGTCTAAATTAACATACGGGGAAAATAAAAGTATTTAAGCATTTAAACATTGGCGGGGGAAGGCTGAGTCCACGGCAGCTCCCAGTACTCCATCGGCTCACCTGAAAATATTTAAAAAGGGCATGAGAATTTGAATTTCTCAGTGTGGGTAGCCCGTACGCTATCATGCATAAAGTTTAGTATCATAAACAGCATCATATTATTACAGAATAGTAATACCGAGACGGACCACCTCCGCTCGTCGAGACGGACCACCTCCGCTCGTAAAACATAAATGAGACGGACCACTTCCGCTCATAAAACATAAAAGAGACGGACCACCTCCGCTCATAAAACATAAATGAGACGGACCACCTCCGCTCATAAAACATAAACGAGACGGACCACCTCCGCTCGTCAAACAATACGATTTAGCAAATGATATTTCAACTAGAACACGAATTAAGACAATACGGTTAGTGCCACCCACCTCGAATGAAGTTCGGAAAGTACAACTTGAAAGGGGGAAACGTTCGAGTTAACCACCGACCGGTCGTACTCGTTCCTAAAGAAATTTTTAGTTTTAGTTTCTTATCGAGGAATATAATTATGCATACAGTGCGTTGGTCCCGAAGGACTTTTGGTCACTTACACGTCTTTCGTCTTTTAGTCGTAAATTATTGTAATTTTAATCTTTCGACATACGATATATATATATATATATATATATATATATATATATATATATATATATATATATATATATAGACTCTTACTAACATGCTCCTAAATGTGACATGTAAAATGGAAAAACATATTTTCTAAAATAAGAGTAACGATTTAAGCATTAAGATAAACTTTCGACTGCCCACTCTCGACTTTGGGGCATTTTCTAAAATATTAATAAATTATCTAAAAAAATTTGGCAAATGTACAGTAGGTACTCTTCTGAAGTGTATCTCACACATAAATATGGTCTCATTAGAAGGTATACGGAAATTGGGTTTTTGAATTTATTTTCTAAGACGAAACAGTGATCCAGAAAGTTTTCTGTGTTGTGATACCATAGAAATAATTTTCCTAAAAATACTAAAACACTTCCAAAAATCACGAAATTTTTACAGTAGATATATTATGAACTCACTAACATTTCCTAAGTTTTGACTTTAGGCAAAATATGAAAGGAAAAGGGGGTTTTAGCTCGTTTTTGGAAAAGGGACAGAAACATTTCTGCCTTTCCAGTCAGGTATCAACTAGAGAAATAATTTTTGTAAAACTATTTAAACTACTCCTAAAATCATGGAAAAATCCAGAAAAGAAGCTAACATCATGTAGTATTTTATTTTGATTTTTATAAAAATAAAAACAGAAGTGAGGAATACCAGAAAAATCGAAGAGTCACAAAAACGTCACAGATTGTCACACTAAATTCAAAAATTCATAGATTATGGAATATAACTCTAAAATGCATGAGACCAGTGGCAAACGAAAGCCATTTTGTCCTACTTTCTAAATATGCAGATAAACATGCCAAAGTAGTAATTTACGAAAACGTATCAGTTTAAACTTCTGATGGAAAAACAGTTTGCTCATTTATTTACATACTATGAACACCTAAAAACCTATTCCTACTTTCAAAATCATGAAACCTTCATCTCTTTCATTATTAACAACATGAAACATCATGCTACCATGAAATAAACAAAACTTCAAGAAGAACACATGCCTTTCTCCCTATCAAGAGTTTTTAGAAAATAAAGCTAAGGTTTGAGGTGAGGTCACCTTGTAGTTCTTCTTTTTAAAGGCTAGGGCCAAAATGCCTTCTTCAAGCTCTTCCTATGAATGGCTCTACTCCTTTACACCTTGAAGAAAAATGGATGGCTTGAGGTAAGAGTTGGGGGGGTCTTGTATGTAGGAAAAATGGGAGAAGAAAAGTTCTTCTCCTCCCTTTTAGTGTAGTGGCCGAAAAATGAGTGTGGAGGAGGAGGGGTTGCTTCTTTTCTTTTGATGACTTGAATGAGAGTGAGGAGTGATGCCCAAGTAATTAAATTGGCATGTGGTGAAAAGAATGGATGGCTAGGATTAAAACATGTGGAGGGTGGAGATGGGAAAGGAAGGACAACAATTAAAGGAGGGAGGGGGTACTTGTACTAAGGAGTCAACACACTTTGTCATGGTGTATTGGCTCCTTGAGGGTGGCTGCAAACTCAGCTGGCCATCCAAGATTGTGGGCCCCACAAGCCTTTGGCTTGTGGTGGCCCTTCGGTTCATGGTGTTGCGGTTTGATACTGAAAAACGGGGCTTTGTTCGGGATTTCGGGGCTCCGGAAGTTAAGTTTCGTTCGTTTTATCACTAAATAATTTCATAACTTTAAAATTTAGTAATTACGAAGGTTTTTAACTTATTTTATCAATTCGGTTCTCAGTTGGTTCGGTTTTTATTCGGTAGAATCGAAATTCGACATTTTTAGTGTTTTTCGCCCCATGTTGCGACTAAAAATTAAAACTCTCGTGTTATTAATACAAATGGTTTATTTACTTATTTTGGACTTGTATTTTATCCATATTTCGACTATCGAGTACCGGTTCGATCAGTATTAGGGTTTTTTAGAGTACCATCGGTTCGGTTCTGTTCGTCCGTTACCCGAAATCAAAGATTTTGAATAAAATCAAAGTTTCTTTTCGAAAGAATAATCAAGAATAAATAACACTCACACATGAAAGTAAATAAAAACACAATTTTGGGTCCCGGTATTATAAAAGTTGTATTTAGTTTTGATGAGTTAAAATGTAAAATAGGATGATCAGCTGAGTATCTTGTATAAACAGTTGATGTAGTAATGATATGTAAATAAAACTAAGTATAAAGATTAGATAAGGATACACAAACTATCAGATGAGGACAAGGAGTCAGATGAGGACAAAAAGTCAGACGATGACAAGAAATCAGATGAAGACAGACTGAGGAAGACAGATGAGGTCGAGAACGACAAACAGACAATTATCTAGACTGAAGACTAAGACGCAGACAAGGTGAATCAAGACTAAAGAGAAGACAATGAAGTGTTAGAAAATTTCAAGCAATTTTAAGAAGCGGTTATAATCAATCAAGAAGAAGTTACAAGATTTAGTTAGTTTGTTATAACTAACTGAAGAAGAATCAGCAAGGAAGTTACAACTGCCAACAAAGATCTCTATAAATAGATCTAGAAATTAGAGTAAAATTAACTTTGTAATCTCACGAATTCACTAGTATTTTTCAACACACAAGTAGCATTCACAAATATTGTAATCACGCACGAACGTTCTTCACGTTCTTAGTTCTTAGTATTTATAGAACACTACTCACGAATATCTTCAAGCCATTAGAATTCAGAATTTAGAGAAGAAGATTGTAAGGCTGAAGAACTACACTGTAAGTAAGTAAGAAAGAAGAAGAAAGAAAGTAAGTAGAGACCATTCTTCAAGTTGAAGGAGGAGAGTGGACGTAGGATCGTTTGATCCGAACCACTATAAATCGTTGTGTTCATTATTGCTTTCGTTATTTCTTTGTTCTTAATCAATTTCAACGGTTAATTAAGTTCAATTTCAGATTCACAATCAGGCTTATAATCAGATTGCTTTTGATCTGTTTAAGTTGAGTTTAAACTTGATTTCCGCTGTGTAAACTTTGTTTCCTTGGATTGATTTTCTAGACTTGAAAAAGTTTGAAAATCTATTCAATCCCCCCCCCCCTTTAGATTTTCCCTAGAAGGCTGTTTCAAGTTTCTATTTATTATACTCAACTCGTGGGACCAACATTTCTAGTGTATTTGTTGGGGTCTCACTAGAAGAGAATGTTGTTACGATAAGAATGGATACAAATCTTCGATTTTATGGTAATTCATACCTAACAACAACTGATATCCTTCTTGGGACAGTGGATAGTCCGAAGGCTGCTGAACCATTAATGTTGCACTTGGAGACTTGTACTCCAAATTGCGATGCTAGCTCTAGCAGGCCCGTCCTGATATCATCATTTAATCTCATTGTTGTAGAGCATTGTTATATGCTTCGAAGCGGTTTGAAAAGCGTTGTTGAACATATGATGTAATACCCCGAAATCTTTATATGAATTATTAATGCGAGTTATTAATTTTAATAAATTAAGTATTATAATTTGATAATTTCTCAAATTGAAATAGAAATTAAAAATTTTATAGTGTTTAATGTGTATTTATATACAAATATATTTATAAAAAGTATTAAATAAGATATATATATATATATATATATATATATTAAATAAGTTTAGAAAAAGTAAAGTTATTATAAGTAAAATTGAATAGTTAGTTTACGTCCGTAATATTATTTTCACTTTCCTTCCTTTTCCTTATTCAGTAAGATAGCGCAAAGCAGATAAGTAAATTTTCTTCTTTTATTTTCCCGTTCACACCGCCTTATTCCGTCGCCGACGGTTTTCTCCGGTATTATCATGTTATATATGGAAATTCTCGTAGTGATTCGTAGAATGTAGAAATAAAATCAATTTGTTGTTTCGATTCCTGTAGCGTCCGAAAATTTAGTGCGAAAGTTCGAAAATTATTGTTTAAATGTGCTTTTTTATTCAATCACCACTGTCGTTCCGGCGAACGATAGGTGGCGAGGCTTACACCGTTGTGAAGTCGGTTGTGCATAGAGTAGAATTATATTCTTCATTGTTAGAATCGGTATATGAAATCAGTAGAAAAATAAGCCTAAAAGTGACGCGTAGAAACGAGTTTCAACGTTTAGAATTAAACTTTATTTCTGCTGATTCTTACGTTTTGAGTCGTTATGGGATGTAGTAATGGTCATAGGCCTAATTGTGAGTAGGAAATGATAAAAATGGAGTATCAAAAGCTTGAAATAGATGTTAATGGCGTAAGTGATATTTTGTCGCTCTCTGCCTTCACGGCCGTCTCCTTTCTGGTGGCCGTTGGAGGCGGGGCTTGAGTGAAATAGGAAGCAAAGATTGTGGGGATTCCAGTGACATTTTCGGTTTTCGATCGGAGGTGTAGAATGACGGTAAGGACCTCTTGTACAAAAGCTTGAAAGTAGAGGGGGGACCAAAGAGAATTAGATTAACTCCAGGGACTAAAATATAAATTTTATATTTTTGGTCAACTGACCGGTCAACATTCAATGGTCAATGTTGACTTTTTGTTTACTTATAATTTTGCTCTTCATTTTCAAACGCTTGTAGAATCTTCGTTTTCATCCGATTTGATCCAAACCAGCGTCAAATTGTTCCAAATTCAAAGATCTACATTTTAATTCTAAAATCAAGGGATGAACAGCATTATAAAATGACCGTTTTACCCCTGAACGGCTGTACACCGTAAACTCCCGTTTTTAATCCAAATTCTTCGTTTCCAGTCCGTTTTTATCCCAATGAGTTTCTATGTGCTCTAAATAGGATTATATTATAGTTACCTTTTAGCCCTCAAATGCATCAATAGAACTTTAAAAGCCTTAGAAAAAGACTAGTTTACCTTTCTACCTCTAAACTGAATCTGATGGTCCTATAATCATAGGAAGCTCTTATTATAGTTATTATAAGCTAATTATTATATCTATTACAATGTTCTGAGCGAACGATATCATTTGTAGGGCCAGAAGAAGGCATTGACGCATAAACACAGTTCTACTCCAAAACAGTGCTCATATCTAATTAGGTGGGATAATTTCCACTCTTAATTGAGTTTAACATTCCATGTTATGATTGCTATGTTAAGGTGTGATATGTGAGTAATATATGTCATGATTATGTTCAAGTCGGATAATGGCTCGTACTATATTCAAGCCGGGTAATGACCCGTACTATGTGTATTATATTCAAGCCGGGTAATGACTCATATGTTCAAGTCAGGTAATGACCCGTACTATGTGTATTATATTTAAGCCAGGTAATGGCTCGTACTATGGTCAAGTCAGGTAATGGCCCGTACTATGTGCACATGAGTTACGTTTTCATGTTATGTGTTATTTGCATATACATTTCATCAGTGCAATCATTGAGATTATTCCACTGGGTGTATTTGAAACACTCACCCCTCATATCCATTGTTACAGATCTTGAGTTTGATGTGGAGGGACGATGAGGATGCAACACTGTACCTTTTATTTCAGTTGTATAATTATTATATATATTATGAGTTTTTGCTACTGGAGTAAAAAATAATGGTATTTTTGTTTGATTAGTATAAATATACTGGTTGAAACGTGTAACAAAATATATTTTGCTTTTTTTTTTATGTATAATTATCGCATGTAAGCAAGGTTTGTTAAATTCTCCTTTCTTAAGTATGTATCACTGATTTGCTTTGGGGTTAATATTTGTAATTTTGTTATAGCTTTCGCTTATAAAAATAATAATTTTATTATCGTATCTCTGGAAATGAGTTTTAAATTGTATTTAGTAACGCCTCAGCCCCAAAGTAACATTATTTTTAAAAAGAAGAGAACTTGGGGCGCTACATATGACAGTATATATATTTAATTGATGTACATATTCATTATATTATTCTTGCAATAGATTATGATATTACCTAAATAAGGGTTCTTTAGTGGCTAGTTTTGTTCACTTGTACATTGATGAATTTTTATATTTGCCCATTGTGAATTAACACAATTTATTTCAAGAAATGACATACAGTTTTAAAATTTGTGGTTTTATGAAGTGTTATTTCGTCACAAACTCTCTAAAACTAAAAATCTCCTTCAAATATGCTTAAAATATATACATCATTGCAAGGGAAAGAAAATATCCGATAAAGAAGGAAAATTGCTTGCTAATGATAAGTACAATTTGTTTGGGGGGAATGAATAAGCTAGTTGGAGGGAAAAAATTCTTAGGGGTAAATTATAATTTTATATACTAGATGAGCTCCCGCGTATTACGCGGTATTTTCGTTAAATAAACTTTACAATATAATATATTATATATATATAATATTTTTAAATAATAATATATATATTAAAATAATGTATATGTATAAAAAAATTGTAATTATAATATTAATTTTAAATAATGGTAATATTAATTGTATGACAATTCATGCCAGGGATTAAAATTATTATAATTATGTGAAAGAATTTACTACAAGATTTTTTTCAAATTTATTTTACAATTAATAAAAAAAAGGAGACGATTAATAGAACTTTTTTTTATATAATTGATGCGTAAAATTACTCCGAATAATATATATATATATATATATATATATATATATATATATATATATATATCGTATATTTACAATAAATATCATATATTTTTTTATAAAAGTTGATACAACCACAATTTTTCTTACATACATTTATAGACTTAAGTTAAATATAATTTTATGTTTACAAATTGTCATATGATAACACTTTTTAGATATAAAATAGATATTTAAAATATTTAAAGATTTATATATTAACTTAGCTATTAAAAAATATACATATTGTGCAAGAGGTCTAAGGTTCAAACCTCCATAAAAATATATTTTTTAATTAATTTCTATATTAAAATGCCACATAGATGTCATATATTAATTATAAATCAATAGGAAAATGACACATAGATTATTAACATATATATGCATTTAATAAGAATATGACACCTCATTCAAATTAACCTCATGACGACACCTAAGCAAAAACAAACTCCCTATTAGTAATATAGGGATTATACTGATTTTATATGGTGTATCAATCATCATATTAAATTATACCATCTTTTAATAATTCCTACCAAGCAAACTTGAGATATCAAATAAATTTTTATGTATCTATTTTTATGGTCTACCAAATAATCAAACTCTTACTAATTTTATATTATCTCACCTCACATGATAACCCCTACCAAGCGGAGCCTTACAGAAAGATAAAGGAGTTTTTACATGAAATGAAACCAAAGACATCTAGAGAAAGATAAATTAAAGAGTTATACTTATTTGTACTAATTACATATAATGTAATTATGTAATTTTAGTTTAATTTTAACTTATTTTTAAACAGATCCAAACATATCGAAAATTAAATTGAAATTAGATAAAAAGATGTATAAGGAGGCTTGGAGAATTTGGAATTATAAGGAGACTTGGTGAACTAATTTCTAACCACTAACAACTAACATTTACCAATCAAAAAATAAAATTGAAATTAGATAAAATTACAACTGTAATGTGTCCCATCAAAAAAAATTGTAATGTGCGCACCTAACCTAAATTAAATTAAGATTTGAAGCATTTTTAATTATTTAAAATTTGTTGGATTATTACAAAATGGGCTATTGGATAATCTAGACCGGCCCGATTCAACCCGGCCCGGCCCATTCAAATGCCATAAAAAGATGTTTATATCTCATGAACGTCTTTTAAAATTTAAATGCCAAACATAGGCTTGGCTGCGGGGCGGGAAATTCCCGTTCCCCGCGGGGATCCGCCTCGAATGGGGCGGAAAATCCCCGTTTAAATTCCCCACGGGGCCGGGGACGGGGACAGTATTCCCCGCCCCGATTCCCGCGGGGCCTCGATAATATTTAAATAATATATATATATATATATATATAATATTTTATATAATTTTAAATTAATAATTAATATAAAAAAATAGAAAATCTAGAAGAGTATGTTAGTTAATATATATATATATATATATATATATAATATTTTATATTATTTTAAATTAATAATTAATATAAAAAAATAAATGAGCATGTGTCATTTAAAAAAGAAATTGTTATAAGCTTGTTGGATTATTGTCATTTGGAACTATTTTTGTTGGATGTTGGTCTAGAAATAATTTTTATATTTTTATATTGTTTGTTTTAATTATTATGATTTAAAAAAAAAATTTAAACGGGGAATGGGGGATGAATTTTCCCGTTTAGTTTGCGGGGACGGGGATGGGGAATGTCCCTCCGGCCCTGCCCCGCCCCGTTGACAATCCTAGCCCCAATATGATGTGATTTTCTGTTGAATTTATGATATTTTTTTTATTAAAAAGCTAAATTTGTACCTGAAACTCACATGTTTTTTTTTAATACGAAATTGTATATTTTTTTAAAAAATAAAATTCTCTTATAAAACTCGTCTATGATTTTCTTGGACTTTAAAAATTTAATTAAACTAATTAGCTCATTTAATTCATCCTCATTCTTATAGAATTATTATTATGATAACTCATAATATCATCTTACCTAATTTTTTGTACAATAAAAAAGGTACATCTGAATTTGGTAGGCATTTTGTTGTCAATCCTTCACAATTTGAATGAGCATCCTTTCAACAATAAATGGTCAATTCAATGTTCTTCCAAATGATTTTGATAAACATGTGTAATTAAAGATTTTTCATGATATATGTAATAAATACTAGTCTTTGCCCGTAACCGTGCTTCGCACTGTGATTACTATTGTTTAATCAGTATATATTTTTTTTTAATTTTAAAATAAAAAGAATAAAGAGTGACTTTTAATTTTATTATAATATTTATAAATTGTTAGATTGGATTGTAGAGTGTATACAAATTGGGAAGAAAATCCTTTGAAAAAGGCATAATCGAAAAAGTGAGTAAATGAATTAAGCCTATAAAATATATGCTAATTATTGGGTGTAAATTGATGATTAAATAGACATTCCTTATATACTTCCTAATTTAGTATAATGAGATCAGTTTTGACGATGGGATAGAAGTATAGGTGAAACCATTTTTTCTTGCATCAATATAGGTGGAACCATTTTTTCTTGCATTGAATCATAATCCTCAAAGGAAAGCTATAAATTGATGGATAAATTTATTCAAAACTTTAATAGACAATAATAACGATTAAAAGAAAAAATAATCGAATAAAATTCAATGCATAAAAGTAGAAAAATATTTGTTGTACAAACAACAACGAAGTTAAACTTGATTATATAGATTGAATAGATTACAATACATATCGATCAAATGAAGAAACTCAAGCATGAATATGAAAACATGATGCAATTCTAAAGGATGATATAAATTTTACATGTTACATTATACTATACTTAACACTAACACGATTCACGAAATTTGATCCAATTGCAGTGGAGAAGAGAAGGTGATCGAATAAGTATACACATCATTCCTATAAAAAAATGATTAAATATTTGTTATGGAATACATGATGGTAACAATCCAACAATGAAGAACTGACACAATGATGAACGACATAGAAAAAGATGAATGATGTTAGGAACAATAATGATGATGATCATCAAATTAAATTTAATAAAATATCATGGACGATGATGATGAATGACACAATGACACCAAGTAAAATGACACAAAGAATGCTAATGAGTTGTGGTTGGAATGAATAGTATGAGCAGTATTTATTGGAGTCTTGATGCTAAGATTATGAAATGAAATTGAGTGATTGAGGGGTGATTAACATTACCTAATTTAGCAATGACCAAACGAACGGACCAGATGAACTCGATGACATCAGATCGATGGATGAAGTGAAATGGCGCCAAAAATAAAAAAAGGGCAATAAGTTGGTGTATTATATATTTATAGATAAAGATAAATTAACGAAGTGATATAGCTCAAGTGGTTAGAGCTCCACTAGGTCATGGGTTTGAGTCACCATTTGCCCGATAAAAAAAAATACAAAGATAAATTTTATACCTATTTTGGATGGAACTTTATTATAAACACTGACTTATTTTTAATGACTCGAGCTGGCATAAGAATCGACTAATTTGAAAGACAAATGTTAGTTGTTAGTGGTTAGAAGTTAGTTCACCAAATTTCCTTATAATTTCAAATTCTCCAAGCCGGGTCTCCCATTAAAGTAAGGAAGCCGATGGACAATGGGTTAAGCCCCTGGTTAGACCTAAAGGCTATGTTTGTTTTGAGATTTAAGTGTACGGGGGAAGTCATGACTTTACATCCATGGGATGTAAAATCTTTGATGAATAGTAAAATTATGTGTTTGTTTTGGGATTTTGGTAGGATAAGATTTTGCTTTATGTCAAATCAAGTGTAAGAATAAAGAAGGAAAGAGAATGGATAGAGAAAAGTGATAATGTGAGTAATGATTGAGTGAGAGAGTAAGTGGATTATTTTAAATGAGATAAAATTATTTGTATTGGGAGGAGTAATAATAGGTTTATAGATATATTTTTTTAAATGTATAAAGCAAATTGTATTGGAAAGAGTAATAATAGGTTTTATAGGTGTGGATTGAGTATAAGATTTTGAAATCTGGATTTTAAATCCTTAACTCGTATGGGACGGGGGTCGGAAAGTCCAAAATCCATCTGTGTGAGTCTCAAAATAAACGCAGCCAAAAAGAAACATACTTTTAAATTTTAAACCTATATTACCATGTCAATCGCTTTGGGTTTGTAAACAATAGAATTATCTATTAACCAAAATTACATTGGTCAATGTTTTTCCGCCATTTATTATTTCAAATTATCAAAAACTTCATTTATAGAAAAAGACAAGTCATGATATTCTTACTGGTTTACATTCAATTATAATTCAATGTTACAATTAATTATTTTCTCACAATATTACTACGGATCATTTATGTTATATACATTAAAAGAAATGGAATATCATATATAGTAAGATAATCCACATAAATACTTGACATTAATTTACTTTGCATGAGAGATTTTTTTACAAAATTCGGTAAGTAGATATTTATGTAATACAATTCCAGAATCGTATTTTTGTGAAAAGTCAGCCTCATGTGTACTGATTGTATTGTACAATTGAGCACAGAAGTGAAACATGACATTAGTTTTGATTGAAACATAACACTAATTTTACTTGAAACGTACGTAACATTAGAATTGACTGGAAACTTAAAATAAAACGGAACACTAACTTCGATCGAAAGCTTTAATTAAAACGTGATGAGTGCATATAAAACTTCGATAAACTATAATAAAACCAAATAACAAATTTTTTGAAATATTTAAGAATCCAAATCTAACATTAGGCTGTTAGGATATATGACATTATATCTCAATAATTTGTTAATGAGTTATTATTATATTATTATTATTGCAAATTAATTAAAACTTGAATAAAAGTACATTCATTCTGATCCATTTTCTTTAATTTAAAAGGAATGAATGATTTAAGTGTTTAATTTATTAGGGTTTTTTTTATTAAAACCTCGTATTCAACGCGGACATTCCAAAATTTATTAAGAAAAGAAAAGAAAAAACAGTCTATTATTAGAAAAATAAATTAAATTTAAAAAGAAAGGAAGGTAGATGAGAAAAAAAAAAAAGAGGGATCTATGTGAATTTGATCTGTGCAAACTCTTTTCTTTATAATAATATTATTTAGTATATAAAATATATAATACAATTTAACGTATATAATATCACGTTTAAAAAAAAAATATGTGTTATTAGTCTCGAAATAATTAAATTGTGATGATCGTATACTAAACAACATTAATTCATGGCAAATTCTTGTAAGCAATTCATCATGTAATTGATGTGTAATTTTTAATAATTATTTATAAAGAATAATATTAATTATTTTTATTAAACAATTTTAATTATTATCAATAAGTAGTATTAAATATTAATTATTTTACTGAACAATATTATCGTTTAAAACGTCTGTAGATCAAGTTAATGGAACTTGTGTATATCTTTTGTGAAATGAGATAATCCAATTTGCTAGTTAAGTTTATGCACAAATCAAATAAATCTTTATAATATAATCAAATTAAATTAAAGTAGGATATGTAATCTCTCATGTATTTGCGAAAATATTAAAATATTATCCATATTTTTTTTAATATATACTTTCTTCGTTCCATTATAAATTTTCTGTTCTGTCAAAACAGGTGTCCTAACCAAAACTTCATATTTCTATAAATGATAAAAACATATCTCGACATCTCTCTCTTTCTAACTTTATTTTTTTCAACATTTTTCTTTTCTCATCACATTTCAATACCCACTGCACATAAAATAATACTCCCTCCGTCCTGTAAAACTCTCCACAATTTTTTTGTCCGTCTCACAGTAAGTTTCACACTCTTAAAATGGAAAATTTTCTATAAACTCCATCCCCACAATAACCACTAATTTATTGAAAATGTCATTATTCTTAAACTCATACATACATATAATCCAATTATTTATTTACTTTATACATAAAAGTTTACAAAATTACCCCACAAATTTTAATAATTATTTTTTTCTTAAAAAATGTTCACCCTTTTTATGAAGAATTCTATAAAACGAAAAAAATACTATATTTTTTTAAATAAATATGCAATTCTCAGATAAAAAGCTGATTACATGATTTTTCAGCAAAAGGTCAAACCGCAACGATGAGAAGTAAATAGAGCCATTTTTTATTTTTCAAAAGATTGAATTTCATATCAAATGTGTAGATAATAATAATAAATAAAATGTATGAATATCGATTCACTATAAATAGGCATTGTTAGGAAGAGAGGGATTCCATGAGAGAGGGGAGAGCCTAACACCAACACGTCAGTCTATACTGGCGAGAAAACGTTCCATCACCGCCTCTCTCTCTCTCTCTCTCTCTCTTTTCGCACCCTCTCTCTCTCTCTCTCTGCGCCTCCTCACACACATGCCATCAAAACCCTCTCAATCAACCCCTCAATCCAATCGATTTCATCTCCTCGGTATGATTCTGCGCTCTTTTCTTTCTCAAATCAACTCCTGCCGGCACATATATGAATTTGCATGTAATGTAGATTTTTTTTTCGTTAATTTTTATGTTTTGCGAACTAAATTGGAATCATGTACTGTGCTTTTGTGTTGCATTTGTCTCTGAAATAGCCATTGAGTCGCTGCAGCTTCAATGCATGCATAATTGTTGTTATGTTTGCTTTTTTTTCTGTATTGATTTTTTGTTTTGTCATATGGAGTTGTGTCTTTAGTCTAAATTGGATTTTCCTTTCCATTTTTCTGTTCGATTTTTGTATTTTGTCTATGATCTTCTTGTGGATTCATGAACTAGGTTTCTGTTTTCGATGTTATCTAGTGTTCTTTTTCACCGTGGCTCTTCCCCCCCCCCCCTTTTTTTCATTTTTAAGCGAATTTTAAGTGGGTTTTCCTTGTGTTTTTTGAATTCTTCGTGTTTTCTGCTTCTGAATTCTTAGTTCAGCATAGTTCATCTCTTATCATCGCTGATCTATGCTTCTTGTTTCCTAATTACAGGTTATGACCGTGAATTTTGAAGAATTTAATAGCGGAAGGAAACATGCCTCTTTTGAAAAGAAAGCCATTTGCCCTAGTTGAGAAGCCTGAGGATTTAAACCCTCAAGAGCTTGTCTTTCAGATTCCATTGACAAAAGAAATCTTCAGAAATTATAAGTAATTTCCTTTTTCTATTCATGCCCAAATGCTCATAAAAGTATTGATTTATTTTCAACAGTTTTATGATGCCTGGATCTTAAATGTCTTCGTAGTGAATATTTGATGAGAATCACCTTGTATCGGCAAAGACTCTGGACGTGCAAAGCTACGGGGAAGGACAATTTAACCTATGAAGAAGCATTGATTTCAGAAGCGAGAGCTTCCAAAAGAATACAAAATATCCCCGTTCGGTACATTGCTCCTATTCTTCGTGAAGTTCAATTTAGTAAGTCCACTGCTGTTTTGTCTATACTTATATTTGCTTAAATAATCAGAAGCTTATCAATGTAAGAAGCCAAGATCTTGATGCTGTTCTTTTTGGTAGCTATATTGTTGTTAATGTCTAATTAATTTGGTGCCAACTGTTATTGGTGGCATAGAGACGTGTCACGTGGCAGCAATTTGCAGTATGTGGTGACGTAGCCTTTTGGAAATTGCTACGTAAAATGAGAAACTATTAAATCGCCGTACATTTCCTTTTAGCATATAGTTGACTGTTATTTTGATCGTTAATTATGACTTCTACGTTTGACGGAACATCATTAGTGAATATCTTTATAATTAGAAATATTCCATAAATAATGTGTAATATCGGTTTCTAAAATGAGATCAGATTTTAAAAGAATATATACGGCCAGCTGAACAATCCCAACTTACGACCAACACCAAAGTAGACAAAAAAAGCATCGACTGTGCTGTTCGAAATAGAGACAAATAGACCGCTTCCAATTTGCTTTCGTCACTTACACTTTTTCCCTGGTTTTACGTGGTTGTCAGCCTCTCGAATTTGCTTTCTTTCTACCGATACCTTTTCCTGCCTCCTATCACTACCATGAAAGTCTTTAGACCTGATGTCAGCCTTCTCCTACCTCTTATCACTACCGATACCTTCTCCTCCCTCCTATCACCAAATGTAGCTGGGAGAAAACGACAGATGCTCGAATCCCAACCACACATTTTAAAAATGTTAATATCAAATAGGTTGTTGAAGCGGTGGAAGGCTTTCAAACATGAAGACATGAGAATTTATATCTACCAAACTGTTATTTTTGCTAGAAAGTGTCTGAGCATCTTTTCCCAGAGTAACAGCCACCTTTTACTGTCTATGGAACTTTGTCATGTATAGTGTTGTAATGGAACCCTATCTCTAGTCCATTTGTGTCTTAGCATTTTTTTTCTTTCCTACTTCACTCTATAACACAATATAAAACTGAAGCATGGGCAGCTGGTTTAAGGATAGGGTCTTTTTCTTATAAAACAGAATTAGTGTACTGAATATAATCAGAAACGTTTACATTGTATTAAGTCATGACTCCTTGTACATAGATGTTTGTGCATTACCTTATATCCTTCCTCTTATTTGCAAAGAGGGTTTCAGTAGTAGCTGCAAAGGAAATTAAGAATGAATATGCCGTGAACATGGCATTTACTTCTGGAGCAAACCATGAAGTTGTTTATTCTGGATTCCAACAATAATTTTCTTGGGATCATGCTGCTCTTGGATACTTGTTATAATATGACCAATCCTTTATTATTTAACATCCATTTGTCTCCTCGTCTTATGAAGCTGAAGCAGCTCTTTCTTTATTCATGTCCAGCATCTCACGTATCAGTTATACTAGATGTAGAGGCATTGATGACAAGTTCATGACATTGGGTATTTGAGTTGACTATTGTATCCCTGCATTTGAAATTTAATATATTTACTCTTTTTCTTGGGTACCTGATACTTGAGTGATTTCATGCTCGGATGTTATGTATTTAAAGGTCTATGTTGCACGGGCTAATTCTGATTGGTTGTCATCTGCATGTGGTTTCTCCAATGAATATACCTTTTAACTGAATTTAGATGCTCTATTTACATTTGTCGTTCAAGTAGGAGTTGGTCTACTTACATTATAATAATATTTCATGGCAGGCATGCTGAATCTAAAAGATCTGGTTGACTCAGTTTATGCAAAGTTGCTAGGTCCCTTTCCTGAAGGTACTGAATTGTATGGTAGAAAAGATGGTCATTTGCATCTTTGCAGAATTACGAAAGTTGTTGAGGCTGGTGACAAAAGGCAATATGAAATTGAATGGGTTAGTGGTGATCAGAAAATGAGTGGAAAGACATTACTAAACGATGGTGCGTTGACATTAAAGAATCCACCATTTAGTAAACGGGTTCTTAAGTCGTTTATCAAAGAGTCAACTTATCGGAATCTCCCTTGGGTTTTACATGATAATTTATCAACGAAGCATGCAATCTCAACTGACCCTCCTGAAGAACTGAAGAATAATGTTTCAATTCAAAATGGACTTGTAGTTTGTAATAGGAAGAGGAAAAGAGGTGAAGAGAAGCAAAACACTCTGGTGAGTTTGCAATTATGTTGGCTGTATATCTCTTGAATTTTTTTGGAAGTGTATATCAATGATATTGTTGCTGTTTATTTTGGTTTGTTTAGGTGGCAAGTGAGAAGAAGATCATTGTGTATACGCGGAGGAATAAATTAAAATCTGACCCCTCGTTTTCTGGAAAGACTGCTGATGGAGGTAGGGGGTGGGGTTGAATTAATTTTGTTACAATTCTTTTGCCAAACGAACTTCTTTTTCCATATGCATATGCATGTTTTTGTCCTTGTTGAGCTCTGTTTACCTACTACCATTTTAAGGAACTGCACAAGTTTTTTTTTTCCCTTTAAAAAAGTTTTATTGTCATGATTTATGAATGCTTATGTCTTTAACCGAGGGTTGATTTTTTTCCTCCTCTCTATTTCTTTACCTGCAATGGTTTTTCTAGGGAATGAGCACCCAGAAGATCAGTCCATGAGGTATCCGATAGATGACCTGCTGGTGCAACCTACGGCTGAAGATCTTCTGACAGAAAGGCCTTCCCCATGCAGAGATTTCAATGTACCTATGAATTGTGTTGGGAGTCTCTTGATGGTGTGGGATTTTTGTGCTTCTTTTGGAAGGCTGTTGAATTTATCTCCTTTCTCCCTTGAAGATTTTGAGAATTCTCTTTGTTATAAAGACAGCATTCCCTTGCTTATTGTGGAATCTTGTTCAGCTCTTCTCCGGTTGCTTGTTAGGGACAATGTTAAGTTCTCGATGGCAATTAAAAAAAGAAAAAGGAAGCCGAAGGTAACATCTATATCTTAATTTTCTTTTTCTTGTTTGGAGAATTAATTTTGAAATATCTTTTTTCAGATTACACAGATTACCTGGACTGAATATCTCTGCGATTTTCTGGAAACAACTTCTGCTGCTGAATTATCTACTCACATAAGTACCATTAAGCGAGGTCATTATGGGTTATTAGAGATTCATGTGAAAGTGGCAATTTTTGCTGAACTTGTTGCTCAGGCTCTAGACACAAATACTGTAAAGGAGAAGTTGGATGAGTACATTGAAGAAATACAGGCACTCGCTGCTACACGGAGGGATGAGGCACTTGATGAAGGTAGAAAGAAGAGAGAAGAAAAGGAGCGTAGGAAGTCAGAAGCTAATGGTAAGGAAGTTAATGAAAAGCTTAGTGCGAAAACTGGTGAAGGCATACACAATGGAGTTATTCCAGAGAAAAGTAATGCCCCTCGATCAAATGGAAACAGGTTAGGACCTGTTATATTTGTCATATAAGCTGGAACAATTGCTTGATGATTTGGTTTGGTAGTGACCTCTTCCCATTCTTTTTCTTGGTACCCGTCTTTTGTCCTTACAGTGAGAATGAACAAGGAGATGGTACATCTAAGAAGAATGCAAAGAAACAGAAGGTTGAAATCCACACTTCTTTGGAAGATGCTAATCTCCCATCTAAGAGGGATATCCATAAATTGATGAAAGAAGAAATTAAGGAATCGATAGAGATGAAGAGTGCTGAAGAAAGGGTGGGCCTCTCTCTCTCTCTCTCTCTCTCTCTCTCTCTCTCTCTCTCCACCACCCCACCCCCTACCCCCCTTCTCCCCTTCCCATGTGTGTGAGCTTGCACCGAAATCTGCATATATATATATATATATACATATATTATATAAATAAATGTATGTATCAGTAATGATATGGAGCCCGATGATGGGTTTCTTATGGAGCCGACGCCAATATAAAATGCTTATACACTGTAGTATGATACAAGTATATTGTGCTGATGTTGGGCTCCATAAGAAACCCATAATTGGCTCCATATCAAAGTTGTAGATGTGTATATATATATATATATATATATGTCCTAGAAAAGGAAGGAAGAATAAAAACAGAAATCAAAGCAGGCAGCTATAATGTGAGCTTTTTGCACTAATACATCATCCACTACCTGTTCCTCATGCAGAAAGAATTTCTTGAAAGGGAGATTGAGAAGAGAACTATACGTACACATGCGTTAGGGAAAGACAGAAATTATTGCAGGTATTGGTTTTTTCGACGAGAGGGAAGAATATTTTTCGAGAGTTCTGACTTCACAGAGTGGGGCTATTACCAGACTAAGGAAGAGGTATAATGTCTTATTCTGGCACAATTGGATTTTTCTTTTTTATTTCTTTGTATTACTTGAAGTGAATCTCTCTCTTTCTTTTAACAGCTTGATGCTTTGATTGGCTCATTAAATACGAAGGGTGAAAGGGAGAGGGCTCTTAAGAAGCAGTTGCAGAAATTTTACGACAAAATATGGTAAGTCGTTCAATTTATTTCTCGTTAGTTGTGTCTTGGTTGATCTGAATTTATGATGCCTTCTTTCCCTTTTTTATTCAAAGATTGTTTTTTGCAGTAGTTGTCTAATGAAGACTAATTGTATATATTTCTTAATGCATGTATTATTTATTCATCAACTATTCTTATTGTAAAATGTTGTTGATTAAAATGAATTTGCAGCTTGCAAATGCAGAAAAGATCAAAGGAGGCGATGCAGAGGAGCGAAATAGAAGAGGCTCTGGTTCGAAGATCTACTCGTGTGCGCGCCCCACCTAGGGATAACCCTACACTTGCATTCCTCAAGTATGTAAACAAGTGGAAGGATATATAAGTGTTAATTGTTGTTTAGAGGTATAGATTGAAGTGGTTAAGGGTAAAATGGCATTGCCTACATGTTGAAAGATGTTGAGTTTGATAGGGTTTATACTGATACACTAGGTAAAGTAGTAGTTCTTCTATCCCAGTACACAATTCTTTTGTGGGATGCAGTTTTGGCTTCAAAGGAAATTTTGATAATAAACCCAATCAGAATTTCCATTCTCTTTTTAATCTTGGTGCTTGTCTCACGTTTTTTTAATTTAATTTTGGTATATTTCTAAACAGGTCAAAATATACTTAAAATTAAATTGAAATTGAGTTAAAAATTCAATTGTATCAGAATATATTTAAAATTTAATTGAAATTGAGTTAAAAATTCAATTGTATTGCATTAGTTAAATTAACATCAATAGATTCACAATAGCTAGGTTTTCAATGCTATTTCTACATACATGTTTCATCTAACAACATCTTCCAACACTATTCAAAAAATTTGAAAAATGAGAGATAGTTGTTAAACCTGTAATTATTGTTATTGATGTGATAATTTATTGTTTGCACAACTACCAAAGCAACTCTCATGTGTGAATTGCATGCGCCAGTTGTGATAATTTTCCTTTTTTTTTTTACAAAGTTTCTACTTTTGGATATCAAATTTGTTATTTTTTTTTTTATCAGTGCTATATATTTATATAGAGGGAGTCTTGTCTGAGTCTGTCTCATACATTATACGTAATATATTTATATATTTTTATGATACTTTTCAAATATGAGTATTATAAAAATAGGTAAAAATACCATGCCTCATGTATAAGAGCATATTTTTTATGTTTTTTATAAGTATAGATTAATCAATTTAAAAATGTTCCTTGTAAATTTAATGTCAAGTACACTTATGAATATGAATGTAAGTCATTTAGTCATATATAGCCGAATTTATTACTTCATTCTTAAATTCTTTCTCATCCATATATTTCAATATGCAAAATAATTTGATATATATATTTTTCTAGTGCTCCCAAACACACAAAATATGTTTTTAAAAAATATGTTTTTTCGAAAAAATCACACACACACACACACTATGTACGTTATAAATGAAGCAAATTGTTAGGAGCAAAATTTACTTTTAAGAACCTTTCAGCAACGTGTTCGACAAGATTAGTCATCTTCAACACAATATGTTTAATAAACAAACACATTCAAAAGTAATGTTCGAAGTTAAATAAATAAAAAAATCAAATATATTTTAATTATATCTTTGAAATTTTCACACATAGAAGGGTTTGAAAGTAATAATATTGTTGGCTGAAATTTTTTAATCTATTTTTTAGCAGAAGAATTTGTTATCATATATTGTGTGTAGGTCTAAAACGAGTGAAGAAGGGATAAAAAGTCTAAAGGGGGTGGGGAGAGTTGAATAGACTTCTTACAAACAAAAAAATTGTATACTCAGTTGGGATAGTTGACTTAGACAAGTCAACTTCAGATAAGTTTAGTAGTGCAGGTGTTAAAGCTCTAGTATGATAACAATTCTACTAAGTGCCCGTTTGGTAGGCATGTTTAGCAATAAGATAAGGACCTAATTTAAAATTAGGTCCTTATCTTATTGCTAAACATGCCTACCAAACGAGCATTGTTTAATTAAATTGATCAGTTGAACTACTATCAAGATGAGCTTGTGGGGAATATGTGTGGGTCTTACATTATACTTATTTTATATTTTGAAAACCTTTAACTTATTAACTGAAAACTCTTGAGAATATAAGTGCATTCAAATTAATGCAAGGTCGATTGGACTTGATCTCATTGTATGCTTGTTGTATGAAGTTGAATGTATGCCAGTTTAAACTTCTATGTCCACTCTTCTCAATTCAGTGAGATAATTTCTTATCACATAATCTTGAATTAGAGTGACAATGTACACTTAGTCTTATCTCCTCCTAAATAATTTGACTTGAAATTTACTGAGCAGATCATTTACAAAGTAAACTTAGTAGCTCACACCTCAAACAACGTACACTCAGTTTTTTCGAAAGCAGTGTTTGACATGTTTCCAACTATGATTGAGAATCTACATACAATGTGCTTAACTCTTGGCTAAGGGTAGAGATTCTCTCTAAAATTTGGATTTAGATCAAGTCAACATACATACTTAAGAACACTAAGTTAGAATCCTAGGAAATTCTAAGTACGATAAAAGATTCGTACTCAATTGAATGTTGTGTTATTGGTTGGAAAATCTTGAATATTGCTTGAATAACTCACTTGGTTTGTAACATTGTTATGAATGTTTGGTCTGCGTTTACAATGAGAATTTGAATATTACCATTGAAGTTAAAAATTGTAACTATAAAAGATGGTGAACCGTCATTGAGATCTGCTCAGTGATCTTTTAATTACCATTTAAGGCAAGTCCTACTCTACTCTAAGCTTGTACAATTACATACATCATTACATTGTATGCCTCTTTTTTGTTAGATTAATAATCTTGTTCTTGATTCCTCATTGATCAACGCTAGTTAGTTAGAGTTGTCAACAAATCTATTCAATTGACTTATGTTAGTATCTTAGTTTTTTAACTTTACGTCGATACTCCTTCGTCGTCTAACCAATTTGTCATGACCTTTTTTAAGATTGTCATTTACTAAAATTCTTTTAATTTGTCAGTATTAATTATTTTATTTAACAATATTAATTATTGTATTATAAAATGATAATTATGAATTTAATTGCTCTGACAAAATTATATAAAATAAAACTAACTCTTAACATTTATGTTTCGGCGAACTGGTATAGGTTAAATGGTTAGGACTCCACTATCTATGTCCAAAGGGTTATGGGTTTGAGTCATCATTTAACCCATAAAACAAAACATTTATGTTTCTTAATTGCATTCACATATGGACTTGAATCCTCTCAATTTTCTTAATAGATTGATAAATTTACGTGTTCTGCTCAATTCTTCGACTCAAATAATTTTATTTAGTAAATACACCCATTAATCATTTATTTTATTTATGAAAATTTTATAACGTGGATGGATGGCATGTGACATGTTAAAAAATATCTATCGAACCACACAATTTTAGGTTCATGTATTAAATATTCAGAAAGATGGAATATAAATTGAATCACAGGAATTGAACTGAATTTGATGACCATCAGCCGTCACTTCGTTGCCCGCCACCGCCGCTGCATCCCTCACCGCCACCCTTTTTCTCCTTTTATTTTTATTACATTTCACTGATCGATCGAAATTATCAAAATCACCACATTTTTCAACAAAGAAATAATAAAAAAACAACCATATTTTCAACAAAAATAATCTAACACCACATTGTGTGGCAAAAATAAATCGAAAATCATAAGGGAAAATAGAGTGGAAATGTATGATGTTGCTAGAAAGCAGAGTTTTATGATGCGGGCTGCACTAATCTGAACCATTAGCGACTTTTTAGCTTACTCAATGTTGTCTGGATGGAGCACCGCTGGAAGGACTGCTTGTCCATATTGTGCTGAGTACTCTGATGCATTCACTTTAAGATTCAGTCGCAAACAGTCGTGGTTTGATAACCATCGTAAGTTCTTACCTAGGGGACATCCGTATCGTAGGTCTTATACATTAGATGTACGATACAATTACACACATATAACTAATATTTTTTAATAAAAATAATTAATACTAACAAATTAATAGATTTTTAATATGATAATTACACTACAAAAAAAACTAAATTAAAGAGGACTATTAACAAGTGGGTTAAAACCCTCGCTAGTTAACGAGGCACGAGACGAGGGCCAACATTAACGAGGGCCTTAGCGAGGGAAACGGGTCCTTGCTAGTTAACGAGGGCGAACCCCTCGCCAGGCCCATGTTAACGAGGGCGGGGGCCCTCGGTAAGGCCCAAAACTAATTAGCGAGGGCAGGCCCCCTCGCCTCGCCCAGATTTTATTTAACAAGGGCGGGCCCCCTCGCTAGCCTATAAACTTAACGAGGGCAGGGGGCCCCTCGCTAACCCCTCGGTAAGCCCAGTTTAATATCAGGGCCTTTCTCCCCCAGCCACCACACGAAAACCCTCTTCTTGTTTAAAAAAAAAAAAAAAAGTCGCCGCACCGTTCAGCCGCCGCCGCCGCCGGAAATTTACCCTACTACTAGTCGGGCTTTGTAGTACGCATTTCCGGGAACATTTCTACGGTAAATTTTTAAGATTTAATCGGTTACTTTTGTTGTTATTTTAGTTGATAAATTTTGTATTTTTAATTTTTCATATGCATGCATTTGTGTAATTTTGTTGTTATAGGTATTGATTGATTAATTATTTAGTGTTAATTTGTATAATTGTTATGTGTATTTTAATTATTAGTAATTATTATGTGTATTTTAATTATTAGTAATTATTTAGGAATAATTAGTAGTATAAGATTATTAATTATTTAGAGTTAATTAGTATGTATGCAATTATATAAATTTAATTTTAATATTATTATAATTTTAATTTAATTACTATAATTTATATATTTGTTGGTACGTAGACAAATTGAAAAGAGATTCGATCCGGGGGTATAATTTCATACACTACACGCCACCATTATCACCGTAAGTATTTTTTTAATTAATTATTTAAAGATGCTCTTAATTTAATTATAATAATTATTTGATTTAAAATTATTTTGCATGCATGATATAATAATTTTTAAAATTATATATATGATGATCGATGTTCGATCAAATTTTGCATGACAGGTCAATTATATTAATGTTGAAAACTGAGTCGATGTTCGATTCAAGTTGATGTTGGAGTTGGGGGTTGATGAATTGTTTGGTATTGTTTGTTGTAGAATGTGTGTTCCGATTTGATTAATTTTAATTAAGTCGGAAATGGGTGCACTAGGATCTTGATATATTAACTGGGAAATACGATAAAATAAAACAAAACTTTGCCGAAATTTTTAGAAAATATTAACTGGAGAATTAATTATGATTTAATTAAATTTTGAATCTTCATTAATGTGAAATAGAGTCCTATGAATTATTCAAGGCGTAGTTGGATGTATGGTCCAAGAACGATTAATCGCATGATATCTGCCGAATTTCTTAGTGAACTCGAATCGTTTATAAAATTCGCTACTAGTAATCCGGATTGGATGAGTGAAGGAAGCATTAGGTGTCCTTGCTCGAAATATAAATGTAGGAACCAGAGTTTTAGAGAACCCATTAACGTGAAATCACATTTGTATAGGTATGGGTTTATGCCTAATTATCACAATTGGATTTTGCACGGTGAGCAAAAATGGAATCCTATACCACACTGAAACTATGATTAGTCGGCGTCGACTTCATATAGAGTTGTTGACACTGCAGCATCTAGCTCGTACCACAATATGATGATGGACTTAATTTCTGGTCCTACCATTAGTTTCAAAAATGTGGAAGAAGAGCCCCTTAATGAGAAACCTCCTAATCAGTATACTGCACATTTTTTTGACATGTTTCGTGCAGCGAATCATGATCTGTATCTTGGTTGCGAGTCTCATTCTCAGTTGTCATTCAATGCCCGTCTTTTAAACATTAAAACTTAAAACAGACTGTCTGAAAGGGGTTATAATCAAATCGTTGACTTGATTCGTGAGATTTGCCCTCCAGAAAATTTGGTGCCCAAGAAATTTTCTAATACTAAATAATTAATGGATGGGATAAGTCTTCCCATGGAGAAGATTGACTGTTGTGCAAATAATTGTATGATATATTGGGGTGCAGACATCGAACTTGAATCTTGTAAGGTTTGTAGTCGGTCACAATTCAAACCTGCTAGATGTGGTGTGGATGATCGATGGAAAAGGAACAGTTCATTCAAGGAGATGTTCTATTTTCCTATCATTCCTCGATTGCAAAGATTGTAACAGTTCAATACTACTGCTAAGGATATGATATGACATGTTAGTTGCTATAATGATGAGTCTGGTGTTATGCGTCACCCTGCAATGGGTCTGGTGTTATGCATCACCCTGCAAATTCGTTGGCTTGGAAACACCTGGACCATTCATATCCTGATTTTGCATCTGAAATACGAAATGTGAGGTTGGGTTTGAGCACTGATGGTTTTCAGCCATTTGGGCAGTCGGGGAAACAATATTCGTCATGATTAGTGATAGTGACACCGTACAATCTGCACCCATGGTTGTGCATGAAAGAACAATTCATGTTTCTGACAGTTTTGGTGCCTGGTCTTAAAATCCAAAGGATAATTTAGATATCTTTTTACACCACTAATTCATGATTTGAGTAATAAAGTTCGATAAAAAAAAAAGGATTTGAGATCAGACGCAGAAGCAGAGCGGTGGCACAACCTAAAAATTGGCACTAGGCCAGAGGAAGGGCAGCTCTTTGCAAGTTGGCGGCAGAAATTTCTGTCGTTAGATGAGAAATGAGAACATGACAACAGGGAAATATGGAGGAGAAAACAGATTACAATTTATTTATTTATTTAATAAAAGGTATTATTGGAAGTTCAATATAGATATAGAAGTGACTGTATTTATTAATAATGGAGCCAAGTGCAAGACCCTTTTATTAATACTAGCCATTTGACACGTGCGTTGCACGTTGTCGTCAAATTTACAAGATTAATACCTGTATTTTTTAGTGTTATGTCAGCTTGCATTGGTTTTTGTGCTTGAAGACTTTAATCTTTGCTTGAACGATGCAATTGGAGTATGATGAGCACAAGAAGTTTGAATTAGACAATGACAAAGAAGACAACATATTTTTACACCAACTGAAAAAAGTTATATCTAGAAAAAAGTTATATTTTTACACCAACTGAAAAAAGTTATATCTAGAAACACGGTGTAGCTAGCTTCCTGAAAAGGACAAAGTGTGTGGTTGTGTTGGGCTTGGTGGCTGTGCTGGTGGCAATCTCGTTCAACACGTAACTGGTGGTCGTTTCCTCCATTCACAAAAACACAATCAAGTTGTTGCATGCACACAAAGATTGAAATAAGCATAGGGGAATGGGAAATTACTAACATGATATGCATTTTCGAAACTAAACTCTCTTTATGGTTTCTTTTCACCTTTAGACATCTTCATTGAAGCCTAAAGGGAGCCAGAAAATTGCAAATAGCTTAGGGATTGGACAACGAAAAAATGCAATCAACTTTTTGAAATAATGCACGCAAAAATTGATAAAAGCAGGGGAAATTAATTATATGATATGCATTCACTTTGCCAAATGTCTACCCGCAAATACAAAAAGTCACAGCTAGCATTTATGATTTGTTAATGTAGTGTTTAGATGAACATTTGTCCTCATAATCTAAGTATTTTTCTTGAACAGGTTGTGTACCTATTTTTGTAGAGTTTATTGTATTTCATTTATGCAGCAAAAAAGTGTTTAAATAAGAACTTCGTAAGTCATTTTCTTTCAACCAAACGTCCACCGCAAATCTCCACAAGTGAAATAAAATATAATAATATTTCTATAAAAAAACTCCCAACACCTCTACAATTACTACTTTCAGCACTTCAATGTGTGGCTCTAGGACATAAGTGCTGCACAAAGTAGGCACAGTTCTATACATGAGAACAAACGTTGCCAAAGGATATTGAGCTGCCGAATTTTAAAATAAAAAATTAGTAAACTAATATTGATGTAATGTATAAAGAAAAGACAAGTGGCTTTTCATGCTTTAGCTTAATATTCTGGTGTAACATGTAAATTTTCATGTGATATAAATTTCATCTAATTTGCATATTGAATCAAAGTGGTGCTCGACTGTGATTTTCATCATTATCTATATATACAACATTCATGGTTTCATTAAAACCAAATGTAGAGAAGGGGTGGGAGTGGAGCTTTAAAACTTTGAAATACTGGATTGATGATTTAAAAAAATAATTATGCTCTTATGATTTGCTCTGATATCCAGAAGTAACACCAGAAAATTGGTGTGATACAATATGCAGATAGATCCTATCATCCTAACAGTAACAACAATATTCAAGAAGCATGATGAAGCTTTACTGATGACATTCTGACACCTATCTATCTATATTTATCTAAAATGGGTTTGCTAGTTATACTTGCATTTTATTTCCTTTATTCATGACATTCTTTTAATTTCTGCATTAGAAGAGGGCAGGAAATAGAAAATGAATGTCGTGCTTAAAGTTGAAATTCAACACATGTGGGAGGGTAAATTGAAATTGAAGAAATTAACCGCAACTGAAGCGGAGCACATCAAATACACCTGATTTCAAAAAATCATGAATAAAAGCCGAATCAACGAAATTCATATGAAAATGAATTCAATTACTGGGCAGATGAACGACCCGCCATTCTCAGTAGAGCGCTGCCCTTCGTGGGAATTCCTTGACGGGTTTAATTTCAGTAGACATCTATGCATAGCTAGAAATAAATTATCATCAACTTTCATGAAACATTTTTAAACGGTGGCTAGTAATGAAATATCTGCCCTCAATTGTGAGGTATATTATAATAATTTGGAATTGTGAGGTATATTATAATAATTTGGAATTGTGAGGCATATTCATAAGAATTTTGTAATAGGCTGACCAGATTGGTTGTCGCAAAGAAGAGGGAAGTCGTACCATCGGTTGGAAAAAGTTGTAAATTGAGAAGATGAAAGATTTCCCGGGAAGAGGTGAAGACGGATAAGGAGCGGTTATAGTTAGGGGAAGGATTACACTGTGCAAGAAAAAACAAAAGAAGGGTAAAAATGTCTAAAAATATTTCTCAATCACTAACCACTTTTATATATGTTATAGATGATGATTATATAGAGTCGCCTAAAATCGTACAATTAATTAAATATCTAAGTAAATAAAATATACTCTGTTCCTCCCATTTTACATGGTTCAAAAATAAAGAATAAATTTCTTATTTATTTTTTTCTATACCAAAACTGACAAAAAAAAAAAAATAATAATAATATAATTATACTCTCTCATACTAAACTTTTTTAAACATCTTTTATTTACACATTATATCACTCAATATACCCTCTCAAACTAAAGCAGCTTCACTCTATTAAAATTGAAATGACTCATTTATTCTCACATTTACACCTTTTAATACTAATAAACAACTTTCTCGTTAAAACCCATGTTATTTTGGCTTGAGCAATAAAAAAATGGGCCATAGGGAGTATATAATTATTATTTTACCTATATAATTATCTATATATATATATATATATATATATATATATATATATATTTCTGAGAAAGATACAAATAATCTTAAAAACCGAATGACACATTAATGCTGTCTTAGAGAATTTTAATGTTCTCAAATATGAAACGTTTCAGGGTATTATCAAATATAAGTGAATCAGAATCACATTTGCATCTGAACCATGTTTTGGAACAAGTAAATGTTCATTTGTTCTTATTGTATATGATAATAGTCATTCACAAACAGAGGGCTGCTGGAAATTAAAAGAGAGGTAGGGATCACATGATCTCGACCACAGCACGGCCATGAATATTCCCTTGATCAAGGTGTTTATAAGCCTCTTCTGCCTCTTCAAATTTATACTTTCTTGAAACAGCAGCCTCCAAGTTAAAAATGCCCGACTCCGCCAACTCAACCAACTTCGGAAGATCTTGCCTGGCCCTTCCTCCGTACGACCCAATTACTTTAATCTGTGCAGAAGAATCAAGTTAGTTTATTCCTCATTTTTCTCCAGCTAAAAGTATCTCATTATTCCTGCATTGCCATTTCCATACTATTTCTTGGAATCTCTATGTTTGTTTTGGGATTATGGTGGACAGTGGAATGGAAATAAGGATGGTGAAATCTAGGATTTTAAAGTCCTTGTTAATAGTGATAGTATGTGTTTGTTATGAGATTTTGAGTAGCATTGAATGTAATTTTATGTCAAATCAAGTGTGGAAGAGTAGATAATGTGGTATTATTGTATTATTGTTTGAGAAATTATGTTTAATCAAGTGCGTAAGTGTAGTGATGTAGTATAATTATTCTATTTTGAAGAAACTTTATATCAAATATCAAATAACTAGAAGCTGGTGTTTTGCTCTGTAACAATCTGACGTACTTGATAGGGATCTCTCATCCCTTAATTTTTGCAACAAATTTCTGTTTCTTATCAAATAAAGTGTGCAAGAGTAAGAATTATTAGGGGTGAATTGGGTTGGATTTTGAAATCCAGATGTGAGTCCCAAAACAAAACAGGAGGGGGGACGTAACATTCCACGTTCAAATATAGGTGTCGTGTGGTTTAACCGCTTCAAAGGAAATTACTTGACAAAGGTGTTACGTGAAAAGGCCTTGGTCATCTTAATTGGATAGTTCAGTGACATGGGATTCAAGTTCCATTTCTAGTGCACTGTAATAAGAACTTGGCACAAATAAGATTGAATTGAAAAAAAGAACACACCTGTCTCCGGACCAGATGATTTATATCAACCTCGCCTATTGCACCAGAGAGCGTAAGGCCAATCATCACAGCTTTACCTCCATCCCGGACACTTTTTATGCATTGTGAAAATGTTTGTGTCCTTCCCAATGCTTCCACAGCTATGTCTACACCCTTTCCTCCTGTAATCTCCTGTTTAATCATTTGCAATTAACTGGTTTAAAACAAAATTTAGAAAATGATCACCCTTTGACAGAGTGGAAATCATCTTTGTAAGCATAAAAGCTATCTATGGCATTATCTTCAATATACAATTTAAATTGGAGATTACAAAGCAAGTGCCTTAATCTTAGCAGCAGCATCCTCCTTCCGTGCATTTATGGCATGAGTGGCTCCGTATGTCTTAGCTTTCTGAAGTTTATCATCTTGGACATCCACAGCAATAATTTTAGAAGCCCCAGATGCCCTTGCAATCTGCAGACAACTGTATGACTTTTAAATTAAACTCATTCAAAAAACTGTGATCAAGTTAGCTATATAGCATCCACTGACATAAATCTAAATGTTGATAATGATATATAAACGTATTCAACTCTTAAACAGAAATAGTGAATGAAACAACAGATTTGGATGTTCACAGTTTATAAAGAACCTTTGGATGAGCACGAATGAGAACACAAGATTCATACTTCTTTTAGCAAGATAGTTTGGATTCGAGAGTAGCATGATATAGCCAAGAAGTTAGTCATTTTTCATTTCTCATAATTAACTTGATTGAAGAAGAGTGCTCATATGAAGACTCTTTGCAGAACATGATATAAAATTTGATAACTTCATCATCCTTGGTTAAATGTGGGTGTGTTCTCTACAAAGCCGATGGTTTTTCAAGTAGCGTGTAAAGAGGTTTAAGAAGGTTAACAAATGACATTGTTTCTCATTAGAAATGAACAAATTCGCAACCGTGAGCTGGTTAATGGTGATACGAAAGATTAGCTTTCTTAACTTCTACCAGAAGAAATAAGGGACTTAATTTGAAATAGAACTGACCGGTTATCTGATGCAATCAATCTGATACGTTTATATTATCAGCCAATATAAAATAAACGAAGCTACATAAAATCCTAGTTTTCTTTTTTACCAAATACCAATTGCACAAGGTTTTAACAACATAAATTCTTTATAAAATCACTTCAGACTATTATTTTCACATATACTATCATGCCAGCTTACAGAAACTAATATTGGTTACAGATTATCATGAGTTATACAACTTCTTACTATTTCAAGATTCAATTTCAGGCCATCCATCATTAAGCACTTCTATGACTGACACTATAAGACAGACGTAAAGAAATTAATCAACATACTATTGTATTCCCTCTATTCCAACTACACTATCGTTTTAAAGAAAACAAAAATTGTTCAAAAATATCTTTCGCTTTTTGGTTTTAAAAAGAAATTAAATATTTTTCTCCAACTTTTGCCCCTAGTTTTTGTGATGTCTCAATAATCTATGTGAAACACCCAAAAGGGTATATTAGTCATTTTTATACAATTTTTTATGGACATTAAATGACTTTCTTAATTTATGTGAAACACCCAAAAGCAATAGTTAAAGTGAACGGATGGACTATTTTCTTATTACCTTGAGCCAACACCCCCAATGCCAATCACAGCAACGGCATCACCAACATGCACCTGAGCAGCATGGGTCATTGCCCCATAGGCAGTAAATACTGCACATCCTAGTATAGCAGATTCTGTGTACGGCAATGTCTTGGGCAAAATAGTCAATGCATTTGCTGGCACCACACAGAACTCCGCAAGGCCTCCCATACTGTACATATAAACTGGCTTGCCTGCAGAACCACCATATAGTAGCCAAATAAGCCTATCAATATCAATCGAGCATTCCTATAATTCTCATATTTTATTGTCATCTCATCATATAATGACTATGTAAGGTCAACCTACATTGAATCAGTTGGTAAATGCATACATGAAACCATACATTTCTGATTGCAATATGCTAATTATAATTAGACATTAATTCATTTATTATTTCGGCTGCAGCATATCATCACAATACAAAGAGATGGGTCCTTTGGAGCTTCAACAGAATAAAACTTAATAACCTTACCATCCACATATAGCTTTACTAGCAAGAGACGCAGCAAAAAATCAGCTTTTACGGAAGAGTATACAGTATATGATAGTTTTCAGATGACCATACAACAATATCCCCACCTAAGGTTAATACCAACAACTAGTTGGTTATGAACTCTCCTTATTAGATGCTGAATTTGCATCACCAAAAACAAAACAAAAATCCAAGAAAAGGTGCAGTGCATTTATGCCAACCATATTGTAGTGTATGATTCAAATATCTCAAAAACTTTATGTAAATTCTCAAATCTACTTAAAACACTAACACCACATGAAATGTCTAGTCTAGTAAATTCATTGCATACGTCAAATGATCAAACTACCCATGATTAGAGAACAATCCTTTTGATTTACAGATAATCCTTTATTAGGAATTACTTAGGACTCTTACTACGTTAAGTTTCCTCAATATCTTCACAGCATGATGTGATTGACTTGCAATAAATCTAAAATTCTGTCCAAATAATTTTTAACTCCTAAAATTGTAATTACAGGGCCAAATTCTTTTAAGATCAAAAGATTGTGCCAACACTTGTCCTAAAAATAAGCAGAGCACCAACAAATAAAGTAGTCAAAACTTTAAAATCACCAAAACATTTAGTAAAACACATGTTACGACTTGAGTACATAAAAAACCAAATTTTCTAATTTTTATTTTAGGTTTTTCTTTCTCTTTGTTGATAAAAATATGATCCATATTTCTAGATATTGTTATAGAAATACTATTCATGCATATAAACATAGACACACATACATGGAATCGGGCGAAAAGCCAACAATTAGTATTGAGGGGCTTTTTAGTCTCCAAAATTAAAGGAGGAAATGCCAAGCAGAATAACATGCTACATGATTCACATAACTCAGAGTTGCACAGGTAAAATGACTGCAGCTATAAAGATTCATTAACGTTCTATAAAGAAGAGGGCTTTGTTAGGAACTTAGGATGTACCAGTGCCCCGAAGAAATAGCCTTGTTTCTCCATCATAAAGTGTTCCTTTCGCTCGATTATATTCAAAGAAAGGTTCGCACAAGTCATCTTGACCCTGTTCCCATGTTAGGCATAATTTAGTAAAACAGTTATGTTAATCTTACTCAAGTTAGAACTTTAACGAAGATGAACATTCAAATGGCATCACTTAATATACTTGCCCTAGAGCAGAAGAAACAATTTCCGCAAGGCATTATAAAAGCCCCAACCACTTGAGATCCAATAGGAAATCTGAAAATTTGAGAAGAAAAACTATGTAGTTTCTGCATCCAACATAATATAAGGAAGAAAAGGATTGTTTCACAGCTTATCAAACCTTTGGATATTTCTACTGTCAGTGAGTGGCCCATGTTCAACAACCTCACCAGTAATCTCATGCCCTGCAACACAGGGGCTGGCAAAAGGAATCTCTCCTTTGATCACGTGCAGATCGGAGTGGCAAACTCCACAGGCTGCATTATTCGAACACAACACAATTGAAAACACAATCAGTTCTGGAAAATGCAGAGGGCAAGCCCAAAGGAATATTCCATATACAATTCAATGGATAAATACAAAGTAAAATTTCACAAGCATATAGAAAATGTTTAACCAAATATTTGTCTTTCTGTTCCCAATCACCATTACAAATCAAGTCAAATAAGTTCCATAAAAGGACATCACATGATCATTAACCCAACAGTTCTATCATGACTTATACAGCATGCTTCACTCGATCACTTTCTTCATATTCTCCGATTAGTATAATTCCATCAACAACAGAAACGTACAAGCTTCACAGAACATTGCACAGCAACAAAAACAAAACCGAAAACTCTAGTTAAAAATTACCTTTAGTTTTGATGAGAATTTCATTAGCCTTAGGACGAGGCATGTGGAAATCCTCGAAAGTGAGGGATTTGTTCTTTTCCCAGAACACTACGCCTTTCATGTACGACGACCCGTTATTGATGTGGTACCCCGCCGCGGATGTGGTTGTACCTTTACTGTCGGATTCTAAGCTTGAATAGCATCTCCGGCAATCAGAGTAATTGGGAGAATCGTAGAGGAGAGAAGTGTAGGAAGAGTAGACGGCGGCTGTTCGGCGGCCGGTGATCGTCTTACGGAGTAGAACGGAGCTCCGGCAAAATGCCATCGATTGGCGCAATTTGGAATTGTTTTTTATTTTGTTTTAGTTTTAATATACAGTAGGACCAGTAGAAAGAAGAAAATGAAGACGCGTTGTTTTTATAAGCGGGAGTGAAAAGGAAACGACCCAAACAGTCCACCTCAGCTATTGTTAATGTCTATCCTCCTGTCAAAAAAAATAAAAATGTATATCCTAAATTTGTCCCATTTTTTATTATTTAATTTAAAATGACGCGAATTTTAATTAAAAAAATTATTTATTAGGTTAAAAAATATAAAATTAAGGATAAATGAGTTATTTTAATTTTATTGGGGAGAAATTGTTTTAGATTGAGAGGGTGGGTGGATAATTGAGTGTTATGGGGTGCAAATATGAGATGTTTAAAAGTATTTAGGGGGAGCTTGGTTGAGAATTCCTCAATGGAAATAGGAATACGAATAAATATAAGGCAACTATGCTACTTAATGGGAACAAAAAATAATCAATGTTACTACTTTTCCACCTAAATAAGATAATCATTACTCAATTTGATTAACATTTTCCCCTCCTGCAATGGTTTCTCCTCAATCACTCTCCTTCTGTAATGGTTTCTCCTCAATCATTCCTCTCCACCATGTAATTCTTCTTTCAATATTTTAGGGGCATAAAGGAAAAATATATTCCCTCTGTCCCAGATCAGTTTTCACAGTTGACTTTTTCAACGGTTTTTGTGTGACAATTATTTCATAGTAATATGTGTACAAAAGTTGTTTTATATGAATGGTAATGTGTACAAAAGTTGTTTTATATGAATGGTTAACAACTTTTGTACACATATTAGTATGAAATAATTGTCACACAAAAACCGTTGAAAAAGTCAACTGTGAAACTGATCTGGAATGGAGGGTAGCATTTCATTCTCATTCTCATTGAGAAATTTACAATCAAGCACCCCCTTAATTTATCTGAGAAAGTTGAGTTATTTTTTTTCTATTTTGAATATAGGCAAACTACCCGTTGATAATCTTGCTAAAACTTGGATCAATGCGGAATGGAGGGTACAACCTCCTGAGTTTCTAGTTCCTTATCAAGGTGATCAAAAAGGATTTCAAAATATAAATAGATTTATTGTGTAAATATTTTTGTGTTTCTGTGTAAATTTATCTTGTGCTGCCGTGCAAATATATTTGTGTTTTAGTGTAAATTTATCTTGTACTTTTGTTCAAATATGCTTTAACCTATTTGCAATTTTGAATATTTTTTTAAATTTATTTGTAACTGGCCCTTAAATTTATTGTTGTATAATTTTTATTTTTTTTTTTTGGTTTTGTGGTTTTTTATGAGGATTTATTGGGCCTCTTGGGCCTTGTATTCTTCTTTCATGATGACTCTCCGTGGGCCTTATATTTTGGGCCATTTTTTTTCACACTTTACTCTTTGAGGGTGGAGTGTATTTAGGGATGGCAATGGGGCGGGTCAAAATCCGGACCCGCCACAAACTTGGCCCATACGGGGCGGGTAAAACCCGGTCAAACGGGTCTCGGGGCGGGTCTGGACCCGGTCAAACGGGTCTTTGTCGGGTCTGGGACGGGTCCTGGTATTATATGGACCCGACCCGGACCCGACCCATATATATATATATGTATATATATTAAAATATATATACTAATTATTTAATTATTTTATATTCTAGGATTTAGGGTTATATTTTATTTAAAATATTTAAAATAAAATATTAAAAGTTTTATATTTTAATTATTTTATTTAAAGGTTATATATATTAAAAGTTTTATATTTTATTTGATGTGTGATTAAATTTATATATTTATATTTGATTTGTCATTTGTTGCATGGTTAAGACACTAATGATATTTTAATTTTTATTTGTTATAGTTTCAATGTTTCACGTGAATATGTTGTATTTTGAAAATAATGTTGATGAATTTTTTATATTTGTACAGAGTAGAGACTTAGAAATGTGAAAATCTTAAAAAAATAAAAAAACTTGGCGGGCGGGTAAAACCCGCCGGGTTCACGGGGCGGGGCGGGTAACGGGTCCAAAAAATTTCTGGCAGGGCGGGTCCTGGGACAGGCCAAACCCGTCCCAGACCCGCCCCGTTGCCATCCCTAAGTGTATTGCTTGTTGTGCTTTTTTTTTCCTTGCTCCCGTTTTCCCCATGGGGGGTTTTAGTGAGACCTTGCATGTCCCCCATTACGTTTAGGCAAATATTTGTGTGCACATTGTGCACACTAAAAAATAGTGTGCACAATATTTTTATCTAATACTACACTGTAACTAAACTAATATTATACAATGTTGCTAACTAAATTAATACTATACAATATTTTTAAATAATACTATATTGTAATCAAACTAATACTATACAGTACCTGAAATAATACTATACTGTAACTAAACTAATATTATACAGTACATGAAATAATACTACACTATAACCAAATTTTGTGCACACAATTTTTATTGTGCACAATATGCACGCAAATACTACTCGTACGTTTATCCTCAGAGTCGGGTTGTGGTGATGAGAACTTAGAAATCAAGTCAAGAAATTGAATTGCCATGAATTCTGCATTTAGTCCTTTAATTTTTTGTATTGCATATTAGGGACTATTTTGCAAGAATTGTATTTTCTTGTTAGTTGTTGGTTGAAGTTGTTAGGTGTTATTTAGTTGGTTAGGTAGAATTGATGCTTATATAACTAGTTGTATAAGCTCATTTGAGATATATGAGAAATATAGTTCTTACTTGAGCAAATATTATTTTGCAACCGACGTCCCTTGTCGGCCCGAGCCGGAGTGTCGCCAAAAATAGTTCGTTGATCTTGTAAATTTTGCAAACATCGTTGCTTGCCGGCCTGAGTCGGACCTCCGGTGTATCGGTAGAAAATGCGGTTCTCATCAATTGGTGCTTTCATTGAGAGCCATCGTCGACGAGAATCGCGCTTCAAAATTTAAAAAAAATGATGAATGGTGCAGGCACTCTCGGAGAAAGAATTGAGATCCTGAAAAATCGATTTGAGATCATCGAGAGGAGAATAACGAGAATCATCAAGATGGCGGAGAAGTTGGAGAAGGTAAGGCGACGGAAACAATCAAATAAAATTAAATCGTCGTCAAGGAAATAAAAAAAAAACACTGCCGCATTTTTCTTGTTATCATCATGAAGATTTCGTGTAAGAGGAAGAGGAATTAAAGGAAGCAAGTTTAAAGCAAGAAAACCTTGAAAAGGAAGAAAGTAGAGTTGTTAAAAGAAATACCGGTGAAGATGTTGGTGAAAATGTCAATGAAGAAGTAGGTTCTGATTATATACTTGAACGAGAAATTCATCTTGACGAAGGTTCGATTAACGATAACCGTCACCTATTGCATGGATTGGTCCATAAAAACAGGTTTGGGCATTTGATTTGTATAAATGGCATTGAAAGGGGAAGTGCGTACATCTATGGTGGAGAGATAATGGATATGCTCAGCTCCATCGAACATGATCAAGTGATTTATGAATTCAATATCACCAAGGGAAGCATGGATATCAAGGAGATGATCCATAATCATAGAGATATGAGTGATACAAATTTACTTACAATCAGAGACCTATTCAAATTTATGTTGAATCCAAGTACTTCTATTCAAAGGAGTTCTGTAAAGATTTCAAGAACTCTGGGTCTCTTCTGAGGTCCAGCTCCATTAGGAAGGAAAACCCCAAAAAGTGCATAAAGCTTTCCAATCTTGCTGCTAATTTGAACAGAAGGTGCCGAATTTTTATTTTCGATAGAGGAAAATCTTATTGTCTTCTCTTGAGGACAAGGATGTTCTTTATGGGGCCGGTAATGATGAGAACTTAGAAATCAAGTCAAGAAATTGAATTGCCATAAATTCTGCATTTAGTCCTTTAACTTTTTGTATTGCATATTAGGGACTATTTTGCAAGAATTGTATTTTCTTGTTAGTTGTTGGTTGAAGTTGTTAGGTGTTAGTTAGTTGGTTAGGTAGAATTGATGCTTATATAACTAGTTGTATAAGCTCATTTGAAATATATGAGAAATATAGTTCTTTCTTGAGCAAATATTATTTTGCAACCGACGTCCCTTGCCGGCCCGAGCCGGAGTGTCATCGGAAATAGATCGTTGATCTTGCAAATTTTGCAAACATCGTTGCTTGCCGGTCTGAGTCGAACCTCCGGTGTATCGGTAGAAAATGCGGTTCTCATCATGTGGCATAAACATGCTTTTTCCTTTCTTTTATAATAATCAGTAATTTATCTAGTATGAAACAAAGAGAGTAGCATTTTAAGTGAAAATTGATACTTTTTTGTCCAATATGAGTAGAGACATAATTTCTTTTTCGATCCGTCCAATACAAGTATACAAGATAAAAATGAAAAGTTTTTACATTATTTGCACCCTAATTTACATGTATTTAAATGCTATCACACTAAATAATATATTATCTCAAATAACAACAATACTCTTAAACTTTCTACACGCATATCTATTTTATGAATAAACAATTAATATCTTTTAATACTCATGATAAAAAAATTTATATTTATTTATATTGGATGGAGGGGAAGTAATTTAAGTGAAAAATTTATATATTAAAAAATGTGTAATACATAAATTGATATACGAGGGAGAGAGAGAAAGATGAGGAGAAAAAGACTTAAGGAGAGAAATTAAGTGAAAGAGGGAGAAGAGAGTGAGAGAGATGAGAGGAAGTGAAGTGAAAGAGGGGGGGGGGAGATATATATAAGAGACGATGTGGTATAACTCAAATGGTTAGAGTTTCACTATTTATATCATAAAGTGATGAGTTCAAGTCACCGTTTATATGATTAAAAAAAAAATTAGATTAGAAAGAGAGAAAATGGGAGAAAGATGGGAGAGGGAGAAAGTCATAATTAGAAAAAGAGAATATACAGGGTGGAAGTTGAAAGAAAAAGAGGAGGGGTGAGAGATGAGGATGGCAAAGCAAAAGAGGTAAAAGAGAGTGAGGAAAGTATACCTGCAATACAAAGAAGGGGCTTTTTCTGAGGGTGTCGTCCTAATTTACAATAGTCGGTTTATATGTATTATTAAATCTAAAATCTAATGGTTTAAAATTGACGACCTGCTACTTGTTGCACTTAGCGTCGTATTAATTTATCGTTTACCTTCGCTGTAACCATTGTTTTGTGTTGACCTATCGCCCTTTTATAATTAAATTAAATTTAAATTTTTTAAAACCAGATTCATTAATTTCTATCATCCCCACCCATGTTATTGCTTCATCTCCCATCCACTCAGCTTCATTATTCAGTTTTAGCATCATCGCCCCTGCCTTATCGGCAACTGTACTTCACGTCTGTCATTGTCCCTCTCTCCCTCATTGATCTCTCAATCTCACACTTTTCATATCCTAATTTTGTTGTACAACCATCACGACAAAAAGAACAAGAGTCTAATCCGTTGTCGCTATCATTGTTTGTCGCCGACGAGGCCATCATCGTTTTTTGTCGCCGCCTTCAATGTCAGCCGCCACCACTGAATCAATTAGATGATTGTTGCAAGGCCATAAATTGGAATGATAATTATTTTATTCAATTAGCTTTCTCAAATTCATGAACTCGAACGGCAGCTAACACCAATTGTTTCGATCTAAGTATCTAACTAGCTAATTGGAAACTTGGCTCACCTAATTGTTAACAAAACAACGGCTGACAAATAACCTAATCATCTTCTCACTAGTTTCTTTTGTCATTTTTTTTTTTGCTTCCCCAGAGTTTTATTTTTGACAGTAAGTTCGAAAATAGTAAAATAATTTTATAACGAACATAACTTATTGCATTATGATATATGATGGGAAATGTGAACTATTATGCCTTTAGATATGATGATTACAATCTGTACACAACAAATAATAGGAGTAGATGAAAAAGTGATATATATTAAGGATATAGTTGACCAAATCCCCAATTAGGGATTATTAATTGTATTGTATATATTTTTGTATATTTCCTTGATTTAGTTTCCTTGTATTACAGCTTGTAATTGTCTGTAAACCTATATATTAATGTAACGTCTTATCACTCGAGGATTATCGGTGATAATTATTTCTTATCACATGGTATCAGACTTTTTCCGAAACCCTTAATCACGCTACCTTAATCACGCTACCTTAGACGTCGGACTAGCCTCCTCCGCTCGTCTCCCTACATCGGACGGTCCCCTCCAATTCTCCTCACCCTTCACGATGACGACGACGCCTAACCCGGTCTCCGTCAACGCACTTCATCATCTGATATCTCTGAAACTCAGTACCACCAACTACCTGCTGTGGCAATCTCAGGTAGTCGCTGCCTTGTCCGGTTTCGATCTGCATGGCTTCATCGATGGTTCTTCACTCCCTCCTCTGAAAACCATCGCCGACGGTAATACGACAAAGCCAAACCCAGACTTTGACGCATGGACCACCAAAGACTCGCGGATACGATCGGTTATATTCTCTACTCTATCCAAGGAGTCTATGTCAGAGGTCGTCGGTTGTACGACGTCCCGATCAGTTTGGCTCGCGCTTGAATCGGCGTTTGCCCACTCATCAGTCTCTCGCGCCCATCAACTTCGAGAGGAACTGCTGTTTCTCCGACGTGGCGACATGGCCGTCGCAGAATTTGGCTGCAAATTTAAAGGATTGTGTGATCAACTCTCGGCCATCGGTAAGCCTGTCGACGATCAAGACAAGAGTCACTGGTTTTTGCGGGGTCTCGGCCCCAAATTCTCGGGCTTCTCCGATACCCGTATGTGTATGACGCCGATGCCGGCGTTCCGGGAGCTGCTCAACCAGGCTCTCCAGTTTGAAGTTTTCACGCGCACCATGGATACTCCACCGCCAGTCGCATTCGCCGCTTCACATCAGTTGGGGCCACGACCATCAGGTGGCTCGCAATCTTCTGGTGGCCAGCAGCAATCACGCGGTGGTGGTGGAGCGCGGCCAGGTGCGAATCATGGTCGTGGCACCTCCAATGGCTCGAGTCAGGGACGTGGGGGTCATACTCCTCACACTCGGAAACCTTACGTGCCTCGCTGTCAGATTTGTCGAGGCAAACACTATACGGATAAATGTCCGCAATTCCTTCAGCTGCAAAATATTGCCCAACCCTCTGCTCAACTTGCTCAGGCTTTCAGTGCATCTTGCAATATCTCGGAACCCACTTCGGACTGGTTCATCGATTCTGGTGCATCTGCACATATGACGTCTCAGCCTTCGTCGTTGGAATCGGTTCAGCCTTATTCTGGTACGGGACATGTTGTTGTTGGTAATGGACACTCTCTTTCAATCTCTCATACAGGAAATTGTTCTTTATCTGTCGGTGTTCGTTTAAATGATGTTCTAGTTTTACCTAAGTTAACAAAAAATTTGTTATCTATTAGTAAACTCACAGCCGATATACCTGTGGATGTTGTTTTTTCTGACAAAGTGTTTGAAATTCAGAACCGACTGACGAAGGAAACAGTGGCTAGAGGGCATTGTGATCGTGGGCTTTATGTTTTGGACAGTGGACATTCTGCTTTGGCTGCTTCCTTTGGTTCCTCTTTAAAGGCTAGTTACGATCTTTGGCACTTGCGTTTGGGGCATGTCCCATTTTCTGTTATATCTATTTTGAATAAACTTGGACATTTGACTGTTACCTCTTTGTTACCAAGTCCTAAACTTTGTGAATCATGTCATTTAGCTAAATCAAAACGTTTGCCTTTTGAGAATAATGATAAACGTGTTACTGCAGTACTTGATTTGATTCATTGTGACTTGATGGGGCCCTTCGCCCGTTACTTCGCATGAGGGTTATCGATATTATGCCGTCTTTATGGATGATTTTTCTAGATTCAGTTGGATTTACCCTCTTCGTGCTAAGTCTGATTTGTATGCCGTGTTTGTCAAGTTTCACACATTTGTTTGCAATCAATTTTCGAGTTCCGTTAAATGTTTTCAAAGTGATGGGGGTGGTGAGTTTGTAAACACTCGCTTGAGCTCCTTTTTTGACTTGCATGGCATTAGACATCAGATTTCCTGTCCTTATACGCCTCAGCAAAATGGCCGAGCCGAGCGTAAGCACCGTCACATAACTGAAACTGGTCTGTCAATGCTATTTCATGCACATGTTCCTGCGACTTTTTGGTTTGATGCCTTTGCGACTGCGGTGTTTGTTATTAATTGGCTTCCATCTCCAACTTTGAACAATAAGTCTCCGTTTGAGGTCCTTTTTGGTATTGCTCCTAATTATGCCACCTTTAAACCTTTTGGTTGTCGCGTGTTTCCGTGTTTACGTGATTATGTTGAAAACAAATTAGAACCGCGTAGTCGCCCGTGCATATTTCTGGGATACAGCAGTACTCATAAGGGTTTTCGGTGTCTTGATCCTTCCTTATCTCGCACTGTCATCACTCGTCATGCTCGCTTTGATGAACAGTTCTTTCCGCTGGCAGACTCTCCCTCTGGGGTTTCCTCTACTTCGTTGGATGTCTCTTCCTTTCTCGATACAGGGATGATTCTTCCAGCCCCACCAGTGACCCCACCTTCGGCCACTGTTGCCTCTAGCCCATCATTAAAACCCTGTCAGTCGCCTTGCTACTCAGTTTGTGCCATCTCACCTTCAGCTGGTGGATGCTTTCACAAAGAGTTTACCTCGTCCTGCTTATGAGTTCCTAAGATCCAAGCTCTGCGTTCGTTGCAACCCCATGCATCGCTTACGGGGGGTATTAAGGATATAGTTGACCAAATCCCCAATTAGGGATTATTAATTGTATTGTATATATTTTTGTATATTTTCTTGATTTAGTTTCCTTGTATTACAGCTTGTAATTGTCTGTAAACCTCTATATTAATGTAACGTCTTATCACTCGAGGATTATCGGTGATAATTACTTCTTATCACAATATATATATATATATATATATATATATATATAGCAATAGATAATTATATCCTGTTACAATATGTGAAGTAAAGAAATTTAAAAAATAAAAAGCACATTACTTACTCAATGATTTGTTTCCAGCAGTAGTTGCAAACTTAAATTGGAGATCACAATTTTGATTTTGACTATTTGTTTAGTTTTACAATGTCTTCTCTAGAATTAAATATCAAATTATGGATTGAACATTAGCACATAGTAGTTTTGGGAGAAATTTAGTTCTTCACTACAGAAATAAATATGTTGCTTGTATCTGAATGTTACCAATATGGAACTGTTCTGTCTTTTCATTTCGATATAAACTCAGATAAATGACTTAGATTTTTTATTTATTTATTTCAAAAGGTTCATTTGTACTGTATTGTTCTCTTCCTTTCATGATGGCCTAACCACTAGCATGAATTAATATTCTACTTATGTACAACGATTGTGAAGTTCAAATTGTTGTTAAGCTAGAGCTGATTTTTTTTCTTTTTCTTTTGCTTCAAGATCTTTAGAATTTGGTGGTTGATTATGCTTTAATCAATAATAATTTAGAGCTGCATGCTCTAAACTATATATTTTGTTCATTTATAATAAGTTTGTATTCCATATAATCCCTGACAAGTAAAATAATCCTAGTTGTAGATTATTCACGTGGGAATGAAATTCTTTTTGTCGCCTTGATGTATGACCTTTTGTTGGCCTTTCGAGATTGCTTATAGCATGTCGTATAGTTACTACTTACAATATACTACAATGTACTCAAATGTTGAATTTGAAGATATGATAAACTACAATTTTGTGCTTGTCTATTAAACTCACAATTTTGCTACTTAAGTTTGTTTAGAAAGAGTAATAATTTTGTTAGATTGAGAAATAAATTATAATAATGGAGATTTAGGAGCATGGAACAAGAGCATATGCTCATGGTTAGTTCTCAATAATTAAATGTGAAAATTGAGCATCACGAGTTAAATAAATTATTGGAGTTGCCTTTTTATTTTTATCATGAGATGACATGGTAAGTGGGTTAATACTTAATGGAAACAATTCTAATAAAAGAAGTGAAGGAATTAACCAATAATATTGTTACAGAAACTACATAATGTATTTCAATGTCTTCCCCTGAATTTCATGAAACTCTTAATTAGCGTACCCAAATCTACGAGTATATATGAATGTTGAAAGGAAAGTCATGGAGCAATTTGTGGAATTATGTTTCATCTAGGTAGAAATAGCAAATACTTTTTTTTTATTGATTAAATGGTGACTTGAACCCATGACCTTTTGGACATAGGTAGTGGAGCTCTAACTAGACTTGTTATTCGAGTCGAGCCGAGCCAAGTATTGAATGTTCGAGTTCGGCTCGATAATATTAATGAGCTAGAAATAGAGTTCGGTTCGACTCGCTAACGAGTTTAACGAGCCTATCGAGCCAAGCCGAGCCTAATAAAAATTTAAGAAAAATCATATTTATCGAGTCTAACGAGTCGAGCTCGTGTTGTCTCGTTAAGTAAACGAGTATTTCGCGAGCTCGAGCTCAGCTCGTTTAACACTACGAGTCGAGTCGAGCCGAGCCTTAACGAGCCGAGTCGAGCTCACGAGTCATAAGCAGCTCGTTTATTTTAACAGCACTAGCTCTAACCACTTATTAAATACATTATTTTTTGGAATTATGGTTCATGTTGATATTGGTCTCACTATTTATGGAGTTGGCGAGTTGTTCTGTTGCAGTAATTAACTGCTTTAAAAAAATATTTTTATTTTTTGTCTTATTCATTTCTTTTATTAGTTAAACCTTTTTTTTTTTTTTCAAAACACAATTACCCTGATAGTGTTTTATTATAACATAATGATTTAGACTGCATAATATGACAGAATAATGATTTAAACTATATAAGTGAGTTGTGATGCAAATTCTTTTTATTTTATTGTACTGTTTTTCTCTACTATCTGCATTACTAATTCACCATAATTGATTGCAGAATAATTTATGTTTAGTTTGTATGTGTGTGGAAAATTTTTTCAAGGCGAGACTATGGAGTTGATTTGTATTCAACGAGACAAGGTATGAAGCTTAGAGGGTGTGTGATTGCTAAATGCTAAAAATATGGATTTTTATCAATTCAAGTCTTGAAAGATATATTAATTATTAATTTGGGACCTGAAAAATAAAATTTATCAATCCGAGCCCTGAAAGATATTTATATTAACTGATTTTATCAATCCAGGACCTAAAATTAAGGTCTCGAATTGATAATTGTCCGATCTTTCAGGTCCCGAATTGCTAAAATCTCTTAATATAAACATCTTTCAGGTCCCGAATTGATAAATTTTATCTTTCAGACCCCGAATTGATAATTATCATATATTTTAGGACATGTACCGATAAAAATTCTAGAAATATTGTAAGTAGACTAGGAGTTTGATGGTTGTTGCTGATTATCAATTATCATATCTCAATCTCAGGTTTGAGAAATATTTTGCTCCCCTCTGCCTCCCAATCAAGGATGAAAATATTGCTATCGCAACAAATATCGCAACTTTAATTTTACAAATATATCGATGGATAATCGATATCGCAAAAAATTGAAAAAAAAATGACGGAAACTTTATTAAAATCTTGGAGATTTAACAAGATATTTCAGGAATTATTATAACATATTATTATGCACATACTCCATTAAAAATTACAATATAATTATTTTTTTAAAGCAACCATATGGATAATAGATTATAAAAATATTGTCTGATGCAAAATAAGTGACAATATAATACATAAGACAAATACTCTTGTTGGTCCCTGAATGTTGAGTAGATTTAAAACCTTGAGATAACCTTCTAGAACAAAATCTAGAAAGGGGGGGGGTTTGAATAGATTTTGTAGATTTTTCGAATCTCTCAAAATCAATTCAAAATATCATATTAAACACAGCGGAAAGTAATTTTAAACTCAACTATCAAAAAAATCAAAAGCAATCTGACAAGATAGGTTTAAACTTTAATCCTGAGATTAATCTGTAGGAAATAAACTAAGAATTGAAAAGAAACAAACAAGTAAATCAATGCGATAAGGAACACAGGATTTATAGTGGTTCGGATTATAATAATCCTACATCCACTCTCCTTCTTCAAACTTGAAGAAGGGCCTACACTTACTTACTTTCTTCTTCTTGCTGACTTACTTACAATGATGAATCTTCAGTCTTACAATGAATTCTTCCTAATTTCTAGATATCTATGGCTTGAAGATCTAATGAGAAAAGTGTTCTATAAACACTAAGAACTGAAAACGTATAAAACGTTCGTGAATGTGTATATTTTCTGTAGCTTGTGAATACAAATTATAATGAAGAGTGCAAAGTATCAAAAAGTTGTTTCTAAACTAATTTCTATCCCTATTTATAGAGATCTTCACTTGGTAGTTGTAACTCCCTTGATTTCGGTTTTGATCAGTTATAACAATATAACTGAAATCTGTAACTTCCTCTTAATTAGTTAAAACTGCTTCTTGAAACTGTGTCAAATTTCTCTAACACCTCATCGTCTGATATTTACCTCACCTTGTCCTCATCTTCTTTTCTTGTCTAGGTGTGTGTTTATAGTAACGCATCTCAACTGTCTTCTATCTGTAGTCCTTGTCTGATATCTTGACCTCGTCTGATATTCTCTCCTTATCTGAGATTTGTCCTTGTCTGATATCTTGACCTAGTCTGACTATCTATACTTAGTTTTATTTACAAAGAAATACTTCAGCTGTCTATACAAGATGCTCAGCTGGTCATCCTATTTTACACTTTTAACACATCAAAACTGAATACAATTCTTCTTTTCCTAACAAATACTTATATGAAATATTTCACGGATCTAGGATCCGTGAAATAATCCATGCCCAGACCCGGTTTGCCTAAATGGGTCATATATAAAATTGGGGTTTTGACTGTTCGTATTCATTTTTCACCCAAATTTCAAATTTTCACCGTCTTCGTCTGATTTTGCCGCGACGATCATGAGCGGTTCCACGACGGTTATCAGACGGTTTTCGGCGCATAGCAGCTGTATTTATTGGCGGTTTCACGTTTTCGTTGTATTTTATCGTTCGACGTTTTCTTCTAGACGACGAAGGTACTATTCGAAGTTTTTTTTTCACATTCTGCGTTTTTTTTTGTTTCTGTTTGTGAATGTTATCTTTTCTAGTTTTATTATCGCATTTTTTCGGTTTTTGTTAGTCCTAAACCCTAGTTGTTTGAAGTTAGGGTATCTTCTGTTTTTACGTGTTGTTGGTGATCTTCTGTTTTTTTTTATTTTGTGTATCGATGTTTATTTTTTGTTCGTTCTCTGTTGGTGTTTGGTTTTTCTGTTGTTTTTGTTATTGTATTTTGTTTTTTTTCTTATATTTTTTACAGATCTGTGTTCGTATCTGCTTCTGCTTAGTGTTATGCTCTGTTTTATATTCGTTTTTGTTTTAGTTGAGTTTGGTTTTAGTAACATAGGGTGTTTTGTTTAGTAACATGTTTTATTCATGTTAGTAACATATATTGTTTCTGTTTTTTTTGTTCTATTTATTATAGATAGTAACACAGTATTGTTTGTTTAGTAACATGTGTTTATCTATGTTAGTAACATGTTGTGTTTTCTTGTGTAGTAACATATTTATATTTATAAAGTAACACATCTTTTTTCTTCTAGTAACACATTTTGTTTTCCTATTTAAATGGTCTGTTGTGTTTTTTGTTTTTGATACAGTAACATATATTAAATGGGTCCTAAAAGAACAAAGGATTTGGCCCCGAAAAGGTCAAGAAAGAAGCAGGAGGAGATATTAGACAGTAAAGAGTCAGTGCCGAAACTGACCATATCCAAGTCCCTTGTTAAGCAGGTTAACAAGGAGAAGAATTACAGTTCGAAGCCTGCACAACAAAACAGTTTTTTTTTTTTTTTTTCATTTGCGGAAATGTATTTTCTGTTTGATTTATATTTTTCTTTTCATCTATAGGGATTTCACTCCTCATGGGAGGCCTACTGCTGTTGTTGAACTGATTAACTCACTCAATATTGCCCAGAGGGAGGCTGTGAAGAAGGTTGGCTTCGGTGGTTTGTTGAAGCTGAATTTGACTAAGCTGAGTGGTTACCCAATGCTTCGGTGGCTGGTTCAGAGTTTTAATCCATGCAGCTGGCAACTATCCGTGGGTCGAGGTCGCAGTTTTGTGATTACGCCGGACGATGTGCATGATATATTCATGCTTCCAAGGAATCAGGGGTGCGATGTTCTATCTTACTCCCGAGGGGAGGACAATGTTCTGCTGGAGAAGTTCTCAGAGTATGGTTTGAAGGCCAACTCAAAGTTGAGTGAGTTGGCTGCTGTTTTTAAAACCCATCTGAAGGATGGCGGTGAAGACTTTAAGCGTTTGTTTGTTTTTTTGTATGTCGTCGCTTTTTACACCATCTGCAAACCATTTGGTTTGTTCAGTTAGTCTGTTTAAGTCTCTTGTTGATGTTGATTCTATTTGTAAACTTGACTGGTGTTCTTTTGTTTTCCATAAATTGTGTGAGAGTGTTGAAACTGTGAGGAATAACTCTTCCCACAATGTTACTGGATGTCTATTGATTCTGCAGGTTGCATATTTGCATAGGATTAGGTGGCATGGTATTCGTTTCCCACGTAGTATTCCTCTTATACAGCACTGGAACAATGATAATCTTCACGTCCGTTGCAAGCAGGAGTTCAACAATGGTCTGTACGGGAATGACGAGCTGTCTTTAGATGAGTATCCCGTGACCATCAATGGATTGAAGAGGCCTGTAAGTGTCGGTGTGGCAAAGTCTTTTAGCGGAGATGCGAAGGTATTATTATCCTTTTAAATGTGATTCTGTTTTTTAGTCTATATGAAATAGTAACATGTATTAATATATAATAGTAACATATTTATATTTATATAGTAACACCAACTTATTTTTAAATCAGTAAAACATTTATCATGTTATAGTAACATAATTTATTTCTATTAGTAACACCTAAAAATACCACTTAAATGATTTTTGTAATTTTATTTTTTATTACCCTTCTGTACTGTAGGATTTGCAGTCTTTGGTGGAGAATTTGATGACCGATATAAGCGAGACATCTAATGGTTACATCATTAGATTGAACGAAATTAAAAAGAAATTGCCTGATTCAACCTCCGATTCTGATTCCCAGTTTTGGGCAGATGAAAAAATCTTGCAAAACGTTGATGAGTTGGTTGAAAACTTCATGCGTGCGAAGAACATAGCTGATATGCCTAGCTATGAGCTATTTCCAGACAATCCGTTTAGCAGTCGCCCATCGAGTGATAAGTCTGCGGAGGTTGAGGATGATGAGTTATCATGTGGCAGTTCGGACAAGGAACATGATGAGGAGGACCTGGGTGATGAGGACAGTGTCAGTGAGGAAGAAGAAGATGAAGAGGAGGGCATCAGTGGGGATGGCAATGATGATGAGGACGATGAGGGTGATGAGGAGGATGAGGAAGAAAGTGATGGAAAAGCAAGAAGGTTGGTCAGGATGTGGGTGAGGAGGAGTCTGAAAGTGATGATGATGAGGGGAAAGAAGATGATCAGGGAGAGAAGCATGAGAGTGCAGGTGAGGGGATGGATGAGGATGTAGTTGAGGGGAGGACTGAGGGTGTTTTGCAGGGAAAGGAGGCTGAGCAAGTGGCGGAGAAGGAAGGAGAAGGCAAGGAGGGTGAGAAGGAAGTTGGCAAAGATGAGGGAGGTGATGGAGATGAAGCTGTTTTCACAGCTGCTGATGAGGTGAATGCGAAGGCTATTGATGAAGTAGTGGACAATTCGTTTAGGGATCTAATTGGGGGTTTTAGCCCTGATGTTGGTTTTGTATCAAATTTTGTAAATACAAATTTAAGTTTGTTTTCTGATTTGGATAGACATGAGATTGAGCTGGTTGATTACATCTTCCAGCCTGCTGAAAATTTAATGTAAGTATTTTCTGTTCTTCTATTCTTTTTTAATTATTTTTTTTTGTATGCATTATTCATTTTATATTTGGCTTTTATGTATTTGTTGCAGGGAGGAGTTTTACTGAAATGATGATGGGATGTATTTGGTCAATAGGGAGGATTTTCTAACAATGCATTCTGATACTGAGATAACACACAATGTGCTTAATGCTTTGTGTTTCTCTATTAACTGTTGTCAGAATCAGGGTCCCTGTTCTTCGAGTCCATCACGGTTTGTTTTTGGGCTGGATTACAGTGTAAGTTTTATTATTATAGTAACATATGTTTAGTTTTATAGTAACTCATGTTTGTTATTTTCGTATATATATATATATATATATATATTTTGTAGTTACCGTTGAGTAGGATTCTACGCAATGACCCTGATAGGGAGGCATACGAGAAGGAGGTGATGGGAGGTCTGGAGCACTTTCTGGATATGACGTCGGAAGAGGTTTTTCATGTCTCGCCGAATCGGTAACATATTTTTTTGTTTACAAGAATAACACATTTCATTATATATAGTAACACTTTTTATTCTTATTTTTTCTTTATGTCGTCGTGTTCTGATTTTTATGCCATTCTGTATATATGGACATTATGCTCTTCTTGTTGTGAATCTTATGTCGGGTAAATTTCAATATTTGGATAACCTTGTCCATGTTGAGAAGAGGACGTACAAGAACTGCATACGTTTGTTGGTTAGTTTATTTTTATTTTTTATTCTTACTTATTTTGTTGTTTGCTTTTGTTATCTTATTAGTGTCTTTTTTTTTTTTTTTTTTTTGTCTTTTTTCACATAAAATGTTTATTGTAAGATTGATGAAGAAACGGAATCATCCTAGAGTTAGTGATGTCAATGTTTTTAACATTGAAGATGTGAAGCTGAAATGGAAGTCGAAGGATGTGAACAAGGATGTGGTCTATTTTTGATGCACTATATCTTAAATTTTCATGGTGAAGTTTATGATGAGCCTGATCTTTCAAATGTATGTTTTTAGTTTTTAGTCTTTTTTTTTTTTTTTTTTTTTTGTGATTGTGTTTATTCATTGCTTTTGTGTTTTGCTTCTTTTGTTTTATAGGCTGGTACAAGAATTTTTTTATAGAGCTAAATTATGTTCTATTGTGGCTGAATCTCAAAGTAACATTCTAAGGGAGGGGGTCTTTCAGAATGTTTTTGCATTTTATGAGAAGAAGAAGGCTCTGGGTGCTGGAACAGTGAAAGATTTGGTTCTTCCGCCTGAGAGAGGAAGAGGAAGGTTGATATCGTTGCATATGAAAGGAGAAAGATTTTAAGGCCGAGGGTTAAAAAAGACTGATGAATATTTAAGTTAATTTTGTTCTGTTCTAATTTCTGATCAGAGGGGGGGGGGCTGATGAATACTCTGTGTTTTTATGGTGAATTTGGTTGGGCATGTGGTTATTTTGGTTGCCCGGTGATGGTGGTGGTTTTTGGAAAATTTCGATGATGTTTTGTTGGTAATTAGTGCTAGACACTGATCATTTTTTGTGTTAATTAGGGTGGCAGTGTCTCCATATTATTAGGATGGTGAATATTTTAGTATTCTTATCGTAATTGGTGCGTTCTTTGATGGGATTTTTATTTATGTGTGTTTTTTTCCATCTGTAATATATCTATTTTTCTTGGCAGGGATGTAGAAATATGTATGTTGGTTAATCACCCATCATAAGGTATACATCATATATAAAATTATTCAGAGTAAAATAGTTAAAACATGTATTGTAACATAGTTTTTGTAATTCATCTTTTTTTGTTTTAAAGAATACAAACAGTATTTTATCACATATCAAGTTTATAATGAAGAATCTGGTGCTAGGAGATTATGCATATGGAGGTAATTCATATTGCATAACTACTTATTTTTTTTCTAATGAAGTATAACATATAGAATTAAACTGATATAAATATAATATACATTGTAACATAATTATAAACGAATGGTAACATAGTTTGTTCTAAATTGTAACATGTATAAACATGCAACAGTTATATATTTTAACTAATTATGTCAATTATAGTTATAGTAACACAATTAGGATGTTAATATAACATATTTTTGATTAAATAAATAAAATTGTATCTAACATAATATATAAAATTAAATTGATATAAATATAATATAAACTGTAACATAATTATAAACGAATGGTAACATAGTTTGTTCTAAACTGTAACATGTATAAACATGCAACAATTATAAATTTTAACTAACTATGTCAATTATAATTATAGTAACACAATTAGGCTGTTAATATAACATATTTTTGATTAAACAGTAACATTGTATCTAATATAAAAAATTTAATAACCAAAATAAGAAGTTTAATAATAATGTGCAACAATGCCACAGTTTTTGAATTGATACAATTGAAAATTAAAATAAATGGGGGTTTGGGGTTGCTGTGCCAAATTCTTTTGCTATTGTTGCTGCTCTTTTTTTGCTTCTAGTGAAATTGTTCTTTATCTGTGCTTTCCGACCCTTTGTGATTGATCATTGAGGGTCCAATATAGTCATTCTACCTTCAACCTCAGTAGATGTTTGAGGTTGCTCGCTAGAGACTAATGTCTTAATAAGCATTGAGTCCCTTTCATAACCATCTTCAAGTATTTTCCGTGCATCCTCATTCTTTTCTGATTCTAAAATCAGATTGTAGCGCTTCCTTGCCATTTCATGTCTCCATGGAACTGTACTACGAGTCTGACTCGTGGTTAGTCCACTGTTTTTGTCCCAAAAAGCTGTTTTCGCATTTTTTGTCCACCTCCTACATATGTATGAATTTGATATTGTCTGCACTGAGTTAATATGCAGTGCCCATATTGTATGACAACATAGTATGCCACATTCCTCAAATTTCTTGCAGCTACACTGCACACAAACCATATTTTTTTCGAAGATCACCCTATTGACAATACCTTGTCCAGTAACATCATATATTAAAGTAGTGTCTTCCCTTCATATCTCCTGTGAAGTACATGATAGACTCTTGAGAAATTCCTTTTCAAAAATATTGAAAATGGCAAGTGTGTAAACTTCCGAAGCATGCTTCACTAATCCATTAATTTCCAAAGAAGATCCTTGTTTTTTACGTTGGCATTGGAATTCATCATTTATCTCTCTCATTCTCCATGCACTTATTGTGTTATTGAAAATTTTATAAAAATCTATCAACCCAGTGCTCCTTCTCGAATTGAATGAGATGGAACTGTTTGTGCTTTCACTTCTTTGTGAAGATAGTATTCCAGCAAAGAAAAAGTCTTTGCTCAATGTAGTGCACCATTTTTCCTTCAGAGTGTAGAGTCTTTTAAACCAAGCATTATTCTGCAAGTTGTAGTCTGCGATCATCCCATTCCAACAGCTCTCGAACTCATCCCTATCTCTACAGCCCGATAAACACTTATTGAATGCATCTTTAAAATGCATTATTTCCCTTTAGCTTCGCAAATCTGCTAACTGCATTCTGCTGGAGGTGCCACAAGCATAGTCTATGTCGTGCTTCTGGGAAAATCTGTAGCATCACAAACAATGTAATAGTAACACAATTACACTTATAAAGTAACATTATATATTTCATATGGTAACACATATGATATATATCAGAGTAAGTACTGATTATATCAGTTTCAATGAATTAAAATCATACTCTCTCTATTGCATTTGCAATTGCTAGATCCTGGTCAGTGAATATTGTTACTGGACTTCTCCCACCCATTGATTTCTTGAACACCGTAAAAAGTCACTCAAAAGTGTTTGTCTTTTTGTCGGATAAGAATACTATACCAAACATGGTATTTTTCCAGTGATTGTTTATCCCAACGAATGGTGCACAAATCAGATCATACTTGTTAGTTTTATAAGTGGTGTCAAACACAAGAACATCGCCATATATTCCATAATCTTCCTTCATCATCGAGTCTCTCCAAAAAACATTACTCATCCTGCCCTCATCATTCATTTGTACCTTGTAGAAGAACTCACTTTCCTCATCTGACTGATTTTGTATTAGCTCCATGAATGTTTTTGCATCACCGCCTTCTATTTTTCTTCTCTTGTGATGATCAACAAAGTTCATGTGGTCCTTTATTGTATGCCCAACTTGGTCTTCTCCTCCAGCACTATAAGCTAGATATCTGAAAGAGTCAGCTGATTTTATACCAGATGTCACCATCTCTTTGATAGCATCAGCCTTCCCACCTGTAATTGCCCTTTCCGAACGATGTAAATGACTCCATTCTTTTCTTGTTAATGGATGATTGTGATCTGTAATGTGCTTTGCTACCTTATATTTTCCATCTTCAGTAAGTCTTGCTCTCATTTGTGCCTTGCAATTAGTTCTCATTTTCCCACATTTTTTGTTCTTTGTAGACTTTCGTAGAAGCACACTATCAGTTGTGTTCTTTAAACCGTTGGAAGAACACACGTACAGTTTAGATGTTATTGTGTTGCTTCCATCAGAAGATACAATACCTGTTGACTTACGGACACTAAATCCCAATGAACGGGCATGTGCACAGTATGGGCTATACATCTGTTCTAGTGTATCTCTTTTAATCCCAATAAGTGAACCATCATATTCATCACTTTGTAAGTTATTTTCACTGGCTTGAGTATTAGAATCATCTAACATCTCTGTTGTTTCCACAATGATCATTCCTATAAGGAACCAGTTTATAGTAACATTGTTTAGTGTATATAGTAACATATATTATTAATATAGTACAGAGTAACACCCCTTAGTGAATATAGTAACACATGTTATTTTTTAAAGTAACACAAAAATACTATTTTTGATATAGTAACCATATTCACTATATGGAGTAACATACACATATTAAATAGGTAACACATTTTTTTTTCAAGCAATCTAAAGCTGAGTTCGTGTTTTTCTGTGATTTTTGTTGTATAATACAATTACCCAGCGTCGCATGTGAGAATTAACACGATTACCTGGTGTTGAAGAACTCGCAGAATTATCAGCTGCGATTATTTGGCAATTTTCAAAATAATCATCCATTGTTCGTTCTTTCTTTCTTCTTTCTGTGTGCGTTTTATCGTCTCGATCCTTTGGTTGAATCTTTGATGTTGTTTTCGTCGATCTCTAGTGTGTTAGCGCCTCATCGTCGTTGTTGATCTGCGTCGTTTTCCCATATTCTGCGATTTCTTGACCTAGCTTGCATGATAATTTATTTCGACCCGTTTTCCAGGCGTGACCCGCGAGTTTTTTGGCTGTTTCCATTTTTAACTAACATTGCACATGAAATATTTCACAAGAGACTCCCTCAATACATAATACAATACAAAATGACTAAATATACATGATACAATACAATTAATATCAAAATGAAGACCTATGTGATTCTCTTTTTTGGGGGAAACAAACAAAATGAAAAAAAAAATTATTTTTTTTATAAATAATTAAAAAAAATTGCGATTTTTTAAAAATTTGCGATATTTTGCTATATTTCCGCGATATCCGGGAAAAAATACGCTACACTTGATCGATATCGATATTTTGCGATATTTCCGCGATATTCGAGAAAAAATACATTTCCCCCTAATATCCGTATCCCAACTTTATTTTTTTGTGATATATCCGCAATATATCGCGATATTTGCATCCTTGCTCTCAATTAGGTACCGCCGTTCACCGCCCCCTACACCTGCTACGTCTATCGCCGCCTGGTTTGTTGTTCATCAATTTTCACTCAGTTTTTGCTACCAGATATCAGGTGCTTCTTTTTCACAATTTTGTGCCTAGATTTTTTTTTTGTTGATGGTTGGATGCAGATTTCTACAATTAATTAAGAATTATGGTTGAATTTAAAACAAGTAATACGAACAAGGTGAAATGGAGGTAGAACCTCACAATTGAAAATGATAACTATATACTGATTTCTTGTTGTGCTTATCTACGTTGAGTGGATTTAGTATTGGTTAATTGTGTTTTTTTTAAGGTTTAATTACTACGGGGTACAATATATGAGCCAAAATTATTATTAAATACACAACTTCAAATAAATTACTGCCAACTACAATTCATACCAAAAATACCCCTTTTCACATTTAATCAGCAAAACCCTACTTTCTCTCTCACTTTCTCCCCACCTCTATCTCGCTCTCAGACTCTCTCTCTCACTCTCAGACGGCCGACACACCACCGCACCCCAAATCCGCGCCCCACCCCAGATCGACCACCGCAGCACCCCGACAATGCAGCCACCACCGACGAAGGCCACGATGCAACGCCCGAGATCGGCGCTCGTTCACCACTGACGAAGGCCACGACGTGACGACCACCGCGACGACCAGTGGTGAGTTTCACTCCGATTTTTTGTGTTCTTTCTGTTATTCATATATACTTTCCAAATTTTCCCTAAATCTCTTCTAAGTTCTAACACTGTTTGCTAACAGATCTTGACTAATCTCAGAAAATCTTCGATAGAAAACATGTGTAGATTTTGGTATCTATTCTAAAATTGCATTGTAAAATATAGTAGACAAGATGTTCGATGTTATGCCTGAATGAGTATGCAAATTTTCATTGCAGTTGTAAATATTGTTTTGATTTTATGATTCTGATTTTTGTAAATGTTGTTTTGATTTTATGATTCTGATTATGGTTTTTGTAAATGTTGTTTTGATTTCTTGATTCTTGTTTTTTTTTTCTTAATTTTCTTTACAAAGTTGATTGTATACACTGGGGACAATAATATGTAGATTTTTTTCTTCTGCACATGTGAAATAAAGTTGCACATGTGTATTGAAGCTGCACATGTGCAACAATAATATTAATTCTGAAATTAATTTTGGTTGTTGTGTGATGATTTTGAGTTATTTTGAATTCTGAAACAAATGAAGCTGGAAAAAAAAATGGCGACAAAATAATTCTGAAACAAAAACTGTAAAAGGGAGAAAGGAAAAAAATGGGTGACTATTCTGAAATAAATTATTTTGAATTATTTTCTTCTCCACATGTGCAATCTTATTTAGACCGAAAATAACAAAAAGAACATTACTGTAAAATAGGGCCCGAAATGTCTAATGAAGGAGCCCGAAAATATTTGATTTGAAAATAAAAGGGCCCAAAAAAACTAGGGCCCGAAAATGAAAGAGCCCGAAAAAAGCAAGGAGAGCCCAAAAAAAGCTAAGAAGGGAAAATGAATTCAAAATAAAAATTTGGAAGAGGAATATTATTGGTCTTTCCCTAATTTAAATTGTACCTGGTAGTAATTAGAAAAGAAATTGTATCTAGTAGTAATTGGGTGTTCAAAATTGTATCTAATAATAATTGACCCTTTTTTTTAATGATTGTATATAAGGTGTGGGGTTTTAGTTGATGCACTGAAATTATTCGATAAAATGTAGCATAACAGTTTGTTTGAAGAAAAAATAAACATTTGATTGTAAAAAATAATACAAGTATATATTTATATAAAAAAAAATACTAATAAATATATGTGGCGGTTTCTTTGCCAGACAAATTCTATAAAAACCAAACTCTGGCCCAATCCCAAACCTATGGGTTGGTTTTTTTAGTTTTAAAAATTTGGATTTGAATTTTGAAATTTAAACTTATTTCAATTTGAGTTTTAAAATTTATTTTTAAAAATCTCATACTACACACCTATAAATAACTTATAAACTTACACAGCTATTAAAAAAAAAAAAGGTTGTCTTTCATCTTTTTTTCACTCTCCAATTATCTCAATTATCAAATCATTACAACTTACAACCACACTTAACAAATAATACAATAATATAATATTATTCACTTTTGGATCACTCAAAAATCCAAAACAAACATAGATTTTAAAAATCCTGGAATTAGAAAATTTCTAGATATCAAAAATTGGTTTATAAAAGTAGCTTAAAAAAAAAAAAAAACTCCCTTCGTCCCAGCCTAAGTGTCTCATTTTACCATTTTCATCCGTCTCATTTAAGTGTCTCATTCTTTTTTTATCCATACCCTACTTTTATAATTATCCCTATACTACATGCATATTTACACAATATGCTACTCATTTAATATATTTAAATACTTCCCGTAAAAAAAATATTTAAATACATTTTTCCATCTCTCTTCAACACATCACTTATACTATATTATTATTATTATACTACCTTTTATTTATCTCTATCTATCACATTACTTGTACTAAAGTGTTGAGACACTTATAGGACGGAACGGAGGGAGTATCACCTACAAGTTCAATACGGTCCAAGGTCGCAACAAATATCACAACTTTAATTTTACGGATATATCTAGGGGTGCCCAACCGCCGGTTCCGGTTTGCCGATTTTTTGGAACCGGAACCGAACCGGCGGTTCCAAGGTTTAGGTTCCGGTTCCGGCGGTTTTTCTATTTTTTTTATCTGTTTAATTAATTTATGTGTATTGTTACAACTTGTAATTAATATTAAAAATAGTATTATAAGTTACAACTTACATAACATGTGCAAATTAATTTATTTGACATTGAAATTGAATTTAATTTAACTTACATTGCTAAATTAACTTACATTTTATATTGAAATTGAATATAATATAATTCAACTTAAAATTTACAACTTACATTACAACTTACAACTTATAATTTTAGAATATCAAAATTAAAAATATTACAATTTAGAATATTGAAATATTACAAATTTACAAATTACAACTTAGATAATACATTACAAATTTATAAATTACAAATTAAATAAAATTAAAGGGGAAGGGGGAGGGATTAAAAAATTTTGACTTGAGCTTAATTTAAGACTTGGATGCATGTAACTTGCAAACAAGATTGGGGATATTTTTACTTGAATTACCCCCTATTCATTGGTTTTAGTAGCATAAAGTCCTGGAGCCTTTAAGCTTTGAGGCTGGGGATGACTCCATAGGGTGGATTGATTACCTGGAAATAGTTTTTATAATTTGAAATTTGGGCCGTCTTCAGAACATTTAGCTTATCCAGGTGAAAGCTTGGAATACCAAAGGTGATATTATGATTTATGATGCAGAGTGAAATAAAATGAACATTTTTGTGTTGCCCTTGTTGCCCTTGTGGCCTTATACATAATAAAATACAATTAATATTAAAATGAAAACGTATGAGATTCAAATATAGTAGTAGATTTGTCATTTTTGTCCAAACAATATTGATGTCACTTCTTCAATATACCATTTGAATAATTAAAATAATTAGTAACGCAAGTAGTTTCTCTCCAATACAATTGAAATAATCTTAATTTAAAATGAAAATAATTAAAACTAATATGATTAGAGTGTGTATCATTCGAATCAAATTTCATGATGAAACTTGATTCACATTGAAAGAACATATCAATTTACCTTTCAGTTAACCTGACTAATACTCTTTAGTAATATAGGTAATACTATTCAGTTATCATGACTAATACCCTTTAATAATATTGATACCCTTTATTTATCACGGCTGATACTCTTTAGTAATATAGGACATACTCTTCAGTTATCATGACTAATACTTTTTAATAATATAGGTAATACTCTTTAGTTATTACAACTGACACTCTTTAAAATGGATCAAGTTTCACCATAAACACTTGTTCATAGTAGAATTTATCATATAATTAAAGATGTGAAGAGATTCTCAATTTCATACCTTAAATATGCATTTATACTATTTTATAGATCAATGTATCATATAAAAAAATTAAAGAAGAAATTCAAATGAAATAATAATTGAAACTTAAAATTATTACATTAAAATTGATTGATGTAACCATAAGAATATATATTTTATGTATAAAAAAATTATAAAAAACCAAAAAAATTTTTTTATAAATAATTAAAAAAATTACGATTTTTTACGGATATTGCGATATTTCGCGATATTTCCACGATATCCAGAAAAAATTACACTACGGCTGATTGATATCGATATCGATACTTTGCAATATTTTCGCGACATCGGAAAAAAATACATTTTTCCCTAATATCCATATCCCAAATTCATATTTTATGATAATAATGTCCAAGTTTAAATCCGCCCAATGACATTCCTACCTCGTAAGGATATTTTTGTCCTAAAAAGAATGAGTGGTGTGGCGCTAGCCATTCTTTGCTAGTCAACATTATCAATTGCGCTGCCTATCGATCAGACACACACAAGTGAAAAGAAACACGCACAGAATAGATTAAGAAAGAACTCGAAACAGAGATTCTGAATAGCTGTTATTATAATTATAATTATAATAATTATTATTGTTAGATTCAATTAAATTATGTAGGGAAAAATATCATCATATATGGAAAGAATATAAAGGCCCTTAAAGCGGAAAAAGAAAAAGAAAAAGAAAATACAGTTAGGAGAGAATCTCGATATAATACTTCTCAATTAATTATTGATACACATATGTACACAGTTGTATATACGTGTCCTCAATAATTACAGGCGTACAAATTGGAAAGCTGAAGCTACTGGTTTTGCTCATTTGCTGGTTTTCCCAGGTGGGCATATCATCTTTCTTGATTATTGTTACTTAATTAATTGTTTGAGTTTCCTTTTAAGTTGTCTTGAATTGGCTGTTTTGTTATGATGATTGTACGTTGCATTTTGATTTTGGTTTGGGAAGAGCTAAAGGGTTTGCTGTTTTTTTGAGATCGCGTGTTTGGATGTTGTTTGAGATCTGAAGATGAATGGGTTAATTTGAGATTATTGTTATTGTTGATGAGTGGCTATAAAGAAAAGAGTAGATGAAGGAGATGGATAAACCCATTTCATTTTCTTTTGATTTTTGAAATTTGGTGAAAATTATTAGTGAAGGTGTATGGCAGAGGTGATTTTTGGTTCGTCAAGTTTGCAGTTACCTCTCTCTCTCTCTCTCTCTCTCTCTCTCTCTCTCTCTCTCTCTCTCTCTCTCTCTCTCTCTCTCTCTCTCTCTCTCTCTCATTTTGAGCCCCTTAAATGTATTTTGCACATTTGGTGAATGTTGAGTAGAATGGACTGTGTTTTCAGATGGTGGTATATATTATAATAGGCTGAAATGTGGGAATTAGCTCAAAATATATCTTTAATCTGGGTGAAATGTTGTAGTTAACTTGTTGTGGATGCTTTGCCTGTTTTATTTACTGCAATTTTGGGGACAGCATACTCAATGGCGTTGTTGATGACCTATAGTTTCGTAATTAAGAGAATAATTGACCGTTTATCTTGAATTATCTCAACTTTCATGATGAAGCTATGATATATCCTTTCAGGAGGGATCGTAACTATGGCTTCTGAACTTGTTAATGCTGCAACAAGTGACAAACTTACTGAAATGGATTGGGCAAAAAACATCGAGATTTGTGAAGTAGTTGCACGTGATCACAGGTTACTATACTACCTTCTCCATATGCTGATGAACACTCTTTTGGTTGATAATTTGCAGTTTCTGGTCTTAATTTATACATGACCTGAAGGTTTTGTGTAGTATTTTTAGTTTCTTCTCTTCTTTTTCTGTTTTGTGTAGTTAGTGATGAGTGAGTGATAGATAAGTTGCCTTGCCTCCCCATTTTGACGTTAAATAGACATATATGAGTATGTGTTTCAGCCGAACACATTGACGTATATGATCCCTATAGGCGACCCTATATCATGAGAGAAAAGCTTAGAGGGCACTTGGTTCGTTATTGTTCAATGAGAATGGGAAATATGGTAATTGTAGTGGTTAATGAGAATAAAAGATGATCGGTTCACCTTCATCGTATTTTGTATGAGGCAATGAGACTCAAAATAAGTTGATCATTACCTCATTTTGATTAATTACCTCTCCCCCTATAATCATTTCTCCTCCATTGTTCCACTATTGCTCAACTAACAATTATATTTTTCTCTACTTATTCCTAAATTAGAGCAATACAATAACAATGTAACTATCATTTTCATAGTAAACCACTATTTGATGATTCCCATTACTATTTCCATTGAACAATTTGAACCAAACACCCCCTTAGTTTGTTGTTGTTTTCAATCAGTGTTTAAGTAAATTACGTCAAGGGTATAAAGATTACTTATGTTTTTGTGATTTGATACCAAAATTTTTCCCATAACTAGTACATTGTGTTTCAGACAAGCTAAAGATGTTGTGAAAGCTATTAAGAAATGCCTCGGAAGCAAAAAAGCAAACACTCAACTCTATGCTGTAATGGTGAGTGCTAAAATTTTTACTAGTTTTCTTTGTTAGAATGCAACATGTTTTTCTTCCTGTTGCTCTAAAACATTTTATTTACAGTTGCTGGAAATGTTGATAAATAATATCGGGGAACCAGTACATAAGCAGGTTATAGATGCAGGAATTCTTCCCGTACTTGTGAAAATAGTTAAGAAGAAGGTGCACATTTTCAACTATATTGTTTTCCTCAGTTCTCTGCTGATCAAAGATATTAAAAAAATTTCCACCCCTGTTTTACAGTCGGACCTTCCTGTACGGGAAAAGATATTTCTGTTATTAGATGCTGCCCAAACATCCGTTGGTGGTGTTTCCGGAAGGTTCCCTCAATATTATTCAGCATACTATGAATTGGTGGTAGGTACTTTTGCTTATTGTATGATTATCATGCTCAACAACTATTGATTAAGACACTTTTGGTTGACCAGTTGATATTTGTTCCCCTTACACTCTCTACCTTTTCCTACTGCAACTGCATTTATCCAATATCTGTTGGGTTATGAGTTGATTTAATGTACATTCCATGATAAGGGCACGTCTAATGAGGTTGAGGGGGCGCTTGGTTCAAATCTTTCAATGGGAATGGTAATGAGAAATCATTGAATATTTAATTACAATGAAATGATGGTTACATTGTTAGTATTTGCTCTAACTTGGAATAATTAGGGACAAAATATGATTGTTGGTTGTGGAATAATAGAATGATTGAGGAGAAATGATTATAGGAGGGGAGGTATTTATCATTAGGGGGTAATAATTAACTTATTTTGAGTCTCAATACCTTATGGTAAAGGTGTCTGTCAAAAAAAAAAAAAAAGTATGATAAAGGTGAACTGATCATTTTTTTATTCTCATCAACCACCACTGTTACTCGTGTTTATTCCCCATTACCATTTCCATTGAATAACATTGTACCAAGATCCCCTGAATAATTGCATTGTTATAATTTGCTCCATTTCTAGTGTGTTTGTATATTATTCACATATTCTATTATTGTCAAAATCTAAGTTTCCAATTCTGGTCAACCCTCAATAATTGTACTTTCACCTGATTGAAGAAGTAGAATAGCTAAGTGGCTTGAGCCCCACTACCTATGCCGTGAGGTCATGGGTTCGAGTCACCATTTAACCGATAAAAAGAAAAAAAATTGCACTTTCACTTGATGCCTTTAATTTAAATAATTTCTTTTAACAAGTGGCAACATTGAATACTATCATCCAGAGTGTAGGAGTACAATTTTCTCAGAGGCCCGATGACATCCCAAAACCTCGTTCGACTTCACATGCGGATAAGCATATTCCACCTCCACCTAATAAGGAATCAGCTGCTCCTCAAAATGCACCACAAGCACAAACCCATATTGCTTCGGAATCTAGGTATGATTTTCGGTTTATATGACAATAATATGTTGAAGAAAGAAATTAGCCTTTACATTCATGCTCTTGTTATCTTCTGTCGACTGAAACAATCACTATTTTGCTACAGTATTCTGCAGAAAGCTGGAACTGCATTGGAGGTATTGAGAGATGTCCTTAATGCTATCGATACTCAACATCCTGAGGTATTCACTATTGTCATATATCATTTTCTGCTCCCAAGGATAATTTCGAACTTTTAATTGCAATGCTGACATGATAAATACTTGGATAGTATATATCACTCAGAAAGTTGAGATTTCTGGACTTATGTGAAGTAAACACGACCTACCAATATTATTCAAATGACGAAGTGGAATAACTCAAGTGGTTAAAGCCCCCTACCTATGATCATGAGGTCATGGGTTCAAGTCACCATTTGGCCGATTAAAAAAAATGATATTATTCAAATCACAATTTAACCACACATTCATGGAACAAGTTTGGAGAAAGAAAAAAGTGGAACTGTGGTGCCTTCTGTTTTCAATAATTTCAATATAAAAGACATTTGTCGATTGACTTCCGACTGCATTCAGGATTTTTTTTTTTAATGCTGAACTAGCTTGAATCCAAGTCTTACTTTTTTTCTCCCAGAGAGCAAAGGATGAATTTACACTGGATCTGGTGGAACAGTGTTCGTTTCAGAAGCAACGAGTAATGCATCTTGCAGTTACTTCACGGTAAAAAATGCTTTCCGTGTAAAAATCTGCAGCAAACACCATAAATTGTTAACTTCTTAAGACTTCACTTTTGCTAGCACTCTATATTCACCATCTCAACACATTTTCTATTGATTTCAATATTTTTTAGGAGTTTACAGTGATTTATATTCCTAAAAGCTCAAGTCATTCATTTCTTATAGAGATGAAAAGGTTGTTTCGAGAGCAGTCGAGCTTAACGAGCAACTTGAAGTAATTCTGCGGAGGCATGATTCTCTTGTAGCTGGTAGAACGATGTCCACTTCAAATCACATTGGCCATGAACAAGAAGAAGAGGAAGAAGAGGAAGAGGCTGAACAACTTTTCAGACGGTATGCTATAACTCAAAATTCTCTGTTACTCCACTCCTTAAATTGGAGAAAACTGGGAAACACATTATCTGTAGTCTAATTACTTGTTTTATTAAGGAAACACATTATCTGTAGTATATTTTTCAATTTTTATACGAAGTTGGCTTTTTTAAGGGGGCGCTTGCTTCAAAATTCCTCGGTGGGAATGATAATGAGAATGAGCATGGGGTAATTGTGTTGGTTAATGATAATAAAAGATGATCAATTCACCTTAATCATACTTTGTACGGGGTAACGAGACTTGAAACAAGTTAATCATTTCTCCTCAATCATTTCACAATTCCCCAACCAACAATCTTTCCCTGTGCCCCTTATTCTAAAATTACAGCAAAACACTAACAATGTAACCTTTGTAATTCACTATTCAATGATTCTCATTATCATTCCCATTGAAGAATATCAACCAAGCACCCTCTGAGTGTATAATTAAGCTGCTTGTGTGATTCTGGTTAAAGTCCCCTTCAGAAATGGTCCTAGATTCCAATACATATTTGGCAAATACTTCTATGTACTAGTTCCTCCGTGCAACTCAAGTGCATTTTAAATAGTATAAGTTATTTTACTAAAAGGTATTAGTTGGTTAGTATTAGTTAGGTATTAGTTGGTTAGTATTAGTTGTTTTCACCGCTCAATATTAGTTGTTGTAATTAAACAATATGAATTGTGCACTACTTGCACGGTTGCTCTACATTTCTTTAATTATCATATTTTTGTCATCCTTTCTTCATAGGATAAGGAAAGGAAAAGCTTGTGTAAGGCCTGAAGATGAAGACAACCAGATAGATCGACCAATCGGGTTGATGGGGCTCCCTCTTTCTGGGGAAATGTTACACCGCCCGCTCATACGGCCACTAACCGTGGAGCGTCAGCAAGAAGCTAAACCGAGGCCACATATAGAACTGAAGCAAGAAACCGTTAGGCCATTACCTCAAGCATTAAATCAGGAAGGTAAAGCGGCTGTTACACTCCCTCCACCACCTGCTAAACACGTTGAACGAGAGAAGTTCTTTCAGGAAACTAAGGCTGATGGTTCGACTCTTAATGGCCATATGAGAAGCCTTTCGTTACACAGTAGAAATGCCAGTAGCTCACACAGTGGAAGCACGGATTTTAGCGAGTGAGATAAGGTGTTTTTGATGTTTTATGAGTTGGTTGGGTGGTGCTTGTAGCCTAATTCTTCATCTGAAGTTTGTGATTTTATAGGAAGTGTACTGTTTTATAAGTATGTTTTTTATGGTGGATATGCACTTAAGCATATTGAATGAAGTTGAGTAATAGCTGTTATATCTCAAACTTGAGGTTTATAGTAGAATGACGAGCTTGAATTTTCTTTAGAATATTGTTGCCCTTTTTACACTAGCTGTGTTTTTTATGTTATCATCTTTTTTTTGGTTTTGTTTGTAAAGAATTTGATTTAACTTTGATTTATTTATTAGTGATGAGGATATTGTTTGCTGTCGCCGGCACCCAAAAATAAATTAGTTACCCGAACCAACCTATTAATGTAGTAGGGCAAGTGAGGGGTCGATCCCACGAGGAACTGAGTAATTTAATTGAAATAATTCGTGCGAAATAAAACGGTAACAAAATAGGGGGGATTGAATTTCGACTGCTCTATTTACTAAAATAAATATTCAACGAATTAAATTAAAACAAGTCACGCAGGTGTGAGTAAACAATATGAGAAACAATCTAGCCCTCGAATAGCTTCCCTTTGAACGGTTTTCCTAACTCAAATTAATAACCACGTCTATTCAAATTCTTTCTCGAATCTTTTCCCTAAACCAGTGGTACGACCAAACTAGTTCGAATCGTTTTTTAAGTTTAATTAATCAAAAAGTACGACCCCTGATTAATATATCCCAGGAATAATCCTAAAACATGTATTCGGGATTCAATTCCTAGAATGCATTCGCCCTAAAACGATAGGAAAAATTAAGCTATGAAATCGAAACGTTCGAATCATACAACTTAAATATTATTATTCCCTAGAGTGATCTAGTTGCTACCATATCACAAAATTGTAGAATTACGAATTACAATATGTGAATTAGCTAGAGACGAATAACAAATAAATTGGGGTGATCAATCCTAATTAATCCGTCATTCAAAGCATGCAAAACATATGATCAAATAATAATAAAATCGAGACAAGAATTAAAATAACAACGTTCATACTAATTCGCAAGAAATTCAAACCGTTCAAAGTTCCGCATCCTCGGACTAGAAAATAAAAGCTTAGCTACTAGACATGATTAAACGAACACCGACAATAATCAAAATATTTAAAACCTTACAACTTGTCTTCACAAAAAAATGTAAAACTCTCTGTTCTCCTTCTGCCTATTCTCCTTCCCAAAACTCCTGCGTAACTTTTTTCCATCCCTTTTCCTCTTTTACTTCTCTCCCCTTTTTCCTTTTGTCCAGGTTCGTTCCCCTCCTTTTGACTTTTCTTTTCCAAATAAGGAAGTCATCAAATCTTCCTTTATTTCGCTCATTTAAGACCGTCAGATTTGCTCTTCCAACTATGGTATGCCCAACATCATTCAATTTACCTGTAATTGATATAAAAATAACACCTCAAAGTAAACTGACGACAGAAGAAATAATTAGTGGAATTACTACAAATTGTGCTAGAAATGAATAATTAAACAACGAATAGTAGCACATAATTTACGCACAATTAACCACTTATCAGGATACAGTTTCCTACTTCTGTTGTATATGTTTATGTGTACGGGATGTATTGTATAATTTAAGTGTATTTTTAAAAAGTTGTTTTTGTTTTACTGAACAGTTATAATTATTCAGTGAAAATAAAAATGCATTTGAATTGCACAATACAACAGGTGCACAAATATTTATATTAACACCTACTAATAAGTAATAATTACTCCCTTCGTCCAATACTTGTTGTGACATTTACTGTTTGACACAAGTTTTAATGTAAGTTGTTTTTTTATAGGGGTAGAATATTCTTTTCAACTTTAATAAGAGAGTTGTTTAATAGTATTAAATTGGGTTGGTGTGAAAAAAGTAGTGACATATGTGTAATATTGTAGTGCTTGAGGGGATAGATAAAAGTGAAAAAATTATTTTATTACCATTTAAGGAAATGATGCAACGAGTACGAGACAGACCTTTTTGGCAAACGTTACAACGAGAGTATGGGACGGAGGGAATAATTTTTATTATTAATAAATCTAATAATTTCAACTTATGTTTTTCCTAAAACACTAATAAATACTTAAATAATTTTAAATAAAAATATTTAAAAATAATATTTAACAAATGTACAATAAACTATATATTCCTATTATATGAAAAACGATATTTAAATAAATAATAAATTTAAAAATGTTTGGAAAATAAAGTTTCAAATATATATATTCCCTTCGTCCCTCTTTAATTTTAACATTTGAGGGATAACACAAGTTTTAATTAATATAATATTTTATTATAAAATTGTTGGTGGAAATTGTAAGAAAAGTAAAAGGTAGAGAGTGTAAGAAAAGAATTTATTGTAAATTTAGGAGCCAAGACTTTGCAAAAAATAAAATGTTAAACTTTAAGAGAGACACTCAAAATAATAAAATATTAAAGTTAAAGAGGATGGAGAGAGATTATATAAATTTATATGCACATATCAATATTAAATTAATATATATATATATATATATATATATATATTTTTTTTTTTTTTTTGAAAAGAAAAATAATATTAATGGAGCACAGGACGTGCTCAAATAATTTGTACAACATATCCAATCAAGCATTCAGAAGCTTGAGAAGTTTTGCTCTACCATTTACAATTCATCCCTGAAAGACAACTCCACACCTAACCTGGAAAATCATTCGCCCACACATTAAAATCCACCTCCTTGATGCCATTTGTTTTGGTTGAAATCTAAGACCATATTCTACCTTTTATCTCTCCCAATATTCTGTCTACATTTAGTGTCTCTCCCTTGAACATGACAGAATTTCTTGTTCTCCATATTGTCCACACCACAGCTACCCAGATAGTCACTGCCTTTTTTACTTGCTGATAATTTTCCATTAGATGCTCATGTTGTATTAAATGTAATGCCGGCACGTAGTGTGGAACTACCAAAAGTTTCTGCCATTTATATATATTTGCCCAGATTCTCGAACCAACCTCACACCCAAAGAATACATGCTCGTTACTTTCTTCCTCTTTTCCACACAATACACAATTTATATCCCCTCCATCTTGAATAATATTCATCCTCCTAAGTCTATCTCTTGTTGGCATTCTTACCTTGAGCAGTTTCCACACTATGGATTGATACCTCCTAGGCGCATAACAATTCCAAAGGAGTGTAAACGCCTCTGTGTTCCGATTCGCCTCTCGCGCGTTGCCTTCCTTTGCTGTCAGCAGATGCTCATACGCCTTTGCTGTACAAAATACCCCGTTCCCTGCACGCGTCCACCTCCAACAATCTTCTTCATTTTGTTTTAAGGAATACCTGCTAAGATACGACATAAGCTCGTTAATCATAGTTATATCCCTCCCCCTCAATTCTCGACACCACTTCAAATCCCACTCCCACCCAGTCGACCCCCATGATCCCATCTCACTCACTGTCGCCTCCCTCTGCTCACTTATTCTAAACAATCTATTGAATTTAGTTTTTAAATCTACATCTAGCAGCCACACATCCGCCCAAAAAGAAGTATTCTCCCCGTTCCCCACTATTTTCACCAACTCCTTGCACATCCCTTCTCCCTCTTTCCCTCTATATAACGAACAAATTTCTTTCCACCAACCCGACACTCTCCCTCTCGAATTCCTCTCCAACCCATAAACCAAACTGCTGCATGAACCCACCTTTCCTACCCGCTCCCCCTGCCCATATTTCGACCTAATTATCCTCACCCATAATCTCCTAGGCTCATTAAAAAATCTCCAAATCCACTTTTCAAGTAAAGCCAGATTAAAAACACCCAAATCCCTAATACCCAATCCCCCTTCAGTTTTACTCTTGCAAACCTCAACCCAACTCACCCAAGAAATCTTAGAATCACTCCCACCACCCCACAAAAAGTTTCTTTGGATAGAAATTAAATCACTCAAGGTCTTTTTTGGAATCTTGTAAAAGGATAGACAGTAAATTGGAACCGCCGAAAGGACTGCTTGAATTAACGTGCTTCTTCCTCCAAACGAAATATGCTTATCGTTCCACTTCGCCAGTCTCCTCTTCACTTTGTCAACTAATCCTCTCCATGAAGACTGACTCCGGTGCTTAATCCCCACATTTAACCCCAAATAGGAAAAAGGGATTCTACCAACCACACACTCCAATATCTTGGCATAATTTTGGAGCTCTCTACTGTCAATGTTAATTCCCATTACTGCACATTTGTTAAAATTCACCTTGAGCCCTGCTGCAATTTCAAAATTCCTCAAGATGTCTTTTATTGCCAACATTGATCCCACATCTTTTGGACACACAAAGATAGTGTCATCTGCGTATTGAAGGTGAGACACCATTATCTTTTCTTTTCCTACTTCCGCCGCCTTCAACACTCCGCACTCCACAGCTTTCAAGACTAAGCGGCTGAGTCCTTCAGCTGCAATCAAATAAAGAAAGGGAGACAAAGGATCACCTTGTCTGAGGCCTTTCCCTAATTTGAATTCATCCGAAGGGCTTCCGTTGATGAGAACAGATGCAGATGTTGTAGAGACACATTCTCTAATCCACCTTCTCCAAGTGTGAGAGAAGTTCATTGCTGCCATAACTTCTTCTAAATACTCCCAGTTGACCGAATCATATGCTTTTTGAAAATCAACTTTGAAGAACACCCTGCTTGTTCTCTTCTTTTTAGCTTCATCCATAATCTCATTTAAAATGACCACACCATCTAGAATCTGCCTACCACCCACGAAAGCTGATTGTTCTTCCGAAATTACTAAATCCAAAACTTTACTCAATCTAGCAGCTAAGGTTTTAGAGATAATCTTGTACAGCCCACCAATTAACGAGATAGGACGAAAATCATCTAATGACAGCCCGTGATCTGACTTTGGGATTAAAACTATAAAAGAAGGGTTGATACCTTTGACGAGCTTTCCATGTGTGTGAAAGTCCTCCATCATTTTCAGGATCTCTCCCTTCAACAACTCCCAGTTTTCCTTAAAAAAGCCGAAAGAAAAGCCGTCAGGGCCAGGGCTTTTGTTGGAGTCACACGCCCACACTGCTGCTTTTATCTCTGTCTCTGTAAACGGTGCTACCAAAAATCTATTACTACAATCGTCCAAGCGTGCACTGAAGAGATTCTCTGGAACAGAAATCAAGCGCGGCTCTCTGCAGCTGAAATGACTACGAAAATGGTTATGTACCTCTCTTTTAACATCGTCAACAGAATCCACCCACACATTATTGATCCTTAACCCCTCAATCTCATTCGTCTTATTTCTCCTGTTAATCCACCAATGAAAAAATTTAGAATTTACGTCTCCCTCCATTATCCACTTGGCCTTTGCTTTTTGATATAGAGCTCCTTCTCTCCACTGCATATCTCGAATCAGTTCCGCTGTAATCCTCTTCCTTTTGATCATGTCTTCTGTATCAAGCCCTATGGTCTCATCGATCCTATCCAGTGCTTCAATCTCTAATTTTTTCTTTTCAATTTTACTGTCCAGATTTCCAAAAAATTCAAGGCTCCATGTTTTTAAATCAGCTCGCAATCTCTTCAACTTTTCTTTTAGCACAAAAGCAGCCCATCCATTTACCTGATATTCCTTCCATTTTTTAGCAGTGAAGTTCTTGAAATCAGGGTGCTTCATCCAGCTATTGAAAAATTTGAATGGCTTAGGTCCCCAATTTTTGCTCGAGAATTCAAGAAGGATCGGACAGTGGTCGGAAATTGTCCTGTTAAGGCACTTGAGCACTTGATTTTGCCATTTTCCAATCCATTCATTGTTCACTAAAACGCGATCAAGCCTACTCTTATATGTGCCATTCGGTCTGTACCAGGTAAATCTTCTCCCACACAATGGCAAATCGATCAAATTCGATTGTGAGATAAAATCCTCAAACAAATTACAATCACGCGAGTCATTATAGCTACCTCTGCCATCCCTTTCTCCCAGATTTCGAATGGCATTAAAATCGCCAGCCACGCATATACAAGCCTCCCTATTTTGCTCGACCACCATACCAATAATTCCCCACAAAATTTCCTTTTCTGGTGTATTGCCTGGTGCATATACATTCAAAATACATATAGGAGTACCATCAGCTTTCCAATGTCCATTAACCACCAAGAGGCCATCTGTGAACTACGAGCTTGATTTACAAAAACAATCAGGATTCCAAATTGTAAGAATACCACCTGCCGTTCCTTCTGCCTCTTTACATACCCAATCGTAGCTATTGTTGCCCCAGATTGCTCTACATATCGGCTCCTCCATTTTTGACAACTTAGTTTCTTGTATGCAACATAAATCTACCCTGAATTTTTTTACATACTCCTTCACCTCTTTCCTCTTCGCCCTTTTCCCCACCCCTCTAGCATTATAGCTTAGGATCTTCATTTAAAAACAATACTGGCACCAATTTCGGACTTTGAAGACCTCCTTTTTCGAAATTCTCGGTCTCTCTTCTCCAGCGATTCCATCTTCCTAATAATTTCTTCATCTGATACTTTCCCAATAAGCCCTAATTTCTTACCAACCTCCCAAGCCCTTCTCCCTTCCTCTGTTATCTCTTTCTTCTCGGTATTCTCTCGCCAGCGTACCTCTTCGAAGCTCCCTATACTTTTAGATGATCGATTTTTATTTCTCCTTTTTTCTTTGGCCTTCACGAAATTACTTGGCAATTGGGGATCACCTTCTCCTGCAATTCGAATTGATTCTCGGTCTATCTCCAATGATGTTTCTATTGAAATATCCGATTCTGAGATATCCATATCTGATGCTGATTCCTTTGATAATTCCTGATTTGGACTTTCCCCAGAGTGAGACCCACTTAAACCAATCAATCTCCTTTCTTGTTGGGCTTGCAGAATTTTGGAGTTTCCTTGATGGGCTTTCAAAAATTGTGTATTAAATTGGTGGGCTCCCTCGTCTATTTCCCTTTTGCCATCCAAAGCTCCTTCACCCATTTTTTTTCCATTACCTGTAACTTGGGCCCCATCATCTATTTGGGCCTTGCCCTTTGCGCATTGAGCTTCTAAAAAATTGGGCGCATGTGATGGTTGTGCTGACTGAGTCACTAGGCCCGTGTCCCCTCTCCCATTCAGATTCTCACAATGATGATGGTTTTCTACTAAAAACGTGTCCCCCGCTTCGATTTCCTTCCCATCCACGCACGCCTGCACGGGCCCACCTTCTGTCCCAATCTCGTTGTCCTGCATCGCCGCAATTACTGTTTTCCTAGAATTCAAAATATCAACGCGACCTTCCATCTTCTCTGGATTTTTTGTCAGATTTCCGTCACCGGCATCCTCTTCCTCCGACAACTCCTCCGATGGTGAATCGATCAAATTTTCGTCATCCTCGTCACCGCAAACATCGTCCGACGACCAGTCTTGATAACCGTCCTCCATATCTTCCTCTTCTTCCTTTATTCTGATATTGTACACTCTGCCATCCACTTCTACCTTTACTGGTATTTTGGATATTTCTGGATATGGTGTATTAATCAGGATACGAGCTTGTTGGAGTTTATTTTTATTCAAAGTATCATCGTCAATCTTAACAAGATTCCCAAATTTTGTTGCCACTAAACAAAAAAACCTAGGATTCCATGCATGCAAGGGGACCCCAAACCAATTTGTCCAGATTAGCCTTCGCGTACTTACGACGTTCTCTTTCCAACGATCTAATTTTTAATTTTCGGGCAATGGTCTCAGAAAAAATAATTTCTTTAATATGCAATATGACGTTAAATTAATGCTTAAAAAATAATTAATTAATATTATGGGTTGAAACTAGATTTAGAGTGTGTCTACTGTGAACTAAGTTTCATGGTGAAATTTAATCCATATTAAAAAAATAGATCAATTAACTTTTTGGTTATCCAGACTAATATCTTTTAGTAATATAAGTAATACTCTTCTGTTATCATGACCAATACTCTTTAATAATATAGATAATACTCTTCAGTTATCACGACTGATACTATTTTAGCAATATAGGACATACTTTTCAGTTATCACCACTGAAACCTTTTAATAATATAGGTAATACCGTTAAATTATTACAACTGATACCTTTTAGTAAATGATCAAGTTTCACCATAAACCCTTACATAGTAGACTTTGACCTAAATTTAACATGAAAATAAAATTTTAATATTCGTATAAAAAAACTTATTTAAAGAATTTGATGACTTAAGTTCTCATTTTATTATTTTAGTTGAAGAACTTATTAATTTAATTTTAAAAGTCAAAATATTTATTTGTAAAAAAAATAGTTGAGAGTCCAATTTATACTCAAAATACTAATTTAAAGTTTAATTTAAATTAAAAATAATTTAAGGTCGAATTTGTAATTGAAACACTAATTTCAGTAAAATTGTATCTTATCCTTCAATTTTATGACAAAATATGGTGTCATTTTATTTCGCAGTCCAAAGTTGGAGGTTCTGGGTAATATTTTCCATGGTTTTCATTGAGCGGAACGGAGATAATCCGTCGACACGTGGCGAAATGTCATTACACAAACAAAATAGCCACTGTTGAGTAATCAAACTACGTCAAATATTTTTCAGCTCCTACCAAGAGAGAATCTATTCCACAGATTTGACTGCTGATAAATGAATCAGTCCATGAATATTCGAATTCAAGCTCCTTCTCCATCTCTGTAAGGACCCTTTTCTTGTTTCTTTTGCTTTTTCACGGTTACGGAATGTTGCGGTGTGTGAATTTTGTGCTAATCCCTTGTTGCTATCCGTTAGTGAAACTTAATTTGTGCTTTTTTGTATATACTATTTGTGGAAATGTTTGGTTTGATGTCGCTAATTATTCACTTTTTATGTGAGGGGAAAAGTTAGGGTTTTAAGGTTGCTGTAATGGCGTGAATTAAACCAAGCTATCATGTTAGAATTCATGGGACACCTATAAGAGTTTCTAATAACCCAGGGACTGGTATGGTGGTGTAGACTTAGGGCTTAGTGTATGCTCCTCTCTAGGTCTCGATTCGAAATCCTGGTGCTATCAATTCTTGTGTTGGATAAGTCTACACAGAACAAAACTTCAATTAATCCCCTCTAGTGGATGGTGGAATTGGTCCTGGACCAGTCGGTCCTTGCCGGATACCGAGTGTTTAAAAAAACGAGTTTCTATATGAAGATGAGGAAGATTTGAAATATAATTAGAAGAAAAGGAGTAACTGTTCCAAGATGAGTTGTAACTTGGAGTACGAGAATTTTTTATTTTTTCTCAGGAACTGAATGTGTAGATCTCAATTTACATTTTAAAAATGAGAATTACAGGTATTTTTCCAGCGGACTCAAATTATTAGTGTCACTCTAATCACAGTATTGTTAACTAAACTGTATATTAATTTGGGACTGAACTTCTAAAGTCTGCTATTGTGAAGAAAGAGATTTCTTTTAAGACTTTCAGCGTCAAGTAGACCCAATCCCAACTTGAAATGTTCCCTTACTGCAGTGCTTATTGGCCATGGAATGCATGGAGTCTTGGACTAGCAGTTAGAGTTTCTTGGGTGCATATTGTACAGCTTGATATCATTTAAAGTATACAGCTTGCATATCTTATAAAGTAGCTCCCACTCCTATCACCGAGTTCTGCGAAGAGGGTTGAAAGCTGAAGGAATAAGCTTGTAACTGTAAACAGCTTCAAAGGGTGCCATAGGGAATATAAGAACTGGTAGCTTGTATTGTACAGATTTTCAACCAGTGGCAGCTGATGTACCCACCACCTAGTACTGGTTCACACATGCATATGATATAATTCTCCAGGAATTCATACACATTCGCTCTGATCTACACCTAGAGGCCTAATAGCTTAGTCAACAACCTGGGCAGTCACATTAACAAGAAAGGAAAAACTTTGTGAAGGATTATTTGTCCTGGTTGTAATTTGGTCCATATGGTTAGAAACAAATAAGAGGATTTTGAGAGTTCAATCGAGCAATCGAAGGTGTTTGGGGTAAGATAAAATCAGAGTTTCTGTTTGGGTGTCAGGTCATAGGAACATTATAGGTGTTCATGTCTCGGATTTAGTTAGGGATTGTTGCTTCGCTTCGCCAGTAGTACCTTTTGTCTTCAAATTGTAACTTTGTAAACTGTAAAAGGGATCTCTCATCTCTTATATACCTCCCCTATTTAAATAAACATTCTTTTTTCTAAAAAAAAAAAGAGTTCGTTGCGAGAATGGGCTATTGAAAACCTTGTGCTTGTTTGACACAATGCTACTAGGGAGACCATGAAAATTAAAGTTATTTTCCAGCTGAGAGACCTACTGCACAACCAACTAAAGTGATTATAAATTGCAGCTAAAAAAGTGTCTAGCTGTAGAGGTTAAAAAATGGATGCATGTACTAAAACAACACCACTTGATGTGTGTATAGAAACATCATTGGCGAGTCAACATTTCTTCCCTTCTTAAGCCCCAATTACAAATTCTTCCAAGGCTTCCAGTTGCTAACAGGAACTGATTACTCTGATTTGCCAAGACTAGTTTCTTCCGAGCTGTAATTCAGAAAAATAGTGTGGGTTAACTGATTGGGTAGCTGCTCATCACAACCTCTGTTAGATATCCAGACAAAATAAAATTCAATTCCAATTATGAATTTTATATGAATAACGAATGGGACTGATTTAGACTTGGATGCATGTAACTTGCAAACAAGATTGGGGATATTTTTACTTGAATTACCCCCTATTCATTGGTTTTAGTAGCATAAAGTCCTGGAGCCTTTAAGCTTTGAGGCTGGGGATGACTCCATAGGGTGGATTGATTACCTGGAAATAGTTTTTATAATTTGAAATTTGGGCGTCTTCAGAACATTTAGCTTATCCAGGTGAAAGCTTGGAATACCAAAGGTGATATTATGATTTATGATGCAGAGTGAAATAAAATGAACATTTTTGTGTTACCCTTGTTGCCCTTGTGGCCTTATATCGTGGTGTATTAATTCTGATGCCATAAGCTACTTTTTTCCACAGTCTACCATCACGAGCCAAAGTCTTCCCTCAAGGAACGTGTCCTTGCATAAGGGTGCAATTGGAGGCTTTTGCTAATTATAATCTTTTGAAAACATCCCTAGTTGCAAGATACCCCCAGGGGTGGCTCAAGGCACCATCTATATTTTCAGATCGATCAGTCGGTCATTCAGCACAATTAGGAGCGCTGGTTACCTCTGGTTCTCAAGAAGCCTCCACCAATGCACGTGTTGGTAATGAAAAGATTGGAGTGTTATTGCTGAACCTTGGAGGTCCTGAGACTCTGGATGATGTGCAGCCGTTCTTGTTTAATCTTTTTGCAGATCCGGTTAGTGTTTCTTAATTTGACTATTCTCTTGATTTTGCTGCTAAATTTGGAGAAATTGATTTTACAATCTTTTTGTTTATTGTTGCTGCATATTGGGAAGTAGGATATTATTCGATTGCCGAGATTATTTCGCTTTCTTCAAAAGCCTTTGGCACAATTCATATCTGTTGCTAGATCCCCAAAGAGCAAAGAAGGATATGCTTCAATTGGTGGTGGTTCTCCACTGCGTCGCATTACCGATGCTCAGGTATTTATTGAAGTTAACAGAAAGTCTTCACCTCAACTTATAGTCTACTTAAAGCCTTATCCGTGCTTAAAATCGGATATGTTCAAGTTGCAATTTGATTTCTATTTAATGCTTAAAAACAGTGAAACACGAAACAAGTATCTTTATTTTTATTAATAGATTATTAGTCATAAATTGGCAAAGGCTGGTAAGAGGTAGATGTATAATTGAAGCATATTGCTATATACATGAATGTTTTATGATTTATTGACTATTGAAGCATAATTGCTATTTGGGACATGGAGTAGTAGACCTAGTTGGAATATTGGAAACTCTTTTTTAACATTTCTTCCTTCTTCTGGATAACTTATTTTAATAAAGTCTTATCGCGTTGTATAAAAGATATAAATAAATAAATAACAGAAACTCTTCCTTCTTCTGGAGCAGTCATTTCAATTTTCAGAGCATGTTTGATAAAATCTTTGACAGATGGTACAGATTTGGGTTGGTGCTTTCTTTCTTAATTTACGAACTTGGTTACATCCTAAACTCAACCTGCAATGGTGCATGAGGAATTATAATATTAAATTTGTTTGTGTTCCTGATATTGTTTATATCTACTCTGTCCACTAAAAACTGGACCATATTTCTATCTCAAGGCTGCGGAGTTGAGAAAGGCACTATGTGAGAAGAAGGTCCCAGCAGAAGTGTATGTTGGTATGCGCTACTGGCATCCATTCACTGAAGAAGCTATTGAACAGGTATTCATATGAGTGTGGTTTGATTTATTAAGTAATGCATTATTGCATTGTGTATAGGTCTCTTAGCTTACAGCAGCTGATAAGTTGTAAATAATTTTTTGGTTGATGAAAGCCTTGGGTCTAGGCTCTCACTTAATTCTTGCTTTGCATGGGAGATGATGCTTTTGTCATGAAGTTCGGTGAGCTAGGTAAAAAAAAATAAAAAGCAAGAGGATTATAAAGTTCTATGATGTAGAGAAATAGTCATGGACTCCGCTGTTGGGATTTCAATGACAAAGAAACTTTTCAAGAACTTTATAAGTAATAGTGATTATTGATTTTGTTGTGATGTCTCTTCTTCTAAATGTAAAGGTCATCAGACCTCCCTACTTTGGTTTAAAAATTCCTGTATTCAATATGAGTAGCTTACTAGTATTTAAATTTCTCTTTCTTTTCATGTGTCTAGATCAAGCGAGATGGAATTACAAAACTTGTTGTGCTTCCTCTATACCCACAATTCTCAATCTCAACAAGTGGTTCAAGCCTTCGGCTACTGGAGAGTATATTCAGGTGAATCTGTCTGAATATGAAAATCATGTTTGGAGTCCTCAAAATCCTGTTTCACAATAATTGTAATATTTAGGGAGGATGAATACCTAGTCAACATGCAGCACACTGTAATTCCTTCCTGGTACCAGCGGGAAGGATATATAAAAGCTACGGCAGATTTGATTCAAAAGGAATTGGGAAAGTTTGACCACCCTGAGGAGGTAACGACCATGGTTGAGGTTTTATAGGCTCAAAGTGTTTCTTTCAAGTTATTTGCATGATTGAAGATTGAATGATAAGTTCCTTTTGCTGCACAATGCTCAGATTGTTTCTTATAACTTGATTGAACGAGGAACTTCAAAAATTTGAAACAGTTGGTTTGATTGAGCTTTTTCTTTTCTTTAATTGATAATTATTGTTTATTGCAGGTGATGATTTTCTTTAGTGCTCATGGCGTGCCACTTGCATATGTAGAAGAAGCTGGTGATCCATACAAAGCTGAAATGGAGGAGTGTGTTGACTTGATCATGGAAGAACTAGAATTGAGAAGGATAAATAATTCGTATACCCTTGCCTATCAGGTAACATTTTATTAAGCTAGTCTAAATTCATCTTCCGGGACTCACTTTTTTCTGCATTTACCAGCACTTTTGCTTAGTATGGGATCTGATATGATTAACTTCAGTATGCATATATTGGTAACAAGATAATTCAGTTTTGTCCTTGCATATATGTTAATTTGTATATCTATGTGTTTTAACAAGTTCACACTTATAGCATTTGAATCATTGATGAAGATGTTCTTGCGATATAGTCCTCATGAGTAAGTTTTTCGCGACCAACAAGGATTAAGATTGACTAAAGGAGGCTCTTTGTCGCAAGAACTCTTCTGCATATTCCAAAGTTACAACTCATTAGTACTCTTCTACACGTGATGTGCTACATTTCCGTGGATCTGTGGAGCGCACAGCCCATTGAAGTTGGGATAATATGGCAACAATATTACTTTTGTATTGGTTCAGTGTAATTACCATTTTAAATAGTTTAGTGCCAATGTGGTAAATATAATCTATATACACTTGATGTGTTCCATTGCCGTAAATCTGTGGAGCTTGACGTCCATTGAAGTGGGGATAAAATTACATCAAAATATAACTATCATATTTCTTCATCTTGGGTTGTATTGAAGGATTTGAGGATGGATTTCAAATCTATAGTGGCAAATTCATTGAAATTGTTTGGATTGACGTGGACTTGACATCCATCACTCTCATTTTGAACTCTAATTTTTCTTTTGGATGGGTGGATTTCAAATGCACTCCGATTTGAGTCGATTTGAAATTGTTTTATTGCGAATGGTTGTATTTCAAATCCTTCAAATTCAATACAAAGCAACCTCATTGTATTATCATTTAAAATATGTCTAGTTTAGTGCCAATGTTGTAAATATCATCTTCCAAATCCAATTAATAAAACCTAATAACACTTTAATACGTTTGGGACTCTCGTATTCCTTGGTAAGAAAAATCAAAGAATCTAGAGATGCTATTATTCTGCTTTTACTTCAGGTCCGTACTTTGAGTGAGAGATTTGTGTTGGATGGATAAGTTGGCGGATAGATTTTTGGTTGGATAGGATACACTAATTCAATCAACTGTGTGTTCGTTAAGATACGTTGATCAGTTATGATGCATGATTTGAAATTTTGCGCACTCTTTGTATCTTGCTTATATTTGCCTTAACCTTTTCTTTTGAATTTTATTCCATGTTTCTCGTTGTTACTTTTTAGAACCCAACAGAATCTTGCTGAAATGTTTGCTACAATTTTTTGTAGCTTCATATCTTTTAGGTGTAAAGATAAGGCTTACTCTTCAGATCTTAGGACGAGAAAGTTTGCTAGAAAAATCCAATTCCCCTCTGGTTTTACTACTCTTTTTTACATTTGCTGCTATGATTTTTCCCTCTTCATGTGATTCTATGGAAACTATTTAACTTCATATTTTTTACATTTTATATACACTCTTAACTCCACATTCTCAAGTATTTTACTTAATCCATTTTCTTCATTATCAAAGCGTTAATGAGTGGGTTTTTTCTAACTTAATTTAGTTTGTCCTAATCTGGTACAGAGCAGAGTTGGACCTGTAGAATGGTTGAAACCCTACACAGATGAGACAATTGTTGAGCTTGGACAAAAAGGAGTAAAAAGTCTTCTAGCTGTCCCAATTAGGTGAGACTATACCCCCATTTTGGTTGTAACATTTTGCAGTCTTTGCTGATATCTTTTTCCTTATTTTTCGGTGGAAGGGGGTGCAGCCTGCATTATTTTTAGCTGCTTCAACTGTAAATTTGGTTATTCACATGTTTTGCTATAAAATACTGTTACAGTTTTGTCAGTGAACATATTGAAACGTTGGAGGAAATGGATGTCGAGTACAAGGAATTAGCTCTAAAATCCGGCATACAAAATTGGGGACGAGTTCCTGCACTTGGTTGTGAGCCTACCTTTATTTCAGATTTGGCTGATGCAGTAATTGAAAGTCTTCCATATGTTGGAGCAATGGCTGTCTCCAATCTCGAAGCTCGACAGGTAATTACGATTACTATATTTTGTGTGAAGTAATACCCATGTTTGTTGTTCAAAAGTTGCAGGAGCAGTATTCAACTCAAGTTCATTTTGAAATGGTATTAGTTGGTCAATTTTAGCTGATTTCACTGAACAATATTAATTTTTTTCATTGAACACTATTAGTTGTGCAACTGTTTCTCTAACTTCATCTATTTATAGTTCATTATCCTTTTCTTTTCTTCTGCAAGGTGTTTGAGGGTAGGTGGCTTGATTTTTTTCACTTAAATACCCTGCGTTTATGGCAGTCGAATCTAAAAGGCATATTATGATGTGTGTTGTGCAGTCTTTAGTCCCACTTGGGAGTGTAGAAGAGCTATTGGCGGCATATGATTCACAGCGTAGGGAGCTCCCTCCCCCTGTGGTAGTCTGGGAATGGGGTTGGACAAAAAGTGCTGAAACATGGAACGGAAGAGCAGCCATGCTTGCTGTTCTCGTCCTGCTTGTGCTTGAGGTCACCACTGGCAAAGGTTTTCTGCACCAATGGGGCATATTACCATTGATGCCTTGACAAAACTGCTACACACATGCCCCTTCATCCCCCTCCCCCTCTCTTTTTCTTTGATGCATATATTATATATATGGATCCTAGATGCACATTGCCCAAGTCAGATATAGAAAACAACGATTTTGGTTGCAACTTCGGTGGGCTGCGCATTACGGACTAAACGAGGAGCCAAGAAAGAGAAGGAAATGAGAAGGTTGGGAAGAGTTATGCAAATGAAATGTTGATAATTCAAAAATGATTTGGTATATGGATTTCCAGGTACCATTTGCTTTTACAAATAAATGATAGGACTTTCTCTTCTCATGCTTTCTTTTTTTGTTCTTTCTTCCCAATTTTTGATTCGAACATGTTACTATATATAGTCTTGGCGTTCCTTTACTTGTATGTTTATTAGGTTGTATCAAAGAATACGAATATGGTGAGTAGATATTGACAATGAATTTAGATGAAAACTTCATTTTTAATGTTTGATGAGTTTCTGTTTTCTTTGTGCCACTTTTTTACTCTCCTTTGTTTTATAGTTGTCATCCTTATTTCCCTAGTTGAACTGCAAAGCTCCTATGTCCAAGTCCCCAGGCAGAATTTCCTATGAAACTGTCTCATGGGTCTCACCCTTCACAGTAGTATCAAATATATTAAGTGGGTATTAAATATACATGTGGCAGTATCAAATGCGTGTGAATGAGAATTGAGAAAAGAAATAAAATTAAACATTATCAGCAGGAGTATCGAATATGTGAGAAAGAATATCAATTATGTAAGACTAGTCAAGGGTGAGATTTGTTTCATGTATGAGACCGTCTCACCCCTCTGAGGAGTATCGAATATATATGCGGGAGTATCAAATGCCTGAGAATAAAAATTGAGAAAAAAAAATTAAAAATTGCCAGTAAGAGTATCAAATATGTGAGCAGGATGTATCAATTATACAAGACTGGTCAAAAGTGAGATTCGTCTCATATATGAGACAGTCTCACCCAATAGCGCCCCAAGTCTCCAACCCACTAATATATAGGCACGTTTTACGAAATTTATTTAAAACTTATAAGTTCTAATATTTTATAAGTTGTTTTAAGAGCTTATAAAAATGTAATTTTGAAATAGTTTATAAATTGTTAAAATATTTGGTTAGTATAATTTAAAATTAAATACTATTTTTTATAATTAATTTAGCAGGAATGATAATGAGGTAGATTATATTACACTTAAATTTTTTTGAAATTATACATTTTACATGTCAAAGTTTATCTGTTAATAAATTTTTCAAGACAACGTTTTTTAATAGAAGAAAGAATCTAAACAAAAATAATCATGTCAATCAACTCAATACAACAATGTCTAGCTAAAATCATTCAAGACAACATACATAATAACTTTTTTTTAGAACGTTAAAACAAATAAACAAAAGAAACTAAAACAATATTATGAATTGAGATGGAACTCCCCACTTGCATGAACTTGTTTTACTTGCTTTTCATAATAATCTTCTTCATCATCCTCTTCCTCTTCGATCGGTTCTTCGTCGTCGTCCTCGTCTCCTCCCCAGCCGAACCCGGGAAGAGGCTTGGGACGGGGGGGGTTTCCTGGCTTCACTTACAATCTTCATGATCTCATCAACGGTTTGTAGTGAAAGTAAGCTAGGGTTGTCTTTTTGGTAGTAGACAACTTGGTTTGCTTCTTTAAGCTCCTTAGGTAAGTTCTTCAAGAACCATGGATGATTCTTAATCTCCTTTATATTGATTCTCTGCTTCGAAATTATTTATTACGAAAATTATAAATAGGTTCAAAAATAAATTCAAAATTATAAATAAATACATGTTCAAATATTGTGTGGGGAACAAAATACTATGTGCACCTTCTGGACTATACATCACTAATATTATTGCTTATAAAAAATATTCATTCGTTATAATTTAGATTGCTCAAAATAAAAAAAATTGAAGTTATAATTTTGTTTTCTCATACCCAAAATAGCAAAAAAATAATTGCACTCTCAAACTAAATCCTTAAAATCATCTATTATTTACATTTCAAGTAACTCAATTCTCCGCTATAATTAAATTTCCACACTCAATTACTCATTCTAATAAAGTTAAAAAGACTCATTTATCCTTCACCTTTCACCTTTTAATATCAATAAACAGTCTTTATCGAGTGTTCTCCCACCTTCTGACATAACATTTTTATTAAAACTCGTGCAATTTAGTTTTGAGCAATATAGATTGTAACGGAGAGAATAATATAGTTACTCATAAAAACTAATACATTGACGTACCCTGGAGGAATTGGTGACGAAAATACGAGAGAGAAGGTGCTTGCAATCTTGAGAGATATGAACATAGTCTGGAATTTTGTATTGAACACCCATTATTCTCTGCATCAACAAATTAATCAATGTTTTAATTACATTAAAAAAATTAATTAATTAAACTTGTTTCAGATATTAATTAATTGAATTAAAAAAAAAAACTTACAGAAATAGTTTTTCTGAAATTTTTGGGGTCATCTGGATCTTCAAAAGGGTAAGCCCCCACCAGCATCACGTATAAGGTCACTCCACAAGACCACACATCCGCCAACTGAATTTATTATAATTCAAATTCAGAAAAATAATAAATAAATATTATTTAATAAATATAGATATATCTCAAATTTTTGTGAGTACAAATTTTTTTTTTTTTTTTTGCATAAAAAATTAATGGGAAATTTTTAATTTGAGAGTACAAATATAACCTCTTGTATTCTATTGGCTCCGTCAATGATTATAATTAGAAATTCACTTTTCACACAACATAATATTTCCAAAATTAGTTTACTGACAATCTTATGTATTCATTTTAAAGAAAAATGTTTTAACAGTCCTTTATTATTATTTTAAAAATATTATTGAATAACATGGTGCTAATTTTATATAAGATGATTAAAACTAAACTTCCTTTTGTCTACTAGTACTGATTGATTTCGTCTCCTTTATTATTAGGGACACTCTTGTGTGAGACTGTCTCGTCTCATGCATGAGATGGACGTGAGACGAAGTTATTTTTTAATAAATTATTATCACTTTTGCATAAATTGTTATCATTTTTTCATAAATTGTTGTCACTTTTCAATTTGTTATCACTTTTATACTAATTTGTATCACTTTTTTAAAAAATGATAATAATTTATTAAAAAGTGACTAGGTTTTACGTATGAGATAGTGTCATACAAGTTTTTGCCTTATTATTAATGCATTTTTCTTTCGAAAAAATAAATTTGTGATGAAGAGAATGTATAACATTAAACTAGCCAGACAACTTCTTGTACGAGATGGTGTAATATTATATTAAATGTGCATGTTTTACTCATTTTGTTTTAAAAAATAAATGTTTTCTTTCTTTCTAGCTAATTAATAGATTTTTATCAACCCCATTAGACAAAAAAATAGTTTTATTAATTGTAATGTTTTCAATCACTACCAAATATGGACACTTTTAAAAAACATAGCGGATATAATATAAGTTTTCAAAACTAGCTCATCTAGTATCCAAGTGATAAAATTAACATGACGTTGTCGGTTTTTTTTTTTTTTCCTTTTTCTTAATAATAGTATATGATTAGAAAAAAAAAATCACGTTTGTGTTTAAATTTATTTGCAACTATATGTATAAATGGACATCATACGATATCATCTGTGTTATTTTCTATGTCAACTCTATGTTTCAATTTTTTTTTATCGGGTAAATGATGACTCGAACCCATGACCTCAAAGGCAATAGGTAGTGGAGCTCTAACCACTTGAGCTATACTACTTCGTCAACTCTATATTTCATAATTTAAATGAATGACACGTGACATGTTAAAAATGATCCAACATTTCTGAAAAAAAAATTTATATTGAAATATAAAAAGTGACACAGAAAAATTGAATTATGTGACATACCTTTCCGTCGTATTCTCTGCGAGAGAATACTTCGGGTGCAATATACGCCGGTGTTCCCACTGTGGACTTGGGTCTCGAGTGTAATACCGATGACTGATACCATGAATTACCATAATTCCACAAATAATAATAATAATTAATTAATTTGATAGATACGAAGTTATAATTAATATAATTGGGAATATTAATATTGAAAACCTTGGAGTAGCCAAAGTCGCAAATTTTGAGGCGGGGCGCGGGGCTTCCATCCAAAAGCGTGTTTTCCAATTTCAAATCTCTATGGCAAATTTGCTGCATCAACACGTTTTAATTACCACTTTTTCCGTGAAAGAATACCTTTAGGGACACATAAAAAAAAAAGGAGCAATGCGGAGGGTTTTGAGACATAATTTTATAAATATAAATATTATAAATAGGTTCAAAAAGTATCACAAAATTGAAAATAAGATTATTGTGCAAATATTTTTGTGTTTCTGTGCAAATTTATCTTGTGTTGTTGTGCAAATATTTTTTAACCTATTTGCAATTTTGAATTTTTTTTTAATATATTGTGGAACGGATAAAAAAGAAAGTAAAAGATATTTTGGGATAAAGATAACATATAAATTAATTCAATATATATATATATATATATGTGTATATATAACGAAATGAAAATCAATAATAATATATAAAAAATAATATCAATTTTTTTTTATAGAAGATCTATCCCTCCCAAAGATATTTCGCATTGCAAAGTTTGTTTACGCCTAGACAATCGTGTATGAAATTAGATTTATTAAATAATATCACCGCTTTTAAATTAATAGCCTAATATATATTTTTTTTTATTGAAAAAATGGTGACTCGAACCCATGACTTTTGGATCATAGGTGGTAGAACTCTAATATTTTAAATATATAAAAATATCGAAATATGTGAATAAATATTATGATAACTTTCGTAATGAATAATTTTTTTTAAGACTGAAGCATATAGTTGGTCGGACATTGCAGTAGATCTCAACTTGAAAAGCTCTTTTTAATAAAATCATTATTTATAGGCATATATCAACTTTTACATGTGACGTTTACTAATTAAAAGTAACCCAACTATTTGTATATATTACATATACACATATTAAATTAATGAGTACATAACATAAATTGGAAATTACGGTTAACTTGCTAAAAAGGATTAATATTAATTTGTGAGTCGTCTCATACTGAAACAATATTATACAAATTTTTGAAAAAATTACAAATAGGATAAAAAAATATTCAAAAATTGCAAATAGATTCGTTGTTCAAATATTTTTGTGCTTCTGTCGAAATGTCTCTTGTGCAGCTGTCAAATATTTTTTAACCTATTTATAATTTTAAATTTTTATAACCTATTTATAATTAATCCGTATTTTTACCTAAATTTGACATTCCGATGGATGATGATATAGATAATGGAACAGACAAAAATGAATACGTACCATAGAGTGACAGTAACAGACTCCGGATATTAACTGCTGGAAGAAGTACCTAGCCTAATGGTGTCATATCATAAGCATACAAAAATATAATTAAGAAATATACCAATCATTATTATTTTTTTTAAAAGATCGTATTAATAGCTTGAATATTATTGGAAAAAAATTGACAAATTCTTGTGTGCAATTAGATTTTTAATTTAATTTAAATATAAATATAAATTTAGTATGTTCAGACCGTCTAGGAATAAGTTAAAATTAAATTAAAATTATATCAATTGTATTATTTAATTTATGTATACAAGTGTTACGGGATTTAAATCGTTTTCGTCTTCTAATTTTTTACCTTTATTGAAATAATCCTCTAATTATCTAATTTATCAATTTAGTCCACTATATTTACATATTTTGCAAATTTAGTCCAAATTAGCCAGAAAACACATTAAACGCCGATAGTTTGATCACGTGAGACCAAATTCCGACGATCGTTGATGAGTTGACTTTTTTTTTTTTTTTTATCCATATGGCGTTGACGTGACAATTTTTGGCAATAAAAAGATTAAAAAATATAAAATAAAAAAATAAAATTTTTGGCAATTTTTTATTGCCAAAAAATGCTACTTCAAAGCCATGTGGATAAAAAAAACGCCAACTCATCAATGATCGCTGGAATCTGGTCGCACGTGACAGACACACGATCAAAATGTCATCGTTTAATGTGTTTTCTGGCTAATTTGGACTAAATATGCAAAAATATATAAACATAATGGATTAAATTGATAAAATAAATTATTAGAGGATCATTTCAATAAAGATAAAAAATTAAATAACGAAAATAATTTAAATCTGCAAGTGTTACTCTAACCTCGTCTTCACTGAATCTACCAGCAGTGCAGATTCGATCAAATAGTTCTCCACCCGCTGCATACTCCATCACAATTGCCAAATGTGTTGGTGTCAATACCACCTATATATAAAAAATAATCAAAAAAGGAAAAAAAAAATATTTGAGACGGCTTCACACGAAAAAAAATAATTAATCGAGAAGAAATTCAATTAACCTCTTTGAAGCGAATTATATTGGGATGACGTAGGGATCTGTGGTTTATAATTTCTCTAGCCACATTTTCATCAATCTGCAATCATTAATTCCATTAATTAAACATTAATTGAATCATCAAAAGAAGTATAGGAATTAATTATTTCCTCTATTACTATTTACATTGCTCGAAATTAAAAAATGAAAATTACAATTTTATTTTTTCATATAAAAAAAATAAAAAATTATATTATTTTAAATTAAATCTCTACAAACATCTTTATTTACTTTTCATTTCACTCAATTTTCAACATAATTAAATTTCCCTACTGAATTACTCCATTTTATAATTTTATTTATTCATATCCAAAATAGCAAAAAAACAACTTATACTCTCTTAAACTTATCTCGTACAAATATTTCTTATCTACATATCATCCCACTCAATTCCTCCACTCAATTATTCAGTCCAAAGTTGAAAATACTCATTTACCCTTTACTTTACAATTTTATTTTCTCATATTCAAAATAGCAAAAAAAAAAAAAAAAAAAAAACAATTTATACTCTCTTAAACTTAACTTGTACAAACATCTCTTATTTATACGTCATGCCACTCCATTCCCCACTCAATTACTCAGTCCAAAGTTGAAAAATACTCATTTACACTTCATTTTACAATTTTGTTTTCTCATATCCAAATTAGCAAAAAAATAATTTATACTCTCTTAAACTTAACTCGTATAAACATCTCTTATTTACACTCCATGTCACTCAATTCCCCACTCAATTGAGCACTTCAATAACGTTGAAAAGACTCATTTACCCACTTTTATTAAAATTCATGTCATTTGATTCTGAACAATTTAAATCGTAAAGGAGGGAGGGATGAAATTATGTATGTATGTATGTATGTATGTATGTATGTATGTATGTATGTATGTATACCTTATGGCCACGCTCAATGTATTTCATGGCGACAAGCTCCTTGGTTTCTTTGTGCCTTAGGAGCCTGGCTACGCCGAAATTCCCTGCGCCCAAATGTTTCACCAACTCGTATTTTTCCATCTTTTCTCTCTCGATCGACCTACATCCAATTTCCACTTTTATGTATCTATCTATATATATATATATATATATATATATATATGCATTAGGTTAGGATTTCCATGCATGAACAAGGACACACCTACATAATTTAAATAATATAAAATAAAATAATATTAATTATTGGGCTAGCTGGTATAGCTGTTGTCTGTGAGATTGAGTAAATGAGAATATGACTACTCTCCATGGATCAAGTATGAATGGGGAATTAATGTAAGTAGTACGTACTGAGATTGAGTGTGTGTGTGTGTTGACTTTTATTCATTCAAATAAAATTTGACAAAAATTAACTATATGAGATGATATTACATATATATTATATATTATATGATCCATATATGGATTATAACTCTATTCGAATCTTAGTGAAGTCTATATACTCGTTTGATTCACAAGATGAGATGAATTAATTACTCCATTTGTCCCACATCAGTTTTCACACTTTCTTTTTTTAGTTTGCTCCATATTAGTTTTCACATTGTTTTCACATTCCAAAAAAGGAAAAATCACTCCTTAAACTCTACCTTCACAATATTCATATAATTACACAAAATGCCATTACTTTTTATATTCAATCCCCTTAAATACTTCAATCATTACATTTTATCTTAAAATGTGTGCCCAAATTAATATGAAAACTAATATGGGATAGAGGGAGTATGATAAAATCTTGTCATGTTTTTTTTTTTTTTTTTTTTTAATTTGGATTTTGTTAGATTACAATATCTGTTTTTAATTTATCAAGTTCATTTTCGTGTTTGGTTTGAATGATAAAAGAGATTATAAATATGGTAAATATGTCTCACCCTCTTCCCTTGACCAACTTATCCCCAAATTTGAGTATTATGTTATTTTTTGGGACCCGAGCTGGAATTTGGTTTTGGGGCGCTGTCATGTGAACTAAGAATTCGGAATTGATCATATGTTCACAATGGATACAAATTTATATGTCCACTACCTTCATTTGTTGCCACATAAGTAATTAATTAAATAATAGTGTGCTCCTCTATATATATGACATCACATAATAGACGGTTGATATACACATAAATTGATGTCCACATGCGGGAATAAGATCAAATCCGATCAAGAATTATGTTGTCCACTAAAATCAATTATGTGAAGTAAATAAGCCCTAACGTGGAGTTTTATCTTACAAATTAGGTTATCCCACATAAAATTAAGTTGCACTTTTAATCTTCTCATTTATTTTAACTTGCTTGTGTTAAGATCTCAATTATATGACAAAGTATGATGTTAACATTGTTCACCATACATCAATTAAACTATTATTTGTAAAAATTAATACTATTATTTGTAATAATTAATATTATTACTAGTGATGCATGCTACACAAAATGTACATAATACCTTCTCAATTGGGATTCTATTGGATTTTTTTGGACTTTAAAAAGTATGTGGATTTAGAAAATCCATAGACTCCATGTAGAGTTTCATAGACTCCATGCAGAGTTTGACTGACTTTTATTGATTTACATGGATTTCCATAGATTTCGGCGCTGAAACTATTGATGCAAATGTATATGGAACACACTTATATATAAAAAAAAGTTATCCAAATTGTTTAGAAAAAATATCAAAAACACATTAGTTCCAAAAAAATACATTACTATTATTCATCATTATTATTCTCATCTTCATTCTCATCATCTTTGAAGTACTATAATAATTTTATAAAAAATCTCAGAGATAATTTTAATGATTATAATTAAAATTAATAATTTAAATGATTTTTTATATTTGTTCTTAAATTAATATAAAATTCTAAATTTATTGATGTAAATATTAAAATTTGAAATATAATTTTTTTAATAAAATATATAAATATGTTTCTTTTATTTTCATTTTTTCTTTATGTAACACCGCAAAAAAATATTAATAATATTCTCTAAGCAACTTTATATCATTTTTTCTTTTCAAATAAATGTGACCTATCATGAAATAATTGAGATTTGTTCTATCATTCCCATAATTGAGATTTTTTTACGAAATAATTGAGATTTATTCTATCATTCTCATAATTGAGATTTTTTTCGAGCGGCATTTTTCTGAAGAAAGTTGTGTAAAGAAAGTTATGTAAAGAGAGATTGAACTGGGATTGTGAAACTTTAACTGGGATCACGAACAAAAGTCTTGACGACAAAATCCAAAATAAAGAGCAGAAAAAAATTTGTAGAGTACTTTGTTAGAAGAACAACAAAGTTTTTTTTTTTTTTTTTTTTCTGAGAGAATCCGTAGAAATCTCTCATTGTTAGAAGGGATTTTGGAGAGTGAAATCTATTTATATTTTGGAAAGAGAATCAAATAAAATCCATAGACTATTAAAATCCATAGACTCTTGAATACCTCATGATTTTTTAAGATTTTTTAAAATCCGTATTGAATAACTCAGGATTTTTAAAGACTTTTGAAAATCCAGATTGAATACCCTCAGATTTTAAAAGTCTAAAAAATCCTACAGACTCTAGAACCAATACACCCCCCTTATTTTAACTTGCTTGTGTTAAGATCTCAATTATATGACAAAGTATGATGTTAACATTGTTCACCATACATCAATTAAACTATTATTTGTAAAAATTAATACTATTATTTGTAATAATTAATATTATTACTAGTGATGCATGCTACACAAAATGTACATAATACCTTCTCATTATATTTTATATATATATATATATATATATATATATATATATATATATACTAGATGAGCTCCCGCGTATTACGCAGTATTTTCGTTAAATAAACTTTATAATATAATATATTATATATATAATATTTTCAAATAATAATATATATATTAAATAATGTATATGTATAAAAAAAATTATAATTATAATATTAAATTTAAATAATGGTAATATTAATTGTATGACAATTCATGCTAGGGATTAGAATTATTATTATTATGTGAAAGAATTTACTATAAGATTTGTTTCAAATTTATTTTACAATTAATAAAAAAAGAAGACGATTAATAAATTTTTTTTTTTATATAATTGATGCATAAATATTACTCCGAATAATATATATATATATATATATATATATATATATATATACCGTATATTTACAATAAATGTCATACATGATTATATTAAATTTTTTTTTTAATAAAAGTTGATACAACCACAATTTTTCTTACATACATTTATAGACTTAAGTTAAATATAATTTTATATTTAAAAATTGTCATATGATAACACTTTTTAGATATAAAATAGATATTTAAAATATTTAAAGATTTATATATTAACTTATTTATTAAAAAATATACATATTGTGCAAGAGGTCTAAGGTTCAAACCTCATTTGAAATATATTTTTTAATTAATTCTTATATTAAAATGCCACATAGATGTCATATATTAATTGTAAATCAATAGAAAAATGACACAAAGATTATTAACATATATATGCATTTAATTAGAATGTGACACCTCATTCAAATTAACCTCATGACGACACCTAATCAAAATCAAACTCCCTGTTAGTAATATAGGGATATCATCGGTTAATTATTTCTAATTTTTAACTATTTCCTCTCAGATTTCATAAAATTCTGTTAATTAAATAATTTATTAATTAATTTGTGATATAGTCGATATGAACTAGAAATAGTTTTAAAAAATTATATTACTCGTCTCACAAAATGTTTTTTCAATTTAAATTTAAAATAAATACAAAAGTATATACAAATAAATTTAAAATTAGGGTTGATTGGTGGAAGAAGTAATTAAGAAGTATTTAAGATAGTGAGTGCATGTGTGAGCATTTAATTGAGTGTAAATGAGGAAAGCACGTGCGATGCATGGGACTCCATATGCTACCATTATACTCCTATCAATCAGCTGCATAATTTTAGGAAAGTACAAGTTTTATCGGTCCGGATCTCCTGTTATATAATAGTATTATATCTTCTGTTACATTAATTAGATTTGCGCCACGTGTACAAACATAAAAATTTACAAATAAGAGAATAACATCCTAATATAATCGTATGTACACGTGGTGCAAATCTAATTAATGTAACAGGAGATGTAACACCATTATGTAACAAGAGATCCTCCGTGATTTTTAAATATCTATTTTATATCTAAAAAGTGTTATCATATGACAATTTTTAAATATAAAATTATATTTAACTTAATCCTATAAATGTATGTAAGAAAAATTGTGGTTGTATCAACTTTTATTAAAAAAAAAATTTAATATAATCATGTATGACATTTATTGTAAATATACGGTATATATATATATATATATTATTCGGAGTAATATTTATGCATCAATTATATAAAAAATATTCTATTAATCGTCTCCTTTTTTTATTAATTGTAAAATAAATTTGAAACAAATCTTATAGTAAATTCTTTCACATAATAATAATAATTCTAATCCCTAGCATGAATTGTCATACAATTAATATTACCATTATTTAAATTTAATATTATAATTATAATTTTTTTATACATATACATTATTTAATATATATATTATTATTTGAAAATATTATATATATAATATATTATATTATAAAGTTTATTTAACGAAAATATTGCGTAATACGCGGGAGCTCATCTAGTATATATATATATATATATATATATATATATATATATATAAATATAATTATAATGAGAAGGTATTATGTACATTTTGTGTAGCATGCATCACTAGTAATAATATTAATTATTACAAATAATAGTATTAATTTTTACAAATAATAGTTTAATTGATGTATGGTGAACAATGTTAACATCATACTTTGTCATATAATTGAGATCTTAACACAAGCAAGTTAAAATAAGGGGGTGTATTGGTTCTAGAGTCTGTAGGATTTTTTTAGACTTTTAAAATCTGAGGGTATTCAATCTGGATTTTCAAAAGTCTTTAAAAATCCTGAGTTATTCAATACGGATTTTAAAAAATCTTAAAAAATCATGAGGTATTCAAGAGTCTATGGATTTTAATAGTCTATGGATTTTATTTGATTCTCTTTCCAAAATATAAATAGATTTCACTCTCCAAAATCCCTTCTAACAATGAGAGATTTCTACGGATTCTCTCAAAAAAAAAAAAAAAAAACCTTTGTTGTTCTTCTAACAAAGTACTCTACAAATTTTTTTCTGCTCTTTATTTTGGATTTTGTCGTCAAGACTTTTGTCGTGATCCCAGTTAAAGTTTCACAATCCCAGTTCAATCTCTCTTTACATAACTTTCTTTACACAACTTTCTTCAGAAAAATGCCGCTCGAAAAAAATCTCAATTATGAGAATGATAGAATAAATCTCAATTATTTCGTAAAAAAATCTCAATTATGGGAATGATAGAACAAATCTCAATTATTTCATGATAGGTCACATTTATTTGAAAAGAAAAAATGATATAAAGTTGCTTAGAGAATATTATTAATATTTTTTTGCGGTGTTACATAAAGAAAAAATGAAAATGAAAGAAACATATTTATATATTTTATTAAAAAAATTATATTTCAAATTTTAATATTTACATCAATAAATTTAGAATTTTATATTAATTTAAGAACAAATATAAAAAATCATTTAAATTATTAATTTTAATTATAATCATTAAAATTATCTCTGAGATTTTTTATAAAATTATTATAGTACTTCAAAGATGATGAGAATGAAGATGAGAATAATAATGATGAATAATAGTAATGTATTTTTTTGGAACTAATGTGTTTTTGATATTTTTTCTAAACAATTTGGATAACTTTTTTTTATATATAAGTGTGTTCCATATACATTTGCATCAATAGTTTCAGCGCCGAAATCTATGGAAATCCATGTAAATCAATAAAAGTCAGTCAAACTCTGCATGGAGTCTATGAAACTCTACATGGAGTCTATGGATTTTCTAAATCCACATACTTTTTAAAGTCCAAAAAAAATCCAATAGAATCCCAATTGAGAAGGTATTATGTACATTTTGTGTAGCATGCATCACTAGTAATAATATTAATTATTACAAATAATAGTATTAATTTTTACAAATAATAGTTTAATTGATGTATGGTGAACAATGTTAACATCATACTTTGTCATATAATTGAGATCTTAACACAAGCAAGTTAAAATAAATGAGAAGATTAAAAGTGCAACTTAATTTTATGTGGGATAACCTAATTTGTAAGATAAAACTCCACGTTAGGGCTTATTTACTTCACATAATTGATTTTAGTGGACAACATAATTCTTGATCGGATTTGATCTTATTCCCGCATGTGGACATCAATTTATGTGTATATCAACCGTCTATTATGTGATGTGTCATATATATAGAGGAGCACACTATTATTTAATTAATTACTTATGTGGCAACAAATGAAGGTAGTGGACATATAAATTTGTATCCATTGTGAACATATGATCAATTCCGAATTCTTAGTTCACATGACAGCGCCCCAAAACCAAATTCCAGCTCGGGTCCCAAAAAATAACATAATACTCAAATTTGGGGATAAGTTGGTCAAGGGAAGAGGGTGAGACATATTTACCATATTTATAATCTCTTTTATCATTCAAACCAAACACGAAAATGAACTTGATAAATTAAAAACAGATATTGTAATCTAACAAAATCCAAAAAAAAAAAAAAAAAAAACATGACAAGATTTTATCATACTCCCTCTATCCCATATTAGTTTTCATATTAATTTGGGCACACATTTTAAGATAAAATGTAATGATTGAAGTATTTAAGGGGATTGAATATAAAAAGTAATGGCATTTTGTGTAATTATATGAATATTGTGAAAGTAGAGTTTAAGGAGTGATTTTTCCTTTTTTGGAATGTGAAAACTAATATGGAGCAAACTAAAAAAAGAAAGTGTGAAAACTGATGTGGGACAAATGGAGTAATTAATTCATCTCATCTTGTGAATCAAACGAGTATATAGACTTCACTAAGATTCGAATAGAGTTATAATCCATATATGGATCATATAATATATAATATATATGTAATATCATCTCATATAGTTAATTTTTGTCAAATTTTATTTGAATGAATAAAAGTCAACACACACACACTCAATCTCAGTACGTACTACTTACATTAATTCCCCATTCATACTTGATCCATGGAGAGTAGTCATATTCTCATTTACTCAATCTCACAGACAACAGCTATACCAGCTAGCCCAATAATTAATATTATTTTATTTTATATTATTTAAATTATGTAGGTGTGTCCTTGTTCATGCATGGAAATCCTAACCTAATGCATATATATATATATATATATATATATATATATATATAGATAGATACATAAAAGTGGAAATTGGATGTAGGTCGATCGAGAGAGAAAAGATGGAAAAATACGAGTTGGTGAAACATTTGGGCGCAGGGAATTTCGGCGTAGCCAGGCTCCTAAGGCACAAAGAAACCAAGGAGCTTGTCGCCATGAAATACATTGAGCGTGGCCATAAGGTATACATACATACATACATACATACATACATAAAAAAATTTGGCTCAATTTGGGTAGAATTATTTGAAATAAAGGGATTTGGGATAATACACCGTACATTTACAAATTAAAATTAAGAAAAACTAAATGAATGGATTTGGTTCACACAAATATTACTTATAAGTGGGAGGATTTCAAATAACTAGGTTTTGTTGGGTATTTGAGTGAATCAAATACATTCATTTAGTTTTTCTCCATTTTAGTTTATGTGAATGTATGATATATTATCCTCAAATCCCTTGATTTCAAATCCACTCCATCCAAATGGAGCCTTGATTTCATCCCTACCTCCTTTACAATTTAGATTGTGCAGAATCAAATGACACAAATTTTAATAAAAATGTTATTTATTACTCATCACTCCGTCTCAAAATGATAGCCACTATTCCTTGGGTTGTCTCAAATTATAGTCCACTTTCTATTTATTCTAATTTTTTTTTTGTCTAAAATACTCTTATTTAATGATTATTGGAATTAGTCATTCTTAACTTTTTTATTATACTCAACATAGTATTTTGCAAATAATTCATGATTTATTTCAATTCCAATACTCAAAATAATAATTAATACTATTTATGGTGTTATTAATATTAAATACGGGTAAAATAGGAATGTTGAGTAAATTTATATGTCAAAAATAGATTTATTGGTATGTGTGCAAATAGAAAGTGGACTATCTTTTTTAGACGGGGGAGCAATATTAAAAGGTGTAATGTGAAGGGTGAATGAGTCTCTTCAACTTTATTGAAGTGAGTAATTGAGTGAAGAGATTTAGGCTCCATTTGGATGAAGTGAATTTGAAATCAAGGAATTTGAGGATAATATACCGTGCATTCCCACAAACTAAAATGCAGAAAAGTTAAATGAATGAATTTGATTCACTCAAATATTAAGCACAAGTGGGAGAAGTGGGGGAATTTCAAATGCCTAGGTTTTGTTGGATATTTGAAATCCTCCCACCTATAAGTAATATTTGTGTCAACCAAATTCATTCATTTAGTTTTTTCTCAATTTTTATTTGTAAATGTATGGTGTATTATCTTCAAATCTCTTGATTTCAAATGACTCCATCCAAATGGAGTCATAATTAATTTCATCCCTCCCTCCTTTACGATTTAAATTGTTCAGAATCAAATGACATGAATTTTAATAAAAGTGGGTAAATGAGTCTTTTCAACGTTATTGAAGTGCTCAATTGAGTGGGGAATTGAGTGACATGGAGTGTAAATAAGAGATGTTTATACGAGTTAAGTTTAAGAGAGTATAAATTATTTTTTTGCTAATTTGGATATGAGAAAACAAAATTGTAAAATGAAGTGTAAATGAGTATTTTTCAACTTTGGACTGAGTAATTGAGTGGGGAATGGAGTGGCATGACGTATAAATAAGAGATGTTTGTACAAGTTAAGTTTAAGAGAGTATAATTTGTTTTTTTTTTTTTTTTGTTATTTTGAATATGAGAAAATAAAATTGTAAAGTAAAGGGTAAATGAGTATTTTCAACTTTGGACTGAATAATTGAGTGGAGGAATTGAGTGGGATGATATGTAGATAAGAAATATTTGTATGAGATAAGTTTAAGAGAGTATAAGTTGTTTTTTTGCTATTTTAGTTATGAATAAATAAAATTATAAAATGGAGTAATTCAGTAGGGAAATTTAATTATGTTGAAAATTGAGTGAAATGAAAAGTAAATAAAGATGTTTGTAGAGATTTAATTTAAAATAATATAATTTTTTATTTTTTTTATATGAAAAAATAAAATTGTAATTTTCATTTTTTAATTTCGAGCAATGTAAATAGTAATAGAGGAAATAATTAATTCCTATACTTCTTTTGATGATTCAATTAATGTTTAATTAATGGAATTAATGATTGCAGATTGATGAAAATGTGGCTAGAGAAATTATAAACCACAGATCCCTACGTCATCCCAATATAATTCGCTTCAAAGAGGTTAATTGAATTTCTTCTCGATTAATTATTTTTTCTCGTGTGAAGCCGTCTCAAATATTTTTTTTTTCCTTTTTTGATTATTTTTTATATATAGGTGGTATTGACACCAACACATTTGGCAATTGTGATGGAGTATGCAGCGGGTGGAGAACTATTTGATCGAATCTGCACTGCTGGTAGATTCAGTGAAGACGAGGTTAGAGTAACACTTGCAGATTTAAATTATTTTCGTTATTTAATTTTTTATCTTTATTGAAATGATCCTCTAATAATTTATTTTATCAATTTAATCCATTATGTTTACATATTTTTGCATATTTAGTCCAAATTAGCCAGAAAACACATTAAACGATGACATTTTGATCGTGTGTCTGTCACGTGCGACCAGATTCCAGCGATCATTGATGAGTTGGCGTTTTTTTTATCCACATGGCTTTGAAGTAGCATTTTTTTGCAATAAAAAATTGCCAAAAATTTTATTTTTTTATTTTATATTTTTTAATCTTTTTATTGCCAAAAATTGTCACGTCAGCGCCATATGGATAAAAAAAAAAAAAGTCAACTCATCAACGATCGTCGGAATTTGGTCTCACGTGATCAAACTATCGGCGTTTAATGTGTTTTCTGGCTAATTTGGACTAAATTTGCAAAATATGTAAATATAGTGGACTAAATTGATAAATTAGATAATTAGAGGATTATTTCAATAAAGGTAAAAAGTTAGAAGACGAAAACGATTTAAATCCCGTAACACTTGTATACATAAATTAAATAATACAATTGATATAATTTTAATTTAATTTTAACTTATTCCTAGACGGTCTGAACATACTAAATTTAAATTTATATTTAAATTAAATTAAAAATCTAATTGCACACAAGAATTTGTCAATTTTTTTCCAATAATATTCAAGCTATTAATACGATCTTTTAAAAAAAATAATAATGATTGGTATATTTCTTAATTATATTTTTGTATGCTTATGATATGACACCATTAGGCTAGGTACTTCTTCCAGCAGTTAATATCCGGAGTCTGTTACTGTCACTCTATGGTACGTATTCATTTTTGTCTGTTCCATTATTTATATCATCATCCATCGGAATGTCAAATTTAGGTAAAAATACGGATTAATTATAAATAGGTTATAAAAATTTAAAATTATAAATAGGTTAAAAAATATTTGACAGCTGCACAAGAGACATTTCGACAGAAGCACAAAAATATTTGTACAACGAACCTATTTGCAATTTTTGAATATTTTTTTATCCTATTTGTAATTTTTCCAAAAATTTGTATAATATTGTTTCAGTATGAGACGACTCACAAATTAATATTAATCCTTTTTAGCAAGTTAACCGTAATTTCCAATTTATGTTATCTACTCATTAATTTAATATGTGTATATGTAATATATACAAATAGTTGGGTTACTTTTAATTAGTAAACGTCACATGTAAAAGTTGATATATGCCTATAAATAATGATTTTATTAAAAAGAGCTTTTCAAGTTGAGATCTACTGCAATGTCCGACCAACTATATGCTTCAGTCTTAAAAAAAATTATTCATTACGAAAGTTATCATAATATTTATTCACATATTTCGATATTTTCATATATTTAAAATATTAGAGTTCTACCACCTATGATCCAAAGGTCATGGGTTCGAGTCACCATTTTTTCAATAAAAAAAATATATATATTAGGCTATTAATTTAAAAGCGGTGATATTATTTAATAAATCTAATTTCATACACGATTGTCTAGGCGTAAACAAACTTTGCAATGCGAAATATCTTTGGGAGGGATAGATCTTCTATAAAAAAAAATTGATATTATTTTTTATATATTATTATTGATTTTCATTTCGTTATATATACACACATATATATATATATATTGAATTAATTTATATGTTATCTTTATCCCAAAATATCTTTCACTTTCTTTTTTATCCGATCCACAATATATTAAAAAAAAATTCAAAATTGCAAATAGGTTAAAAAATATTTGCACAACAACACAAGATAAATTTGCACAGAAACACAAAAATATTTGTACAATAATCTTATTTTCAATTTTGTGATACTTTTTGAACCTATTTATAATATTTATATTTATAAAATTATGTCTCAAAACCCTCCGCATTTCTCCTTTTTTTTTTTTATGTGTTCCTAAAGGTATTCTTTCACGGAAAAAGTGGTAATTAAAACGTGTTGATGCAGCAAATTTGCCATAGAGATTTGAAATTGGAAAACACGCTTTTGGATGGAAGCCCCGCGCCCCGCCTCAAAATTTGCGACTTTGGCTACTCCAAGGTTTTCAATATTAATATTCCCAATTATATTAATTATAACTTCGTATCTATCAAATTAATTAATTATTATTATTATTTGTGGAATTATGGTAATTCATGGTATCAGTCATCGGTATTACACTCGAGACCCAAGTCCACAGTGGGAACACCGGCGTATATTGCACCCGAAGTATTCTCTCGCAGAGAATACGACGGAAAGGTATGTCACATAATTCAATTTTTCTGTGTCACTTTTTATATTTCAATATAAATTTTTTTTTTCAGAAATGTTGGACCATTTTTAACATGTCACGTGTCATTCATTTAAATTATGAAATATAGAGTTGACGAAGTAGTATAACTCAAGTGGTTAGAGCTCCACTACCTATTGCCTTTGAGGTCATGGGTTCGAGTCATCATTTACCCGATAAAAAAAAATTGAAACATAGAGTTGACATAGAAAATAACACAGATGATATCGTATGATGTCCATTTATACATATAGTTGCAAATAAATTTAAACACAAACGTGATTTTTTTTTTCTAATCATATACTATTATTAAGAAAAAGGAAAAAAAAAAAACCGACAACGTCATGTTAATTTTATCACTTGGATACTAGATGAGCTAGTTTTGAAAACTTATATTATATCCGCTATGTTTTTTAAAAGTGTCCATATTTGGTAGTGATTGAAAACATCTATACTTATATAATAACAAAAACTTATACTAAATATAGAAAGAAAATTTTGACACCAAAAGACTATTACTATATTTGTCTTATATTTAATAAATTACCTATTAATTAATATAATAAATATCAATTAATATATACATTAGAAAAATAAATGATATATTTTAAAGACTTTTCATTTGGAAATTTAAATCTTTTAATCTTTTATTATTTTAATTAATTAAATTATCATGTATATATAGATACACATATTTTATTTTCTTAATTTCACACCTAAGTAATTTAGTTGCAAGATTTGTTTGTTTAAATTAAGTATGTTGTTGGATATGAATGTTCGTAAAAGTTTGTGTGTTTGTTGACTTTGCATGATTTATTGATATTTTAATTTTTTTTTTAATTGTTGAGAAATGTTTATATATAAAAAAAAAGGAAAACATCTTTATTGTTGAATAATGCAAATTTGCAAGACATTTTTTTTTTAGTTTATAAACTTTTAATCTTTCTATTTTTTTAATTAATTAAATTGTCATGTTTACTGACAAAAAAAAAAATTAAATTGTCATACACATATTTTTTTTCTTAATTTCACACCTAAGTAATTTAGTTGTTTTCTTGGTTGAGCGCGCATCTATATATATAATTTGATATTAAAATAAATATTTATATTATAATAATAGATAATATTACGATTTAAAATAATATTAGTCTGGTGCAAGGCTGATAGATTATGTGATTTGAATTTAAGCATATATTATATATATATATATATATATATATATATATATATATATATATATATATATATATATTAAATAAAATTAAATATTTCTATTAAAATATTTTTATTTTATTTGGTATAAATTTGTGTAAAAGATAAGCGAATAAGCTTAATTCCAATGAGTTGTATAATATATATTGACGTAATTTAAAATATAAATCAGTTTAATTATATTTTTATATTCGTAGAGTTTTTAACAGTACATTACAACAACATTCTAAAAAAACTAAAATAAATTCTATATATATATATATATATAATATGTGTGCGTACAAAACATAAATATAAAAATAATAATCTATTAATTCTTAAATTTGAATTTTTTTTATCATTCTAACTATTTACTTTCTCAAAATATTTAAGAAAAATAAAATTTTAAAAATAATGTGTTTTTAAAGTTAGAATTATTGAATTATTCATGACATTGGTGTATATAAATACACATGTACACAAATACATAATTAAAACAATAGTGTTACCATTATAATAATATAGTTTTAGGTTAATATATATATATATATATATATATATATATATATATATATATATTTAACATGACCGACTGGATTTTGTGTTGTATTAAAATAGACTAAAATTATTAAAATCATATGAGAATTTTTTCAACATAAAACTGAAATAGAATTTATTAACAAATTAAAAAAAATCAAAATAGATTAACGGGTAAGTTAATAAATCATATATCATTTTAATATGTCTCTCGATGGATCTTATAAAAATTTCATAGCTTTGTTTTAAAGAAGCGAGAAGATTTGAAAATGTTGACATGCCACGGGAATGATAATAAAATAAATAAAAAAAAAAACAATCAACATGATTTATAAAGAAATATTACAAAATTTGTAAGCAAACATAATAACACCCTTTACCCGATAAAAAAAAAAAAGAAGCAAACATAATATCTTTCATATTTGTCTTACTTAACAATGTACATGTTTTCCACACTTCGAGCATAAAAGCGTTTTCTGGTGATTTGAAAAAAAAGGGTTAAAAAATATCGAGCATCACATCAAAAAAAAAATAATAATTAATGATCGTGGTGTATATATGAATATTTAAAAAATAGGAAAACCAACACTACCGAGGGGTGTGTAAGGAAAAAATTATAAATAAAATAACTCTTTCTATTTTATTTAATACATTTTTTTTACCAATTGAAATGATTATATTAAAAATTAATATTATATTTATTTTACAATCACTAACCGTGCGAACGCACGGGTGATATACTAGTTACAATTAATAAAACTATTTTTTTGTCTAATGGGGTTGATAAAAATCTATTAATTAGCTAGAAAGAAAGAAAACATTTATTTTTTAAAACAAAATGAGTAAAACATGCACATTTAATATAATATTACACCATCTCGTACAAGAAGTTGTCTGGCTAGTTTAATGTTATACATTCTCTTCATCACAAATTTATTTTTTCGAAAGAAAAATGCATTAATAATAAGGCAAAAACTTGTATGACACTATCTCATACGTAAAACCTAGTCACTTTTTAATAAATTATTATTACTTTTTAAAAAAGTGATACAAATTAGTATAAAAGTGATAACAAATTGAAAAGTGACAACAATTTATGAAAAAATGATAACAATTTATGCAAAAGTGATAATAATTTATTAAAAAATAATTTCGTCTCACGTCCATCTCATGCATGAGACGAGACGGTCTCACACAAGAGTGTCCCTAATAATAAAGGAGACGAAATCAATCAGTACTAGTAGACAAAAGGAAGTTTAGTTTTAATCATCTTATATAAAATTAACACCATGTTATTCAATAATATTTTTAAAATAATAATAAAGGACTGTTAAAACATTTTTCTTTAAAATGAATACATAAGATTGTCAGTAAACTAATTTTGGAAATATTATGTTGTGTGAAAAGTGAATTTCTAATTATAATCATTGACGGAGCCAATAGAATACAAGAGGTTATATTTGTACTCTCAAATTAAAAATTTCCCATTAATTTTTTATGCAAAAAAAAAATAATTTGTACTCACAAAAATTTGAGATATATCTATATTTATTAAATAATATTTATTTATTATTTTTCTGAATTTGAATTATAATAAATTCAGTTGGCGGATGTGTGGTCTTGTGGAGTGACCTTATACGTGATGCTGGTGGGGGCTTACCCTTTTGAAGATCCAGATGACCCCAAAAATTTCAGAAAAACTATTTCTGTAAGTTTTTTTTTTAATTCAATTAATTAATATCTGAAACAAGTTTAATTAATTAATTTTTTTAATGTAATTAAAACATTGATTAATTTGTTGATGCAGAGAATAATGGGTGTTCAATACAAAATTCCAGACTATGTTCATATCTCTCAAGATTGCAAGCACCTTCTCTCTCGTATTTTCGTCACCAATTCCTCCAGGGTACGTCAATGTATTAGTTTTTATGAGTAGTAGTATTAATTTTTAGAGTAACTATATTATTCTCTCCGTTACAATCTATATTGCTCAAAACTAAATTGCACGAGTTTTAATAAAAATGTTATGTCAAAAGGTGGGAGAACACTCGATAAAGGCTGTTTATTGATATTAAAAGGTGAAAGGTGAAGGATAAATGAGTCTTTTTAACTTTATTAGAATGAGTAATTGAGTGTGGAAATTTAATTATAGCGGAGAATTGAGTTACTTGAAATGTAAATAATAGATGATCTTAAGGATTTAGTTTGAGAGTGCAATTATTTTTTTGCTATTTTGGGTATGAGAAAACAAAATTATAACTTCAATTTTTTTTATTTTGAGCAATCTAAATTATAACGAATGAATATTTTTTATAAGCAATAATATTAGTGATGTATAGTCTAGAAGGTGCACATAGTATTTTGTTCCCCACACAATATTTGAACATGTATTTATTTATAATTTTGAATTTATTTTTGAACCTATTTATAATTTTCGTAATAAATAATTTCGAAGCAGAGAATCAATATAAAGGAGATTAAGAATCATCCATGGTTCTTGAAGAACTTACCTAAGGAGCTTAAAGAAGCAAACCAAGTTGTCTACTACCAAAAAGACAACCCTAGCTTACTTTCACTACAAACCGTTGATGAGATCATGAAGATTGTAAGTGAAGCCAGGAAACCCCCTCCCACGTCCAAGCCTCTTCCCGGGTTCGGCTGGGGAGGAGACGAGGACGACGACGAAGAACCGATCGAAGAGGAAGAGGATGATGAAGAAGATTATTATGAAAAGCAAGTAAAACAAGTTCATGCAAGTGGGGAGTTCCATCTCAATTCATAATATTGTTTTAGTTTCTTTTGTTTATTTGTTTTAACGTTCTAAAAAAAAGTTATTATGTATGTTGTCTTGAATGATTTTAGCTAGACATTGTTGTATTGAGTTGATTGACATGATTATTTTTGTTTAGATTCTTTCTTCTATTAAAAAACGTTGTCTTGAAAAATTTATTAACAGATAAACTTTGACATGTAAAACGTATAATTTCAAAAAATTTAAGTGTAATATAATCTACCTCATTATCATTCCTGCTAAATTAATTATAAAAAATAGTATTTAATTTTAAATTATACTAACCAAATATTTTAACAATTTATAAACTATTTCAAAATTACATTTTTATAAGCTCTTAAAACAACTTATAAAATATTAGAACTTATAAGTTTTAAATAAATTTCGTAAAACGTGCCTATATATTAGTGGGTTGGAGACTTGGGCGCTATTGGGTGAGAGACTCTCATATATGAGACGAATCTCACTTTTGACCAGTCTTGTATAATTGATACATCCTGCTCACATATTTGATACTCTTACTGGCAATTTTTAATTTTTTTTTTCTCAATTTTTATTCTCAGGCATTTGATACTCCCGCATATATATTCGATACTCCTCAGAGGGGTGAGACGGTCTCATACATGAAACAAATCTCACCCTTGACTAGTCTTACATAATTGATATTCTTTCTCACATATTCGATACTCCTGCTGATAATGTTTAATTTTATTTCTTTTCTCAATTCTCATTCACACGCATTTGATACTGCCGCATGTATATTTGATACCCACTTAATATATTTGATACTACTGTGAAGGGTGAGACCCATGAGACAGTTTCATAGGAAATTCTGCCTGGGGACTTGGACATAGGAGCTTTGCAGTTCAACTAGGGAAATAAGGATGACAACTATAAAACAAAGGAGAGTAAAAAAGTGGCACAAAGAAAACAGAAACTCATCAAACATTAAAAATGAAGTTTTCATCTAAATTCATTGTCAATATCTACTCACCATATTCGTATTCTTTGATACAACCTAATAAACATATAAGTAAAGGAACGCCAAGACTATATATAGTAACATGTTCGAATCAAAAATTGGGAAGAAAGAACAAAAAAAGAAAGCATGAGAAGAGAAAGTCCTATCATTTATTTGTAAAAGCAAATGGTACCTGGAAATCCATATACCAAATCATTTTTGAATTATCCATTTCATTTGCATAACTCTTCCCAACCTTCTCATTTCCTTCTCTTTCTTGGCTCCTCGTTTAGTCCGTAATGCGCAGCCCACCGAAGTTGCAACCAAAATCGTTGTTTTCTATATCTGACTTGGGCAATGTGCATCTAGGATCCATATATATAATATATGCATCAAAGAAAAAGAGAGGGGGAGGGGGATGAAGGGGCATGTGTGTAACAGTTTTGTCAAGGCATCAATGGTAATATGCCCCAGGCGAATTTTTCCCAAAAAATCATACATGGGCAAAATAAAACAAATTATAAGGGTAATTATGTGTTGTTATAATTAAGCACAATTATGTTTATTGTAAAGATAAGTATTACGTTTTTGTCCTTACAGAAACAAATATATATCTTTATAACATATTAAAAAATGTGTTACTATATGAACACAATATATTATTATATGAAGAAATCTATGCTACTCCCTTCGTACCATAAAAAATTACATATTTTCCTTTTTAGTTTGTCTCACAAAAGTTTGCATACTACAAAATGAAAATATCCTCACAACCTTCACCCTCACAAGTCACAATACACACATATTTACCCTTCATGTCATTACTTTTGGGACTCACACATTCAATCCAATTAATTATTTTACCTTATTTGTAAAAATTTATAAAATTACCCCTCAATTCATACACTTTTCCTTAAACTTTGTACCAAAGATTCCCCGCAAACATTTTCGGGACGGAAGGAGTACTATATAAATAAAATCAGTACAAACACAACTTAGATTTAAAAAGATGAAAAATAAAATAAAAAATACATACTTGTTCTTATAAAATCACATATTTGTCTTTATAGTAATACATTTACAAATATTTGTTACTTTTTCTTATATTAACACATATTTTTCTTTATATTAACAAAGGTTTGGAAACGAGTTTTTATGTTTGTCATATTGTTTTTTGGAAAATTTATTTAATTCAATAAGACCCACGAAAGATCTGTGAATTTTTTCCCACTATCTATGTCCTAAGATTATGGTTCGAGTCACAATTTACCCGATAAAAAAAAAATCCGTAAATATTTATTCCTTCAATTTTTGTATCCCTTCATTAAATGTGTTAATATTGCATGTGCAATATTTTATATGGGTCAGTCATATTCTAAACATTTATACTATGTATATTAATATTAGCGATGTAGTTAATAAAGTATTAATTATTGATTAATGTTAGTAATTAGTTATATTGCATTAATTGTTTCATTTCACTAATTAACACGGTGCTGATGTTTATTTAACTTTATATATATGCCTGGATGGTGGGTTGGATATCCAAGCACGCCGGTGTATGAGGGGAAGACCTAACCTAGTCATGTGTACCTTTGACTTTTTAAATTGACAAATCATACATATTATTTGTTGATAAAGTTTTGTGTGATCGGTAAAAATTGTAAAACTGATTTGTAAGATATTAATTTTTTTATTAGATGATATTAGTTGTTTATATTATAATTAAGTAGGCATAATTTCTTTTTTGGTCGGTCTAATATAAGTATGTACAAATTAAAATAATTTTTGTTTACATTACTTGCACACCCAACTTACATCTATTTATTTGAATGTCATCGCATTAGATTAGAAAAATGCCTTTTTGTCCTTCAATTTTTCTTGTCTTTTATTTTCGTTCTTCTAACTTTGGATTTTTTAAAATTGTTCTGTAACTTACACACAATTGATATTTTAGTCATATTACCTGCTATATTAGGTCACTTATTCAGTAATAGATGATGTGGCAAATTTTTTTTTTTGGACATACAACAATTAGGACTTTTTTTTTTTTTTTAAAATCAAGATCCCAATTCTCGTATCCAACTATTCACTCTATTACTAACCCAATCAGAAGAGTCAGTAAGTGAACCATCCATCGTCGCATGGAGATGAGCTGCCTCATTTAGCTCCCGACAAATATGACAAACCTTCCATTCCTTAAAACGAGATAGCTCTTCACAGATTGAATCCAAAGTGTACCCACCCCGATTCCAAATGACCTCCTTACCATTAATAGCCTCAACTGCTTCGAGACAATCCGAGAAGATAATGAGACTCTGTAAACCCCCAATATCCATGTCTCTCAGACCCCTATATATTGCTAATAGTTCCGCTTCAAGTGGTGACTCCACAACCTCATCTTCACCTCTTTTAAAGTTCACAAGACTTCCATTTTCGTCTGTTACTACCATCCCAGTCCTACACTTCTCTATTCCCCCCGGGAATCCTGCATCCGTAAATAACAGTAGACCCTTCCCTATATTTAACACCATTCTCCGCATTTCTTCCTTCTGTTGCTTCGGGGTTGACCTTCTGACATTAGTAGCAGCACGTTGATACTCCTCTGTCATCAGTAAAGCCCACTCTACACAGTTAAATCCTAAGGACTTAACAATCCAATCCCCCCTCTTGTCTTGGTGCAAGAATTCACACCTCTTCTTCCAAACCGCCTAGCTCAACGCCGCCAGCTGTTCTACTGTCCATGCGGGATTATAGTGGATCAGACACGAGAGAAAGTCTACTGTTGAACTAAAATACCCTTTCACCGAGGGGACTAAAATACCTCCTTGAACTCAGACCTTCCTCACAAAAGGGCACCAAAAAATTGCATGACACGAATTCTCACTTGCAAAACCACAAAAATTGCTAGCTTGCCCAGTCGGGACGTGATGATCAGCTAAGTTCTTCTCCACTGGAATGATATCCCCGATAATTGCCACCAGAAAATTCTAACCTTTGGTGGAATTCGAAGTTGCCAAATGAGACTCCACCAATCATCCCTCCCCGACGAACAACCTAGTCTCTCTAAATCCCGATTAGCTTCCATAATCTGTATCGCCCTTAGATACCCTGACCTCACCGTGTATTTTCCCTTAGGGTGGAAGGACCAAAACCTTATATCACTGCCTCTACTGAGCTCAACTTTTTTGGCAAGGATCTCCTCCGCTTCAAAAGGCATAAAATCGTTACGGATCGCTTCCTGATTCCAATCTCCATCAGCGTTGAGGTAATCACTGACTTTAGCTCCCTGCTTCATACACGTCGATCTTCCACAGATGGTCCAATCATTAAACCAATTTCTAAAGCCAGCATCAATGGTTTTACCATCCTCAATCCTCCACTTCAAACCCTCCTTAATAAGCTCCCTACCCCAACAAATCGATCTCCACACAAACGAGGGATTAGCCCCCAATGGAGCTTGCATAATATCCAAATTCATGAAATATCTACCTTTAAAGACTTGACACACTAAAGAATCAGGTAAGGAAATCAAACGCCACACCTATTTCGCCAATAGAGCCTTGTTAAAGTGATTAAAAAGCCGGATCCCAGGCCACCCTTTTCCTTCGCAGTGCACAACTTGTCCCACAATTTCTAATGAATGCCCTTCCCGTGTTTATCCCCTTCCCACAAAAAATTAGCACATAACCTTTCCATATCTTTGCAAATAGAAGTCGGGATTCTGAAAGAAGACATAGCAAAGATGGGGATAGCTTGTAGCACAGCCTTAATAAGAACTTCCTTACCCCCTTTCGAGAATCTCTTATGATTCCATTCCAAAATTCGCTTTTCCATTTTTTTCTTAAGGTACCCGAATTGGAATCTCTTCCTACGCATGGAAAACGAAGGCACTCCGAGATAAAACTCATGGCTAGCACTCTGCCTGATCTTCAACACTTGTTTTAACCCTATCCTGATTGATTACTAAAGTATGGGGGCTAAAAGAAAGTGCCGTGTAACGCCCCCGAATTTAATAATAACATATAATAGATGAGGTGCTACCAAATTGACCCGTTAACTTAATTAGAGAAAATTGTAATTGAACAAACAAGATTTATTACAAAATAATCATTTGAAATTACAACGGAAAACAACGTAAAATAAGTTATATGCAACCACCGCCTTGTACCCTGCCCGAGCTCCTTTCACCTGTTGAAAAATCATAACTGTGGGGGGATGAGTGTTTGAAAATACACTCGGTGAGGAAAACATCAATGATTGCACAGTTAAATGACATTTGTAAGCGGCATACAATATTTCAATAAAGCTCATAAGAACATTTAATGCTTTATCACATAGTACGGACCATTACCCGGCTTGAACATAGTACGGGCCATTACTTGGCTTGAACATAGTATGGGCCATTACCCAGCTTGAACATATATATTACGGGTCATTACCTGGCTTGAACATATTACACGGGTACGGGCCATTACCCGGCTTGAATATACTGCGGGTTACTACCCGTCTTGATTAATAATGTCATTTAACATAACAATCATAACATTGAATGTTAAACTCGATTAAGAATAGAGATTGCCCTCACCTTAAAAACAGTAGCTGCAACAAATGATGCAATGCAATACCCCCTTAGTGATCCTCAACTCCTTGAAAATGCATAATCTTATAGGTCTCAAGTTTCTCCTCATATCCTACAAATAACATATATTCTTAATAATATCCAAATCCAGACGCTACGAGCGTTAGATCAACAAACTAATTACAATTCTATAATCTATGAGCGAATACGAGCATTTTGATATATAATACCCCAATTAACGGAGATCGAATACTTACCAAAATGCTTCGAGATTTCTCTCTCTTTCTCTCTCCTCTCTCTCCCTTCCTTCCTGTGCCACCCTTTCTTCTTTCCTTCTCCCTTTCTTTCTTTTTCTTCCTTTTTCTCTTCTATTCTTTCTGTCTACCTATTCCACCGCCTAATGGAAACTTAATAGGTAAGTTTCTAATATTTTATTATTATTATATTATTATTATATATTATATTATTATTATAAAACTAATTATAATTGCATGTATACATATATATTTTATACTATATTTTATACTATAATTATACTATATTTTACATGCCGTCTTTTCAAAATTAATTGCCTGTCCCAAAGCTTTCTCATAGAACTCAAGGCACTGTTTAACTGCCTTACAAGAGTCTGAATAGCTTTGAAGAACATCAAGCTATAGTCCGCAAAGAAGAGATGAGTAATAGTCGGCCCCCTGTTTGCCATCTTCAACCCTTTTATCTTACCCTGAACACAATATCTCTTCAAAAGAGATGATAGGCCCTGTGCCACAATAACGAAAAGATATGGGGACATAGGATCACCATGCCGGATTCCTCTTGATGGAATAATAACATCTGTAACCTCCCCATTAAACTTTACTCTGTATGAGACGAACATCACACACTTTAGGATAAGGTTTATCCACTTTGTTGAGAAGCCCAACTTACTCATTACAGCTTCCATATATCTCCATTCCACTCGATTGTAGGCTTTACTCATATCAAGCTTAAATGCAACATACCCCTGTTTACTTTTCGAGTGTCTCAGCCAATACATACATTCAAACACAATTAAAATATTATCCGTAATTAACCTACCCGGAATGAATGCACTCTGACACTGATAAATCACCTTATCCAAAACCTGTCTCCATCTATTGGCTAGAACCTTCGCCACAATTTTGTAGCAGACATTGCTCAAATTTATCGGACGAAAATCAGTAACCCTTTCAACCTTCTTCTTCTTTGGGATCAGGGCAATTAATGTATCATTCCAATCTTTCAAATCCCCACCATTATTAAGAATATCCCCAACACTCGCATACACATCATTTTCAATGGTCTTCCATGAGTTGTAGCGCCCCGGTGACTCCACCCCTATAAAAATGAATTTTAAACTCAATGAACCGAAGGAATTTTAAATTTAAAGGAGTTTAAGCGGAAGATGACATCATAAAAACACGAGTAACATTTTTTTTAGATATCTAGTCATGCTTGTGTCTACTCGTGTCTTATCCACATTTCTAAGTCAAACACTTATTTAATTAAGTCATTGCAAAAATAACTAACTTAAATGTGGAACAAAAGAGAATTATAACTAACTTAGCTAATAAGAAAGGGCATTTAGAAGTTGACCTGTCACACACGCGATTTAACATCTCAAAAGATCGACATAACATCCTAGTAGTTACAAAAAAAGTTCAACTACTTGACCTAGAAATTTATACATAATTATGAAATTAAACTTTTAAAATAATAGCTTATGTCATACTAATACTTATTTCACTTCTTACGAAATATTTTAAAAATAGTAAATAGATTTAACGGAGTCCGCCCCATTAGTCACACGTCTGCCTCGTCGTCAATAGGACCTGAAAAAGTTAAAGTATCATCATGAGTCTTCCCCCGGAGGAGAAGCCCAGTGGGATAACATTTAATAACAGTTGCATTAAAAAGATTAATAGCATATCAACCGAGTACACGCCAGGCCCGTAGACCCGACTCAATTCACACAGATATAGTCCGTAGACCTATCTTGATTCACACAGAGCATAGTCCGTCGACTAGCCTTATCACACAGAGCATAGTCCGTCGACTAGTTAGAGTTCACACAGAGCATAATCCGAAGATCTGTCTGTTCGTACACACACAGATTACTCTAAATAATGCAAAAGTATTAAAAGGTTACCCACTTTCTTGGTATTTGTATGTTTCAAGATAGCTTTCCGAAAATCCAGCTGTCTCGAACTGTACTCGACACATTCAGTCGTCTTTTAGTCTTATAAGCATTAAGTTATAACCATGCACTTAAAGTGCTTTTACTAACTTTAATTAGTATCTAATACATATAAATATATGTACATATAATATATACCTACTTGTAAACTTAAACATATTTCAAAGAAATTTTTTTTTATTTACTAAGGCAAGTCAAGTACACATAAAAAGAAATTATAAAATTTCTTCATATGTGTAAAAGAAATTGTAAAAGCGTTATACAATGCTCACAACAAAACCAATTTATTCATTAAGGAATACCTCTACTTTCAATTACTTAGGTGACTAAAGAAAATAATTTACAACTCACATTTTTATGTAAAACTCTTTAAAAAGACAGCTCGTAGAAGATAATTTATAATCAAATATAAACACGTCATAAAATTATTAAATTTATACAGTAGATTCACAACACATATAGCTACATAATATAAAAATTTCACATGAAAATAATCTCAATTTTGTTATTTAAGAATTTTTCAAGTTAGATAAAAACAATTTTCTAAATGAGGTTATGCTCCATCTGTTTATAAAATTTTGTAACACATGAATATTAATTAAATAAAATCAAGTAAAAATATATATAATATCCTAAGTATCAGTAGCATCACTAGTAAAAAGATCACATTTTAAATCTTCACATTTCCTACTTGATCATGCATCGTTCTAGAGCTCTAAAACTGTCTGTTTTTACTAGAAAGACACTGTTTGTTAGAAAATTCATTAAAAATTGAATATAAATCCAAATGTATCAAGGTAAAATTCTTATGAAAGCTAAGACATCGTAGAATAACATATTCTAAAATTACTTTCAAAAATTAATTTTTCTGCTCACAGTAAATTTTGCAATAATCACCAAAAACAGGGGATTTTTTCTTCTATACAACACTTTTGTAGAAAAATCATATTAAATCAAAAATAGTTTTAAAAAATCTGAAATTTTTACCTCATATTTTACACTTCTAGAATCACATTGTGGCAAAAGAGTTTACGAAAATTCATTCAAAAGAAGGTCAGATCACTATTCGAAATTAACATGCAATTACATAGCAATTTCCAACAACAAATTTTATACATTTTGAAGTATAGTTGGGGCACCCAACTCATTTTAAATATCAAAAGACCATCAACAACCCTTATGGAAGACCTTAATAATTTATCATTAGTTAAAATTGTATCAAAACCCACATGCAACCATATAATCAACATGCAATCCACTAAATAGCATCAAATAACACATAGTTTACATATTCATAAGCTAAACATATATAATCAACATATCATTCAACCAAATGCCAAAGAATATCTTTGGGCTTCTAATATATGTATCTAAATACATATACTCACTAAATCATTGTAGAAAATAAGGGAGAAGAAGATTAAAAATTAGTTCAAAAACATGACCAATATATATACATATATTGAAAACTCATTTAATCAAAAGAGTGGAAAAATGTTGCATTTCTCTTACCTTAAAAGGCTCTTGAATCTTCAATCTTGTATTGAAGTGAAGAGTTATTTGTGGGAGAAGGGAGAGAGAGAAAACTAGAAAGAGAATAGTAAAAGTACTGTTGATATTCTTCACTCATGTATATAATAACCTCAAAAATCAAAATAAAATCTAATAAAATGTCACACATAGGAATTGAACCTTGGACCTCATAAACTCAATAAAACTTATACATTTATGTATCACCACTTAATCTATATAATATGATTGTTAGTAAAATATTTTATAAATTATTTCATATCTAATTTATCCCTTTATTATTATTATTATTATTATTATTATTATTATTATTATTATTATTATTATTATTATTATTATTATTATTATTATTATTATTATTATTATTATTATTATTATTATTATCATTATTATTTTTTGCTTACTCGTGTCGAGTGAGTCACGATTGAGCTCGATTTCCTCAGTAGGCTACCCTGCAAAACTCTTTAAAATTTTATTGAAAATATTAGTTCTTAAATTGCATAAATTATAAACTTTCTTTTAGGAACTAGGGGATAAATTCAAAAATTTAAGCATAGGAAAACAATTAAATTGAAAAAAAATATGAAATGCAAGTTTTCTAAAAATGGGGTGTTACATGAGTGATGAAAGAATCCCGCGCTAAAACCATCCTGTCCCGAGGCTTTATAAGTACTAATATCAAGGACAGCCCTTCCGATTTCCTCGTTCCTAAAATCGGCATCCAAGAACTGGTTAATTTCGCTCGTTACCTTCGGCTCAAAAAACCTGGTAACCTGCTTAATCGAGCCCCAAGTCGGTTGAGAGGACTTGAAGAGGTTCTCAAAGTATTGCTTAATGCATTCTCCAACTTGCTCACTAGAAGTTCTAAGTTGCCCTGCATCATCAATAATACTTCCCAAGCCATTTCTCGCTCGACGCATTTTAGTGCACTGATGAAAATAATGTGTATATTTATCCCCCAGCTGGAGCCAGTGCTTCTTCGCGCGTTGATGCCAATACATCTCCTCCTGAAGTAATAGTTTCTCAACCTCTCTCTCCACGCGTTTGCCATCCCCATCTCTCGAAGCACCCTCCCTGATCAAATCCATTTCATTAAGAAGGTCTTTAATTTTATTTTTTGTATTCCCCACTTTTTTAACTGCCCACTTCTCCAGCTGATTCGCACAAGTTTGAAGTTTATTCGATAAAGAACTACGAGTCTTCGCCTCCTCCCAGCCCTGCGTAACAACCGTTTGAAAATCTTCCTCCAAAGTCCATTTAGACTTGAACATGAACTGTTTTTAGGGGGGTTCTTTTCAATTCATCTCCTATAATTCAAAGATAGTTTAACTGCACAATGATCCAAGCCAAAAAATCCACAATTCGTAGCCAAACCTCTCGGAAATAAACTTTTTCAGCTATTATTAGCAACAAATCTATCAAATCTTTCACAAATCCTAGCCCTCCCTCTTCTACCATTGCTCCAAGTCCACTTAGGCTCCATTTTTCTTACATCATTTACTCCCAAATTGAAGCAGCACTTAGCAAAATTGCAAGAATTAAGACCCCTTCTACTAACCCCCCTTGCTTATCAGAATTAAATAAAACAGAATTAAAGTCGCCACCAATAACCCACGGTTCATCCACATCTTGCTTAAGTTCACTGAGTTTACGAAGAAGATCCCAAAAATAAGCTTTACCTCTATAATTTGAAGGAACATACACACCCGTAAACCTCCAGTTAATAGAATTCCAACAAACAGAAACATCCACACGATTCATAGAATAAGACCGAAGCATAAAATCAACATTAGCATGCCAAAACAATAAAAGGCCCCCTTTTGTACCTATGGGGTTACAACCGACCACACCTTTAAAGCCTAATATTAAGCCAACAGTTCGCACGTTTACACATTATTTTAGATTCGCAAAAAACAAAATAAGGGGCTTAAGATCAGGAACAAGCTGTCAAAGAAAAATGAATGCACGTTTACCCCCTAATCCCCGTGCATTCCAAAATAACATTGCTCATTTTTCCTGGCGGAGCTGGTCCCCGCCAAGCTTCGCCTCTTCATGTACAGTAAGCTCCACCTGGGTTTCTTCCACCGCATCCTTCTTCAACTCGCATCCTTCCTCAGCCTCGTCCATCTTCTCATCCAGTTCAGCTATCTCAACCGCTGCCATCTTCAATTTCTTCCTCGCTTTCTGTTCCTCAGCCGTAGGTCCAGCCCCCCTCTTAATCCAGATGGCCTTTAGTGTCGCTTTATGTCCCGTCGGGATAACCTTCTGCTTGCCTCTTCCCCCACCAGTCTGCTTCTTACCCCTCTTGCCAGATACTACATTACTCAGCCCCCTTCCTTTCTCAGTATCTTGACCTCCCACCACCAACACTCCATCAGAATGTTCCATCATCGGTGTAGCGATCAGCTCATTGCTAGACAGCTGAGCAGCTCCGGTAGCCTCACTATATCCTGCATCAAAAGACAGCATAGGTGCAACCCAAGTGTTAGCAGCACACCACTCTTGAGACGAGTTAAACTAGAGCATGGGGTCAAAATTCCCCATTAACGGTCCCATATTAAATCCCACAGCAACCGCAACACTATTGTGGAACAATCCAGCGGAGCCCCACATCTGACCTGTACCCAAACCTGTGCCCTGCATCTAGGGTTGTATACGAATCAAATATTTTTGTTCGATTCGGTATTCGTGCTCGAAATTCGATATTCGTATTCGAAATTTTATGATTCGAATTCGATTATGAATATTCGATTTGATTCGATTATTAAACAAATACAAATACAAAATTATGATATTCGATTCGATATTTGTAAATATTCGATTCGATATTTAAATATATATTATTTTTATAGCAAATATATAAATCTATATATTAATATTATATAAATATATTAAGGCTCCAATTATTTGCACCATATATTTTATAAATACACCACACCACTCGAATAAAAACACCACCATTTTTAATAAATACACTAATTAAAAATATCATTTTGATTGGACGAATTTTACACAATATTTCTTGCGATTTTTTGTTCATTAATGTAATTTTAGTAGATTCTCAGAAGACTCTAATGACTTCTTCATCATTAGTTCATAACAAAAATTTGGATGTATTGAATCCTTATCGTTCAAGGTTAACTCCTCACACGGTATAAATTTTGATTTGTGGAGCAGGTTAAGTTCGCCAACTTCATGGGATCACGAAACCCATTATAACATAAGACTCTATTTGGATGGAGTGAATTTGAAATCAAGGGATTTGAGGATAATATACATGCATTCACACAAACTAAAATTGAGAAAAGCTAAATGAATGGATTTGATTCACTCAAATATTAAGCACAAGTGGAAGAAGTGAGAGGACTTCAAATGACTAAATTTTGTTGGGTATTTGAAATCCTCCACTTATAAATAATATTTGTGTGAATCAAATCCATTCATTTAGTTTTTCTTCATTTTGATTTGTAAATGTATGTTGTATTATTCTCAAATTCCTTGATTTCAAATGACTCCATCCAAATGGAGCTAAGTTCTTTTAATTTTTTTAATTCATTTGAAATATATGATGTTTTTTATGAATAAACTGATTTTAATTATTTTTATTTTTTATTTAGGAGCAAGAAGAGCCTATTCATGTCATGTTGCAAACAACTTGAGTTTGGTTTGCAAAATCGATGAAAAATTGATTCTCGTTATGTAATTTGATAATTAATTTTTTTCGTTTTGTATTTGATTATGTAACTTTTGAATTTGTGACTTGTATTGTGAATTGAAACAACGAAATTAATTTTGAATTGAATACTAAAAAAATATTGTTTAAAATGTATTTGAGAAAAAATCGATTCGAATATTCGATTTGAGTATTCGAATAGTTCCGAAAAATTCGATATCAATTTCAAATCGAATATAAATCACATTTACTATTCGAAAAATATTCGAATTCGAATTCGATATTCAAAAAATTTAACGAATACAAATTCAAAATAGCGGTATTCGATTCGATTCGCTTCGTTTACAACCCTACCTGCATCATCCCATCCACATTCTCTACAATGTTTTGATCAATGAACATCCCAGCAAAAGGTTCTGGAATACCCTTTTCACCACCTCCAAACAAGTTCTGGTTGCTCCCATACCGCATTACTCTAACTGCTAGTTCCTCCCCCATCGACACCTCTAAATTACTAACCCTAAAGTCCTCCTGCTCTTCCACAATCTGCTTACCCCTGCTTTTACCCCCCCTTTGTAGATCTTCTAACGACATATCCTTAAAACCATCAGCCTTCAACCAAGGCTCATATTGTCTCATCTCACGCATAGTTTTAAGACTATTAAAAAATATAGAAGGATAATTCTTTTCCACATGATCAAGAGTACCACAAATAAAGCAAAAATTAGGCAATTTTTCATACCAAAATAACACCACAGATGTATTCCCATCAAAATACACCTTAGTACCCCTCAACAAAGGCTTAGTAATATTAATCAAGACTCTCACCCTAAGAGATCTACTCCAAGCAATGGAATTAGCAGAACAATCGACCTCCATAACCCTTCCCACCTTATTACCCAACACTTTCCCCACATACCTGGTTCGTAACTGGATTTCAAGCCCATGTATCTGCACCTAAAATGGGACCTCGTTCAACTCCAAGTCCGCTATTTTCTCATTACCGATCGCTTTCTTGAAAACCATTAGGTTGTTACTCAGCGTCCACGACTGCCTGGACAAAACCCTATGTTAGATCAAGAAAGGTTTTGATGAGTTAAAAGAAGCAATTCAGATGATCAGATGACTATGAAGAGCAGCTGAAATCAAGGTCTGGTACTAAGCTGATCAGACTAGATCATTGACTGAGCAAGTCAGCTGAAGACTGGAAGGTTGCTAATCATCTGAAGATAAGCTCAAATCTAGTCATCTACAAGAGACAATTATGAAGAGCTCAGATGAGGTCAAGACAAGCTGAGTAGAATAAGAAAGAAGAATCTTCACTAAGTCAGCTGCAGACGAGTAGATTAAATCAGCCAAGGAGCAAAGCAGTTTTCAAGATTAAGTTTGTTGAGCAGTTTTCAGTTTGTTAGAACTGACTAACAAACTGTCTCTTTAGACTTATAAATAGGTCTAGATTTTCATTTTTCAAATACTTTTACACATCATCACGAATTACACATTGCTCACTCTTCACAATCATTTCACAAGTTTTTCACAAAGAGTTTTTCAAAATAATTCTAAGTGTTTATAGAACATTTTACTTGTAATCTTCAAAGTTCACTACTCACTGTAATAGTTAGATTCCAGAAAAGAGTATAGGAGTCTTTGAAGATCTTAAGATAATTGTAAACTGTAAGTTGTAAGTCAGATTGAAAGTAAGTGGTAAGCAGAGTCCCTTCTTCAAGTTGGAGAAGGAGAGTGGATGTAAGATTATTCATAATCCGAACCACTATAAATCTTTGTGTTTGTTATTTCTTTACTTTATTTTTCTATCAATTTCAATTTCAGTTTATCAATCAAAGATTAATTTCAGAATTGGAGTTAGAACTAAATATCAGTGTGCTTTTGATCTTAATAAAGTTGAGTTTAAAATTTATTTCCGCTGTGTGATTCTAGTGTCTTGAATAAGTTTGAAAGATTTGTAAAAATCTAAAAATCTATTCAACCCCCCCCCCCCTTTCTAGATTTTTCCTAGAAGGCTAGTTCAAGTTTTCTTTAAGACACTCAACTAAGTGGGACCAACACCCTATTACAATCGGTCAAGTTCTCGAACCCAACCAGGAAGATATTATCTCCAATCGCATACACATTAGCTGGGTAAGCAGGTTTGCATATAGAGTTTAGCGCAGCACCCAAATCCTTTGTACCAATTGATTTTTGAGTGATAAATTCGAAAATAAGAGTATTATTGACCGGCGGCACCACACTCCGATTGATATTAGACACCGCTTCTTCATTAGTGGTACGCCTCCAGCTTTGTCAGACCTCGTTGACGCTTTCCTGCAAGCGCTTGAACTCCATTGCTCGATTTGCCAGAGAGAGAGAGAGAGAGAGAGAGAAAGTTTGGTTGAACACTATTGTTGATAGTTGAGTGATTGGCCTCAAAGATATTTCCCCAATTTATAGACGAACCCGTCTGAAGAGCCATAATCCTTGGAATTCTCAAAGACCTCTTGTATATGATCACCAGATACATATTGATATCCAAAATAGCTTAAAATGAACAAACGTAATGATTACAATTAGAAACACTCCACTGATTACTGAAGATTTACCTAGGGAAGCCGGAACGTTGCCGGACAAGGCACTCAGAAAGAGCGAAGTTTTTAGAGAAAGCTAGACAGAGCTCTAGAGAGACGTCACTCTAGAGAGAGAAAATATTAAATGATGTGGCAAATTTTTTAATTGCTAGATACCTATGTGATACGATTTTGATGGGGACCAGACCATCAGTTACTCACGTGTCATTTTTTTAACTTTTTTTTATTGAAAAATCCACATGGACCTCCATCCCTCATATTAAAAAAAAATTATATAATGAAACTTAAAATAAAACTTTTGTTCAATAAGTTTTAATGGGAGATCGGAGGTGAGGTTTCAGAAAGGGTAAAATGGATGAGGTGGGAAAGAATATGTGTGAGCAGGGACGGATGCACAGCTAACATGGGGGGCACGTGCCCACAGGAATTTTTTAAAAAAAAATTACTACTTATATATATAATTTTATGTTATATTAATATAAAGTAATAAAATATAATATATTTTTGATTAGTAAACAATCTTATGTTGGAAGATTCATTCCAAATTCACCGCCACAGTACTCTCTCTCTCTCTCTCTCTCTCTCTTTTCCTTTTGTTTTGATAATTCACATCGGCAAGTCAAATCCACCGCCTCTCTCCCCTTCTCAATTCCAGATCCAAATTTCCGTACAACACTACTGCTTCTCAATTTGGTTTGTTTGCCCTTGTTTGATTGACGAGACTTATATTTATAGTGGTAAGTGGTAACATCCCTTTTTATTTCTTTATTGAGTAACCTGTTGAGTTTAATCCCAAATTTGATAAAATCGAATGGTTTAGGTTATGTAGGTTGTTAGGACGAAAAAGATGTACTTAGTTTTGATGAGTTAAAAGTGTAAAACTAAGATGACCAGCTGAAAGATAATGTATAGCCAGCTGATGTAATGTAATCTTTGTAAAATAGACTAAGTATAGGTTAGTAAGATAGGGTTGTTCAAAGAAAGTCAGATGGAGACAAGAACAGAAAATCAGACGACGGCAGAGACAGACAAGGAGGAAGAACAAGACACTCACCAAGAGCAAGTAACAGACAGGGTGAAAAATCAGATGGGGTAAAAAGTCAGACGAGCTAAAGAGTTGGTTAAAATCAAGAATCAGTTATAACAGAACAAGGAGAGGTTTCAAGAATTGGTTAATCAGTTACAACCACCTACAACAAGAACAAGGAAGTTATAACTATCATCAACAGAAGATCTATAAATAGGTTTAGAGATTCAGAATTTCATAATGAAGAGAAACTTAGCATTCTAGCAATTTTAACACTTTATCATTCTGAGAATTAGAAGCTCTCTCCACGATCACTTGTATACACATCACTCACGAACACACTTAGTGTTCATTCATTTTTTCTGGTGTTTAGAGAACACCATTTCATTTGAATCTTCAAAAGTCAAATAGAGATAGCATCATACTTGTAAGGCTGAAGATACACGTTGTAAGTGAAGAAAGTAAGAAAGAAGAAAGACAGTAAGTAGAGTCCCTTCTTCAGGTTGAAGAAGGAGAGTGGACGTAGGATCATTTGATCCGAACCACTATAAATCCTGTGTTGTTTCTTCTTATTGTTTTTACTTGTTTACATTGATTATTTCTTGATCACAAAATTCAATATCTGATAAAGCTTTAGATCCTAATTAAATTGGGTTTAGTCAAGAATTGTTTCCGCTGTAAAATTATTTTTGGAGTTGATAGATCATCTAAGCTTGAAAAAGTTTTTGATAATCTATTCATCCCCCCCCCCTTCTAGATTATCACTAGAAGGCATCTTGATTACTTGATTAACTCTTTCTAAAGGGACCCAACATAGGTATATTGTAACTCGTATGCTTGAAACTGATAAAGAGAATGAGATCAAAAGTATTATTATTTATTAAAAGCTTTGATTGATTCTATGTATTTTTTTATATATTTCATAATTCCCAGGTTCTTTATGGAAAGATTTTATAAAAGGGCATTGGAATCACTATTTTCTATTGGTAAAAATGATGATGATGCCAAATCGAATAGGAACAATTTGGATGTAAAAGAACTTCCTACAGACCCGGGGATGAGAATTGCGATTTTGGATAATATTCCAAATATTCGAGATGAAGTTCGAAGGGCATACATATTGAGGGGCCCTTGTCAACCATTGAAGCATTATTTTGCTTTCACAAAATTCGGAAAAAAAATCAAGGCGTTTCTTTTCTTTCTTTTTTTTTTTGGACGGAAGGCGTTTCAATTCTAGTTGATTATCTGAATATGCAAATTGGTTGGAGTATAGTATATCTAAAGATGCCGTATTTGTCTCTATTGTTATTTGTTTAAATCTGGAGAACAAGCAAATGGTGATTTTTTGGTGAAGGATTTAGGAATTGGAAAAAATGGGAAAGACTGAAAGAACATGTCGGAGGTTCTAATAGTGCTCATAACAAAGCTTGGGCTCAGTGTGAAGGTTTGAGAAATCAGAAAAAACATATTCAATATGCATTTGACAAGCAAACAAATCAAAATCAAAGAGATTATCGAATAAGATTAAATGCATCAGTTGATTGTGTTCGGTTTCTTTTACGTCAAGGGCTTGGATTCCGAGGTGATGATGAATCAAAGAATTCAATTAATCAAGGTAATTTTCTTGAGCTTTTGAAGTTTCTATTTGATCACAATGATGATGTTAAATATGTTACACATGGTGCTCCTGAATATCTCAAATTGATAGCACTTAGTATTCAAAAGGATATTATGAATGCTATTGTAGTAAAAACTATGAATATCATCATGGAAGAAATAGGAGATGCACTATTTTCTATTCTAGTTGATGAATCTTGTGATATTTCAATGAAAGAGCATATGGCAATTGTGCTACGTTTTGTGAATAAGGATGGTTGCATTGGTGAAAGATTTGTCAGTGTTGAACATGTTACAAGCACCACTGCTTGTAACTTAGTATTCAAAAGGATATTATGAATGCTATTGTAGTAAAAACTATGAATATCATCATGGAAGAAATAGGAGATGCACTATTTTCTATTCTAGTTGATGAATCTTGTGATATTTCAATGAAAGAGCATATGGCAATTGTGCTACGTTTTGTGAATAAGGATGGTTGCATTGGTGAAAGATTTGTCAGTGTTGAACATGTTACAAGCACCACTGCTCTCACACTAAAAGAAGCAGTTGATTGCTTCTTTTCTAGACATAACATGAGCATTTCGAGGTTACGAGGTCAAGGTTATGATGGAGCTAGTAATATGCAGGGGGAATTTAATGGTTTAAAAACTCTTACTTTGAAGGAAAATTCATGTGCCTTTTACATTTACTGTTTTGTTCACCAACTTCAAATAGCTCTTGTAGCTGTTGCAAAGAAACACATTCTAGTTTCTATACTTTTCTTTTCAGTTACTAGTGTGGTAAATGTTGTTGGAGCTTCTTCCAAAAGGTGTGTCATTCTTCATAAAAAAGAAGCTGAGAAAATTTTTAGTGCTCTCAACAATGGCGAATTTTCAAGTAGAAAAGATTTAAATCAAGAAACCACTCTCAAACGTTCAGGTGATACACGATGGAGCTCTAATTATGGTACTATGATTAGTTTAATCACTATATTTTCTTCTACAATCAAGATTCTTGAGATAATTGTGGAGGATGGGATAAGTTCTGAGCAAAAGTGTAAGGCAAACAATTTAGTGGGATTTATGCAGTCATTTGATTTCATTTTTACCTTGCATCTGATGAAAGTCAATTTGGGAATTACAAATGAATTGTCTAAGGCATTACAAAGGAAAGATCAAGATATTGCCAATGCCATGGCTCTTGTGACGATAGCCAATAAACGACTACAAATGATGAGGGATGAATGATGAGATTCTTTTTATGATCAAGTTTATTCCTTTTGTAAATAAGAAAATATTGATGTTCCGAACATGAGCGATAAATTTATAGCTCGGTGCAGGTCAAGGCGTAAAGCTCCTGAAGTTACAAATTATCATCATTATCGGTTTGATGTGTTTTATTCAATCATAGATATGCAACTCGTGGAGTTAAGTGATCGTTTCACTGAGGCACATACAAAATTGTTACTTTGTGTAGCATGTTTATGTCCACATGACTCATTCTTGGCTTTTGATAAGCATAAGTTGATCAATCTTGCCAGATTTTACCCTCAAGACTTCTCTACGTTTAAAATTGAGGCACTTGATGATCAGCTTGAAACTTATATCCTTGATATGCGTTCTAGTAATGCGTTTAAAAAATTAAAAGGTATTGGAGCTCTTGCACAAAAGATGGTAGAGACGAAGAAGCATGAGGTGTATCCATTATTTTATTTGCTTACAACGCTTGTATTAATTCTTCCAGTTGCCACTGCTACAGTTGAAAGGGTATTTTCTGAAATGAATATCGTGAAATATAGCATACGCAATCGGATGGGAGATCAATGGATGAATGACAGTTTAATTATCTATATTGAAAGAGAAGTTTATGATAGTGTTGGCAATGAGTCAATCATGCAAATATTTCAGTCTATGAAAACTCATAGATTTCAATTGTAATAGACTTGAGTTATTAAGTAGTAAAGAACTTTTATATTTATAGTTGTATTTGTTTTGTGCCCTTGGTATAAAAAATTCCTGGATCCGTCCCTGTGTGTGAGGCAGGAGGCAGGAGCCAGGAGGTAGAGGTTTTTGTGATTTACCTCTTCAATATTGCACTACTTCGTATGATGGCTTGTAGTTTTTTTGTTGAACCTAATGCTATAGTTTGTCGCATCCGGAAGTCACACTATTATCCGATCGGAGACTTCTTGCATGCACAATTGGGGAAAAACGTCAGTTATACGAGGTTGATCAATATTCATTCCAACAAGTATCTATTATGCACTGATGTATGCTGGAAAGTGGGGGATGGTAAATCTGTGACATTATGGGGGAGTCCATGGATTAATGACGACGTCAACTTTTATATCGGAACAGCCTGCCTATTGGGCCTCTTTTATAGTGGCTGGGGTTATTGATGATGTCTCTGGCAGATGGGATGTCAAAGCGCTACAATCATTGCTCGGCCCAGAGAATGTGAATAAAGTTACGAGAATGACTTTGCCCCAGGCCCGAAACGAGCACAACAAAGGATGGGCGTATACAATTAACTCTGGATATTCCTTGGCTGCTTCGCTAGTGTTTGATCCAGAGCTAGAGGTCCAAGGTAATTAGCATTTGATTTAGCGACTGGCGGTACCGCCAAGTGTTAAGGACTACCTATGGAGGACATGCAGGGACTGTTTGCCAACAAAGGTTAATATGTTCTCGAAAAATATTGTGCACGATTAGTTTTGTGTGTTGTGTGGGCATCAATTCGAGAATAACTGACACCTTTTAGTCACATGTTTGTACGCGATCTCCCATTGGTTGTACGCTGCAGAGCTGTCACTAATCTAATGGATGTAACAAGAGATATTGCATCATTGTGTTACAGAACATCCCGACTGATCTCATACATCGCAGAGCCACTACTCCAGATTGAGCATCGCCGTGACTGATTCTCACACCGCCCATCCGACATTCCACTAGACCTATCCGACGTCGCTCCTGTTTCCATATCAGACGTCAACTGTTGCTTTGGATTGATCATCGTCGTGACTGATTCCAGTATTGAATATGCGTGTCTGCCGTATTTCGCCGGAACCTAGGAGTGGAATTGTCCCGTTGGCATCGTTTCTATAGATTTCTCGTTCGCGTCTTTTCTAAATGCATGACTGGATTCGGTGAGTCATCAGAAGTTGTTCTAGAATTTGGCATTCTTACTGAAAAAAGACGTGGATTTTCTCAGCATTTGTGTAATCCTAGTTTAAATCTGTAGTTGAGTATGACTATTCAGTAGTTCTTTTCTTGTGTTTGGATCTAATTTTTTGGTTTCTAGGTCTTTGGATTATTTTTGGTTTACTTGGGTTTAGCCCATTAGTTGTTTGGGGCTGTTGCCTTTTTGAATAATAGAATAAATGTTAGTATCTTGATTTATTCTGTTGGAAATCTCATATGAATGAGTTACGCCTCTTAAAGATGGTAAATTTTTATTTTTTGCTTTTGTTCTTCTTTCATTCTTCTGCGCGAAATGTTTGTATCTTGGTTTATTTTGTTGGATATACGTATGAAGGATTTGTTATTGTTATTCTATTTAGGGTTTGTTCTTCTATTTTCTTCTTCTTCTTTGTAAATTTAATGAATGATTACTGCAGAGTGCACTTGGCCAAATAAAAACATTTATTTTTCAAATTTTGAAAACAAACATGTGTGAGTTATTTGAATAGAATAAAAGAAAAATCTGAATAGATATTATAAAATTTGAACAGATCAACTGTTATTCTGAACAGGTGCTTAAAAAACTGTCCAGGAAAAAGAGAAATTATATATATATATATATATATATATATATATATATATATATATATATATATATATATATGTATATATATATATCATGTATGATAAAAATTTACATATTTGGCGGTGTAGTAATTTGTATATAATGTTTATATATCAGTGGTATTATATTAGTGTTTGGTGCAAATAAAAAAAATTATGTTCAAATTTTATAAAGAAACATGTATGTGTTATTTGAATAATACAAGGACAATCTGAAAAGATACTATAAAATTTAAACAAAACAACTAACAGTTCGAACAAAACAATTGATAGTTTAAACAGGTGTTCAAAATATCTGAACATGAAAATGAAAATTTTATTCGTATATCAAAATATCATAATAATATTGTTGGGGCTCCATCACTGTAGAATAATTGTAAAGGCATACAGTGGAAATGTGGCTCAATACTAAATTTATGTTCAAATAACTAATATACATTTATCTTTTTCCTGTTCAGATTATTTGGGCCCCAATTCAAATTTTATCGTACATGTTCAGATTGCCCTTTTGTTGTCTTCAAACTCTTCATGTTCAACATTTGAACAAACTGTTTTTTTTTTCACCATAGGACAAAACAAATAAAAGAACAAACATTTGGAAATTGCTCAAAGAGTGAAACCAACATATAAATCTATTTGATACCATCAATGCAAAAGTAATTATGTTAATATCCATCAGAAGTCATGTTTTATCTATGCCAAAATTACATCATTTATACACTCAAAATAATAACATCATGACACATCATGTCATCAATGTATCAAATATCTAATATCATCACTTGCAACCACCAGCATACAATCCTAATATCATGACTTGAATTTTGAAATGCTTTCAAGTTCTTTGCAAACTGATGTTTGAAGAGCTAATTCTCTTGTTGGGACAAGAATAACAACTGCAAATATGCATATGCAAATACATCAGATTAGCCTTAAATAGTTAAACAAGTACAACAAAGAACAAATATTGATATTTTTTTTTTGTGGGCAAACCATAGGACAAAATAGTTAAATAAGTACAACAAAGAACATATATTGATGCTTTTTTTTGGGCACACACCGTAAGACAAACATTTATTTATCTTACAATTACCAAAATAGTAAGAGATTGCAAGCAACAAGGACTTTGGGACTAAGGAGCAATTATCAAGATACCAAATGAAACACGAATCCATCCAAATTTTTAATGACTTGAACATAACTCATAGGATATTCTTTGACGGCCCATAAATTATCTTACAATTACCAAACAAATATTCAAACATTGGAAGAAATTGTGCAAATTGAAAATAAAAAGTTAAATAATAAGCAAAATAATATACGGCCTAATCACAAAATTGATAAATTGATCAATCATTTTGAGCAACACATCTCAAGCAGGCATTTCCAAATGAATGAATCATGTTCCACCCATCATACAAACAGATGTCTCTTTATATCTATGAAATAAAAATATTTTTATACCCAATATAATAACAAATCACAACAGATCAATATCCAAATTTCAGAACCATATCACATTATGTCATCAATGTATCAAACACAAAGTGCTTCTTCCAAATTGTAAAGTGATTCAATCTTGTGTTTGATTCTCATTTTCACTCACATTACCACATAAATAAAAATCAAATTTAAAAAAAATAAAAAATAAAAACCCAAATAAAATTTTGATTTACCTGATCAAATAATGCAAATGGCAGAACAATCTTTCATCATCCTTCGAACTCCAATGCGACTTTGTATCGATGCACATAACAAACAAGAGCTCCATTAACCAACATCAATTGAGTTTATACATACCACAATTTGGGGTTGCCCAAATCCCGATGCATGTTTTTCGGTGTTGCCACTCTATTCATCGATCCCAGTTCGTGGATTCTATACGCGTTTAGCGATATTTTTCTCAGTTCGTCGTATTTCTATTTTCGGGTTGCTTTACGTGATTTGCGACTTTGCTCGTCGCGGGAGGGTCTTCGGTCTCCTTGTTTTCGGTGGCTCACCTGTTCGATCTCCGCCGCGAGAAGTTTTCTGAAAAAACTGAACCACTGTTTTATGCGTCGAAGGTCATTTGATGGTTAGGGTCGGAGGCAGTTGGGTCCAGTGGATGTCGACGAGTTCTGTCTCTAGTTCCATCTCCAGAGGTATTTGTGGAATTTTAAAGAGAGGTTTTTTAATTTGAAATTTGAAAAAAAAATAGGTTTTGAATTGGATCTGAGGAGTAAGAGAGAGAATCTGAAGGGACGTGTGAAAGGGGCGCGTGAGATGGAAGAGAGAGCAGGGGTATTTGTGGTATTCAGATTTAATAATGGGGCCCATTAAAAAAATTTGCACCTCTTTGTAAATAGATCCAAAATCTAGCACTTCCTTGTAATTAACTCTATGTTAATATAGTTTGCTTAATTAGCTGACACAATTCAATTAAATCTAGTGTCATATTTTATTACACACCTCTAATACTGTTCAAGTGAAGAAGACAATAAAACCTACTTTGTGATTATATTATTTGGTTATATTAGCTGACACGTTTCAGTTAACGCTAGTATCACGTTTCATTATACACCACTACTATTGTTTAAGTGGACAACAAATTATACTTTACAATTGTTTATATAAACTAATAATGTCTGGTTACAGTAGCTGATACGTTTCAATAAAAATTAGTGTCACATTTCACTATACAAATCTAGTATTGTTCAAATGAAAATAACAAAATCTAGTTTATGATCATACTGCATGGTTACATTAACTGACACATTTTAACTAAAGCTAGTGTCACGATTCATTATACACCATGTTGTTGCATGAATAAAACAATATTTGATTATCACTCAAGTAATATCTGATTTTATTTGAATAACGGTTTGATTTGAGCAATGAATGCTATTTATCGGATATAATCCCGATAAGCGGATGATTTTTTGGAGATTGAGGATAATAAGCAATAAATATTACACTCTGAATTGCTGAGGTTTTTAGGCTCAGTCTTAAGTATTTTTTCTTTGGATTCTTAGATCCTTTTTATTATCTCCAACAGTATCTATTTATACTACAAATATGCCGTCTTTAAATTATATCTAAAAAGAAAATCTAATCCATGCATTAAATGCATGGGTATTATTTTTTTTTGTTATGTTGGCTGATGGGCCTCCTAACCAATGGGAGTAAGCCACTCCATCTGACAAAAGGAATGTCCCTTGGCTTGATGGGATTGGCCTTCTGATCGAGGCACACGTGCTCTCTATCATATTAAATGGCGAGGAAGGGATGCTCGCATGGATGTACTCCCTCTTCGCCGAAGCCGGCAGCTCGCCCCGAGGTCCTCGCACGTCGCATAATGAGCTCGCCCCTATCCTTAGAACATTTCAGCTAATATCATTTATATATAAAATATATAAAAACTCTAAACCCTGATAATCACCAACACATTAATCTTTGTCACAACAATTGCCCCCCGGCTTGGTCTCTTGCAACTGTAGGGGGACCAGGACAGTCTCTTCACTAGATTATGAAAAGACTTGCTGGCGGGGAGGTACTCGGGCAAGAGATATTTCTTTTGTAGCGATCCTTTTGGTGAAGAGATCAGTTAGAGGTGCTCGAATGGCGAGATGGAAGGTTGGCGAGGTGCCCGATTAGCGAGGTGCAAAGTTGGCGAGGTGCTAAACGACGTCCTTTGGGTTTTCGAGGCTATAATTATGCACTACAGCTTTTGCACTGACCGAGGCGTCGAATGATTATACGATGTGACTAATGACAGCTGATGAGGCGCGTGAACCGTCATTATGACTATGTTTCACGCGCCCCACGCGCGTTGACCCACTTATGCATTTCGAAAATGGGGCACCTATTTTTGGGAATTTTCCCTCGGGCCCCCGTTTTTCTATTTTTAGGAAAAATTGCTCATAAGCCCCTCAAGAAAATCTATAAAAGGGGGACTTCAACCCTTTGAAAACACTTTTCGTTTTTTTAAAGAACTCTAAAGCAGTTTCTCCTTAGGTTCGTTCTCAACCTATCCTAACTCTTTCGATCAAACCTTAAAAAAATCTTCTTAAGGTAAAAACCATCTTTTTCTTTACTTTTATTTCCTTTGTATTTCCTTTAAACCCTTTCCAGATGACGAAAGGATGTGGGGAGACCTGTAGACGTAATCCACCGACCGTCGGAAGTTATATATGGGTGGTTTTGCCCAAATCACAGCGGTTGGTCCTAGGTTCGTGGCAACCCTCAGAGACCGATGGTTTGGAGAACCTCTTTGGGAGGACCTTCATTCCTCTGACCGGCGGCGCGCCTGCCGTATCTATCGGGGACTCCCGGGATCCCTCTGGGAATGCCCCTTTCGAAGGACTGGGCGATTTGGGCGTTGACCTGACCCTTGCTGGGGAAGGAGGCGCTCCAGTCGCTGCTTTAAGAGAAGAAAGTGGTGAATCCGACCCTGCACTGGACCGGACCATGGAGAAGGTGGTCGACGAGCTTGTCGCCGAAGGGGTCAAAGCCCTTGTCGAAAATGCTTGTGAAAACGAAGAGGAACGCGCATTCCGCGAGATCCAGGCTGCCCATTCCGCCTGGTTAGACATGACGAAAGAGATGGCAGGGGCCCCTCCCTAATTGACTGTGAGTTATACATGGAATCGTGTCCGTGCTCCTCAATGAAGCGGACTGATGAGATGATTCGGCGCGCCGAGGCTTCCGACTGGGTGATGAATGGGGTCGCTTGGGAGAGTGACATTACCCGTGAGGAACTTCATGCCTGACGGGGTGACTGGAAAATCCCTACGGATGTTCGTCTCCATGTTTCTCGCAAATACGAGCGCCCAGATGAACCTCCGCCCGGCATGGTCGCGGTGAATTACTTCATGATGGAGGCGGGTTTTCGCTTCCCGCTGCATCCTAACATCTCCCATCTTCTAAACACCTGGGGCATTGCCCCGATGCAACTCCACCCTCATGGGTGGTTGGCTATCTTCTTCTTTTTTATACTAGTTGGACGCCTCGGGCTGTACAGAATGTCGACCCCAGTGGAGATGAATTTTATGTTCCAACTCTGCGAGGGGAAGCCCGCGATGTACCTCAAGATGAGGAATAGAAATTTCATTGGGGGAATCCCCTCTAAGCTGTACAACTGACAGACGAAGTGGTTCTTTGTCTCCGGGAAGTGGAAATCCGTTGGCCTCAATGCGTACACAGATATTGAAATCCCCACGTCCTTTGGCCACCGCCCTGCTCGTAAGCCTCGAGATCCCGACCTTCGGAGAAATTAACTGATCTAATTTTCTTTACGCAGGAATCGAAGTGCCGACACTCCAAGACCTGAGCTTTGATTTTCGCCTTGTGTATGAGATCGCCTCGAGGCTGCCCGCCGAGGAGCGTTCCTGAGAAGTCCTGAATAGCAACGAGCTTAGGAGAGAAGCTCACTTGTTCTGCTTTCATCGTAATTTGGGTTCAGACCTTGGTAAGCCTTTTTTATCCCTTTTCCTTTGTGCGGGTTAAGAATACGAACTAACTACGAGCTTGGCATCATGCAGTTCCTCACTTTCCCGTGCACAACACCTGTCTGAGCAGGCTAATGGGGAAGCATAAGAACGTCTTTCTTTGAGCGGCGGGGACAGCGGGTCGAGCCTCTGTCCGCACCGTTTCTCGCCAGAAAACTCCACCTCCTCCTGCTACTACCCGCACGATGACGTCCCCTCCCCCGCCACGCAAAGAGCCAGAACGGGTGACGAAGAAACCAGGCGAGGGCGCTGGCGCCCTAGCCTGTGCCTGCAACTCCCCGTGGGGAGAAAGACCAGAATCGGATGATGATGTCCGCAAGGTCTCTGCGAGCAGCGCCGATGTCCGCCTCAACAAGCGGCAAAGGGTTGGCGAGGGCCACGCCACTGCTCCTACCTCGGCACCTAGCCGTGCCCCTCACGGCTGGAGTAACACCCTCTTCGGGGTTGATGCCGAAAGGCTGGCTGAGTAAGATTCTATTATTTTTTCTCAACTCGTATTCCTTATGTTCGATTTTTACGCTTACTTTTATACTCGCCGCGCACAGGGGCCCTTCCACTGACCGTCCCCCAATCCTGAATGATTATTACTTCGCGAGGAGGCCGGTTGCAGGAACCAGCCTGCCACCCTTCATCGCCAGCGGAATGGGCGACCTGGCCGCCCTGTGGACCAGTGAGCTTGATGACGCCGCCCACTTCTCCACTGAGGCCGCCTCCTAGGTTGCCCACGTATTGGCTTATCGAACTGTCGCGGCAATGATGTTGGCCCTCACTGTCCGGGAAAAGGAGTATGGGGCCCTCCAGGCGCTCTGACGGAAGAGGTCGGAGCTTGAGAAGGTGAAAAAAGAGGCGGAGGCAAGGGCCCAGAAGGCGGAAGCTCAGGCCGAAAAGGCTGAGGAGGCTAGGCGGAGACTGGCCTCGAAAAAGGCCGAAGTGAAGTCGGCGATGAAGGCTGCTGGGGCCGAAGTGGAGTCGGCGATGAAGGCTGCTGGGGCCGAAGCGGAGAAGAGGCTGGAGGCCAAGAGGGCCAAGGTGACCGAGGCTGAGTCGGTGAGGAAGGGAGCTGAACAAGCCCGCCTGTGAGTGGCGAATGAGGCTCGGCAAAATGTCGAAAGAGCGGAGGAGCTGGCTGAGCAGGTTGCGATGCTCCTGATTGGAGTTTATAGGGCAAGAGCTTTTAAGACCAATCGCAAAATATCGAACCCAAGGGAGAAAGTATGCCAATGAAACTTAAGGATAAGAGTTCTAGATGGATAAAGTTGCAACAGGGTTTAGGACTAAAATCTCTACAAAATGGCAAGATTATGCAAACAATATATCAAACACCTAGAATGCAATAACAAATACACTAAAATCAATGGGGGATTTGGGTGCAAGGGATAATCTCCATCAAGGAATTCATGATTAACAAACTACAATTGAATAAAATTGCAAATCAACTAAGATAGAAAGCATAAACCATCATGAAATTAATCACTCCATTAATATCACAATGCCTAATGTGAGTATCCTTAGTTCTTCCCATCTCTCAATGTAGAAGTCCCCAATTCATACAATCATGCAAAATTGAAACCTGATTAACACCTAATCACGTTAGCTCAACTCTCGCCTATTGCTAGGGTGATCAACCATTAATCAAAAGAGATAATTTTTCATGAAGCACAATTAAGAATCACAATTAGGAAGCAAGCTAATTCAATTGATCACAATTATCAACAATCATAGCATGAGGCAATCACTTCATCCCTAATTTCAATTATCCCAAGCACAAAGCTATTAGCCCATAGTGCTACAAGCAAAAGCCATGGGTAAAAAATCTAAGAAAGCAATTAACAATCTAATCAACACAAGCAATGAATTAAAGAGAGCAAAGGGTAAGAACATCACCAATTGATAGCAATTAAGAACTAAGGATACCACGACTCCTCCCTCCGATCTCGCAAATATTGTGCTTGCGAGAATCTTCTCTAAATATCGGATTACCGGGTTTCGTATGTGAGTGCTCTTCGATTTTTCAGGAATGAACTCAGGCTGATTCGGAGCCCCAGAATCTGAAATATGCCTCCAAAACCTCTTGGCATTGTACTCTTTCCTTATGTTAAGCAATGATCTGTCGGGGTCAGTGGGTGTGCCAAGAATCTCGTTGACCTCGTCCAATGTCAACTCATACTCATTCCCCATGAGCTCGAACGTAATTTTCCTAGCGAACTTGGCCCTCCTGGCCTTATAAACCTTAACCGTGCAAAGAAACTCTAGAGTGAGTCCGAGATAAGTCCGAGGCCTCTTGGCTAAGAAGCCTCCCATGCCGACTTGCTCAAAAAGTCGAGGAATATCCTCCTCAATCCCCATGGATAACATGCAGTTATGATCTACTAATCTGGTCTTGACCACTTTCTTGTAAAGCTCGGCATAGAGGATAATATGCTTCCTCCATTTGTAATCATCCCACTGAATTCCAAGTTCAGCGGGCATCCTATGTGCAAATCGGATGGCCTCCTCTCTCTCACGGATTTCTGCATCCGAAAAATTATGGCCGTCAACTCCTCTAAACATTGTTCCTGCAAGAATAATCCCAAGAGCAAAAATCAATCCACTCATAAAATTCGAGCTCAAACTATCAATCAAACCATAGACGAGTCAACAATAATATATCCAATCTCAACAAAATTCCTAGTGACTAGGCAATAAATCCTCAACAAATGGTCAATGAGTCAACTTAAACAAATACCATCAATAGAAGTGCTCAAATACTCCTCAAAATATACGTACTTAACTAGAATGGCTTTAAACAATGAAAATTACCATGTAGGCTCACCAAAATCATACAAATATGCTCCACAAATATATCAAATAATAATAAGCCAACTAGCAAGTAATTCAACACATAGCATCACCAAACTTGCACTTTCATCATCAATACTCAACTCAACTTGACCACTTATACCAACAATTGCACTAGGAATTCCTAAAAAGTATGTCAAAAATCACATTTCAAGCCAAATTCCACAAAATAACGAGCAACATATCATATACAATCCTAAGCATGCTCCTAAAATCATCAATTAATTCAAATATTCTCAACAATGGCTTCAATTTATCAAAATCAATCATGTATACCAAGTGCTTGACAAAATGCCCAAAAACAAATTCCAATTCAAAGAAATTCTAGCATAATCCCTAACACCCAAGTAATAATCATCCACAAACATAAAATTGAAAGCCAAATGAGAAGAAATTACATACCTTGTTGATAAAAATTGGCTAGAAATGGGAAATTTAGACACCCACGCACTAATCCACAAAAAGCCCCAATTTGATGCGCAAACCCTCAAAATTCAATCTTTAAGCAATGTATGATGAAAATGTGATGAAATGATATGATGATATGGTGAAAACGACGCAAAATCACAGGAAATATGATGCTGGGACGAAGGAAGCGTGATATGCCCTAACTCCTCGAGTCGTGGCTACTGTTATGACTGAAACGCGATATTTATAGCAGACACCAGCCTCGAGTCGAGGGTCAGGCCTCGACTCGAGGAACCCCGTATTTTCAAAAGCCTCGACTCGAGGTTCCTCCCTTGAGTCGAGGGATATGCCGATTTCAAGATTTTTTCTAAGTGTCAATGCCTCGACTCGGGGGCTATGCAACCTCGACCTCGGATCGAGTCCAGGGAATTTTTTACGATTCCCGGGCCCGACCCGACCCCCGAAACTCCTAAAAATGACCTCTACGCCCCTAACGAACCCAAATATGCAAGAAATTACCATTTTGGTCCCTCGACTTAAGCCCGGTCGCTCATTCGATCGAGGAGACCGGGTTCTCTTCCTTTATGCTCATTTTCACCAACTTTTAAGCTCTCATTTCCTTCTCGATTCCTTGATTCCTTTGCAATTTCGATCCTTTTTCAATCCACGTAGTGAGTATACCTACACACGGGCAAACATAGTCATCAAATAATCATCACTAAGAGATGCAATCATACGCTAAATCACAACACCCCCAAACTTGAATGAAGATATGCATTCAAAGTTTAGAATGGGAATGATACAAGTATTCAACTCCTAAATGATATCCACCATTAAACTCAATCTCCCAAATATACTTCATCCATCAACTAACATATTCTCCTAAGCATGAGCAATTTCCAAAAATCCAAAGCAAAAATTCCACAAAAAGGACAAAAAACAAAAACACAAAGCAAACACACCAAAGAAATGAAAGGATGGGTTGCCTCCCATCTAGCGCTAGGTTTAACGTCCTTTGCCGGATGGAACTCTAAGAGTTCATACTTCCCTTTCTTTGTCAATGTGAGGATCGAACTTATGCTTCACTAGATGTTCCTTTGCAAAAAGGCAACACCCCCATTTATCCTCTAGGAGTAGCTTTCCTCCTTCTTTGATTTCTTTGACCGTAAGCACCTCCTTGGTTCTTTCGACTCCAAGTAGCCGACTCCAATTTGATTCACACCACACCACTTGATCTCCTACTTCAAAACTTTCCTCCTTTTTCTCAAGTGGTGCCTTTTTCTCCACCAATAACCCCAAACTTGAGCCATGCTCAAGTTTGGTCAAATCTTTCTCACCTTCTTCCTTCTCTTTTTCACCGGGGTCAAACAAAGGGTCCTTTGTCGCTTTCTCCTTCCTACAATCATCAAGGGAAACACAAGACTTGTTAGAAATGATCTTACAAGAGGGAAGGAAATGCTCATTAACTAAAGGATTAGTAGAAGTAATAGGTGTAGAAACTTCCCTTTCAATGGAAGGGCATACATCAACAATCTCTATTTATCCACACGTCTTCTTCTCTACCTTGCTTTGAGCAACCTCTTCCTCATGAACTCTTGTAAATGTCACTTCATCACCATTGGAGCTCAACTTAAGCTCTCCTTTCTCCACATTAATCATCGCCTTGCCCGTCGCAAGGAAAGGTCGACCAAGGATGATCGGTGCATCAAGTTCCTCCTTCATGTCTAATACAATGAAATCCACCGGGAATATGAGTTTACCAACCCCTACTAACACGTCTTCAATAATCCCAAATGGTTGAGCATATGATTGATCCGCTAATTGAAGATTGATGTTTGTAGGAATCACCTCTCCTAGATCCAATTACTTGAACACGGACAATGACATCACATTAATACTTACTCCTAGGTCACACAAGCCTTGAATGTTTACCTTCCTCCAATCTCACATGGAATAATGAAGCTTCCGGGATCCTTTTTCATTTGTGGCAAGTGTCTCTCCAAGATTTCTTTGCATTCTTCCACTAGCTTGAGCATCCCCTTCTCATCCCAACTCCTTTTCTTGGACATAATCTCTCTCAAGAACTTCTTATAGTGTGGAACTTGTTCAAGGGCCTCCAAAAGTGGAATATCAACATGCAAATTCTTGAAAATTTCTAAAAACTTACCAAACTCTTCATCAAGTTTCTTCCTCTCTAATCTCTTGGGAAACGGAATCGGATTTGCCTTCATTGGAACTCCCCATTCATTCTTTGACTTTTCTTCCTTCTTTGCATCTCCCCTCGCTTTCACCTCTTCTTCCCTATTCTTCTCTTCCACAACCACTCTTTCTTGTCTCTCTTCTTCCTCATTCACCACATCTTCTTCAAGCTTCCCTTCTTTGGGCATTTTAGGACCTTCATAGCTAGTGTCACTCCTTCGCTTGATTGCACTACAAAACTCTTTAGGGTTCGGCTCGGTAGTGGATGGGTATTTACCTTTATTTTGTAGATGATCCACTGTGGACGAGAGCTTCCCAACCGTAGTAGCAAGTTGCCCTACTTGATGCTCGATCGTCTTGAAACGAGTGTCCATTTGCTTCCCTATATCATCAAGCCTTGAGTCATTGGCTTCCAATTTCTTCACAATCAACCCCAAAATCTCCTCCGTGGTAGCCTTTCCTTCATTGTTAGGAGCCTTTACACCCGGATCAAATCCGGGAGAAAATTGAACGGCGGCTCTCGGATTGGCATATGAAAAATTTTCATGTCTCCTCCATGTATTCCCATTAAATTGAGCTTGTGGTTGAGGTTGGTAGCTTCCTTGTGGCCTATTTTGATAAGGCATTTGGTAAAGCCTTCCTCCTTGATAATTCCCTTGAAAATTTCCTCCTTGATAGTCTCCTTGGAATGGAGGCCTACCCATGTAGCTAACTTCTTCAACCGGCAAGGGACTTGGGCAAACATCAACATGAGGAACGGATGGACTCACACTTGCTTGGCCTTGTGAAGTAGTAAGAGCTCCTAATCGATCCATCATAGTCATCATCATGCTCTTCATAGACTCAATTTCATCAACTTGTGACACCCTATGATGTGCTCCCCGATTAATCGACACTTAGAATGAATCTTGAGCTATGTTTTCCATTATTTCATTCATTTGCCAACGGTTTTAGACCAAATCGATCCATTAGCACAAGCATTCAAGAACGACCTATCCCCATCCATCAAACCATTGCAAAAGTACATAATGGTTTGCTCCTCCGGAAAACCGTGTTGAGGACAATTGATAAGTAACATGCCATACCTCTCCCACGCCTCCGGTATGGTCTCCCCATTCTTTTGGCGGAAGTGGGAAATAGCCTCCTTAGCTTGCACGGTCTTTGACGGTGGATAGAACTTCATCAAAAATTTCTTGGACAACTCTTCCCATGTACGTACGGTCCCGGGCGGTAATGAATTAAGCCATGCTTTTGCTCTTCCTTTCAATGTAAAGGCAAAGAGCCTCAACTTCTTCGCATCTTCGGGTACACCGTGGTACTTCGTAGTGTCGGCAATCTCAAGAAATTGTGTCATATGTTGATGTGGGCACTTATTTTCATCATTTCCTTCAAATTGCTTCTCCCTAAGCATTCTCACTAGAGCGGGACTTATCTCAAAGTTATTAGCATCTATCCTCGGCCTTGCTATCCCGTCATAGTGGTCTCTAAGTTGTGGCTCAAAAAATTCTCTCAAAGGCCTTCCTTGAGGAGGTGGCTCATTAACGGGTTGTGGTTGGACATTTGGTATGTGAGGCGGCTCATGATATCGTGGCTCTTGGTTATACGGCATATGGGGATAGTATGGTGGAAATTGTTGTGGATGAGGTGGATAGTAGGGATATTGATGAGCTTGTGGAGGATAAGGATATGGATTTTGGTAGGGATAATTTTATGGTGGCATCCATTGAGGGAAAGGGTCAACTTGAGCATAGAAATGGTTCCCATTACCTCCATGTTCTACTCCTCCTTCTCCTTGTCCATGTACCTCCTCAACTTGAGGTTCACCCACTATTCTCTCCTCATTTCTTTGATCTTCCCCTTCCATAGCTTCCCTTCGTCTTCTCACACGATTCCTTCTCAAAGTAGCCTCAATTTCCGGATTTAGTGGCAATGGTGGAACACCACTTGACCTTGTTAGCATGCACCTACAATGCCACAAATCCAAGTATCAACTTCAAACCAAACAAAATCAACAAAAATAAAAACAAAAGCAACAAATAACCACTTCAAACAATCCTTAAATCTCACTTATAAGCACAAAAACTAACTCCCCGGCAACGGCGCCATTTGATTGGAGTTTATAGGGAAAGAGCTTTTAAGACCAATCACAAAATATCGAACCCAAGGGAGAAAGTATGCCAATGAAACTTAAGGATAAGAGTTCTAGATGGCTAAAGTTGCAACAAGGTTTAGGACTAAAATCTCTACAAAATGGCAAGATTATGCAAACAATATATCAAACACCTAGAATGCAATAACAAATACACTAAAATCAATGGGGGATTTGGGTGCAAGGGATAATCTCCATCAAGGAATTCATGATTAACAAGCTACAATTGAATAAAATTGCAAATCAACTAATATAGAAAGCATAAACCATCATGAAATTAATCACTCCATTAATATCACAATGCCTAATGTGAGTATCCTTAGTTCTTCCCATCTCTCAATGTAGAAGTCCCCAATTCATACAATCATGCAAAATTGAAACCTGATTAACACCTAATCACGTTAGCTCAACTCTCGCCTATTGCTAGGGTGATCAACCATTAATCAAAAGAGGTAATTTTTCATGAAGCACAATTAAGAATCACAATTAGGAAGCAAGCTAATTCAATTGATCACAATTATCAACAATCATAGCATGAGGCAATCACTTCATCCCTAATTTCAATTATCCCAAGCACAAATCTATTAGCCCATAGTGCTACAAGCAAAAGCCATGGGTAAAAAATCTAAGAAAGTAATTAACAATCTAATCAACACAAGCAATGAATTAAAGAGAGCAAAGGGTAAGAACATCACCAATTGAGCTTCAATATACAAAAATAGGAATGATTAGTCTTCTACAATGCTTGAATTCAACTTATCTTCTCCCAAATCACCACTTGAATCTTCAATTACAATGAATCAAAATGCTAATCTAATGGACTAAAAGTAGAATCTAATCTAATTCTAACAATCTATAGCAATTACTATGGAAATCAAGCTACAAAGTGAAAAATTCGCCTATGGAACCTCCTGGAAACTGCTCTAAACTGCTAGAATCAAGTTATGCTCTGTTTTGGCTTCAATGGGCTTTAAAACTGCAAATTTCGGTTTTTGGCACTCCTCGACTCGAGCTTCAGGCCCTCGAGTCGAGGCCTAAGAGTCGCATCCACGCTTCTTTAATTTTTCACCTGCCTCGAGTCGAGGCTCAGCCCTCGACTCGAGGATCTTGCCATTTCTCCATCCCTCGACTCGAGGTTCCTCCCTCGAGTCGAGACTGCTGCATTTTTTAAATTCCTTTCCCTCCAGCCTATCCCTCGAGTCGAGGTCCTTGCTCCCTCGACTTGTGCTTGAGACCAGGGAAATTTTCTCGAGATTGGCTTCGGGCCCGACCCCCGTTTTCGTCCGGTATGTTCGTCTCTTCAATCTAAAAATAATGGTACTCTCGGTTTGGCAAAATTCCACCGATTTACCTGCAAAACGGACGAAAAACATCAAAAACTCACAAAGTAATACTTTTTAGGCAAAAGAGTGATACTTTTCACATTTAGGCACAAAAATCACACTTTAGCTCACTTTTTGCACTAAAATAGGCCCTAAAAACATGTATCAATTCACTCCAATCAGCTCTAGAGGCGAATTGCGGAGCCCGGAACCCCTGCCCCCGTGGATCCTCGCTCCGAACCCATGGGGCTGTCTGAATATGCTTATCATATGGCTTTCGCTGATGGTATCCGCGTGCTGCGTCAGTCCACCTTCGCCCAGGCCTCCGTTATGCTTGAGGAGTACTTCAAAGAATACGCTGCCGATCCCGAGCACACGGTCTCTTCTATCTTCGATCTCCAGTTCCGGGACTTGGCGACCACGTATGGTGTTGACCTGACTTGGTTTCCTCACCCCGAGCAGCTGGTGGAACCCGAGGAAGAGGAGCCCCCTGCCCCCGAGCCTGAGGTCACTGATGCAGCCGACGGGACCCCCACTGAGCCTGATAGAGGAATAAGAGACGGCAGTCTGGGCGCCGGGGATGCACCCCCCGGGGTCACCGAGGGTTGATCGCCCTTAGAGAAGGGATTTCTTCGAGCAGAGAAAGACTGTAAACCCTAAACCTTAAACCGTCTTGGAGCAAAGAAAAACCGTTCTCTTGGAATGGTTCCTGCTTGAAGTACCAGTTGCCTTGATAAAGTAGCGGGTTTCCTCCTGCGGCGAAGAAGGTGTGCTCTATTATAGTACCGGTTGCCTTCCTGAGCAAGGAAGCCAAGCATCCCCCTCCCCCAATAAATCTTGTAATTCATTCAGTTAAAGGTTTAGGGTTTAGTTCTCGCCTTCGGGCTTTTGTAATCGGCTTATGGCTGCCCTTGCTTATTAATGAAATATTTTTATCAAGGATCCATGTTCGCTGCACTTCTTCAGACCTTTCTTTTAACTTCTGCACAATCAATAAGAATCATAATTGAAAGATTAATAAGTTAGCCCTAATAATGAAAGTATAAACTAAAAGTTACAAATCTTGCTGCAAGGCAAGCCTCGTGGCGAGGTTCTCGTGCTCATCTGGAGAAACTCATTGTGAGAAATCTCGCTAAGAGTCTTATGCTCGATGGGAAGTCTTATTTCTACCGCAAGACTTTCGTGCTCGCTGCGAAGATATTCCTCCCAACAAGTCTGGTTTGCCCGTCATGAAAGGTTATTTATAACTTACAATCATATTGCGGGCGGTGCTGACCGAAGAGACTAGCTCGCCGGTAGACTTGAACGTTAGTGCGTTTAGGTGCATCCCAGTTGGCCTATTTAGGTGCAACTGAGTTGAAATGCTCTGGGCTCACGGTCCCCCGTGAAAAGGGAGACTTTTCGGCGACTTCATTTTTTAGGGAAGGCTGACCTTGCCCAGAGTATGTTTTCCAGTGCGATCATGTTGTTGTAAAAACCAACTTTTATTTGAATGATATCAATCTATTACACACTAAGTACAAGGTTTTGGGCACCTATTGGAAATACTTCTTCAAATGGCAAGCGTTCCAAGGGTACTGGTCTGGGACTCTGTCCAGGTGTTCAAGTTCGTAAGCCTCATTTGACAACCATTTTGCTATTCTGAAGGGACCTTCCCAGCTTGGACCAAAGGGTCCCCTGTTGGGGCCTTGTACCTTTTTCAGGACGAGCTCGCCCACCGTGAATTGTCTCATTTTGACCTTTGAATTGTAGAACCTCTCTGCACGTTGCTTGTAGCTAGCATTCCTGTGTGTTGAATCCAATCGACGTTCTTCAAGTAAGTCAAGATCTATCCTTCTTGCTAGGTCGTTGACCTCATCTATCTCCTGCGAGGATCTATGGCTAGGGATGGCTACCTCGCATGGAATGACCGCATCGGTACCAAAAGCGAGAGCAAACGGTGTTTCACCCGTCGTGTTCCTCGTGGTTGTGAATATGCCTAGAGGACATCCGGAAGTTCGCTAACCCACTTCCCATTTCTGTCCTCAAGCTTGGTTCTGAGGGTATGTTTCAAGATTTTATTCACCGCCTCCACCTGCCCGTTAGCCTGAGGGTGATAAGGAGTGGAAAAAAGTCTCTTGATTTTCCATGTGTTGCAGAACTCCATCATTTCGAGGCTGTCAAATTATTTTCCATTATCGGAAATGATGGTTTGTGGAAGGCCGAACCTACAAATTATATTCCTCCAAATGAACCATATAATTGGACCCTGATCAATCTTGTTCAGAGGTTCAGCCTCCGTCCACTTGGTAAAATAGTCGACAGCGACAATAGCGTACTTGCATCCCCCCAGCGCTGTTGGTAGGGGACCGATTAGGTTGATACCCCACTGCGCAAATGGCCAAGGGCTAAAGATTGATTTTAGTAACTCCGGGGATGCTTTTATGTTTGGCCCCATAATTTGGCATTCTCGGCAGGCTCGCCCAAATGCGATGGCATCCCGACGATGAGTGATCCAAAAGTAACCCTGTCGAACTGTTTTATGGACGAGTGTTCGCCCCCCTACGTGGTTTCCGCAGACTCCGCTATGAATCTCACTCAGTACTCTCTGCCCCTGCTCTGGTGTTATACACTTGAGTAGAGGTAGAAAGAAACTTCATTTATACAACTGTTCATCCAGGATCACGAACCTGGTGGCTCTCAAGTGAAGCTGCTTGGCCAGCACTTTATCCTCGGGCAGTGCCACGCTTTTAAGATACTTGATTATTGGAGTCATCCAAGAATCTTCTTTGATTCTGACGTTTGCAATTGTTCCCCTACGTGTTGATGGGGTTCCAAGTTGGGTGAGGACGATGTTGGACATATCCGCCACACCGTCGGACGAGGCGAGTTTTGACAATGCATCCGCCTGAGAATTCTGCTCCCGCGGGACTTGCTCTATGAAGACCTGTTGTAGCTATTCGCAAAGGACTATGACAAGCTCCTGATATTTTATCATCTGCTCACTCTTTGCTTCGTATTCGCCCTTAACCTGATTGACCACGAGAAGGGAATCCATGAAGATATGTAATCGGCGAGCTCCTACGGCCTTGGCGAGTTCTAGGCCTCCTATCAGGGCTTCATACTCTGCCTCATTGTTTGTGGCTAAGAAATCAAAAGTTACCACATTTGTGAAGCATTGACCTTCAGGACCAATAAGAACTATGCCCGCTCCCGCACGGCTGGCTGTAGCCGAGCCATCAACGAAGAGCTTCCAAGGGGGAACCTCAATCCTAGTCGGGCTTGGGGGAAAAGTTAACTCGGCCATAAAATCCGCTAGGACTTGTCCTTTGATCGACGCTCGAGGTGCGTAGGTGATGTTGTATTGAGCGGTCTCTAGCGACCATTTCAGCAATCGTTCATTCGTGTCAGGACGATGAAGGACTTATCGAAGTGGGAGAGTGGTGAGTATCTCAATGTGGTGATCAAAAAAGTACGCTCGCAACTTCTAGCGCTCATAACTAACGCGTAGGCGAGTTTCTCTAGAGGGGCATACTTGAGCTCAGCATCATGCAACACTTGGCTGACAAAGTAGATGGATAAATATTGATGTGCCTCCTCGCGGACTAATACGACACTTATCGCTGACTCCGAAGTGGCCAAATAAAGGAAAAGTTTCTCCACTGGCATGGGCTTCGCGAGGATCTGGGGGTCTGCCAGGTACTCTTTAAGCTTGGTGAAAGCCAGTTGGCTCTCTCTATTCCAAGTGAATTTTTGCTTTCGAATAGTGGCGAAGAAAGGTTGACTTTTATCCCCCAGTCTGGAGATGAACCTGCTTAAGGCTGCCAAGCAGCCTATCAGACGCTGAACTTGCTTGATGGTGTGAGGTTTCTCCATATCGAGGATGGCTTTGATATGAGTCGGATTAGCCTCAATGCCTCTTTGACTGACAATGTGCCCTAAGAATTTGCCGGACCCAACTCCAAAACTGCATTTCTTAAGGTTGAGCTTCATATTGAATTCTCTGAGGATGACAAATGCCTCACCAAGGTCCCTCAAATGATCCTCTGTTTTATTACTCTTGACAACTATGTCGTCAATGTAAACTTCCATTGTGTTCCCAATCTGATCGGCGAACATCCGGTTTACTAACCTTTGATATGTTGTCCCAGCATTTTTTAGACCAAAGGGCATCCGGCTCCAAGAGTATACGTTCTTTTCAGTGAGGAAGGATGTGCGTATGATATCCTCTTCCGCCATTGGAATCTGATGATACCCTGCAAAGGCATCCAAGAATGACATTATCTCGTGCCCAGCCGTGCTATCCACTAGGTGGTCAATATGCGGCATAGGGAAATGATCTTTAGGACAGACTGCATTTAGATCCGTAAAGTCTATGCACAACCTCCATGAATTGTTCGCTTTCTTGACGACGGCATTGGCTACCCATTACGGCTCGTCAATAGCTTGCTCGATCAGATTGTTATCCAATAACTTCTTGACCTCCTCTGCTAGAGCAGCGTACTTCTCAGGACCAAATTTCCTTCTTTTCTGGGAGATTGGTCTTTGTTTTGGGTCGATCTTCAAGTAATGGCATGCATGTTCGGGACTGATTCCGACCATGTCCTTGTGCGACCAAGCGAAGACATCTATATGGTTTCTAAGAAAGTTGATTAACCCCTCCCTAATTTCTGCCGGCACTTTGGCGCCAATGGTGACTTCGAGATCTGGCCGACTAGGGTCGATGGGAATATTTTCAAGCTCCTCGACTGGTGCACTTCTCTTTATGCCCCGTAGATCACGTATCATTCCCCGTGGATCTACATCCATGTGCGCCGCTTCGTACCCTAAACGGGGCTCGATTTCTGTTTGTTCATGCAAAGCGCCGAACTTGCCCCCACTGTGCTCCTTTGGGTCGGTTAGGTTTGATTTCTCTGGTGATGATCCTAATTCTCGAGCAGTGGTGAGTGTATGACATCTTGAGTCCAAACCAAAAGCTGAATTGAAATTAATAGGAGAGTAGTTCAAACACTTCTTTGCTATTTTCTGATCTCCCCTTAATCGTGCCAACTTCCCCTTCACTAGTGGGAAACTTGATACAATAAAAGTACAAAGAGGCCACTGCCTCGAAAGTCTCAAAAAAGGGCCGACCTAAAAAACCATTATAGATATTCGGTTGGTCTATTATTAAAAAGTCTAAAGGCCTAGTGATCTTGATCTTCGGGTTTTAAAAGTCGATGAGTTCCACGGAGAGTTTGACCCGTCCGTATGCGTTGACCATGTTGTCACCAAACCCTCGTAGTTGAGTGTCATAAGGCTTGATGAATTTTGCGAAGTTCCCGAGCTGATCCAGCGCACTTTAAAAATGATATTGCAGTAATACCCATTGTCAATCAAGACTCTATCTACAGCCATTCCCAGGATATTCGCCGAGATGACTAAGGCATCATCTTTCGGGAGGAGGAGGCCTTCTCGGTCCGAGTTGGAAAAGGATATAGCTATCTTTGAGATTGTTGGGTCTGGAGGAGCTACAAGGTGAATGTTGTCGATTGATCAGATCTCGGCCTTGCGCTTCCTGTTAGATAAGTGTCCAACTGGGACTAATCCCCCCAGGCTGCTACCAGGGGTGATTACATGGATGCGGCCGCCTTGGTGATTTTCCGGTAGCTCGTCTTCGTCGCTGTAAGTGTTCTCCACCACTGCCAGTGGACCGCCGGCCTCAGCCCTTGGTTTGCGCCTAGGAACTCCTCGCTCCTCGGGCTCTCTCTGCCTGCACGAAGGTTCTCTCTCGTCACGATCAGTCCTGGGTGGTAGCCTTTTCACAAAGTCTTCCAACTTCCCCGCTTCGTACATTTTCCTTAGCTGTTTCAAAAGGTCCCGATATTCACTCGTATTGTGCCCAGCGACATCGTGAAATGCACAAAACTTATTCCCATTAAGTCATGTCGCATCAGCCCTGATGGGGCGAGGTTTCTGGAAGACTCCAAAGGATTTCATAATATTGTAGACATAAGCTGAGGTAACTCCTAGGACCTCGAGCATTTGCATTTCTGGTCCTGGAGGTGGGGCCTCAAAGCTTTTAAACGTGCCTGGGGCTTTGTTTCCACCGGATCTGAGCTTTTCTTTGCCGGTGGAGCTTTGGGTTGTTCCACTTGTTCGACAGCCTCTTCTTTCCCTTCCCTCAACCTCTGGGTGAGGAGCTTTTGCCAGGTAATCATATCCCCTGCCCGGTGCCTGAACTCTGAGTAGGTCGTCGGGTACCTCTTTGTCAGGTGGCGAAATAAGTGAGAATCTGCTCTGAGCCCGCTCATTGCTGCATGTAGTTGGAGTTCGTCTCCAATAGGCTCCCCAGAGAGGATGATTCCATTAACGCGATTAAGATAAGCTTCGTCGCTGTAATACCCCAAAATCACTATGTGAATTATTTATATTTTTATGTAATTATTTTTAATAAATTGAGTATTAGTATTAATAATAAGTTTTTAATAAAATTATATAAATCTTTTAAAATAGAAAATATTATATATTATATAATATATATAGATATATATATGTCGTGTGTGTTTAATATGTGTAGTATAATAAATAAAATAATAATAATATAATAAAAAGGAAAAAAAAAAAGATAAGACTTACCTGGGAAGCTTCCTTTAGGCGGTGCCATATATGGCATAAAATATACACACACCCTTAAGATATACCACACGCATTCAGGTGATAAGAAGGAAAGAAGAAGGAAAGAAATAGAAAGAAAAAAAGAGAGGAGAAGGAGAAGAGAATGACGCGAGGGAGAGAGGGGAGAGAGAGAGGAGAGAGAGATCGTCAGAGCATTTTAATAAGTATTTGGTCTCCGTTAATTGTGGTATTATATATCAAAATGCTTGTATCTACTCGTAGAGTATAGAATTGTAATTAGTTTGTTGATGTGACGCTCGTAGCGTCTAGAATCGGAGATTATTAAGAATATATGTTATTTGTAGGATATAAGGAGAAACTTGAGACCTATAAGATTATGCATTATCAAGGAGTTGATGATTACTAAGGGGTATTGCATTGCATCATTGTTGCAGCTATTGTTTTTAAGGTGAGGGCAATCTCCACTCTTAATCGAGTTTAACATTCAATGTTATGATTGCTATGTTAAATTGTATTATTAATCAAGATGGGTAGTAACCCGCACTATGTTCAAGCCGGGTAATGACCCGTACAATGTTCAAGCCGGGTAATGGCCCGTACTATGTGCAAGCCGGGTAATGACCCGTAATATTATGTTCAAGTTGGGTAATAGCCCGTACAATGTGATAAAGCATTAAATGTTCTCATGAGCTTTATAATGAAAATATCATATGCGCTTACGAATGTTGTTTAATTGTGCAATCATTGATATTTCCCTCACTCTGTGTATTTTCAAACACTCATCCCCCCACAATTATGATTTTCTACAGGTCAAAGGAGCTCGAGCAGAGTATGAGGCTATGGTTGCATGTAATTTATTTTACGTTGTTTTCCGCTGTAAATCTCAAATGATTATTTTGTAATAAATCTCATTTATTCAATTACAATTTTCTTTTTAATTAAGTTAACGGGCCAATTTGGTAGCGCCTCAGCTGTTATGTGTTACTATTAAATTCGGGGCGTTACAATTGGTATCAGAGCATTTCGGTTATGTACTTGCTACTATTTGTTGGATCAAGAGGTTTTGATGAGTTAAAGAGCAGACCAGACTAATCAGCCAAACTGAAGAACAGCTGAGGATGTAAGCTGATCAGACGGGGTCATGCATTAAGCTAGTCAGCTGAGGTTTGATAACATGCTAGTCATCTGGAGACAAGCTCAAGTCTAGTCATCTGCAGGGAGACAATTATGAAGAGCTCGAGGACGAGGTCAAGATAAGCCGAGTAGAATAAGAAAGGCGAGTTTTCACCAAGTCATTTTGCAGATGAGTATGAAGAATCGGTGAGGTCTAGGACAGTTAAGTTGTTAAGAGTTTCAAGTTTGTTAGAACTAACTAACAAACTAAACTGTCTTCTCGGACTTATATATAGGTCTAGGTTTTTCATTCTTTAGTAATCAACACTTATGCATATTAGATTTACACAATTCACTACTCGATTTCATAATCTTTTCACAAGAGTTTCTAGAGAAATTTCAAAAAGTTCTAAGTGTTTTTAGAACACTTTTTCCCGTAATCTTCAAAATCCAATATACACTTTTATGTGATTAGGTTTCTAGAAGAAGAGTCTAGGAGATTGAAGATTTGAAGAGTTGTACAAGTTGTAAGTTGTAAGTCGTGGAAGTGAGAAAGTAAGCGAGAAAGAGTCCCTTCTTCAAATTGAAGAAGGAGAGTGGATGTAGGATTTTAAAATCCGAACCACTATAAATCCTGATGTTATTTCTTGCTTTCTTTAATTTTCTGTTTATTTTACAATTGTGTTACATCAAGAGTTAAATTCAGAATCTTAACTAAAATCAGTATTTCAACCTTGCTTTTGATCTTTTAAGAAGTTGAGAATTTAATCATTATCCGCTGTGCTTAATCTGATACTTTGAATTGGTTTTGAAAGTTTTGAAAAATTAACAAAATCTATTCAAACCCCCCCTTTCTAGATTTTGTTCTAGAAAGCTTACTCAAGGTTTTAATCATCTCAACTCTCCGGGACCAACACTATTTATATAAAAAAAAATATTTACTTCATAATTATAAGTCAACTTCTCTTTTAAAAGATAGTTTGTAAATTACTTGCTTCCATCTTCCCTGTTTCGACAGCTCCACAAGGTATGAAATATCATTATATTTAGTTTTATTAAAATTTTGGCTTTATATACAACTGTGGGTTTAGAATTTTTTTTAAAATTTAATTGCAATTTTTGGTGCATGTGTACCCCATTAGATAATTATAAGTTACTTGATATGGAATACGTAGTGGACTATAAGGCTGATTTTAGTTACCTTATTTCTGCATGATGCTTTTATGTAATTATTTTTAATAAATTGAGTATTAGTATTAATAATAAGTTTTTAATAAAATTATATAAATCTTTTAAAATAGAAAATATATTATATAATATATATAGATATATATATGTCGTGTGTGTCTAATATGTGTAGAAATAATAATAATAATAATAATAATAATAATAATATAATAATAATAACAATAATATTAAATAAAGAAAGCTTACCTATGAAGTTATCAAAAGGCGGTGGAGGGATACATACCACACACATTCAACATTCATTCAGATAGAAATAGGGAGAAAAAGGAAGAAAGAAAAAGGAAAGAAAGAAGAAAGAAAAATGGTGCAAGGGATAGAGAGAGGAGAGAGAGAAGGGAGAGGAAGAGAGAGATCTCAAAGCATTTTGGTAAGTATTCGATCTCCGTTAGTTGTGGTATTATATATCAAAATGCTCGCATCCACTCATAGATTATATAATTATAATTAATTTATTGATCTGACGCTCGTAGCGTTTAGAATTGGAGATTATTAAGAGTATATGTTATTTGTAGGATATGAGGAGAAACTTGAGACCTTTAGGAGTGTGATTATCAAGGAGTTGACGATCATTAAGGGGTATTGCATTACATCATTTATTGCAGCTATTGTTTTTTAAATTGCATTATTAAACAAGACGGGTAATAACCCGTACTATGTTCAAGCCGGGTAATGGCCCGTACAATGTTCAAGCCGGGTAATGGCCCGTACTATGTGATAAAACATTAAATGTTCTCATGAGCTTTATATATGGAAAATATTATATGCGCTTATGAATGTTGTTTAACTGTGCAATCATTGACGTTTCCCTCACTGGGTGTATTTTCAAACACGCATCCCCCCACAGTTATGATTTTCTACAGGTCAAAGGAGCTCGAGCAGTGCACGAGGCGATGGTTGGATGTAATTTATTTTATGTTGTTTTCCGCTGTAAATCTCAAATGATTATTTTGTAATAAATCTCGTTTATTCAATTACAATTTTCTCTTTAATTGAGTTAACGAGCCAATTTGGTAGCGCCTCAACTATTATATGTTATTATTAAATTCGGCTATAAGGCTGATTTTAGTTACCTTATTTTTGCATGATGCCACTATGGTTAATATACTATGCAGGATCGCCGCCACTGAGCCGCTGAACCACGGCAACATGTGCTCGTGAGCGTGTGTGGTTATGCTGGTATATTGATATGTAGTGCGTATGCAGTGAGTTATATTTTTGTGGTTCAAATTTGGAGCAATAATTTAAGAATGAAATTTTGTAGTGCATATGCAATGACTTATGGTTTTGTGGTTCAGATTTTAAGAAATAATTTAGGAATGAAATTTGTAGTGCATATGCAGTGACTTATGATTTTGTGGTTTAGATTTGGAGTAATAATTTAAGAATGAAATTTATTATTCTGATATGGATCTTGAATAGTGGTGTAATAATTATTATGCAATTGGACTACCATTTAACATTGAGTATGATGAAAATAGAGTGATGAATGTAGTGCGATCTATGCATTGTGTGATAGAAATTATTTTGGGTTAACTCTCTAAATAAGGATTAATAGTATAGAGGTAACCACATTTGGAGTTAGAAGGAGGAAGAAATAATTTTTAGGATAATTTAGCATGGAAAGTGAGTTGTGATGATTTAAGCTATAACTGAATTTCGAGGACGAAATTTTTAGAAGGTGGGTAGATTGTAATACCCCAAAATCACTACGTGAATTATTTATATTTTTATGTAATTATTTTTAATAAATTGAATATTAGTATTAATAATAAGATTTTAATAAAATTATATAAATCTTTTAAAATAGAAAATATAATATATTATATAATATATATAGATATATATATGTCGTGTGTGTCTAATATGTGTAGTATAATAAATAAAATAATAATAATATAATAATATAATAAAAAGGAAAAAAAAAGATAAGACTTACCTGGGAAGCTTCCTTTAGGCGGTGCCATATATGGCATAAAATATATACACACCCTTAAGATATACCACACGCATTCAGGTGATAAGAAGGAAAGAAGAAGGAAAGAAAAAGAAGAGCGAATCTCTTATAAAATATTGCACCATGCAATATTAATTAAAAATAAAAAAAATTAAAATTCGCGGGTCATCACGGATCGGGTCAAGATGAGCAGATACATAGATTTGCGTGAATTAGGGCAGAATCGTGATGATGACAACCAGCACAGAGAAGAGGCGATTCAACAGAGAATTCCGACGAAAACAACCGCGGAGATCAATGAAAATATCAAATTGAAAAGAAACACGCAGAGATAAAAAAGAAAAAGGAGAAGATATAGATGTTTTTTTTTAAAATTTTCTAATAATTGTTGTAGACCTTATCAAACACAATAACAAAGTTCTGGATCATATTTGTTATCAGTTGCATGTTCTTCTAAAAAACTGGAATTAATATCGCAACTGTTACTCTGTTTCTGATTTCTTCATATAGTAACACATATTTCTCTATAGGGTACCACGTTTGTGTTCATATAGTAACACTTTTTTTCCATATAGTAACACATCTTTCACTATACAGTAACACATTTGTATTCATATAGTAACATATTTTTTTCAACAGTATGTGTTACTGTACGAACAATTATGTGTTACTGTAAGGGCAAGTACGTGTTACTGGTCTTTAAAAGAATGAAATATTGGTTTTGTTCATTAATAACACATTTTTCTTCATACAGTAACACGTGTTTGACCTAATAATAACACAACCTGAGAGTAAAAATTTGTTTTTACCTTTGCACGAGTTTAATACACATATTTGCCCTTACAATAACACATATTTACCTCAAAATCTTATACTTGGGGATCAAATAGACCCATGATTTTTTTCTTAACACATTAAAATCATTTCTCTTTAATATTGAGATCAAATAAGTCATCATCTTAATAAAATCACACTCTTTTAATAAGAATAAAGTTGTCAAAGATTAAAGACTTATTTGATTCACACATATAATTAGATTAGAGATTTATTTGACCATTTTTTTATTTTTATTTTTGCATTTGAACGATTATTTTTACGCAAATACGTATTATTTGTTTTACAGTAACACATGTTTATCATTAAAGTAACACATATTTAACCTAATAGTAACACCCCTGGGAACACCTGAAAGCGAAAATTGTATTTTTGTCATTGCACGAGTTTTTTTTAGCCAAACACGACCTAACCCAACCCAACCCGCCCAAGATCAGTGAATTTCATTAAATGGGTTATTTCACGGTACAATATTGCATATAAGAATTTGTCGAAAAAGAAAGAAAAAAAGAGAGGAGAAGGAGAAGAGAATGACGCGATGGAGAGAGGGGGGAGAGAGAGAGGGGAGAGAGAGAGGAGAGAGAGAGAGGAGAGAGAGAGAGAGAGAGAGAGAGATCGTCAGAGCATTTTGGTAAGTATTTGGTCTTCGTTAATTGTGGTATTATATATCAAAATGCTTGTATCCACTCGTAGAGTATAGAATTGTAATTAGTTTATTGATGTGACGCTCGTAGCGTCTGGAATTGGAGATTATTAAGAATATATGTTATTTGTAGGATATAAGGAGAAACTTGAGACCTATAAGATTATGCATTATCAAGGAGTTGAGGATTACTAAAGGGTATTGCATTGCATCATTGTTGCAGCTATTGTTTTTAAGGTGAGGGCAATCTCCACTCTTAATCGAGTTTAACATTCAATGTTATGATTGCTATGTTAAATTGCATTATTAATCAAGATGGGTAGTAACCCGCACTATGTTCAAGCCGGGTAATGGTCCGTACAATGTTCAAGCCGAGTAATGACCCGTACTATGTGCAAGCCGGGTAATAGCCCATACAATGTTCAAGCCGGGTAATGGCCCGTACAATGTTCAAGCCGGGTAATGGCCCGTACTATGTTCAAGCCGGGTAATGGCCCGTACTATGTGATAAAGCATTAAATGTTCTCATGAGCTTTATAATGAAAATATCATATGCGCTTACGAATGTTGTTTAACTGTGCAATCATTGATGTTTCCCTCACTGAGTGTATTTTCAAACACTCATCCCCCCACAGTTATGATTTTCTACAAGTCAAAGGAGCTCGAGCAGGGTACGAGGCGATGGTTGCATGTAATTTATTTTACGTTGTTTTCCGCTGTAAATCTCAAATGATTATTTTGTAATAAATCTCATTTATTCAATTACAATTTTATTTTTAATTAAGTTAAAGGGTCAATTTGGTAGCGCCTCAGCTGTTATGTGTTACTATTAAATTCGGGGCGTTACTGTCGCTTTCCTCTTTCTTTTGTTTCACGGCCATGAGTCTCTGGCGGTTTTCTGGTCTTACAATTTTGGCAGCAAAATATTCAATGAACTGGCCGCCCAGTTCCTCGAATTTGTTAGATCTGGGGGGAGATTTACATACCATTTGTGGGCCAGATCACCCAAAGTTAAAGGAAATTGGCGGCATCTTTTTACGTCCGACTCCCCGCGTCCAATCATGTAAATATTAAATTTACTTAGGTGAGTCTCTTGGTCAGACTTCTCTTCGTACATTTGAGCCTGGAGTGGAGTGATCTTGGATTGTATCGGGGCTTGTTCGATATCCATCGATAGTGGTTCAGGAGCCATATTTCTTCGGGAAAGCCCCTCCCTGGCGTCGAATCGTCCCTCTATGTCGTCTATCTTCTTTTGCATTGCTACTAACAAGGTGTCGCGAGAGTTTCCTACCGGGGCCGTCGGTGCGGGTCCTAAACGGCCAAGGATCGATCCGCGAGGACCCTCTTTCGTTGGTGGACCTATGCGGTCCTGAATGGGAGAACATCTGACAGAATCTGAATTCACTCGAGGATTCGGGGCCTGTGAGTTGACCTCATGCTCCTCCGCGCCCCCCGGGGTCGTGGGGGTGATCCTAAACGATGGAATACCGACCGTTGTCCCAAAATCGCCACGGATCCGGCTCTAGTATGACTACTCTCGGCTACCTCTTCGACCATGGGTCTTTTGCCCCGCTGGTCTCGTGTGGGGCCCCCCAATTCCTCCGGAGGCTGATGATGGGTGGTCAGCTCCCGACCCCTAGCTTCGAGTTGCCTAATAGCAGCTATGACCTGCTCAGGCGTCTGGTATTCCTGGATCAGAATTGGTTATAGCGTACTGGTTCGATGCCTTGGAGTCCTAGCTTCTGGAGACTGATCCACCAAATTTTCCACCGGGGTGCTTCGTGCACCTGATCTGGACATTACTGTTGATAAAATTCTATTAAATTTCTAGAAACTGAAAACGGAGATACCCACCGGGAGGTCACCGACTCCTTTAGTTCCTACTTCCCATGGTGACTTTCTGCAAGGTCCCACAGACGGCGCCAATTGTTGTTGCATGAATAAAATAGTATTTGATTATCACTCAAGTAATATCTGGTTTTATTCGAATAACGGTTTGATTTGAGCAATGAATGTTATTTATCGGATATAATCCCGATAAACGGATGATTTTCTGGAGATTGAGGATAATAAGAGCAATAAATATTACACTCTGAATTGCTGATGTTTTTAGGCTCAGTCTTAAGTATTTTTTCTTTGGATTCTGAGATCCTTTTTATTATCTCCAACAGTATCTATTTATACTACAAATATGCCGTCTTTAAATTATATCTAAAAAGAAAATTTAATCCATGCATTAAATGCATGGGGTCTTATTTTCTTTGTTATGTCGGCTGATGGGCCTCCTAACCAATGGGAGTGAGCCACTCCATCTGGCAAAAGGAATGTCCCTTGGCTTGATGGGATTGGTCTTCTGATCGAGGCACACGTGCCCTTTGTCATATTAAATGGCGAGGAAGGGATGCTTGCATGGATGTACTCCCTCTTCGCCGAAGCCGGCAGCTCACCCCGAGGTCCTTGCATAATGAGCTCGCCCCTGTCCTTAGAACATTCCAGCTAATATCCTTTATATATAAAATATATAAAAATTATAAACCCTGATAATCACCAACACATTAATCTTTATCACAACACACCACTAATAATTGTTTGTTCAATTTAGTTCGGTCATGGCGAGTGCACGAGTCTTATATATTCATTCACCCAGTGTATATGAGACATAATGCTATAAAATTAATCATTGCACTATATTCATCACAAATCAAAAAATTTAATTTTGTACTATTGATAACTCATTGCATTATAATAGTCACAAATAATATATATATATATATATATATATATATATATATATATATATATATATATATATATATTTTAAGAGTTGGTTTTTTGTTAGGTGAGTGCATGCATGCACTCAAGTTTTTTTTATGACACTTTTCAGTTAATTTAATCGGCACATTTCAATAATGCTAACACCTAACACTTTTCTGTTATTATAACTAGTATTTTTTTATTTATAAAAAGTGAAACTTTTCAATTATAACACATAGTATTTTTTTATAGTGGATTCATGTATGAATAAAGTGAATGGATATAAGACTAAGTCATATTTTACTATTAATAACATTGCTGAAAAGCAGCCCAACCAAAATACCATACATAAAAAGCGGCCCAACGGAATAAAAACCCAAAAGCCCATTGCATGTGCATTCTAGTGAAATAGTGTTATATAGTATAAAACTAATATCATTATATTTATTCATTAATACTATAAATATCTATTTAGTAATATCACTAGTGTAAGACCCGCGTAATACGCGAGATTGTTAATAAATTTTTAAATTATTATTTAATGGTGTAAAATATATAATTGAATTCAAAGAATCAATTTTTATATTTGGAAGTAGAAATGAATTGAAGGAATATAGTGTAAAATATTAGTATTACAACATTAAACATTATTAAATAAATTCAGACTTCAAATTGAAAATATACATTACAAAGCAGACACGCGTACTAATTAAATATATATAAAAAAAATATAGTTTAAAACAACATATGTGGGAGATTCTTTTTAATAGTTGAGTCATGCTACTCTTTAGAATACGATTGGTTGAGAGTTGAGACCCCCCTTAAGCCATATTATTATTATAAATATTTAAGTTAGATAGAAGATACGTAAAAATGGTTGTATTCATTATGTTTATAATAATTGTGTTGAAGGCATCAATACATCAAGGTTACCTTATATTTTTAATTGTAATATCACATTAACCTTATAAAACAATCCAAATAAAATTGAGATATCAAATGAATTCAAACATTTAAAGACAATTGATATAATGTTAATATGAACTTGAAATAATTTGAAAATGAACAATTACAACATACAACTTATCTTTTTTTTTTTTTTTTTCAATGATAATCAATTATTAATATTGATAATCAACCAAATACAATATGAATGTAAAACTAGAAAAAGAAAAATATACATTGTTTTTTAAATATTGTATATATAATTATATGTGTAGTATGATTTTTATTATTTATTTTATTATAAAATTTAATATTAAGTACTTTCAAATGCAATGTCTTTGCAATTGTATTATATTTTTTTCAAGAAATTATGATATCACTATTCAAATCAACCTCATATAAGTTGTACCTATTAAATACATACAGTTCATTACAATTTCAAGCAAATGCTCAATAAAAACTTAAGTTTTCAAGGATAACACCCGATTGAGACTTCTTAAATGTAAGAAGATCAGATAACAATAAGTTGGGAATCTACGAACAAATTGAGACTTCTTAAAAAAAAAATTATGCTTAATTTAAATTTTTATTATTTTTTAATTGACATTCATATTCTTCGAAGAAGAAGATGAGTTTTTGAAAATTTTCAAATTTTTTTTTTTTTAGAAAAATCTTCAAAAATATTAGAGAATTTCTAATAATCATTTGATAAAAAAAATGTATATCGTGTATTGAGTGTGTGAGTTATTATAGATAAAAATATCAATAAAATCTTATTCAACATAATTGAATAACAATAAGTTGAGAAAATATAAACAAATGGACACTTGTTGATAAAAAAAAAAAAAAAATTGGTTTGAGCGAAGCAACAATAAAGTGAATACATTGGAAGTGGAAGTTGAATACAATAATATATGATACTCTTATTTAATAAGACAAAAGAAATTTGACAGCAAATAAAATAACAAATTCAAATCAGCACGATCTTAGTAGATTATAAAAAGAAAAAGTGAGTAATTATACCAATAAAATTAATTCATCAAAACTAAATTTAATTTTAAACCTATCATATTAAGAAAAATAAAAAAATACAACACTCTGAAATAATATTGAAAACGGAAAATAAAAAAAAAAAAGAGAGAAATGTCAATGGCAGGGAAGGGAAAGAGATATTCTCGAAGAGAAAAAACAGATAAGTGGTTCAATTGGCCAAATGAAAAATAAATTACAGAATTCCATTATGAAGCGCCATAAAGAAGACATAATTTGGGTGAACACATGATAAATTCATGATTAAAAATATAACTGTAAAAAATGAATTAATAAAATTACAGAATTCCATAAAGAAGACATAATTTGGGCGAACACAGAATAAATTCATGATTAAAAATATAACCATAAAAAATGAACTAAAAAAATTACAGAATTCCATTATGAAGCACAATAAAGAAATAATTTGGGCAACACAGAAATAAATCCATGAATTAAGTATAAGAAATAGAGAATTGATGAAAATATAATTTTGAATTAATATTTAGGACTCAAATGGACCCAAAAAAATAATACATAGTATTTGACATGTGTGAGACTCGGTGATGAAATTTTGAGATTAAACAAAAGCAAAAAAAATTGCAATTAAATATGCAAACATATAATAAAATCAGACAACTGTTGGATAAGAAAGGAAAAAGTAGTTGAGAAACTCTATGAGACATGAAGAATATCTCAAATTGATGAATCTTGTAGCATGAAATTTTGGGAAGATTCAGGAGAGAATGAACAAAAAAAAGTGAAAGACACGTAGAGAAAATAAGAAATCAATGGAAAACGGTTAATGGAAGTTTTTTGAGCGGTTGAGCGGAGGTTAATGATAAGTTTAGATAAAATATTTTAAAATTTAAATTAATAAATAAAAACTAACTGTAAATCTTAAATATTAGAATTTAAAAAAAAATAAGACCCGTAAGAATGACGTGGACTCATTAAAATTAAGGATTTTGAAAAGAAGAGATTTAAAGGTAGCACGTAAGAATGAGAAGATTCAGAAATAGAAGAGATAAAATATTATATTTATAAATTGATATCACATTATAAAATATTTATAGTATCAGTGAATGAATATAATAATGTCAGTGAATGATTATAATAATATCAATATCATATTATAAATAAGTTTCATAGAATGAAAAAAAAAAAAGGTAAATCTTCTAGAAATATATAACCTCGAATCCGACCCGAATAAGACCAGTACGGGTTTCCGCACCCAAATAATCCATCTTTCGGGCATCAATCTATCCGGGTAGGGCCAACTCTGAAGTGTTCTGGGTCGAAAAACCCAGCAAAAACCCCTAATTTGAAGTAAAAAACAAACAAGTTATCAGAAGAGGAATGGTGTGAAAATTTTCTGATGCTTCAAGGTAATTGCAATCATCTTTTTGCATAGGTTATAGCTTCACTGTTTCATTCTATGATCCATCGATTGAAGCTCCAAATTGTTTCTTCTTCTTTTTCATTTTTGTTCCTCAATCTGTTGGTAGGAACACTTAAATGCATCGAGGAGTTGTTGGCTTGTGGAGCCGTAGAGCACTCAGAAACAGAGTGACGTTTTCATTGCATCAATCAAGCATATTACTTCACTCTCAATCGAATAATACTGTTAATCGAAGATATAGAAATGAAGATTTTCCTGTTCGAGCACTCATGTACAGCACTTATACACTCACGAGGCGAGCGCCCGACCCGAATGACCCGGCCACCCTGATGAAGGAGGACGGTGTCGCCGTTTGCTCTCAGATGTGGATTGAGAATTTCCGCGAGCCTGATAGAACTGTAAGTAATTTGACCGCTTATTTGAGGAGATTCGAGTTGTGGGTATTGGCATACCAGAAGGTGTGCGCAGATGAGACCGGGGCGTACATGCCTCGTAGCTCTGTCACGCGTGCAGCACTTGAGGATTTGTTGGCACTGCGTAATGCTGTTCTTGATGGCAATTTTAAATGGGGAGCTAGGTTAGAGTTTTTCATTAGGTCCCCAAAGGACAAGACTGAGTATGAGTCGCTGTCGAAGAGGAAAATTAGGGCAATTCTGACTACTACTCAGCCTTCACCTTTCCAGGATAGGATTGTTCAGGAGGCTTTGTTGATGGTACTGGAGCCGGTTTACGAGGCAAGGTTTTCGCAGAAGTCGTTTGCGTTTAGGCCTGGAAGGAATGCTCATACGGTGTTGAGGGTGATAAGGAGGAGTTTCGCGGGGTATTTGTGGTATATAAAGGGAGATTTGAGTACAATGCTTGATGGAATGAAGGTTGGAATGGTGATTGGTGCTCTGATGAGGGATGTTAGGGACAAGAAGGTGATTGATTTGATAAAGGCTGCGTTAACTACCCCAGTTGTAACGAGTAGGGTTGATGATGGAGAGAAGAAAAAGAAAGTTAAAAGAAAGTACCAGAAGAAGAGAGTTTTGGCAGACGATGAGCCAAAGCCTGATCCATATTGGTTGGAAACTTTTTTTGGTTTTGCCCCAGAGGAGGCTGCGGTACGTCCATCGTGGGGTCATTGTGGAATCCTTAGTCCTCTCTTGGCTAACATGTGCCTTGATGAATTGGATCGATGGATGGAAGACAAAATTAAGGAATTCTATAAGCCATCTACTAGTGATGTGATATGGAACAACCCCGACGGGGATGCTGATCAAGGAAATACATCGTGGCCTGAATTTGTCCCTACTAGTGGTCCAGATAAGACTAAGAAAATTGATTACATACGTTATGGTGGTCATATCTTGATTGGAGTTAGAGGGCCAAGAGCAGATGCAGCAACTCTGAGAAAGCAGTTAATCGAGTTTTGTGACCAGAAGTATATGCTGAAACTGGATAATGAGAGTCTCCCCATTGAACATATAACTAAAGGTATTATGTTTCTTGATCATGTATTATGTAGAAGAGTTGTGTATCCCACGCTGAGATACACAGCTACTGGTGGAAAGATTATTAGTGAAAAGGGTGTGGGGACATTATTATCAGTTACAGCCAGCTTGAAGCAATGTATTAGACAATTTAGGAAGTTGAGCTTTCTCAAGGGAGACAGAGATCCAGACCCACAACCTTGTTTCAGAATGTTTCATGCCACTCAGGCTCACACAAATGCTCAAATGAATAAATTATTGTCAACTATAGTTGAGTGGTATAGATATGCTGACAACAGGAAGAAAATAGTTAACTTTTGTTCGTATATCATTAGAGGTTCACTTGCTAAGCTCTATGCTGCAAAATACAAGCTGAGATCGAGAGCAAAGGTTTATAAGATTGGGGCCCGAAATTTGAGTCGTCCTCTTAAGGAAAAGAAGGGACAGTCACCAGAGTATAATAATTTGTTGAGAATGGGTCTTGTGGAATCAATCGATGGGCTCCAGTATACCCGAATGTCTCTAGTACCTGAAACCGACTATTCCCCATTCCCATTAGGGTGGAGGCCAGATCATGAGAAAGCATTGCTTGAATATATAAGGCTTGAGGACTCAAAAACTCTTGAAGAGCAACGCAACTGCCTAGAAGAACAAGGCCTTGTTTCACCTCAGGATTACATTTCAATGCTGGTATGGAATTACAAAAGGAATGCTTCAGTAGAGCGTCTTTCCTCTAATCTACGTACTGAGAGTAGAATGAAAGGAGAATCAGGCTTGTTATTGGGCTCAAATGGTGATAGCAGTGAGGAAGATAAGGAAGAAAAAATAAGTGCAGCAGAGATGTAAGATATTCTGCTAATCTGTTTTCTTTCCAGGATGCCAATTCCTTGTTTTTTGTCTATGCTGAAATAGTTGTAGCTCAAACTAAAAATAGTCGAAGCAACAGATCAGCTTCATATTTACAAGCTCTATTATCATTTATTCCTTAAATCAGATTGCTCACAGACACAAAAACTGTTCATGATTACATTGTATTAGCACTTGAAATCTAGCGATTGAGCATATTGCAGTTGACTGAGTAAGTAATCTAAATTCTCAATATATCTACAATATATCATGCAATTTGATAAATTATCAACTACACATATTAAAGTAGGTGGCAATATCAAGTTCCTGCCACAATCAAAATCTTCATCTTTGGGGTTTTAATTAGATAGCTTTTGATGACCACTACTTGGATTCATGCATATGCATTTGTCTCAGGATATTTATATAGTTTGTGATGCTGATGAATGACTGTTTTTGTATAATCTAGACATCTACTCCTTATAGTTGTCAATGTCACAATTGTGATTATCTGCTACTAAATCCTTTTTTTGTAAATAACTCTTGAAGATAAAGCAAAAATACGTGAAATGAAAAACATGTAGCCGCTATTACAGGAATTGTTGCAGATAATCAGACGTTCTTTTGGAAAATTGCTGCAATATATGTCTGGCATGCAAATAAACGATTGGCTATATTTGGATATTTGGCACGCAATCCCCACCTCAAGAATTTCTGTCGTTTCTCTTCCTCAGATTACATTTTCTGATAAAGATCTTTCTTCTGAAACTCCCTATGTGCATTGTACTATATGACATTCTTTGCTATAACCACTCATGAAAAGAGAGCTCCCTCCAATTAACTGTCATATCTTGTTCAAGAATCTTATCTATAGATTCTATCTTGACCCAAAATTTCTCCTGTGAATGTGTTTTTATCATGGGAAACACATCATTTCCACCATCCCGTGGTCCTGGTCTTGTCCACTGCTAGTTTCCTCTCCTGAGGCATTTTTTCAGTTTTCTGCACTATTAATATCTCCTGTCAGTACAGTCTCTGCAATATTATGAACTGTGGGCTTTGATACTGAGTCTCCGGGCAATGGTTTCAGCCTTAACTAATTTTGTAGGCTCTTCTGTTGTTTCTTTCACTTCTTACCTTGATGAACAGGCTTTGTTTCCGCTTTGGGAGAAAAAAAAAACTACTGAATCATGCGCGTTGAGCCCTCAAACGAGCTGCTTCAGCTGAGCTCTTGTAAGGTAATCTCCTAACCTTTGATAGATCAGAAATGCTTTTGCTCTTCTTCACAGCCTGAAACAAATTTTCCTCACCTCCTATTATTTTGATGCCTCACTACAGATTAATGCAATAATGCCCATCATCAAGAACAGGGATTCAAATTTTCAGTTATGCTGGGATGGTTTTTATCAATGCACCATGGTTGTGCATAGCATTCATAATAATTTTCAGCCCTCTTCTAACTCCAGGGACAAAAAAACAAGTAGGAGTAGTTTATTCATTACTCTGAACTTATTTATGGCTGCCGATTCAAGTATGTATATATTTGTGCTCGAATAATAATTTAATCATATATTCTAACTCTACTATCTCACTTCTTTTGGGATGTCTAAACCAGGCTTAAGTCTTCCATGTATGAAACTCTCTTTTTTGAAATGTTTGTGTGTGCATATAATAATTGGCTATCATTTCGTCTCCTTTTTTAAGACAAGTGAAGAAATAGCATATCTAGTGATGCACTGGTCTCGGAAGAATTTGAAGCTAGGAATCCTTTATTGATGGTTTCACTCAAGTTCAATACTGCTGTTTGGTATTTATGGTAATTTGTCCCGTTATTCAAAATGCATACTCAGACTGAAATGTTAGAGATTCTTTGTATTAACATTTGACACCAAGTGGATTGAGGGGCATTTTGATCAACAGAAGAGTAGGTAATTCAAATTCCCTATGTCCAGTTATTTCATGCTGTGTTATGAATTAATTGTTGACTGCATATAGTAAATAGGCGACAAGAACGAGCGTCTGTCACAGTTGATATCTGTATTGGTCTCTAGGTCTTCAAATAAGAGTAGTTTTGTAAACTTTTATACATAAAGTAAAGTAATTGGTTGAATTGTGTGGATAAAAAAGTAATGACATTTATGTATATTTGTGGATATTGTGAATGTATAGTTTATGGAGAGTTTTATTTTAAGTGTGTGAAAGATATTGTGGAATAGTGTGAAAGGTATTTGGGAACGGAGATAATATATGTGACTAATTATATTTTCAGCAGAATTACCGGAAAAGAAAACGCAAACGGAGGAAAGGGAGTAGGTGATGGGTCCCAAAAGTTGCATTTTAACATAGAAAAACAAGAGAGCATTGAGGCAAAAGTGGAAAAAGGAAGCTTTTGACTTGTTCCAGCCTAGTCTCTCTTTGTGTGCGTGCTTCTCTCATCATCATCCACCCCACCCCATCAAATGACTCATGACACTTCAGTTCCCTCCCCTCCCCCCCACCCCACCCCACCTTCTCATTCTTCCCTCCCTCCATCATATATAATATACATCAGTCACTCCCAAAACACACACACACACTCTCAAAAACAATGGCTGAACTACTTGAAAAGATATCAGCGCAAGAGTTGTTGGTAGTTAGTGATGTTCCACATCAGGCTGAAGAAAAAGAAGAAACAAGCACAGCCATTGAAGATAGGCCAAACCCGTCCTAGACCTGCCCAGTTGCCGTCCCTAATAAAGATGAACAGCAAAACTCATATTTTGTCCCAGAAGCTGATGAGCTGCTGATGCCCCTCAATCCCAATAAATCCCCCCTTCACCTTCCTCAAAATCCCCCCAAAACATGCCATCTTCCTGAAACTGAAAAGAATGCTCTGTTCCAACTGAAGCAACTTCTTCAACAGGCTCTCAACAACCACCAATTTGGTACCCCAAAACCTGAAAAACAGACAACTCCAATGGAAGTAGACGATGGGGCTAAAACTCTTGAAGCCATTGAAGAAACCATTGTTCCTCGTCCTCAACAAGTCTCCATCTGGGGCGTGAAGCTCCTGCAGGATGACAGAAGCGACGTCGTCCTGCTGAAATTCCTGCAGGCTCGCGATTTCAACGTCAACAATACGTTCACCATGATCAGCAACACCCTCAAATGGAGAAACGAATTCAACATCGACGAGCTCGTCGAAGAAGACGACAATGGCTGCCCGGATTTCGAAAGAGCCGTCTTCATGCATGGTGTAAGCAAACAGGGCAACCCAGTGTGCTACAATGTGTATGGACAGTTTCGCAATGCAGAGCTCTATCACAAAACCTTTTCTGATGAAGAAAAAAGGTGCAAATTCTTGAGATGGAGAATTAAATTTCTTGAAAAAACAATCAGGAAATTGGATTTCACCCCTTCTGGCGTTTCCACCATTGTTTATGTGAATGATCTCAAGAATTCTCCGGGGCCTAATAGATGGGAGCTGAGGCAAGCTACTAATCAGGCACTTCAGTTCAGTTGCTTCAAGATAATTATCCTGAATTCGTTGCAAAACAGGTAAATTCTGTGAATTAAATTAAACCCATTTTTTCCCAATTTGGATTAATTTGAGTTTTCAATTTTGTAGATCTTCATCAATGTACCATGGTGGTATCTGGCTCTCAGCAAACTGATTAGTCCCTTTCTAACACAGAGGACTAAGATCAAGTTTGTTGTTGCTACCCCTTCTAATTCCACAGACACCCTTTTCAAGTTAGTATTATTATTGCACACCTTTTCCTTTTATAACACCCCAAAATAATCATATCTATTATTTGAATATGTGTATATATGCACACAATTTATTTTCTAGATATCAAAGAATACATCCATAGTTTCCTAGACATAAAATAATTCTAGCAAATTATGTATAAGTTGTTTTAAAATTCTACAAGTGGGTGTATTTATCAAATTGCACACTAACACATTCTTTCAAATATATTAAATATATATATGTATATACTATTGCTTTATTTATCTCAAAATATATATATATATATATATATATATATATATATATATTGAGTAATAAATTCATGAAATTAGAATGTAATATATTACTATACTAATTAATTTTTTCTTAATAAAGGGTTAGTTAAATTACTACATTATTTATTTAATTAATAGTCTAACCAATATATATGCAAAATAATGCACGCAGAACCTACTTCCTGTTAAAAGAGCAATACCTAAAATGCATGTAAAATTATTACTTCTTAATATGTATATTAGATGTACACTCATACATTAAGTATTACTATTACCAAGTATAAACATATAAATAAATAATAATTTACAATTTATTCTAATGCATTAACTAATATATATATATATATATATATATATATATATATATATATATATATATATATATATATATATATATACCCACATTCATTGAACATTAAAAAAAAAAAAAACCACTTAGACAATAATCCTAGCTACACCGCCTTATCAACTAGTTGCTTAGATAGGTAGCTAGTAATAGGGGCATCATGATTAAAAATAACAGTATGTAGAATTTTTTTTCTTACTATAAATAGAATGGTAATTCATTTTATGAGGAAAGGAAAAAATATATACAAACATTCATTGAATAGAATTTCGAGGCACAAGACTTTACTTCTCGATAGGTGGGGATTTACTTCAACTCTTAAATGAGTTATAATATTCAAGTATTATAATTGCCCTTATTAAATTTTATTATGTAATTAATATTCAAGTTAAGCCTGGCCTAGCTAGCAATTTCATGTTAAGTCTGGCCCATCCAGCAATCTCATGTTAAGCCTGGCCAAGCCAGCAATCTCATGTTAAGTCTGGTCTAGCCAGAATTTTCACGTTAAGATTTGCTAATAGCAACATTATTACAAGTTCTACAAGATATATATTATTTACATCATTAAAATTTAATTTGTGCAATTATGAGGTTACCCCACTAATTATATTTTCACACACTTATCCCTTCCTTAAATATTTTTTCAGTGCAGAAGTTCGACATGGAAGGATGAACCGGGATGCTATGGCCAAGAAACAAGAAATAAGAAATAAGAAAATAATAAATTACTACTACTCTATTTTTTTTTTTTTTTTTGAGGGAAGACTTATGGCTTGTAATTAATTATGTGGTTAACTCATGAATTTTACATATTCTGAAATAAGCTTTATTATCATTAAATATCTTCCGCTGTAATTTTTATAATTATGCTCTACATGTTTAATTATACTATAAGTATTTATTTTTGTTAAAAAAAACATATATATATATATATATATATATATATATATATATATTTATTTATTTTTGTTAAATATATATATATATATATATATGTTTTTTTTTTAACAAAAATAAATACTTGATTAAAGATATATATATATATATATATTATATTAATATGTAAAAGATAAAATAGTAATAATAAAATAAATAAATAAATAAATGGAAATATTACACCCTAGTACACGGTTCTGGAGAATAATTCAATGCAGTGCAAAAAAAAACCGGGGGCCCCAAATATTGCGCTGATTTTCCATTTCTACCCTCAATTCCTTATTCTTGCTTCTCTCTCTCACACTGCTCTAGTCTTTCTCTCCCTTTCATACGTCCCATTCTCTAATATTTAAATTTAAACTTCTCATTCCAAAATTCAAATTTAAAATTGCTCTCTCCCTCTAGAAGAAACGAACTCTCTCATGGATTCCGTCATAACTGCAGAAGAAGAACCAGAAGGTGCACGACGACTTCACGGAGGTAATGCTAATCATGACGCGAAAGAGTTTCACATGTTTGGTTAATCACGCATCGCCGACGTCGGGAGTAGGCTCTGATTCTGAGCAATCAGTGCGATTTGATTCAGGGGCAAAAGAAATCAGGTTATTGATATTTTCTGTATTTTTTTTATATTATCTGGAATAATTTGAGGAGCAAGAAATGTATGAAGATGAGAGAATTTGTGAAAGAGAGTCCACATGTTCCGGCTATGTCGTTGTGATAATTCGTTTTGAATTTTTGTTGTTGGTTGTGTCATTGATTGATTATTGCCTAGTTTGGAGTTTTTGATTTGCATATAAATTTGATTAATAACTATTTACGCCCAAACTGTTCGATAATTTGTCTCAATGGATTTTTTTTAAAAAAAAAAATTGGAATTTTCATCGTCTGAGTTTTTCAATTAATTTGGGGTTGACGTTCTTGTGCTAATCGTGATGCATTTTGTCGAATTTAATGTTGGTTTTTTGTCGGTTGCTATATTACCGATTTGGTAAATGTTTTGTTTGGGAATTGCTTAGTGATTGATTTTGATTGGTTATACTTACAAATTTGATGGGAATTGCTTAGTGATTGATTTTGATTGGTTATATTTAAAAATTTTATGAAATTAGTATTTCTACCTGTGCAAATATTTCTACTCTGTTAAATATTTATGTTACTGTGCAAATATTTTTTTTGTTATTGTGCAAATATGTATTCTACCTATGCAAATATTTTAGAGAACTTATTGAAATACGCAATATTAAGAGCGTGCGACAACTTCGAGCAGATCTTGTTGTTGAAGAGCACCGTGGTCAAGAGTTGGATAGAGTACTCAAGGGATACTTCCTAATCCAGATACTTTCTACTCTGACTCCAGGTGCGTCTTCTGGTCGATAAATGTTTTGGCAGCTATGTAATATTCTATTTTAATCTTTGGTTTTTGTTTTTTCCCTTTTTGATTGAAGTATAAGTGCTCAGGAGATCTCTATTGTTATTGCTCTGCACAGTTTCATAAGGATTTTAGTTTTACTCATCTTACTGTTGCCTAATGATTATGTTGGTGGTTTAACTATGAGTTCGAATACAACGTTGAGGTATGGATTTGTATCTGCTCAAGGTTATGTAAACGAATGAAGTTCAGTCACATACTTGGGCATTTTTCATCAAATGAAGAAGGTTAATCAAACGTCTATTGCATTCAATTCAGGGTTTCTTCGTTTTTCCTTTACTTTTTTTTTGTTGAACAAGGCGATGGTTTATGTCGTTGGAGAAGTGCCAAACATTGATTTTGGCGCTTCTGGGATATGGAATCCTAAAGTGGCATACTTATCTAAATTAGAGTTTTCATTAGTTTGTACTTTTCAGGTGTATATTGGGTGAAGTGATCTCTACAGATGGAAGATATTAAATTTTAACCTTACTCGTTTCAAAAGGACAAATTAAAGTATTCATTTTAATTACTGTAAAATTGAAGAATGTGATTTTGGTATCCCGTAACTTTTTCACTTCCCTACAGTTAGAAGGTATAGATGTTATGCTTATGCATAAGAATGATCAGTGATCTTCTGTATACATTTCATTAAAAATATGCAAACTCATAGTTGTGTATGTAACAATTGGTATAAGGTTTAATCTTGTCACGGATAAGTATCCCTGATATTGTGCATTTTTTCGCTATCGTGCAAACATTTTATCCACTATTGTGCAAATATTTTTATTGCTATCGAGCAATAATATTTTTTTTCTACTATTGTGCATTTTTTTTGCTATCGTGCAAATATTTTATCCACTAATGTGCAAATATATTTTTCGTTGTCATGTAATTATTTTGCTATTGTGTAAATATATTTTTTCGTTACACTGCAATTTTTTATGCAATGAATTAGTTTTTTTATTACTTCATATGTTAGGTATTGTCCAAGAAAAATTAAACATTTTATTATAAATAATTCATTGATCATCTGTAAGAGGATATATTAGTCATATTATACAAATAATTATAGGTATCTAATAACTTTCCATGTGAAACACTCAAAAACGACCATTAAACTGGAAATGGGGGAGTGCATCAGATGCATAATTTTCATCACATTCTTCCATAAGCACACGCACAAGCATATATATATGTTTATTTATGAAGGATATCGATTCTAACGGTACATCACAGAGTATAGCATTAATAAAATCAGCACGATATGTAATGGTTTGAACAGATTTGCCGACTAATACGTATGGTAAAATAAAGGTGATTGAGGGAAGGATCCCAAATACAACGAACTTCATCGCTGCTTTTTAGTGGGGACTAAAGCATAACTAAAAAACCAAGAGCATACAAATTTCTTCAAAAGGCTATAACAAGTCTTTTCTTTGGTGTTCAGAAGACTATCCACATTATTGAGCATCACTACAAAAACCAAGAACATACAAATTTCTTCAAAAATTATGGCAACACACACTTCACCTTGCTCTGCGATACACACCATTAGCCACAACAATAGTAGCAACCTACAAATAACACTTACGAGTTAAGAACACTATCAAAAAAAAATCTGCACAATTGCAAAAAAATTGCACAGTAGCAGAAAATAATTGCACAATAACATAAATTAATTTGCACAGTAGATTAAAAACTTACACAATAGCAGAAGTACATATTTCAGAAGTCTAAAAAAAAATTCACCTTCAACCTCAAAAATCAAAGCCCCAAAGGGCCCAAACAATAAATCAGAAATACAAAATTAAATAAATTTTCATAATAATAAAGTATAATTTGCACAATGTTTAGTATAATTGATAAAAAAATGACAAATTGATAAAAATTGCATTGTGTTTATGTTACTGTGCACAATAAGTAGAATTTTTTTCACAATAATAAAAAAAAAAAAGTATTTGCTTAATATAACAACAGTTTTGTTGAAAGATATTTGCACAATAACAAAAAAAATATTGCACAATAACAGAAAAAGAATTTACACATCAGAATAACAAAATCAGCCAATGTTTGTTGTGAATTTAAACACAATACCAAAAATTTATACAAACCCAGAAATTATCAGCAGATATACCCAGAAATTAAACAAAATATACCAGAAATTAAATGAAATTGCAAGATCCATTATAGTGAGATAATACGACACACATTCTTAAACTTGCTCCTTAACACATCCAATTCAATCAGCTCGGACCAAGAAAAAAATGAAAAAAAAAAAAAAAAGAAACTTGAAAAACCCATTGAGACAAATTATCAAACAGTTTGTGGGCAAAAAGTTATCAATCAAATTGATATTCAAATCAAAAACTCAAAACCCAACAATCAATAGTAGAAAATAATTTGCACAGCATAAAAATACTTGCACAACGATACAAGAATAAAATTTTGACTAGAAATATTTGCACAATATAAAAAATTTTGGGCACAGAGGTACAAATATTTGCACACCCAATAATAAAAATTGCACAATTTTTAGTATAATTTGCACAATAAGAGCTCGGACCAAGAAAATCTGAAAATAAAAAACTTGAAGAAACCCATCGAGACAAATTATCAAACAATTTGTGCGCAAAAAGTTATCAATCAAATTGATATTCAAATCAAAAACTCCAAACCCAGCAACAATCTATCAAAGATTCGAACCAGCAACAAAATCCAAACAAATTCGAATTGATTCACCCAGTAACCGAAATTAAACGAATGAATCGAAATTAAAACGCTGAAACTTAAACGTACTTCCTTTTTCTTTTTATCTCACTATTTTCTGTTTCGTCGTCCTCATCATACAATTTCTTTTGCGTAGCACGTTCCATATCTAAGCGGAATAAACCTACAAAAAGAAAACATTAATAAGCAACACAATAATGAAAGATTATAATAGGAATGATTTTGTATTACCTGTTTTCGATTCTTCAATGGAAGCTCAAAATCGCTCCAAAATCTCTTCTACAGTGTCTCGATTTTGAAATTGTATTTTGAAATGTGAAATGAAATTCTAGCGGTATATTTACCCTTTTTTGAGAACCGTGTGCTAAAAAAGGCTTCCCAAATCCACTGATTTTCGTAGGCCCCAATCCGTACTGCACTATTTCAGATTCTCAGAGCATTAAATGCTCTTAATTTTGGCACGAATATAGGCAGATTGGGCCAGGGGTATTCTCGACAAATTGAGTCCTTTTTTTGTACCAATTTGTAAGGAATCACTGCAGCACAACCTTGTTGTAATAACTCTTAATTTTTTGCACCTATATGTAATGGACCATAAATAAATAAATAAAGATATGATGTCGTAGGCTGAAAAGGGGTATCAACCTGGGTAACTTAAAGCAATCGCCCTTGAATTTTACTTATTAAAAAAAATGGATAGGACCAGGCTTCTCCACTATATATATGTACATGCAAGGTTTTCATATCCTGCAAAATAAAATTTAGGAATAAGGAAAGGAACGTCTAAAGGCCATAGCTCCGATCATCCATCCACGTCGAAAATCAAGTAAGTATATTATTAACATTTTATATACTGATTATTTCTTATCTTATATATATACATACTATTACGTTACGTAACAACTTTAAAATAAAAGACGTGTTGAAAAATTCTTTTGATGTTCTAGAATGGATATGTACGAACCCTACAATTCAACTCGAATTCATAGGTGCATCGCACGCAATAGGGATGAGATCACCGACGTGGGAGCCCACATCGGGGAAATGGCTGCTTTATGGAGGATGTCACACTTGAGGGGGATGCCGATAAGTGAGAATGAGGCATGTTGTGCCCTTATCAACACGCTCCCAGATAGCTGGAGACTCCACGTTTACTATGTGTATCTCGACATGGCAAACACAGGAGGAAACATATGTTATCGATGCTTCTCGGCGAGATTATACTGGGACTGGGTTGGAGAAGGTCACCCCTCCTTTCCTGATCAACCCCACGCTAATGTCATTGCACCCGGAGTAACACAACCTCACATACTTGAGGTGGCAGAGCCACGTTTTGTGGCGGCAGGGCTTATGGGTTTACCCCCGTACAACCAGAATTCCTCTTATGGATCCCATTAAACCGTTGGAAGAATCGGACCTATCATATTTTTGTTATATATATATCCACTACTAGACATCCGTCTAAGATAAACTTGGACCCATTTTATCCCTAACATAGGGTGTACTTATTTCTGATGCTAGTACTGTCGTCTCTACAATGATAGGTCCTAAATGTATTGAATTATGTGATTTTTTTTTTTTTTTATAATCAATGAAGTTCCTATGTTTTGTACTAGTATATCCTAGACCTAAAAGAAAGAAAATAATAATAATAATAATAATAATAATAATAATAATAATAATGTGTTACACATAAAGTGAATATTCAGTGTGAAATATTTTACTTAATCGCTTTGAATTGTCTATTATATTAACAAAGTCGAGATTATCATAAGCACTAAAGTGAAGCTCGGATTAATAATTAACTTGGTGAATGTCTATGTGTTAATAGAACAATGACTACCTCCGTGTCGTAATACAAATTTATTTCTAAAATAAATACCCTATTCAACAAATTTTTATCTTTAAAAGTCAAAAATTTTAATTAACAATTGACTTGGTGAAATAGATCATGAGTCGTGGACGCCCTCGCCGCACATAACTTCCATCTCAAGAAACCCCGCTATCAACCAATGACGACATAGGAAATAGTGTCGCGGCCATTATTCGAGGTCTTGCACAATATTTTTCGGGTTCCCCATCACTAACTGCACCACCTCCTCAAGCGCCCCGTAACGAGATGAGTACTGTGGTGGAATAATTCAGACGCTACCGTCCACCTACTTTTAGCGGAAAAGAAAGTCCCGCGGAGGCTGAAAATTGGTTAAGAGCACTTGAAAAAATATTCACACATATTGTGTGCACTGACGAACAGAAGGTTTCATGCGCTGTCTTCCAATTGACGGACGAAGCAGACTACTGGTGGAAAGCTTACTGCCGAACAAAGACAGCAGCATAGAAGACGTTTATAACCTGGGAAGAATTTAAGGAGACAATGATCCAAAATTATATGCCTCAATCATTTCACGATCAAAAGGAGATAGAATTCATTCACCTCAAACAAGGTACCATGACGGTACTCGAATACGAGCGAAAATTCAGCCAACTCAGTAGATACGCTCCTCACTTGGTGAACACTGAGTTTAAGAAAGCCCGACGCTTCGAGAAAAATTTAAGGCCAGAAATTAGCAGCATTCTGGCCGGACAAGGGACATTGACCTATGCAGAGGCTTTTTCCAAAGCTCAGGAAATTGTCTCCCGATTAAATATTGAAAATCCGGAGAAAAGAGTCGTTGAATTTCTGAATAAGAGAAGGACAGTGAATCCAAATCAAGGAAGATACTACACGCGTGATAAGTAAGTTCGCCGAGAAGGAAAATCAAGCCAGGTCCCACAAAGGACTAAACCGACATGCCAAAAATGCGGAAAGAACCACGACGGGCAGTATTTGTAGGGATCCGGTCTATGCTATCACTGCAAAGAGCCAGGCCACGGACTAAACAACTGTCCAACACTCAAAAACAAAGGAAAACAGAAGGTGGGACCCGCTCGTGTCTTTGCAATGACTCAACAGGAAGCTGCTGATGAACCAGGGACGATGGCAGGTATGTTGACCATTTTCGGTACACCTGCTCTAGTATTATTTGACACGGGAGCCACACACTCGTTCATTTCCAAAAGAATGTTTGACAAAATAAGAAATGTCAATACATTAGTGGAAAGAGATTCTCTAGAAGTGAGTGTCCCGTCAGGTACAATTATTCAAACCACTCAACTATGTAAAGACATAAGGATTGGTTTGGAAGATAAAAACCTGATAGCTGACTTACACGTCATTAACATGAGAGATTTTGACGTAATCTTGGGAATGGATTGGCTTACAACCAACCATGCCATCATTGTGTGTCATGAGAAAGAAGTGACTTTCCGAAACTCAGAAGGTGAAACAAACACTTTCTATGGGGCCAAAATAGGGACACTACCTCGAATAGTGTCGGCAATAAAAGCAACGAAGTTGCTTAAAAAGGGAGATTGCACGACATTTCTAGTAAATGTTGTGCAAACCCAAACAGATGATATAACGATCGAAAAGGTGCCCATTGTACGAGACTACAAGGACGTGTTTCCAGAAGACCTGCCAGGTTTACCCCCAAAACGCCAGGTGGAGTTTACGATCGATTTATTACCAGGAGCAGCACCAGTCTCGAAAGCACCATACCGAATGGCGCCAAAGGAACTGCAAGAGCTGAAAGTACAACTACAAGAACTCTTGGATAAAGGCTTCATACGACCCAGTGTCTCGCCTTGGGGAGCACCAGTACTGTTCGTGAAAAAGAAGGATGGTACATTTAGAATGTGCATCGATTACCGAGAACTAAACAAACTTACCATAAAAAATAAATATCCATTATCGAGGATCGAGGACCTGTTTGATCAATTAAGAGGCGCTAGCGTGTTCTCAAAGATAGATCTAAGGTCTGGATATCACCAAGTGAGAATCAAGGAAGAAGACATCCCTAAAACGACTTTCAGAACACGTTACGGGCACTACGAGTTCGTGGTGATGCCTTTCGGACTCAGCAACGCACCAGCTATCTTTATGGACCTCATGAATCGAGTATTCCATCCATACCTAGATCGGTTCGTGATTGTGTTTATCGATGACATATTGATCTACTCAAAAGATCAAAGTCAACATGAAGAACATCTCAAAAACCCCCTTGAAGTGCTCCGAAGAGAGAGACTTTATGCCAAGTTAAAAAAATGTGAATTTTGGCTAAGTCAAGTCGTTTCCCTAGGACACATCGTCTCTGCTCGTGGAATTGAGGTCGACCCAACAAAGGTAGCAGTTGTGAGCCAGTGGAAGACTCCAACAACTGTGAATGAAGTCCGTAGCTTTCTGGGGCTAGCAGGATATTATCGCAGATTCATCGAAGGTTTTTCAAGGATTGCAAGGCCATTAACACAATTGACGAGGAAAGAAGTAAAGTTCCACTGGACAAAGGAAAGTGAGGACAGTTTCCAGGAGCTAAAGCAACGACTAACTTCAGCGCCTGTCCTGACCATTCTAGACAGTTTAGGAGGATTTGTCATTTATAGCGACGCCTCAAAATAAGGCTTGGGGTGTGTTTTGATGCAAGCTGGGAAAGTAGTTGCCTACGCTTCCAGGCAACTGAAGTTACACGAACAAAATTACCCGACTCATGATTTGGAGCTCGCCGCAGTAGTCTATGCTCTGAAAATCTGGCGACATTACTTATATGGTGCAAAATGCGAAATCTATACAGATCACAAGAGTCTGAAGTACTTCTTTGAACAAAAGGAGTTGAACATGAGACAAAGAAGATGGCTGAAATTGGTGAAAGACTACGATTGCACGATACTTTATCATCCGGGCAAGGCGAATGTGGTAGCTGACGCATTGAACCGACAGGAGAGAAGTAAACTAGCGTGTATCACCAGTCAGATACGACTAGTTGAAGACTTTGCAAAAATGAGCATAGAAGTGGTATTACCACCAGATACTACCCAAGCAAGGGTGGCATCCATAATGGTAAAATCTAACCTGAAGGAGAAGATCGTGGAAGCTAAAAAAGGTGACAAATTTTTGGAGAAAATGAAGAAGAAAGTCGAAGAAGGAAAAACCAAAGATTTTTCCTTGACACACGAAGGTGCGATACTTTACAAAGGAAGACTTTGTATACCAAAAGTAGAAGCACTTAAAAGAGAAATCATGGAAGAAGCTCATTGTACGCCCTACACCGCACATCCAGGAGGAACAAAGATGTATCAAGACTTGAAGAAGTTATTTTGGTGGAGGAACATGAAAGGAAGCATTGGGGACTTCGTACGAAAATGCATGACTTGCCAGCAGGTGAAAGCCGAACATCAACGATCATCAGGATTGCTCAAGCCAATCGAGATTCCTGAGTGGAAATGGGAACATATAGCTATGGATTTTGTGGTCGGATTACTAAGATCATATAGGGGGAATCAAGCTATATGGGTTATAATTGACCGTCTGACAAAATCATCACACTTTCTACCAATTAAAATGACCTTCGGTTTAGACAAGTTGGCTCAAATTTACTTGGAGGAAGTCATCAGGTTGCACGGAGTACCTGTCTCAATAATATCAGACAGGGACACGCGATTTATATCGAAGTTTTGGCGGAGCCTACAAAATGCCATGGGAACCAAGCTAAATTTCAGCACTGCGTTTCACCCGCAGACAAACGGGCAATCCGAGAGAACAATTCAAACATTGGAAGACATGTTAATAGGTTGTATCATCGACTTTGGTGAAAATTGGGAGAGATTATTACCCTTAGTCGAATTTGCTTACAACAATAGCTACCAAACAACGATTGGTATGGCACCCTATGAAGCACTCTATGGGAGAAAATGCAGATCACCTCTGTATTGGGATGAAGTCGGGGAGAAGAAAGTCTTAGGTCCCGAATTGGTAGAAGAAACTGCTAAGATGATCAAGAAAATCAGGGAAAGAATACAAGCGGATCAGGACAGACAAAAATCATATGCCGACCAACGACGTAAAGATTTAGAATTTGAGGTTGGAGATAAAGTATTCTTAAAAGTGTCACCAACAAAAGGTGTCATTCGATTTGGAAAAAGAGGAAAGTTGAGACCAAGATTTATTGGACCATATGAGATACTCGAACGAGTAGGAGAATTAGCTTACAGACTAGCTCTACCGCCAGGATTAGATGGAGTACATAATGTATTCCATGTGTCCATGTTACGGAAGTATATACCCGATCCCAGCCACATAGTAAATCGGGATGCGATAGAAATCGATCGTCGCTTAACATATGAAGAAACCCCAACAGCTATCCTCGATAGGAAGATTCAAAAATTGCGAAACCGCGACATTGCCTTAGTCAAAGTACAATGGAGTAGACATGGGCATGAAGAAGTAACGTGGGAACGAGAAGATGAAATTTTAGTCAAATATCCGAATCTACTTGTGCCTGGTAATACCTATAATTTTGAGGATGAAATTTTTAGTAGTGGGGGAGGCTATAACACCCCAAAATAATCATATCTATTTTTTGAATATGTGTATATATGCACACAATTTATTTTTTAGATATCAAAAAATACATCCATAGTTTCCTAGACATAAAATAATTCTAGCAAATTATGTATAAGTTGTTTTAAAATTCTACAAGTGGGTGTATTTATCAAATTGCACACTAACACATTCTTTCAAATACATTAAATATATATATGTATATACTATTGCTTTATTTATCTCAAAAAAATATATATATGTACATATATATATATATATATATATTGAGTAATAAATTCATGAAATTAGAATGTAATATATTAATATACTAATTAGTTTTTTCTTAATAAAGGGTTAGTTAAATTACTACATTATTTATTTAATTAATAGTCTAACCAACATATATGCAAAATAATGCACGCAGAACCTACCTCCTGTTAAAAGAGCAATAACTAAAATGCATGTAAAATTATTACTTTTTAATATGTATATTAGATGTACACTTATACATTAAGTATTACTATTACCAAGTATAAACATATAAATAAATAATAATTTACAATTTATTCTAATGCATTAACTAGTATATATATATATATATATATATATATATATATATATATTTATATTTATATATATACCCACATTCGTTGAATATTAAAAAAAAAAAAAACCCCACTTGGACAATCATCCTAACTACATCGCCTTATCAACTAGTTGCTTAGATAGGTAGCTAGTAATAGGGGCATCATGATTAAAAATAATAGTATGTAGAATTTTTTTTCTTACTATAAATAGAATGCTAATTCATTTTATGAGGAAAGGAAAAAATATACACAAACATTCATTGAATAGAATTTCGAGGCACAAGACTTTACTTCTCGATAGGTGGGGATTTACTTCTACTCTCAAATGAATTATAATATTCAAGTATTATAATTGCCCTTATTAAATTTTATTATGTAATTAATATTCAAGTTAAGTCTGGCCTAGCCAGCAATTTCATGTTAAGTCTGGTCCAGCCGGCAATCTCATGTTAAGCCTGGCCCAGCCAGCAATCTCATGTTAAGCCTGGCCCAGCCAGCAATTTCATGTTACGTCTGGCCCAGCCATAATTTCCACGTTAAAATTTGCTAATAGCAGCATTATTACAAGTTCTACAAGATATATATTATTTACATCATTAAAATTTAATTTGTGCAATTATGAGGTTACCCCACTAAGTGTATTTTCACACACTTACCCCTTCCTTAAATATTCTTTCAGTGCAGAAGTTCGACATGGAAGGATGATCCGGGATGCTATGGCCTAGAAACAAGAAACAAGAAATAAGAAATAAGAAAATAATAAATTACTACTACTCTATTTTTATTTATTTTTTTAGGGAAGACTTATGGCTTGTAATTAATTATGTGGTTAACTCATGAATTTTACATATTCTGAAATAAGCTTTATTATCATTAAATATCTTCAGCTGTAATTTTTATGATTATGCTCTACATGTTTAATTATACTACAAGTATTTATTTTTGTTAAAAAAAAACATATATATATATATATGTATATATATGTAGATTGTGTTTCCCTACTAAATGTAAATACTGAAATAGATAAATGTAATTATTCAGTAACGTCTCAATATTAATATTAGTATATTAAAATAGGGGCGTTACACCTTTAAATTTTTTACACGTCAGCATTACAGATGGAACCTGACTTCCACACTAATTAAAAGTATGAGTAGTGTTTGTTAAAAAAAAAAAAGTGTTAAATTGATAAAAATGGAGAATTGTGGCCTAATATTGATTATCTGGTCTTATAAAAAAAGTTATATTTTTTATATAATAATTATTGACTTGAAATTGGGGAAACAGATACATAGATGCAGAGCAAATTCCAACACAGTATGGTGGATTAAGCAAGGATAGAGAGTTTGGGGTAGATGATAGTGTTACTGAAATAATTGTCAAAACTTTGGCCAAGCACATTGTGGAATTCCCTCTCACACAGGTGACTTCTTTTGTCTAGTTTCGTACTTTTATTTTTGATTTGTCTCGTTTTTACACTCCAAAAAACGAAATATATTTTCTAAATTTCACTCTCACGATATTCACATATTTACATAAAATATCATTACTTTTACAGTTAACTCAACCACTTTATTTACTTTAACAATAAAATTTTACAAATTACCCATAATTCTTCACTTGTCACATTTTTTTTTTAAAGTGTGTGTCCATAGTAGTATAAAAATTAATATTGGACAGAGTAATATTCCTAAAATTTACTTTTGTTATCTGTGTACTGATTTTGGCTGGGCACACAACGAAAAATAAATTTTGCAGCTTTTTCTTTATATAAACAAGCTGACAATCTTGTTGGTTTATAAGTGCACCAACGATGGCTTTTACAATAAACGAACGGAAATAACGAAAATAAAAAGCAAGAGAAATTACACAAGAAAAAGAAGATTACAATAAGTAATACTTTTTCAATAGAAAGGTATTAGTCTCTTCTTCAACAACGAACAAGCTTCAAACAGCAACGGCAACGAACTTGATCAATCACGAACAACAAGTAAGTCGAGTCAAGGAAGAATCCTTTGCCCGCAAAACAAATACGTCACGGCTAGTGCTCACGGTTCGACGTAATGTTTCCAAAGGTGAAACAACTTTTCGTCTCGTATTCAAGTAGCACCACTTAAAAACGAGCTCCAACGAACTGAAGAACGTGAAATAGGACTGCAAACTAGTATGTATGCAAAAACTGGACGTGAAATTTTGCAAAAATTCGACGTGGGTGTATGTGCTGATGCAGGGGGTGCGAGATTAGGTGGCCATGCACATGCAAATGTCTCCTATTTATAGGCAGAACACCTGAGACTGTTAATCAATGCCAATCCGTCAGGTGAGAATTGTGTTAATTTTGGTAACAGCCCAGCTGTTACACTTGACCTGAAACGCCATGAATCTGGACATCCGTCTCTGTCCGATTCATCTTCCGATTATTGACCTTTTGAATTCAAATTTCAATTTTTGTTACATATTGACTTGTAACTCCTCGAATCTGGACATTCGTCTCTGTCAGATTCATCTCGACTTTTGAATTTCAAATTGATTGAAATGACATTCAAATTCGTCTGAAATTCACATCCACTTTCTCGGGCCTCGACCGGATAAAGCCAATTTTGGGCTCCAAAAAATTATATATACACCACCACCAAGCCCAAGTACACCCAAAGTCCAATTGCCAAGTCCAAGTCCAAGTGGCTCGGCGACACGCACGGGGCGGGCGGGCGGGCGGCGCGTGTGGCCCATTTATGTGTGCATAGCCCACTTATAATTTGAATTCATTTAATCACTTCTTACATATAAGGGTGACATAGCTCCGTTATCCCAGGTGTGGGACAATTACCACTAGTATTAATGTGGCGCATTTAATACCTAAGAGTGATACTTTAGCCTTTCAATGTTTTACATCAATTTTCCACTCACCAAAATTCGGTTTTAAAAAATTATCTTAAACAGCCAACACAATCTCGTTTAATTTCCGGAAATTAAATATCAAATTATTTTAATTAAATAATCAAATAAATTGATTAAAATAATTAAACCTAATTTCTCCAACAATCCCCCACATGAGTGGAAATTCGCCCTATAAGATGCAGACCAGTCCAGGTTCAGAAACATTGTGCATCGGGATAGGTAGCTTGTGGCTTTGAACCTTCCATAGACCAAGCACTCCGGGCATACCGGCGGGCTTAGTGGACCTGAATGCCTTTAACTAGTCCTCCTTAGTGTACACCTAGGCAATAGTGCTAACCGCAGTAAAGGTCTCCCGCGTCTTACGTTCTCCACGTTTGTGTCGTTGGCCATGGACTGCCCTTTGGATTCATAAGCGTTACCTTGGGCGGCCCTGCTTCTCTCAACATATAGGTGACCTCTCTTATAGGTATCAGTTATGCCTCCTCGAGGGTGTCGGTCGTTAAAGTCGAGACTTATCTGACCACCACTGACTTCACGAGTCTGCCAACAGATAGTGTGCTTTCGGGAATGATCTCGTGTCATAAAGTGTGCTCAACCAACATCCGCAGAAGCTTAGTTTTCCCATTGAACCAAGATCTTGGGATCTTAGTTGGGTTACATTGTTCCAACCCGTTCCTTGGGACTTGTACATTTGATCTCGGTTTATTCCTTTCGTGAGCGGATCAGCTAAATTGTCCTTTGATTTTATTTTGACATTACACCACTTGAGATTTTAACGAATATGCCGATGTAAGTGACTTCCCTGTGCTCGGAGGCTTGCGACACGGCCGATCACAAGAGATACCATTATTGGCCGATGCGGTTTGTTCCAACGAGGAATATCTTGAGGAATTAAAAATGGTTTCGCTTTGTCACGATTCCGTTGTGGAGCGGGCTATACCGCGTCTGTTAAATTGTCCTTAGATTTCCATAATCAATTGACATTGCGCCTCGATAGTGAATACATATCCCTAGCAGGATTATCGACTAGATATGCAAGTCAGGTTGTGACTTTGTAGGTGTACAATGCTCGGAAACCTACCAGTATGATTGGCGAAAATGAAGGTGTGTTTTAGTAGATGCAAACCATACGAGAATATCTTCATGATGAAATTCGTTTGGATTACTCGTGAACTTCTTCCCGGCTTTGAGCAAAGCAATATCGATTCCATTGTGGAGCGTAATGTCATTCACACTCCACATTTCGTAGATTCCAAGCCGACATTTGGATCACCTCGATTTTTCTTAGTTGAGAACTGACTCAGTTCCGTAGGCGTTTTTGCGAGGTGGCATCTTGTACCCTTAAATCTTCGAACTTGTGTAGTTAAGCGAAATGAAGTAATGCCGTTTGATCCTCGCGATCCCCCGAGTGCTCTCGGCTCTTACGTTTCATGTGGAAATTCGACTCGACATGCGTTCGTGTCCATGATCACATCATGACGGTTACTGCATGATTAGCATGTAAATGCACTCCAGACATAATATATTCCAGCCTTTAGGCGTGTCTTTCACATACACGCGTTGAATTTTTCTTCAAATGCATTCGACATCATTGTGTTGTCAGGCGTTTTGCAGTGAATCTTCTGTTTAAGACCATACAATGACCGAACAAGTTTGTACACCTTTCTAGTTTTGATGCCTTTGAGCCATGCGATCTTGATCCGAGTAGATTTACCTTCTAGTAACCCCATTCTTTCAAAGCACGGTCTTAACATCCGTTTGGTGAATCTCCAAGTCATGCGGGTTTTCGTGATTAGCGATATCGTCCTATGAATAGACAGGTTATTACAAAGCCTTTAGGCGTGTCTTTCGAAATCATACCGCATTTTATCGAAACCCTTAAGCTGCAAGCCGCTTTATATTTGTTGTCAAACTTATATTTTGGGAACTGTTTAAGGGATCCGTTGGCCAAAACGAAGTTTCTTACACCTTTTGGGAAGATTTACTAATGCTACGTGTGATTTTACAGTTGATCCAGTCAATTTCGCGCTCCCTGGTTCACCATTCGGAGGAGGAAAACTGGTCTTGATGGAGCGTCTTTGATGAATCTGTGGTTGTGTCGGAGCGCATCGCGATAAAGTCAGGAATGGAGAGTTATGCGCAACTTTAGCTCTCTTGCTGCGTCTAGGTTCTTCACTCTCTGAGTGGAAGGACCCCTCGGTTTCATTCCTATCTTCAAGTGGTCTCCTAGGACCCGTTTACCTTGTCTCTGAGGAAGATATTTTCAAAGAAAGGTGAATTCCTTGATTGATCATAGTGCCTTATATTTTCTTTTGAATCCATTTCATCCCTAGATCTACCCAACAAAAATGCAATCGGCCGTTTTGGGGCGATTCTGATTTTGCTTAGGATAGAGTCAATTTTAAGCTGTGTAGCTTCTTTCCAGGTATTTGTATGAAGGTTTCCTTATTTCCATCTCGTAAGAGTCGATCCTTAGTCTTGTGTAGATTTTGTTCCAAAATGTAGTTGGCTGATAAAATAGCCCTCACCCACATATTTGGTAGAAGTCGGGACCATTGCGAAAGTCAGTTCTTTCGTTAGCAACCCCCGTTTGATTGAGGTGAATATGGTGCGGTAGTTTGATGAATTATGCAGTTCTGAGTTCTCAAGCAGTTACCACATATTCTCCACCTCTATCTGGTGGAAGGACTCAGTGATTTTCTACTTCACTATCTTAAAGGGTCTTGAAAGCCTAGGACCCACATTTACCTTGTCTCGAAACCTGAGGATCATCGATAAACTACCTAAAGAAAAATTGCATTCCTTGTTTGTACAAACTTTAAGTCACACACATGGTGAATTAATTCTAGAGGTGCATGTTCCGCTTTCACCGATTTAAATGGTAACTTAACCATTTTGTGAATCGAAAATATCTCGCGTCTTTTAGGTACAGCGATATTAGCAATATTGAGTAAATCAAAAGATTACCAACGTTTTATAGATTCTTAATTGCTTGGATAGCACTTAATCTTAAAATTTGCTTTCAGACACCCTCACACTTTTCGGGTATTTAGATGCGTTTTCATTCGCAACTTTCTTGCCTTTGGGACTTCTGACCATTCATTCGTTTGGGCATTTCTTCAAAGGATAAGTTGGTGCCAAAGATAGCCTGCTCAAATACAATTTTGTCGGATTCAAACATAGTGAACCCGATGATTAACATTGCGTTCATCATCTCTTTTAGTAGGAGTTCTTCGGTTCCGCAACACCGTTTGATTGAGAGTGAAGCTGCTGCAGTAAGTTTGATGAATTAAGCTGATTTCGCACTCGCGGCCTTGAGGCGTTCAAAATTGCCCATATTGAGATTTCCTCCCATCGCGGGAGCTTTAGGTAGAAACACTCTTTTCTACTTCACTCGTGGTAAAAGGCAAAGGCTTTGAAAGCCACTCTTTGGGTTATCACCATGTTTGATAAAGCGTAGCAAAAGACCTGCTCCATCCTCGATGGCGTAATGAAATACTTTTTAGCACTTGATTGTGCTTTGCCGCACTCTTTTCTTTCTTTTTCTTTTCTTTTTATCTTTTTGGGGGCTTTGCAATCACGTACCATATGGTTATTCTAAGAGTGCGGTGTTCCTTTTTCACAGGGAATTTGATTTAAATGGTTTCTTAACCATTTTAGGCGCTTTTTCTTTTCTTTGATGGATTCACCCCGTTCGTCAATTTGTCTTTCAGGTTCACTTGTTTAGATTTAATGTCCATTTTATATGTCTTATTTCAGATTGGAGTTTGACAATCTTAAATTCTTAAAGTGGCGTTACTCGCTTGTGTTTGAGATAACTTTTGAATTCCCTCGACTGGGGGTAGATCGTTTTCATTCATAGACTTTCCATAGCCCACTTATAATTTGAATTCATTTAATCACTTCTTACATGTATGGAGTGACATAACTCCCACATTATCCGATGTGGGACAATTATCACTAGTATTAATGTGGCACATTTAATACCTAAGAGTGATACTTTAGCCTTTCAATGTTTACATCAATTTCCCACTCACCGAAATTTGGTTTTAAGAAATTATCTAAACAACCAACACAATCTCGTTTAATTTCCCGGAAATTAAATATCAAATTATTTTAATTAAATAATCAAATAAATTGATTAAAATAATTAAACCTAATTTCTCCAACAAATCTTGTGTCCTGCTTTGCTTAATAGCTATTGACTTGTCCTATATTTACAGCTTTTCTTACACGATAGAAATCAAATCTAAAACTGTCAGTCGCATTACTATGTTATGCATGATTTTAGATTTTCTATATCACATCCTTTATTTCACATTATTATATAAATAGGTTTTTACTGGTAGATGTAAAATCCACACCCTTTTTACTAATAGGTGTAAAAATATATTAGTATTACTATTAGGTGTAAAATAAATAAAACATGCCCTTTCTACCCTCAGATTTCATTTCCCAATAAACAAGTTATAGACACTATACCTACTTCTTCCTTCTCCCTGCTAACAACTCTCTCTCTCCATTTTTTACACCATATTTTCGGCGAGTTCGTACAAGCCCAAGTCCCATCTCTACAATTTTTTACTCATTTTTTAATTAAAGCAAGTATTTTTCAGTTTCAAAATTACAAAGACGACTGCCTCTCTCTCTCCCACTCTTCCTAAAAACGCTTCCTCTCTCTCGCCTCTCTCTGGCTCGTTTCCGATCGACGGCGGTGATACTCTCCCAGGACTACGGACTGCGGCTCGTTTCCGCACCAGATCAGGCGGCTACGCTCGACTCTCACCCCGATAATAATGGAGGTTTTGTGTCTACCAGATCTAGGGTTTTTAATAATGGAGGTTTCTCTCAGCCCCTCAAGAACTCATTATCGTTCTGCAGGTGCTTCACTTCCCTTTTTTTATTTTCTGGTTCTATTTTTGATTGATTTGTAAGTTTTTTTTTTTTTCCTTTTGATTTTTGGTTTTATATTTGAAGCACAATTTATAGTTTCTATGACTTTGGGATTTTGAATGCTCGGAAGAGGATAACGGCTTTCCCTTATTATGTGATTAATTACCGTGAAGGAAGAAAATTTTGTAGTTTGATTATTTGCTTAGCACTTTTTAAATTCACTAAAATTAATTATCTGGGCAAGTTTTGATTTGAGTACTACTAAGTTTTTTTTTATGGCCAGAGTGTAATATAATTATTTATTGGTGTCATGGTGTTGTTGATTTACTTTTTGAGAAAGATATTGATAGTTTGATACATTGTTTGATGGAATTAATGGTTTTTGCCTTTTGGAAATAGAGGAGGTGTTTGTGTGCAGATCAGAAGGTGAGTGGAGGTTTTTTCCATAATTTTTAATCTCTCTCTGCCTCTCTCAATATATATAATTCACAAATTATTAGTTCAATTAAATGTGCATTTAAATTCTTGGTTTTATTTTTGTTATTAAGCTCTGTTTAATTATTTTATGTTTAAATTCCCTGTTGCCAACATGTTACTATTCTCCCCTTATATATGTATACATATTGTACGTATATATACGTGGGAGATTCAATGGAGGTTAAAGAAAATATTTAGATAGAAGCTGTTCAATTCAATACATTGTTGTTCAATTCAATACATCATATGCGGTAGCCTTTATGGATCTTTGTAGCATATAGGGCAGGTCAATTGATAACTTACTGTGCAAAAGCAAAGTTTGTGCATTTAGAAGAAATCAACTAGATATGCAATATATTTATCATGGCTATTAGTGCAATTTTCACAAAATTACTCTCGATATTGTGGTCTTGCAAAGATTTTTGTTGCAATATATCTTTTTGCAAAGAGTCTTGTGAGAGAGATTTCACATGTGATATAGTTATCTGAAATTTTTATACTGATGCATACTTGAGTTGATGCTAAGCGATGATCAATTTTCTGCAGATAAGTTCCCAGAAGAAGAAAACATGTGTAATAGTTCCAAAACGTTTTGTTGAAGAAGAATATAGTTATGTATTCCAGTCGGATTACTATGTCCTATTCCCAGGATGAAGACTTGTGTATGCAATCATTTAATAATATTTCAGCAAATAGCATTGCCCTCATGCACATGAGTAAGTGATTCCAAATATTATGATCAGAGATTTTTTTTTTTATAATTTCCTTCTTATCAAAGAGAGTGTTTTATTAGTTCCATTGTATGGCACGGGTTGTAGTTATGCTTCCTCAATTCTGATGAGGGTCATAAATTTAATGTGGCTGACTAATCTTGTGTGATATCCGTATCTCTCATTAGTTATTTACCAATAAAATTTGCTCATTTTTATTAACTTATATGAGTGACACGTTATTCAATTATAATTCTTTTTATTTTATTCCTTAAGTTTTAAATATATGATATTTTATTGAATTAGTAGTCATAAACTTCTACCTAAATTGTTAAATCTAAAGTAATATAAATAAATTAAGTGTCAACTACTCATAAGTCAATATAATTCATACAATTATTTATTTGTGTGCTACTTGTAATCTCGTACTATTTTATCTTGTTTTAAATATTGTATTAAATATATGTTTTACCTACTTGGTGGTGAGGCAATAATTAACTTTATTATAAGATTTTATTTAATTCTTTTTGTACTACTCAATTGTTACTACCTCTAGTGTTAATGTGAAAATTAATTATAATTGTGATACACGAGTTTCTCATTACTCATTGATCAATATATTTCATGCATTGAGTGCATTTTAATTAATTATGTGCTACTTGTAATTTTAAATTATTTTATCTTGCATTATTTTATTGTGCTTTTAAATATTGAATTAATTAAATATGCCTTTATATATTTAGTGGTGAGAAAATTAATTTATAAGTGATTGAAATTTTCATGGTGTTTGAGTACTAATACAATTTATATAATTATTAGTGGTATTAATTAAATTAATTATAATACTAATTGTTTCTAATAAAATATATATATATATATATATATATATATATATATATATAAGAGGTGTATGGTGCGTAGTATATATACAAGCAAATTGAATAGGATAAAAGAAAAAAAAATAATAATAATAAAAAAAATAAAACAACGAAACTTACTTAGTAAGTTAATAAGTTAGGCGGTGGGAATAGATATATATTATATGCCCTTATTAATTAGAAGTTCTAAGGTTACTGGTAAGCCATATACACACACGTAACGAAAAGAAAGAAACGATAGAAATAGAGAGTGCGAGAGAGATGGAGAGAGGAAGGAGAGATTTTGAAGCATTTTGGTAAGTATTCGATTTTCATTGATCGATAAATTTTATACCGTTTTGAAGCTCGCGACGAGTAGAGCAAAACCCTATCTTCAAATTATTAATAATTGTTCTTATTTGATAGTGTAAGCGATAACAAGGGTTTAAGGGTTTAATTTATATCGACGTTTTGCGGATTTGAGGTAAGTAGAAATTTATTTGTGACTACAATGCAATAATGGAGTAATTTGTGAATTTGTTTACGTTTAATCGGTGATATGTGGATATTATATGAATTTTGATATTTGATATTGTTATTTATCATGAAAAGAGCCTGTGAGCTCAATAATTGATGTGGACTGAATCTGTGAGTTCAGTGATTTTCATGAATTGGACCGGTGAGTTCAATTATTGTTGAATTGAACTTGTGAGTTCAATTGTTGTTGAATTGAACCAGTGAGTTCAATTATTATTGAATTGAATCTGCGAGTGCAGTTGTTGTTGGATTGAACCTGTGAGTTCAATTATTGCTGAATGAACCTGTGAGTTCCATGATTATTGTGAAATGAACTTATGAGTTCTGTGATTATTATAGAAATGGATAGGGTGATTGAATTGGTGAGTTGTGAGTAGAAATGAATTAGGCGAGCGATTAGAAATGAATTAGGTGGTTTCAAAAGAGAGCACTTATATTGGCCACATGGTGGCTTTTGTACTGAATGTACGCCGGCATATATCTGTAAGTCTGGGGCCCCCAGCAATTGAGTAGAAATGAATTAGGTGGGAGATTAGAAATGGATTAGGTGAGGGCGATAGAAATGGATTAGGACGCGATTAGAAATGGATTAGGCGAGGGCGATAGAAATGGATTAGGACACGATTAGAAATGAATTAGGAGATTTCAAAGTGAGAACGGAAGGGGCGACCTAGGAGTTAAGGCGACCAGGGAGAACCTGACGTATGCTACCTAGAGTAGGCCACCGTCGTGTATGATGATGTTTGAGAGCGGAAGGGGCAACCTAGGAGTTAAGGCGACCAGGGAGAACCTGGCATATGCTACCTAGAGTGGGCCACCGTCTCATATGATACGTTTATATTGAGCTCATGTCGGTGCATAGTAGTGTGTCAAGGGTCCTAACGAGTGTTTCATAAATAAATTGATGACTTTAAAGAGAGTGCATTGTGCATTCGGAGGTTTTCGAAATAAACATCACTTCATGCATAATTTCTGCTTACTGAGATTTATAAATCTTACATAGTTTATGCATTGTAGGTAATCTGATGATTTGTGAAGTTGTGGTTCTACTGGACAAGCTGTGCAGCTCCTGCGGGGTTTTGAGTGGCTGTGTACATAGATGACGACCTGTTGAGTCAAACCGTGGGCGTGTATTTTGAGTTGTATTTTATAAAGTTTTGTATATGATATTATGTGTTCTTTTTATCATGTTTGGAAGTGTCCATCGTCTTTCTGTTAAAACATTTGAAAAAAAAAAAAAAAGTCGCACGTGTGCACGAGTCATTTCTTGTAAAATGATTCACAACTCACTTTTCTTGTGAAATTAGTGTTTCTAGTTGGGTTGTCAAAAAGGTGGTCGTGTCAGAGTGGTATCAGAGCACGGTTTGGGTCCTGTAGACTGTCTATGTACACGAACTCTAAACTTGGGGAGCCCAGCTATGCCAGTAAGTTGTATATTATGTGAAGCAATGCATATTCTCATTATATGAATCAAATGATGTTTAAATTCTCATGTGTTATTTTTGTTGTTAGCATAACAATGTTACTGTTAGATTCAATGAATGACATTCTAGTAGATATGAGACACTATTGTTTGTAGCACTCGTGGTTTTAGATAATCATTGCAATGATGTTGTTTAGTTTACTCTCGTACGGGATAGTATTTAGTAACATTAGAATATAATGGTATAGAACCAATACATGAAAAAAAAAAATTGCATAATGAAATGATTACTAATCTTTAGATTATGTAATTTCGAATGTCTTATGGATTATAGAGATATCTTAGAAACTTATCTGGACTATTAGAAGAAGCTCTACTCTCGTTCATAACACATTTAATATTGATAAGTCACTAAAATATCTTATTTTGCATCTAGAATAGAAAAGAGAAATAATGATTATATGATGAAATATTTGGAGATTAATAAATATAGAGAACTATATATATGAATTTGTTCGACTGAATAGAATAAATAAGAAATATTATAGAATGACTCTAACTATATTACTCCTGCATAATGTTACTGTGGCTAAGATGCTATTGTTTGATCGCCGCCGCTGAGCCGCTGACTGCAGCAGCGTGTGCTCGTGAGCGTGTGTGGTCGTGCATGTGTATCGGTGCACAGTACGTGTGTGGTAGTTATGATTTTGGGAGTTTAGGTTTGCGTTAGATGAGTTATTTCACATACATATGTTACGTGATAGGTAGAGTTAATTTGCGGTAACACCATAGCGATACAAAGACTAGTGCTACTGAAGTGAATTACATGATAACCTGAAAAGAAAGAATATTGTTGAATTAAAGTAAGTAAATATGAGAATTCTTATTTATTTTACTTTACTGCGTTAAAACAATTGTGATTCTTTTTGGTTATTTAGAATCGATCGCTTCAAATTTATGATATTCTATATATTTGCTATCTTATTGTGTTATTACCTCATAAATGACCTATGTTAAAAATATTTATATGATCTAAAGTAAAATTTGTTGTTGTCATTTGGTTTAATTTATATGTATCATTACATTATTCATTTTTATATCGACAAGTATGTAAATGAAGAGACAACATAGGGCATTACACCACAATTGCTCCTCTAGAATCTATCAAAGAGTTTAGAGTAAGACATATGAGGATAACAACTAAACCAACTCACTAGATGTAGACATATTCAATCTTGAGATAATTATCTTACAACATTACAATCTGATGTCATCCTGTGGGGGCGTAGCTAGAACAATCTCAAAGGATGAGCCAATGTAGATGAGCAATTATATATTTAAAGTCCTGAAATGAAAATAATGAATGTAGAAATAAGGGTATGATGAATAAATACTAAGAACAAATTTATCATTATTTCTAAAAGTGCTTAATTCCAAATAGGAAATGAACTTTTTAAATGTTTTAAGACACAATCCACATGACAGACCTTACTAAAATTAGCACAGTTTTGTGTAGGAATAATTCTTTTGGGTTCTGTTTCTTTTATAAGAGAACTAAACTTCTAACTTATTGCAATAATATATAACCTGTGTTCTAGTTATATTCCAACAAAAGCATAAAATATTTATAGGTCACTTGAAATTTCTGTGTCCATATCTTTGTCCTTTTTTGCAATTATTTGTATTATCTAAAGAATGCTATTGCCTGATGTATGATTTTTGTATCATGATCTTGTTTGTTATTTCAATATGATAGCTTCTTAGTTCACATTATTAGTTACAAAAGTGAATTATGTTTCGTTTGTCATGCATTATATAAAAGAAAGAAGATATATCAAGATTGCTGAAAAATATGTTTTGATAAAATATTGGAGAAAGGAATATATGTTACTGACAATGAAATAAGTAGGCACATCAAAATTAAATTTTCTAGACTATTCAAATTCATATGTCACATAAGAGACATGTTCTGTAACATAAATATTTGGTGGCTTAGAGAATAAAATATATTAGAGAAATAGTTTAAGGTCACATGAAGATCATATAAAAATAAATAATGTGCATAAATGAACTGTAGAGATATAGACGAGGACGTACATCATACGAATATATAATTTGACTTGATATGAAATTTCAGTGTTGGTTCGCATGGTGATGTTTTCACTTTATATTGATTTCTTTTATTCTTGTGTAATGGACAAATAAATTGTTAAATATTGCACACTGGTTTAATGTTGAGTGAGTTTTTAGAGATAATTATCTAATCCTTATTCCATTTTGATACTCTTTTGTATAGAAGTAAATAAATTTCTCTTTAGAAGTTATAAATAAATTATATTGGCGTGATATAAATCTCTAAAGGTTAAACCACGTAAACATTAAAATTAAATTGTCATTCAGGTAATTAAGATAAAAGGACTATTCCTTTATCCGATAGACAAGAATAAGGTTTTGTATCACACTAAATTTCGAGGACGAAATTTTTATAAGGAGGGAAGGATGTGATATCCGTATCTCTCATTAGTTATTTACCAATAAAATTTGCTCATTTTTATTAACTTATATGAGTGACACGTTATTCAATTATAATTCTTTTTATTTTATTCCTTAAGTTTTAAATATATGATATTTTATTGAATTAGTAGTCATAAACTTCTACCTAAATTGTTAAATCTAAAGTAATATAAATAAATTAAGTGTCAACTACTCATAAGTCAATATAATTCATACAATTATTTATTTGTGTGCTACTTGTAATCTCGTACTATTTTATCTTGTTTTAAATATTGTATTAAATATATGTTTTACCTACTTGGTGGTGAGGCAATAATTAACTTTATTATAAGATTTTATTTAATTCTTTTGTACTACTCAATTGTTACTACCTCTAGTGATAACGTGAAAATTAATTATAATTGTGATACACGAGTTTCTCATTACTCATTGATCAATATATTTCATGCATTGAGTGCATTTTAATTAATTATGTGTTACTTGTAATTTTGAATTATTTTATCTTGCATTATTTTATTGTGCTTTTAAATATTGAATTAATTAAATATGCCTTTATATATTTAGTGGTGAGAAAATTAATTTATAAGTGATTGAAATTTTCATGGTGTTTTAGTACTAATACAATTTATATAATTATTAGTGGTATTAATTAAATTAATTATAATACTAATTGTTTCTAATAAAATATATATAATTAATTATAAGAGGTGTATGGTGCGTAGTATATATACAAGCAAATTGAATAGGATAAAAGAAAAATAATAATAATAATAAATAAAATAAAACTACGAAACTTACTTAGTAAGTTAATAAGTTAGGCGGTGGGAATAGATATATATTATATGCCCTTATCAATTAGAAGTTCTAAGGTTACTGGTAAGCCATATACACACACGTAACGAAAAGAAAGAAAGGAGAGAAATAGAGAGAGTGCGAGAGAGAGGGAGAGAGGAAGGAGAGATTTTGAAGTATTTTGGTAAGTATTCGATTTTCATTGATCGATAAATTTTATACCGTTTTGAAGCTCGCGACGAGTAGAGCAAAACCCTATCTTCAAATTATTAATAATTGTTCTTATTTGATAGTGTAAGCGATAACAAGGGTTTAAGGGTTTAATTTATATCGACGTTTTGCGGATTTGAGGTAAGTAGAAATTTATTTGTGACTACAATGCAATAATGGAGTAATTTATGAATTTATTTACGTTTAATCGGTGATATGTGGATATTATATGAATTTTGATATTTGATATTGTTATTTATCGTGAAAAGAGCCTGTGAGCTCAATAATTGATGTGGACTGAATTTGTGAGTTCAGTGATTTTCATGAATTGGACCGGTGAGTTCAATTATTGTTGAATTGAACTTGTGAGTTCAATTGTTGTTGAATTGAACCAGTGAGTTCAATTATTATTGAATTGAACCTGCGAGTGCAGTTGTTGTTGGATTGAACCTGTGAGTTCAATTATTGCTGAATGAACCTGTGAGTTCCATGATTATTGTGAAATGAACTTATGAGTTCTGTGATTATTATAGAAATGGATAGGGTGATTGAATTGGTGAGTTGTGAGTAGAAATGAATTAGGCGAGCGATTAGAAATGAATTAGGTGGTTTCAAAAGAGAGCATTTATATTGGCCACGTGGTGGCTTTTGTACTGAATGTACGCCGGCATATATCTGTAAGTCTGGGGCCCCCAGCAATTGAGTAGAAATGAATTAGGTGGGAGATTAGAAATGGATTAGGCGAGGGCGATAGAAATGGATTAGGACGCGATTAGAAATGGATTAGGCGAGGGCGATAGAAATGGATTAGGACACGATTAGAAATGAATTAGGAGATTTCAAAGTGAGAACGGAAGGGGCGACCTAGGAGTTAAGGCGACCAGGGAGAACTTGGCGTATGCTACCTAGAGTAGGCCACCGTCGTGTATGATGATGTTTGAGAGCGGAAGGGGCGACCTAGGAGTTAAGGCGACCAGGGAGAACCTGGCGTATGCTACCTAAAGTGGGCCACCGTCTCACATGATACGTTTATATTGAGCTCATGTCGGTGCATAGTAGTGAGTCAAGGGTCCTAACGAGTGTTTCATAAATAAATTGATGATTTTAAAGAGAGTGCATTGTGCATTCGGAGGTTTTCGAAATAAACATCACTTCATGCATAATTTTCGCCATCGAGATTTATAAATCTCACATAGTTTATGCATTGTAGGTAATCTGATGATTTGTGAAGTTGTGGTTCTACTGGACAAGCTGTGCAGCTCCTGCGGGGTTTTGAGTGGCTGTGTACATAGATGACGACCTGTTGAGTCAAACCGTGGGCGTGTATTTTGAGTTGTATTTTATAAAGTTTTGTATATGATATTATGTGTTCTTTTTATCATGTTTGGAAGTGTCCATCGTCTTTCTGTTAAAACATTTGAAAAAAAAAAAAAGTCGCACGTGCGCACGAGTCATTTCTTGTAAAATGATTCACAACTCACTTTTCTTGTGAAATTAGTGTTTCTAGTTGGGTTGTCAAAAAGGTGGTCGTGTCATCTTGAAAGGGAAGTGTTTGCATTTCTATTATATATGTGCATGTACATGTGCATTTTCTGGTGTGTATATGCTTTTTCTGTTTGCCGTGTGCACATTGATGTGGATATATGTATGTTTACATGCTCACATGTGTATATATATGTATACTTGTGTGCATATTTGCAATGTGGATATATGTATGTTTACATGCTCACATGTGTATATGTATGTATGCTTGTGTGCATATTTGCGTGTATATGCGCACATTGATGTGAACATATGCACATTAGTGTGAACATGTGCACATATTTATGTATATATGCATATTACTATAGACATGAATATATTTTTGTGGAAGTGTGCACATTATTGTGTGTATGTGTGCATATGCGTGGATGTGTGCACTAATAAGATGTGTGTACATATTTATTTTTACTACTAAAATCTGAAAGAAAAAAAAATTAGAGCGTGAACTATTAAAGTTAGAATAACTATTAAATAACTACTTAAATTAATTAGAACTAATAAAAATAGAAATTAATAATAATAATAATAATTAATAGAAAAATTATTAAATCAATAATTATAAATTAAATATTAAAAGAAATGTATAGAAATAACTATGTTTGCACATTTATATTAAATAATAAAAATAAATATGTGTGGAGATAGATAGAACCCTTCAACCCGTGAAAAAGTGAATATGTGGGAAGAGAGAGAAGAGTGATGTGGGTTTTGTTGATGAGACGTGATGGGACGTGACTTCTCAGAGACAATAAATTTTGCTGAACCAAATACAAGTTTGGTGGAAGGATGGGAGGGTATATTTGGTATTACCCATCTAAAATTATACCTATTAGTAATGTGTATATTTCTTTACACCTAATAGTAAAAACACTCTCCATATTACACCTATCAGTAACTCCCCCTATTATATTTAGCCAGATTCTGGGAGACTAGAAAATGACATTTAGGTAATATTATTAGTAAAATGACTATTATAGTCTGAATGATTTTTTTTCCTTTTAACACTAATTTTGAATGAATTAATTCATAATTATACCATTAATTCTGAAATACGTTTAGAAAAGTTAATAAAAAAATATTTGAACCAGCGCCGTCCACAAGTGGCCTCGCTGTTGCCTGCGGCGGCGACGCCTTTTAAAAATTGGTCACCCTCTCTTCTTGGAAACAAACCACTCAATCAAATTTTAAAGGAAATTAATTTTGAACTAACATTTTCACACCACATTATTTTTATGTCCCGTGCTGCTTCTACATTTGAACGAGTTTAACCGGTGCGCCTTCCACATTACTTTTATGTCCGCCCAACACTATTGAAAGCAAATCGCGCCTAAAGATAGGTGGACGATGCGAGAGAGTAAATCCTGAAACAAAAGAAAGAGAGTAAATCCTGAAACAAAAGAAACGAAATGTAAAGAATCCATAGCTGTGATGCCGGAGAGATTCATGAACAAGTGGCTGATTTTTTTAAAAAAAAATAAAAAATTGAATGGATGTCTTGATCAAATTTTTGTTAACTCTTACAAATGGTGTTGGAATTAAGGAATAAAGTGGCAATAAACTCTTACAAATGGAGGGAAGAAAACTGGCGGGTAATAATATGGAGCCAAAAGTGTGTAGGAATAGAAAAGTATTTTAATAATATTAAAGATTTTATTTTTTCATATCCTCTCTGGCGGCAGAATGGAGGCACCCTCGTCGGCGTCACCACTGTGGATTCTTTACATCGATTTCATGTATTTCTAAATATACCCACTCTCGCATTGTCCACCTACTTTTCTGTTCGATTTGATTTTGGGAGTGTTGGTTGGACATAAAGGCAATGTGAAAGCAGAGTCGGTTACACTCGTTCAAATTTGGAAGCAACACTGTATATTAAGGCAATGTGGTGTGGGAGTGCTGGTTCAAATTTTATTTTCTTTAAAATTGATTAAGTGGTTTTGTTTCCTTAAGGAGGTGACCAGTTTTTACCACAGGTAGATGTCGCTGATAGCTTCACCATCGCAGGTAGCGGTGGTGCAACTCATGTCTGACGCTGGTTCAAATTTTCTTTTTACTATTAAATTTTCTAAACTTATTGAAAAATTAAGGGTATAATTATTAGTTAATTCAAAATTAGTGTTAAAAGAAAAAGATTTTTACTAAGGATATAGTAGTGATATTATCTAAATTGCCTTTTTTGTCGGCCAAAATCTAGCCAAATACAATAATCGATAAATTTAACGGTAAATTAATTTCCTACTAAATGAGGGATTTAAAAAATATATTGGATATTAAAAATTCTTTTAAAAGGTTCCATTTGAGGTAAAATGTCCCCTACCTTTTAGGAATTTGTCTATTTTGGGCAATAGGGCACTGCCCAACACCTCCTATTCTATGTTTTTACAGCCAACTGGGTAGTGCACTGCTACCCAACACAGATGGAGTGGGTGTTTGCAAATCCAATTTTATGGAGAGAATTACTTTTATTTAAACAAAATTAAAAATAAAGTGTTTGTAATCACTTATTTAAGCACTTAAAATTAATTTTGGTAAAACAAGTTTTACTTGCTTTTAAATTTTTTAAAAGCAATTCTCATTAGGAACTGGAAAAAAATAATAATTACCCTTAGTATTATTAAAAGTATATATATATTTTTTTTTGTTTTTAAGTATTCACTTTTTCAATTTGATTTAAAATCACTTTTTCTCAAACACGTTTCATTCATAATTTTATTACAAAAATAAATTAATACCACTTTTTTATTTTTCTCATCGTACCCATCATTTACATGAGGTCTATTAAAAATGTAAAACATGAAGTTTCAACCAATCACAATAGAAGATGAGATGTCACTTATAGTTTAATATTTTGAACCTCGAACTAGTCTGTTCTTGAATCAGATATCAAGTCATAAAAATTCATATTAATATATGCAGGGATGCATAGCGAGCTGGGAGGCAAGAGTAGTCGGACGGGAAGTGAGGTATGGTGCTGAATTTGTACCGAGTGCACGAGAGACTTACACTGTAATAATACACAAAATCAGGAGAATTGGACCAAATGAAGAAGAGCAAGTTATTTGTGGCAGCTATAAAGCTGGTGAGCCTGGAAAGCTGCTTCTTACTATTGACAGTCTTGCTTCAAAGAAGAAGAAGAAGCTGCTCTACCGCTTCAAAACAAAAATTGTCAATTAATTGTTAAATATTTGATGAAAGAAGGCCATCAACTTCTATTTATTTTTTGTTTAATTGAACTTGCACTTGAAGAGTTGAGTTTCACTAGCATTTTATTTATTTATTTTGGGGTTGTATGGGTTGTAACGTATTTTGATTCATAAATATATGAATATGAATTTCCTTTTCCATTCCCTAGTATGTTTTGGGGCCACTAAAAAGAACAATGTAACTGCAAATAGGTTCAAAAATTTTGAACAAAAACACAAAAAATATTTGAACATAAACCTATTTGTATTTATTGTTTAATTAGTTCTTATATAAAAATAAAGACACAAAAAATCATATGACCACAAATTGATCTGGAGGCCAGAACCCCAATAAAAACCTTGTTAAAGAAACCCTTCTTAGGAAGGGAAAATTCCTCTTGGAAAAAATCAACAAATACATAAAAAATGAGTAAATCTGTCCTTCTCAGTAAGGCTAAGAACAAATTCGAAAATTTCGTCCAACAAAAAATAGTCCTCACCGACAAGGACGACTGCAAGCAATCCATGAAATATTGGGTTGTAAGACCTGTTAATGTTATACATCATAATACGGGTAAAGTCATTTTTTAACCCTCTAATGTTCCAAAAGATCTCAATCATTGGGTCACTCGGTCAACTCCGTGCTTCAGCGGATTATCATTTTCATCACAAAGATCGGCTAAACTCTTGGTGGATGGATGCCTTTCGCATGGAGGCAAGAGCATCCGAATCAACATTCGACTTAAGAACAAACATATTATCATGAATAGACGAAGAAACAACACCATGTTTGTAATTACGTTGTTTACTCTGAAATTCCCCCTTCTAGCCCTTACAGGCTTGGTTGCATGACTTTACTTCTAGCTACCAGTGTCTGAAATGGACCCTTCCGAAATTGGTCTTCCCACTACCTATCTTCCCACTGAGAAGAGGGCCATCAGACAGACCACCTCCAACAGCTTGTTGTCCCAAATTCTCATCGACAACTGATTAAACATCTGCCATATGCTTATCATGAGCATCAGATGGCAAAGAGAGCAAATCAACATCTTGTGCCCTATCCTCGTCTAAACCGTCAAGAGCCACAAATCCATTTTTTGAATTCAGACCAAAATCGATTTCATGCACCTGATCCACTGTCGACTTATGGCCTTTAAATCCATTCTCCCCCCGGCGAGTTTGGTTTTTACTGTTTAGGTGGAACCTTCAATACCCTGTTCTCTTCCACTTGACAGCCTTTAATAGCTCTGCAAAACTCCCGAGAATGTCGTACGATGCCACAGTGGTTGCAGAAATGTGGAAGCTGCTCATACTTAAGCGATGCGAATCTAACATGCCCCTCGGATTCAAACACCACAAACTCCTCACAACTCTTAGTCATATCAATTTCTTGAACCTATTTGTATTTGTTTCTATGTTTTTAGGCAATGTGGTATTTATTTATTAGTTTTTTTTGTCATACTTAAAAAAGACTAATAATTGTTCTTAATCAATAGAAAGCCGCTAATGTTACAGTCAAACTTAGGGGGTGCTTGGTTGAGGGGTTTAGGGGTGAGGAATGGAAATGAAAATGGAATAATAAAATGTGTTTGGTTTAAGGGTATCATTCCTTTGATAATACTCTCATATCCAAAAATTAAGGAATGAGTCATTCCTCACAATTTTGGGAGGAATAACTTTGATTCCTTACAAAAAATAATTTTAATATTTTACTCCTCTCATTTTTAATAAAATAAATATAATGAGAGTCATTCCTTGATATTAGGGGTAGGAATAGACCAGGCTACTCGATAGGGGCCTGTGGCCTGGCCTACTAAAGTCTGGCTCGGCTCGGCTCGTTTAATAAATAGGCCAAACTCAGACCTTTTAAGAAGCCTATTTAATTAAATAGGTTAGTCTTAAACTAGAGATGTTAAACGGACTGACCCTAACCCATTAGGCCAGCCCTACAGGGCCACGAGCCTAAACGGTTTCGGACCTTATCGGTTCACTCTTAGCAGGCCGATAATTGTTGGAACCTAACCCTAACCCTATCGGGCTACGGGCTAAACGGGCTCCGAAGAAAAAAATTAATTTTTAGTATAAAATCTTAAATTATAATTATAATATAACACAATACAAACTTAAAACATAAATATTGTTCATAAATTCATTAGAAATACATCAAAATAGTTAAACAATAAGGAATTACAACAAAATAAATTGTCAAATGCGTTTTACATTTTCAGAAAAAAAATTGTCAGGAATAAACTCAACTTATTTGCGAACATTCTATTCTTTTTTTTCTTGAAATATCTCAAACCCTTTTAGTAACATTTTGTTCTTTATTAACTTTTACCTCTACGAATTTTCAACTCCAATTTTTCCCTTAATAACATGAGGTTTAGTAAATCAAAAAAATAATAATAATAATAATAATAAACTGGCTGACGGGCCAGCCCGAAAAACTGGCGGGCTAGCCCTTTTAGCCCGCGGGCTAATCGGTCCAGGCCAAAAGGCTCAGTTTTAAACGGGTCAATAAACCCTGGCCCTAATCCTTCATTTTTTAGGGCTAAACGGGCTGGCCCGTCAACCCACGACCCTTTTAACATCTCTAGCTTAAACTTTCTCGTTGGCCTTTTAAGCCTAACAGGCCGGCCTATTTAACTATATATATTATAATATAATATATTATATTTATATATATAATAATATATATGTAATATATGGTATATAATTCTTGGTATGTTAATTTTATTCGTATTGTTTTTGCACTACTTGAAGATTTTGTTATTGCTTTTGTTAGTTGATAATTCTTGATATGTTAATTTTATTCATATGTTGAGTTTTATAGTGTTTACGGTGTAATGTAACAAGTGTGATTTTTTAAAATTTGATGAATAATAGAAAGGTTGCAGCAAATAGACTTTTAACAGGCTTTCAGGCCTGACCTATTTACTAAAGAAGTCAGACCGAGCCTTAAAAAAAAAGTCTATCATAGATATTAGGTCAGGCTCAGGCCTAAAAATTATATAATAGGCCTAGACTTTCTTATGCAAAACCTGGTCTGGTCTATTTCTCCCCTACTTGATATAAACCAAATATTAAAACTAAAACTACTACATTCATTATCAATACTCTCACTATCACTATTATTTTCATTACTATTTCTCACCCATATACCAAGCAGCCCCTTATTTAGTGAAACAAATAACGTTGTCTACACATTAATAATATATTTGTAATTAAAACATAAAAGAAAAATATTCCAATATCATGGCATTGAAATTGTTGTTTTATAGAAGTATAGTTGTCACACTATATTTGATAGAAATAAATTAATCAAGACAATAATATTTTATGTAATGGCCCGGCCCATTCATTTATTAGGATCCTATATTAGTTATTTTTAGGAAATACACCATCCAAATGATTACGCCTCTCAACTGATTAATATACTCCCAAATTTTCCAAAAAAAACTACCACCTCTACATATTTTCACTCTTTTAAATTTTTAAAAGTTCATAAATCCCTCCACCTCCATCACTACCATCAAAATCAACCAACGCGACTGTTTCCTGTCGTCGAAGCCATCGATAGAGGTAAGTCGTTATTATTTTTATATTTTCAATTAATGTATGATTTGATGTCATTATATATGATTTGTGTATGAAAACTATATATGTTTGATGGATTTATGTATGATTTGAGTATGAATAATATTTTTGAATTACATGTATTAGATTGGATTCGTTCTAAGGTTGATGATTGAGAATGATTTGTAGTTTTTGAACTTCGAGAATATTAGGTTTAAGTTTTAGTGTTAAGATTATATGTTGAATATTTTTTATGTTATAAATGAATAATAATACTCAAATCGGAACTGATTTTTTCCGAATGTCGTGCAAAATTTTGATTTTTTTTTTCAAACATAAAAAAAAACATTTAAAAACACAATTCAATATGAGCAAGTCTCTTGTGAAATATTGTACCGTGCAATATCAATTAAAAAAAAGGAAATTATTAAATCTTGTGGGTCAAGATAAAGAACGGGTCAAACGACGCAGATTTCTTCTTCCTCCGGAGACTTCTTCTTCTTCCTCCGTTCTAACTCTTCTTCCTCCTCCGTTCGCTGCACAACTTCCATGGTTGTGCCTGTGTTCCCCCAACCACACATCAAGGTTCTTTCAGACGTAGAAACGCCGACGATCAGGAGGGATAAAACTGTGAATTCCGATGAAAAAGAGGAAAATGAGAAGACATGAATGATTTTTTTGAAAATTGTTAAATAATTGCTACGGATCTGATCAAAACAATAACAAAATTTATCAACAACATCAAATTGATGTGTGCTACATGTTTTTCTGAAAAATCTAGAATTAATATCGCAATTGTTACCCTGTTTCTGATTTGTTCATACAGTAACACATCTTTCTCTATGCAGTAACACATTTGTATTTGTATAGTAACACATTTTTTTTTTCATATAGTAACACATCTTTCTCTATATAGTAACACATTTGTGTTCATATAGTAACACTCGCACAAGGACATAAATAAAATCTCGTTCTCAGGTATGTTATGTAATATCCCAAAATCATTACGTGAATTATTTATATTTGTATATAATTATTTTTGGTAAATTGAATATTAATATTAATAATTAGCCTTTAATTAAATTATATAAATTTTATTTAAAATAGAAAATATAATACATATTATATTTTATAATATTATATAATATATATATATATATATATTATATATATATATATAAGAGTGTGTGTAAAGTGTGTGTAAAGTGAGGGGTGCGTGTGTTTAGTGTGTGTGTATATATATATATATATATAATATTATATAGTTATAATAATATAATAATAATAATATTAAAAAGATAACTTACCTAGTAAGTTTGGACGGCGGTGGCATTAGATAGATAGGAAGAATGAAGGCAGTGGCATTAGATAGATAGGAAGATTAGAGGAAAGAAAAAGTTAAGAAAGAAAAAAAGAAAGGGGGAAAAGAATGGCGCAGGAGAGGGAAGAGAGAGAAGGAGAGATAGAAGCATTTTGGTAAGTATTCGATTTTTGTTAATTGTGGTATTATATATTAAAATGCTCATATCCACTTGTAGATTATAGAATCGTAATTAGTTTGTTAATCTGACGCTCGTAGCGTCTGAATTTGGAGATTATTAAGAGTATATGTTATTTGTAGGATATGAGGAGTAACTTGAGACTATTAAGATTGTGCGTTATCAAGGAATTGAGGATCACTAAAGGGGTATTGCATTGCATCATTTGTTGCAGTTACTGTTTTTAAGGTGAGGACAATCTCCACTCTTAATCGAGTTTAACATTCAATGTTATGATTGTTATGTTAAATTGCATTATTAAACAAGACGGGTAATAACCCGCACTATGTTCAAGCCGGGTAATGGTCCGTACAATGTTCAAGCCGGGTAATGGCCCGTACTATGTGCAAGCCGGGTAATGGCCCGTGTATATGTTCAAGATGGGTAATGACCCATATTATGTTCAAGCCGGGTAATGGCCCGTACAATGTTCAAGCCGGGTAATGGCCCGTACTATGTGATAAAGCATTAAATGTTCTCATGAGCTTTATATATGAAAATATCATATACCGCAAATGAATGTTGTTTAACTGTGCAATCATTGATGTTTCCCTCACTGGGTGTATTTTCAAACACTCATCCCCCCACAGTTATGATTTTCTACAGGCCAAAGGAGCTCGAGCAGGGCATAAGGCGATGGTTGCATGTAATTTATTTTACATTGTTTTCCGCTGTAAATCTCAAATGATTATTTTGTAATAAATCCCGTTTATTCAATTACAATTTTCTCTTTAATTGAGTTAATGGGTCAATTTGGTAGCGCCTTAGCTATTATATGTTATTTTTAAATTCGGGGAGTTACATGTTAAGATCAAACATATTTACCGAAAGGACAAGTACGTGTTACTAAAAGAATAAACTATTTATCCATGTGTTGTATAGGTTTTGTTAATTAGTAACAAATTTTTCTTCATACAATAACACATATTTGACGTTATAGTAAAACACCTGAGACTGAATTTTAATTTTTACTTTTGCACGAGTTTAGTACACATATTTGTCCTTACAATAACACATATTTACCTCAAATCTTATACGTGAGATCAAATAGACCCATGAACTTTTTCTTAATACATTTAAATCACTCTTTAAAATATTGGGATCAAATAAGCCCTCATCTTAATAAAATCACATTCTATTAATGAAAATAAAGTTGTTGAAGATCAGAGACTTGTTTGATTCATACATATAAGATTAGAGACTTATTTGACCATTTTTTCATTTTTATTTTCTCATTTAGGCGATTATTTTTAGACAAATACATATTATTTGTTTTATAGTAACACATATTTATCGTTTAAGTAGCATATGTGTAACCTAATAGTAACACCCCTGAGAGCACGTGAGGGCGGATTTTTTTTTGTCCCTCGCGAGTTTTTTTTGGAAATACCCATTGGATTCGATCCGGCCCGACTAGGAACCGCGGATTTCATTAAATGAGTTATTTCACAGTACAATATTGCATATAAGAATTTGTCATTCAATATTACTTTTTTCTCATTGATCTGAAATAAGAAAAAACATAGTATATGTTGTAAATATATTATAATTATGGAAATTACTTGTTGAGAAATATATTTAATGGGCCAAGATACTTAATGAGTTTTTAGGGATACATCTCAATTATTTTTCTATTTATACATCCGCATTATTGTATCGTTATGTACCACAAGAAATATAGTAAAATATCACGTTATCAGCACGAATGTTCTACCATTTAGGAATCCCTCCCGGCTCTCAAATAAATTCTTATGAATTCCTTCCGGCTCTCAAATAAATCCCTTCCGGCTCTCTGCATCATCGGCCTTCTTTAATTGAGGTACTGGTTTCGTGTATTTTTTTTTAATCATCCTTCCATCAATAATTGATATATATATATATATATATATATATATATATATATATATTTATAGATAGTATATGATAATGCTAATTAATTGTAGTATATGATAAAAGGAATTAGAATTCATGCTCAGTTATATTTATATAGATAATTAAGGGATTGTGAATATTTCAAAATTGATTCTATTCCATGTATATATTTAGATTGAATTGGTTGTGCAAGAGTTATGTAAGACATATACGGTTTATGATATGTTTGAAAACAATGAAATATTTTTGTTGTCTCTTTAATATTAGACCTAATTTTTACTTCCTAATAATTGTAGTGGAAAGATGTCTGATATTATTAAGAGAGAATTTACTAAACTTACTTGACTTGGGCTCACCTAACTTCATCTATGTTTAGATGACAATAATTACACGGTTCCCAATCCACTAATGCCCAGAAGGCAAGACTTTAATTTTTCTCAGACACCACCTCATTATAAATGCATCTCATATAAAACATAAGTTTTGAATTCCCCTATTAACCACGATTTCCGTTAGCACTAGACAATGTGATTTTTGATTTTCTTGTTCACTGTGTGTGATTAATAAAAATTAATGTATTGGCTTCAAAATTTACGCATGGACTATATTTTTCATTTTTATTTTTTGTATTTCTTACAAATGACAAAAATTCTTTTATTTATACTAACCCGCTTTACAAATGAGTGATTGATATATTTTTGATACAACTGTAATAATATAACAGTCAATAACTATCTACATTTCTTAAATTTTTTTAAAATTACTTTAGAATATTCTATATTTATTGTTTTGGAGAGCTTATGGTTTTAGAGACAAATAACAAACCATATCTTCAAATATTAGAATATTCTATATTTTATTGATTATACATTTAGTTGATTTAAGATACTATGCTGATCATTGAGTCTTTGGTTGTGCACTTCTGAATATTTGTTTTAACTTGCATATCTTTTCTATTAAAGAAGGTGTCTAGGCGACTTTTGCTGGGTCTAGTAATATAATTGTTGATCCTTCTTCTAGTGTAAGCTATTTTAAGACAAAGATTCACCCTTATAACATTTTGTGTGGATAAATAATATGAATTGACTACTCAACATATGCATTAACTGCTTGTGACTGGAAATTGATGTTTACACTGAATATTTGCTAAGTCTCTTTTGTCCTTATGCAAGTTCTTTTGAGCTTAATTAATTGCTTATTCAAAATGAGTTTACTATATTTCTACTGTTATTCTAAAGAGCATAGAATTTGTGATATTACGTTTTAGTTCCTAAATTGAAATAAAAATTTCTGGAAAGTAAAAAATCTCATCATACTAGTTTGCCTGAAGCAGATTTTGACCTATTGAGTGTTGAGCTCAAAGATTTCGGAGATGACGAGTGATCAAAATAATCGATCCTTTTAAGTGTTTATCATATTATTTAACTTCCCAAAGTTTGTTAAAAAAAGTTATTTTCGATTGTGAATCATCAATTGTTTTGGCTTATGGAGAAAGATAATATTTTGTGTTTGGTAGATAGTACTACCACACATACTATCCTGAAAGATAGAAAATTTTTCCAAAATTTGGTGGAAAAAAAGGGAGAATGTCACAACAATTACTAATGATAATATCTATTAATAATAGGCTCTGGTAGAGCTTCAGTGATTCTCCCTATGGGTACTGAATTAATCATTAATGATGCATTATTATATCCACAATCTAAACGTACCCTTCTCAATTTTAAAGACATGAGAACAATAGTACATATCTTTTGATGACACAATCACTAGGATGTCGAAAATATATTGTTGAAAAACTTCTTTCATTCTCATCCGGATTGTATTATACATATATTCAACCTTCTAATCTCCATATTGTATAAACCTGCTTTCTAATCAACATTTCTCATCAGCATTATCGGCACACCTTTCTTTAATACCAATCGATGGTTCGGTAGTCCAGAATAGCTAATAGAATCTAAAAAGTCCACAGAAATTAACTCGCCGTTTCTTCCTTTTTGAAACTCTGAATTGCAAACACTATCACAACTCAAATATTCTTTGGTTTCACCTGGGATCATAGCTAAGACCTTTTCATTAATAGATTCAACATCTGTAAGTCTTGGTGCAAGTATAGCTCTATCCTCAAAGTATCTATGAGTAGATAAATTATCAATCAATGATGGATAAATCATTTGAATCAAAGCAACAACCGGATCTGTTGCTTCGTAAATCAAAGTATCTTTTGGAATTTCAATATCCCAAAAACCATCACTACCTTCTCCAAGATCATCATCACCAATCTTCTAAATCCAATTAGAGAATTCTACAACCTCATCATTACATTTTGTAGAATTCTGTAGCTGCATGTTCTTCGTTAATTTCAATACCTATGAAGTACCATATTATAATAATGAATTAAAAGCAATAACATTAATTTTAATTAATTTTAAATTCAATATTTTAATAATAAATAGTTAAATTATAAATATCAATACCTTGCAATGATCCCACTAATAAGATGAATTTATTGTTGCATGTACAACATCCTCTCTACTTCCTTTTTGTATGACAGATAATATCTGTCTAAAATCACCACAAAAACGATTGTCTTTCCTCCAAATGGCAAATCAGATGTAGAACCATCAGAAGACCTAACAATATCTCACAGGCTTCGATCCAATGCTTCAAAGCTAAATCTATTCATCCTCGGGGCCTCATCCCATATTATTAATTTTGCCTTCAATATCAATCGTGAAAAATCTGTATTTGCCATTATGTTGCATGTTGAAGACTCATTGATATTGATAGGTATACAAAATCTTGAATGAGCAGTACGACCACCAGGCAAAAGTAGAGAGGTTATTCCACTTGATGCAACATTAAGAACTATATGACCCTCTGATCTCAATAAAGCTAAAAGAGTTCTCCATATGAATGTTTTTCTTGTTCCACCGTATCCATATAAGAAGAAAATACCACCACTATTGGACCAAACAACTTCGAGAACTTGTTGTAGGACATCATTTTGTTGAGCTGTTAATGAAGAACTCAATTTTTCATATTCTGATGTCAACTCCGATCGATCATACAACAATTCTTAGTGTATAATGTTACTCTCTAAATCAGCTATTAAAGAATAGTCTGGAACAAGCATCGATGTGTATCTACTTAAGGTATAACCATTCATCTGTAGCAAGTTTTCAATATCGACAAATGCATAATTTTTCAACACATTATCATTTAGACGCATATCTGAAAAATTAAAATGGATGAATAAAATAAATATTAAAATTTTTAGTGAACATTAAATAATATTAATAGACATTAAAGTTATTAATATTTTTGTATAAAAAAATTAATAATACCTGGATTGTTCGTCAAATGTCGTTGTCTTAGAAGAATATCACCCGTCATACATTTCCATGTCTTTTCAAAAACAACTTCCGGAAAATTCATAGATGATGATATGAGCAATATTGCAAATAAATTTCTAACATAATAAACACATTCCTAAAAACTTAACTCCATTATTCCATCAACATACCCACGATCATCATCCAACAATCCCATCGAATAGCAAGCATCTTTAAAAGTTGGATACAAAATTCCTCCAATTGTCTGTATCTCCTCATGTGATCTTGCACCATTACTATGTGGTAATAGGATTCCAAATAATAATGTTCTCCAGCACCAAGAGAAACATTGCACAGTCGTCCCAGTGAGAACTTATTGTTCTTTCTCCTCTCCCAACTGTATTTTTGTTTGTCCCAGACATAATGTTTAGGAAAATCAATGTATGTCAACTGTTTTGCTTCGTCATCATGAGTGTTTCGTCTCATCCATGCTAAAAATATTGATTGTTTCGCTGATGGTCTCTCAAGCACTTCATCAATGCAATCATCATCATTAAAAATTACATTTTGTTCATCTTCAAGATGGAAACTTAGTCTTTGTACTGCAGGGAATTTATAGTGTATTTCCAATCCAATCATCCTCCAGACAGCGTCAGATCTAATGCGTTGTTTAGCATTTCGAAATTGAATTGCAAATGGATTATATCGATCAATCATTCTTGTTAATTCACAAACAATCTCGTCATCCAATCTCTTAGATTTTTCGACAGACTACTCACTGTTCAAAATATATAAGGAATAAATATTTTCAGTTACAACTTAATAAACAAATTTGCATACAAAATAAAGATTTAATATATATTAATATTTTAAACTTAATATGTAAACAAAATGAGAATTAATTTAATTTAAAAACTAACCCGATTGAATTTATTCTTTTTTGGATTTCATTATCAGTGTCGTAGATGTACAGTTGTGAAAATTTTGGCTCTTGTCTGGTCTGAGGCAACATACTGCCTATTTGATGGTAATTAGCTCCATGCAATCTAAACACATAAGGTTCTTCACCTATATATATATATATATATATATATATATATATATTTAATTAGACATGTAATTTACTACATCCCCTATCTATATTTCAACAGTTAAAAAGATTAAAATCAAAAGATAAGTAAGTTTAAGGACAAATTTTAAAATAACAACAATAAGACGACAAAAAATTCAATATTAAAAAAATTAATAATAAAAATGAATATTTTCACTCAGATCACATAAGAATAATTTTTTTTAAATAAAATAAATATCATACCACTTGAAGACATATTTCTTTAATTAGATGAATTAAAAGCAGCATTTATATTTGATGCATCTTCAAAACACAATGTCTGTGTCACAGATGATACCAAATTTTGATTAAAACAATGCTGGCTGATGTTGCTATTATTTTTATTTTCGTTCTCCACCGCTTTTCCGTTATCTGAGAGTATAATATATTGCAAAACATTAAAATGATAAATATTTATATTTTTATATTATATTAAAGTATTATGTATTTTATTAAAAGAATAAGTTATTAACCTTTTGCATTCACACCGGTGTTATGTGTAATATACCAGTTGGTATATTATTTCCACGAAAAATGTATTGAGGACCAGGTGTTACTTTTTATTTGAAAAACACATGAAAAAAAAGAAATAATTAATAAACAAATATATATTGTACCTAAAATAGAATTGCTAAAAATAAATTTAAATTCTTACTATTTGTCAAATCAGAGAAAGGATGTCGAATTCTTTTTCGAGATGATGAAGATTCTACATAAGAAAAAAAAATATAGATTATTATAAATAAATAAATAATTGAACTTACCAATATATAAACGAAGATACCAATTGATATTAAACAAAAATACTTTCATGCTTCCTTGAATAATTTTTTTGTAGCAACCCAGTGTTTTTTATCATTGTTGATGGAGTGTGATTTTCTTCCAACAATTCAAATTGAATAGTTAAAAAAATAAAAAATTATTTTAAATAATTACACATAGATATGAAGTAGTAGATAATTAATATTTAAAAACAGTTTAAATAAACAAAATTCAGTAAATTGTATCATTTGTTAATATTTGTTCATTTAATATATTATTGAGGATAGAAAAAATATGCAAGTAATAATTAGAATAACATTCTTTAATCCTTAAACATTTTTATATTAAAAAATTTTGTTTGAAGATATTTCCCATAACAATTAGTGTCCAGATACAAAAATATAAAAATTTAAAATATTAATTAAACAAAATAAAATTTAATACTGATTTTTTTAAAGTTATTTAAATAGTAATAATTCGTTTTAAAAATAAACAATACATATTAATAAATTAAATAATAAATAATAATACACTGTGTTATTCAAACTGATGTACTTTGAACAAATGAAGAATTTTCATTCATACCGGATCTACTGGCTATCTCTTCCAAAAATTAATAGTGCATCATACAAAAGAATGGTTAAATTATAAATTGAAAAAATAAACCAAAAAATATCACTTTCGGTATTTAATTGTTGTCAACCTAAATATATATTGTATAAAATATATTATTTAAAAAATATGTAACTGTATTTTTTTATAGAAAAAAAATAAACAACTTGTAGAAGACATTGCTCTTTTAGCATCAATAATTCTCTTACGGAGCATTCTTGCAATTTTACTTTTCATCCTTCCAATATTAGGATCTAATTAAAAATATTACCAAGAAATATAATTATACATTGTACAATTTTTTTTAAAAAAAATATATTGTATTCATATTTGTAATTTGAAATTTATAATTAATATAAATTATAACATACCAATTGGAGATATTCTACCACGTCTTTCTGAAAGTATTGATCATCTGATCATGCAGGCATGTTTGGTACAATTCACTGCACATATGTTTTATGTTGATAATTAAATTTTAAAGAAGTGAAGATTAAATGAAAATAATAACCTTATAAAGTATAGCAGTAATGCATCAAAGTTTACAAAAAATCGGTGAAGAGTATAATAATGAATTTATTTATAGTAGTAGTAAATTTATCAAAAAACTCACAATTATATAAATCTCTTAGATACTCAATTTCAACAGCTCCTATAAAAAAAATTAATTAATCAATTAATAATAAACAATGAATATTAAAAAAAGACATATCACATGAGTATCATTATATTAAATAATTTATTTTTATATATACATAATACACATCTATATATATGTATAAATTAAAATTAGCAATAAACTGAAATTGCATGATAACAAAAGAGAACCTGTTGATGGTGTTTGAAAAGCAGGAACATATATGTTTTCTTTATCCATGGTTCGATCTTTTGTGGTTAATATTCAAGTTTAAGCAGAATCAAAAATTAGTAATTATTTAATATATTAATTTATCTTAGAAAATAAACGAAAAAAATATTATGTCATTAGTATACCTGGAAACATCAACGAAAAATTATTGGAGATGTGAATATTCAGAAGTCAATTTCTTCAACAAAGATGTTCAAAACATTACTGCATAATAAAAATTAATTATAAATTTTATAAAATATAAAAGCAGAAAAAAATAATTCTTTTATTTAATTTTTTTGATATTACTATCAACTTATAATATATTTCCGAAATCGAATTTAGAATATTACTTAATCCATCAATCTTCACAGAGAATTAATGAATGAAATAGAAAGCAAACAAAAAATTAAAATTGAAAAAACATACATGAATCATGAAAATATATAAAACTGTAAAAAATAAAAATTTACTTTACCGAAGTTTTATTGAGATAAGATATGGAAAACCATCCGTGGGGAAGGAGGTGGAGATGTCGGTGGTAGTGACCAAACTGTAGTGATGAAGACGAATACAGCTTGTCTTTATAAGAGTAAAAAAAAAAAAAAGATACAATTTTATTGATAACTTTATTTTGCATTAATAGAAGCATGAATATGAATACGTTAATATATTGGTGATTCTGACCATAAAAACAAATAAGGAAAACAAAAATCATTAGTTACCATTCTAAATTTCCTACAGATCAGCGATATAATAATTTCGAAAAATATATTTTCTAAATAAATAAATAAATAAATATATAATTCAGAATGTTGAAGTGATATACATTATCGAAAGTATATCTTCTATATACTGATATAATATTGTGATGTATAATTTATGGGCGGTAATATTGATCTTTGATTATGATTGATTTGTATAATTTCAAAAATACATAAAATAAATTGATATATAAACTTCAAAATTATTATAGGAAAAAGATATATCTTTAATAAATAATTTTGGGATGAAGTGAGTAATTTTTTTTTTTTAAAAAAAAACTTATATCTGTAATTTTTAAATATATATATATATATATATATATATTCATAAAAAATAATTTATTTATAAAATACATATTTAATATGTATAATATTTCCATTTGGAAGTTATAGCTAATCAAATATATTTATCATTACACTTAAATTTTGTAAGTTAATGAAAAATTGAACATTAATATATGTTCGGTCCCGAGATTGAGTGAATTAAGAAAGATTAAGCTGATCTCCTAGAGATAATCTAGAAGGGGGTTGAATAGATTATCTAAATTTCTTTCGAAAATTCAGACTATCAATTCAAACTTTACTTTTCAAACCAAAATCAAAGCTGACAGCGGAAAATAGTTTATACTCAATCTATTAATCTGGATCCTAAAGCAATCTGATGTAATTTTATCAAACCAAACAACAATCAATCAGAAATTAAATACAGAAAGTAAAGAACACGGGAATTTATAGTGGTTCAGATCAAAAGATCCTACATCTACTCTCCTTCAAACCTTGAAGAAGGGTCTCTACCTTCTCACTTACTGACTTACTTACTGTCGAATTACAGATTATAAACTTAGACGATTTTCGTCTTTGAATCACCTTCAATCTATCAATCTACCTATCGAATCTACGATTACAGTGCTGATTGTGATTTGATGTAATTACAGAAAGTGTTCTTCAAACAGTTAAAAAATATTATGAAAATTTCCTGGAAAATAGTGAGCGCTCTAGATATTGTGAATTTCAGAGAATGAGTGCAAAAGTCCTTCTAAGTACTGTGCTTAGTCCTATTTATAAAGCTGTAAGACGGTTAGTTTGTTGTAACAAACTTAAAACTGTATAACAAACTTATCTTGAAAAACTACCTCGACTTCAGCTGATCTTAAAGTTAGTCGTCTGACTCTGACTTGGTGAAGACCTGCCTTTTTTATTCTACTCGGCTGACTTTGACCTTGTCTTGAGCTCTTCATTATCCTCTCAATCAGATGACTCCTCCAAGACTAACTTCAGATGACCTTTGAGCTTCTTGACCTCAGCTGACATAGTCTCTTCCACCTCGTCTGATCAGCTAACTACTGAAATAAACTACTTCAGTTGATCTATACAATTTCAGTTGGTCATCCTACTTTACATGAGCTTATCTAATCTATACATTTTAACTTAATCAAAATTAGAAACCTGATCTAACAATTTTCCCCTTTTTGATGAAGTTAAAACTACAAGAAATAAATAAACTCACAGCTGGTGTTAGTCAAAGTTATTCAAGATAAACACATAAGTATATTAAGAACATAAGCAACTTCTCAATCAGATAATCACATAAGAGCACTTACTCATACTTAATAAAAATTTACACACTTAAGTAAAATTTTTATACTTAGAACCAATTTTAAGAAAAATATTCTAAGACAAGATTTTTATCAGATTATCAACACTTAAAAAAATTTCTTAAACCTTATAAGATTTTTGTGACTTAGAAAAATTTTGAACTTCTGAAAGTAGATGAAGCATAAAACATCAGATAAATTCATATACCTCATATATTCATCACATCAAAATTACATTTACAGGTGAGGCACATTAGATATAAAAGGATTAGAAAAGAAAATCTTATCTAAGTCCCCCATCGATCAGCTTCAGGTACCACCAACCAGTCAAACACCCTCTTCCTGAGTTGCTTCAGGTCTTCCTCCTCGGTGTATCCAGACTCGGCTTCTGCCCTCTGGACGATCCCTTTGACCCAGTCTAGGTCAACAGTTCCATCAGCTTTCTTTGCAGGTACAACATATTCAAAGGCTGGAGCGATCAGATTGACATTGAATTCGTCATCAGCTTCTTTAAGTAGCCGATGATAGAAGTCTTCGTCTATCTTCTCGATCCACTAGTACCAAGCCAAGTATGGGTCCATCTGAGTGGCACCTGGAGCTTTGAGAATGTACCAGTAGTATATCCACATCTCATCCAAGTTCTTGTCCTTGTACTCCTTTGCGTACTGACTGGTAACCATTTTTGGTGGAGCTGAGGTAGTGTGAGATGGCCTGAACTTCTCATCGCCTTCATCTTCAATCAGCCACTTCCTTTTAGATCGGCTCCATGTGAAGTTCAGGTTCTTGTTAAGCTTCCTCAGCCTCTTCCTCTCCTTTTCGCCACAAAACTACTTCTCCCTTCTGATCCTTTTGACCTGATCTTTTGATAAGTTGGAGTAATCAGCTTCACGTTTCCCTTTCCCTTTAGTAGTAGCCTCTAAACTGATATCAGCTTTGGGATGTTCCTCAACTGCCACCTTCTTCCCTTTGCCCTTGGCCTTAAATTTTTCCTTCTTAGCTTCTTTATATCTGGCCAAGAACTTCTCTGATTTCTCTTCCTCCTCCTTCTTCCTCCTCTCCTCGTCCTCCCTCAAGGCATCTTCTATCTGGCTCATCCTCAGTTGAAGTGCAGTCAGCTCATCTGATCTTACTCTAAGCTCTTCCTTGGCTGCCTTCAACTCAGCTGCGCTGGCTTTGATGTTCAACTCCTTCTTTATGGTTTTAACATCAGCTGTGAGGGCTCACCTGATTTCTCTCTCCGCCTCTTCTCCCTTTTTAACTTCATCCCCTAACTCCCTCAGCCTCGTCTCCAGTACAGAACAATGAATGCGGAAATCTGATTTGTCCAAGGCTATTTCTTGCACCACCATTTCATTGTTCTGCTTCATCTGTTCCTTCAACTCCTTAACTTCCTCCTTCAGTGCTTTGACTCTATCAGCTAACACAGAGTTAGATAAGGTGGAAACATTATTTAAAATTTTTACCTCAGCCTCCTTCATGCTGGCGATCATCGTCTCCGTCACTGCTTCCACCATTTCCTTTTGTTTTCTTCTCAGCAGCTTCTCAAAACCTTCTCTCATTTTGCTCTCCATTTTGGCGAATACAGACGAGAATGCTGATGCTGGGCTGAGATCACTCTCCTCATCCTCAGATGAGGAGGGAGATGAGGGTTCTTTTAGGAGAGGTGGAGGAGATGAGGATCGGATTTGTATGTTTTGTAAAAGGGAGTAAGATGGGGTTGGAAGTGGAGAAGTTTGGACTTGTGGGATTGGAGTGGGGATGGTTGTGGGTTGGGGTGTAGATCATGTTGGTTCAGAAGGTTGAGTAGTGGATGGGGTGGTTTGTTCAGTGGGCTATATGGACGGTGGAGTTTGTTCAGATGGGGTAGGGGTAGGAGTAGGAGTTTGAGTCGGTTCAGACGAGATTTGGACTTGTGGGAGATTGGACTCTATCTGGGGCAACTGTGGTTGTTGGAGAGGCTCCGAGGTGCCAGCCGAGTACACCTCTTCATTGCCAGCTGGGGAAGGGGAAGATAAAGAAAGTGACGAGTTTGTACCTTCTTCCCTAATGGGAGACAGAGCAGTTTCTTTTTCAGGAGAGGGAGGCACCTCCCATTGACCTCTGCTGCTCTCAGAAGAACAGGTACCTCCTCTGGAAGCAAGGTTGCAGCCTCAGTTTGCTGCTCCGACTCCTCAGCTTGCGAGGACCCCTCATCAGACGATCCAAAGGACTTGGATCTCCGCCTCTTGGGGGCCTTTGTCTTCTTCCTAGTCCTCCTCTAAAGAGAACCAGACGGAGAAGAGACTTGCTCTTTAGCATTAGCCTCTGCAGGGGCTGCCTCAGGTGCTATTTCTTCTTCGGCTGCAGGGTCAGCTTCTGGCTCGGCAGCAGGTCTCCTAGCTGCCTCCTTTGATGCTTCTAGCCTCTGATCCCTTGCCTCGTCTGACTCATCATCCGAGTCTGGCATCCCACTAATTTTCTCGTCCTTTGACAATAACCTTTTTTATCTTGAAAATTTCTTTGTTCCCACTTTCCAGTCCACCACTCTGTTCATCCTTCAACAAGTACAATGATTTTATTGAATAAACTTACAGTGGTGAGAGTGGACCATTCCCCAATTACAGGGTCATAGGTGAATCCACCATTTTCTTCCTTCAGCCTCCTGATCAGCAGATCCACCCAGTTAACTTGAACACAATCTATGATTGCCCTCATACAGCATAGCCTGGGTCTGGACAACCCATCATGCCAACTCTGATCTCCCAGAATGCTCTTGGTCACAATAGTCATTAATAACCGAAACTTCCTTCTTAGCAAATTCTTTTTCAAGTCCCTCCTTGTCCCTTTGTGAGAAACCCTGGCAACCAAGTCAAATGACTCTTCCCATTCATCTTCTTTGTACGATAATAGATTTACAACTTCTGAGGATGTATTGAATATTATGGCAATCGCCTCCTTTGAGAAAGAGAGTTGAGTCCCATCAACCTCTGTATTGAAGCCATCATCAGAGAATTTGATGTTCACCAGAAATTCTGCACCCAAGAAATCCAAGGTCTTGTTTTGCTTTGATTTATTCGAGCAGAAATCCTTGAGTTGTGATGCTTCCAGTAGACGGAGTATTTCTCTGGATTCTCTGTCTCTTGTCGTCTCGAAATCGACATACATCTCAGCCTTCAACTTAATCTTGAAGATGTCATTGTGAAACTGGATTTGGAGGATGATGAAGCCATTTGTGAAATTTTGTAAGGGGAATTTGCATAAGGGTTTATTTGCAGAAAGAGTGATTTGTAGTAAAAACTTAGGGCTTTTTTGTAAAAGTGAATTCTGAAATAGGGAAGATAAGTATTTAAATGGGAGAGAGAGAGAGAGGAAAAATCGGGGTAGTGGGGTACATGGCAAGATTAGGTTAATCGTGGCCTTTAATTGTATGTCGCGCGTGGAGTATATTAACGGTTAAATAAATTAGACGCTTCACCTCCGACGCGTGGCATTAACTCAGTTTTGAAAACACAAAAAGTAACTGTTCAAGCTACTAATTAGACGATTTTAGGGGAACTTTATGCAGAGATAGTAAGTATACCTGACGTAAGCCGAAATATAACTTTCTTTGCATAAGGGTTTCCCTTATTCAGACTGGGTTTTATTAGACTTGGTAAAAATGACCTCTTCTTAAGAATTTGAAAATAAGTCCTAGTCTGATTACTTTTTGAAAACAAAACTTTTTAAGTCTGAGTTAATCTTAAGCCATTATTTTAAATTAACTAAGTTTCATACCTTCATATAATTAATATATAAAGATACTTAACTCCAGCTGGATTTTTTTTCAAAGAACAACTCATCTGAAAATTTTGAAATTGATGAATTGTGAGAGTATTTTAGAACCAATTTTTGAAAAACATGAGTTGGTTTTATTCAGATAAAGAAAGTTTTCAGATGTAAAGGTTTAAACTGATCTAACCATGTTGTCTTGACCTGTTCCTGCAAATACACAAACTTGTGAAACCATTAGTAACTAGAGTAAGTCAGACAAGATGCACAGTTCATCTGATTTTACGAAAATCAGCTGACTATCGTGTCCTTGTCTGATTTACTTGATGTCAGATAAGAATATATCAAGTCAGATGAGGTCAATATGACTAATCCTTGATTCTTGATTCCTAAAAAGGAGATCAATGATATCAGCTCTGTGATTGCCCTTTGACACTTTCCAAGTCTGAAATTTCTTTCTAGACATTGATAAAGAGAGCGAGATAGAGAGAAGACACAAGATACAAACTGTTGGTCCCACGGATTGAGTGAATTATAACGAGCTTAGACAACCTTCTAGTGAAAATCTAGAAGGGGGGGGGGGGGGGTTGAATAGATTTTCAAATCCTTTTTCAATGATTAGATTAACTATTCAAAGTATCAAAGCTTATACAGCGGAACACCGTTTTAACTCAATCTTTTATGGATCAAAAGCAATCTGATTAAGATTCTGAAATTGAATTTGTTTTGAATATATGAAGAATAACAAGATAAGTAAATAAAGCAGTAAAGAACACCAAGACTTATAGTGGTTCGGATCAAACAGATCCTACATCCACTCTTCTTCTTCAACTTGAAAAAGGGCCTCGACTACGTACGATCTTTCTTACTTACAAACTTACAAATACAAAAGATAAGTAAATAAAGCAGTAAAGAACACCAAGACTTATAGTGGTTCGGATCAAACAGATCCTACATCCACTCTCCTTCTTCAACTTGAAAAAGGGCCTCGACTACGTACGATCTTTCTTACTTACAAACTTACAAATACAACTTTTTGAAGATCTCTATCTTCGATCCTATCTTCAATCTTCCTACCTTTCAGGAAATTCGAAGGTTACAGTGCAGAAATGTTAAAGATATACAATTAAGTGTTCTACAAACACTTAAAACTTATGAATATTGCTTTGAGAAATTTTTGTGTGTTCTTAGAAAACTTGTGAGTAGCGTGAATAAGAGTGCTGAAAGATGTTTTCAAAACTGTGCCTAAACCTATTTATAAGCCTGAGAAACGGTTGGTTTGTGGTAACAAACTAGAAACCGCTTAACAAACTTAATCTTGAAAACTGCCTTGACCTCAGCTGATCTTGGTCCTAGTCGTCTGCAGCTGACTTGGTGAAGACTCGCCTTTCTTATTCTACTCAGCTTGTCTTGACCTCATCTCGAGCTCTTCATTATTGTCTCCAACAGACGACTATCTCAAGCTCGCCTCCAGATGTCCTTTGCTTCTTCAACCATAGCTGACTTTTCTGGTTTCACCTAGTCTGATCAGCTTAGTAGTAGACTTCTTTACTTCAGCTGTCTTATACCATTAGCTGGTCATCTTACTTTGCATGAGTTGATTCTCGTCTGATTGTTTTTAACTCATCAAAACTACCTGATCTAACACAAACAATAGAAAATTATAAATCAACTAAAGATGCATCGAGTAAACCTAACTCTAAACATAATTCTTTAAATCTAGATTCAGCTAAAGGTTTAGTAAGTGTTAGGTCTAGAAATTGTATGTTTTGATGATGTTCCTAAAACCTAAGAGTAATAGGACCAACTGAGCCTGTTAGTCAGCTGATGATCAAGATAGGGTTGATGTCTTAGTATAGTTAATCTTGCTAGGTTTAATCTAAAGATCTATATTGGTTGAGAACTGAAGGTTGCTGATCAGAAGACTTGAAGATCAAGAAGGATTGCATTCAAGAAAACTTAGAAGGGTTTCGTGAAGATCAAGAAGAGATAACAAGCTATCTGCAAAAAGAAAGTTGTCAAGAAAGGTTAAAGTGAAGTCAGCAAGGTTGGAATCCTTGCTACAACAAGTTTGTGAACTACACTGAAGCAAGGTGTGTAAGGTTGCTAGAGTTGACTTTGAAAGATCTATCAGGATTGTTGAGAGTCAGAAGAATAAATTAGAAATACTCACAATCAATCTAGAGAAGATTGGATTCTCAATCAGATCAATCAAGAGATAATTGATTGATATCAGACAATCAATTATCCAAGGTCAACAAATTATCCAACGGCCACTTACCATTTCTTGAAGACCTGATTGATGAATTAGCCTAATGGATAGTCAAAATCAGGATCATATAAATTGAAGTTAAGGATGTTAAAGAAGATATACGCGCGAGAAACATCAAAAAATTCATTCATTCATTGCAAGAACACGCATAATTATTCACACTAGAAATCGATCCAATACGCTGATATTTTGAGAGATCTATTTTTGGTTAAGGAATTGTAAATCACCTTCCAGTTTCTCTGTAAGAGAGAAGGTTGATTATTAAATTGATCTTAGGATCATACTGTGTAACAAGGGCAGGAACTTGTAAAACTTTCTGTGGTTAAATCCTCAAGGAGATTAGAGGAGACAAGACCAGTTTGGTGGATAGTAAGGCCCCTGTGGAATCAGGGAGAGTGGACGTAGGATTGTTATATCCAAACCACTATAAAAATCTTTGTGTCTTTACAAGCTTTCTGCATTCATATCATTAACTGCTCATACATCATTGGTTTAATAAACCTGCACTGAAACTTGCCTAGTATTCATCACCAAGGTTTTCTTAAAAAGGGTTTTTCAATTACACTCATGAGATTAGCTTCCGCACCATCAGAAGACTTCGAGTTTCCGAAGTCTGCTGATCTAACATAGCACACTCTGAGTACCTTGCTACAGAAGACTTCAAAGTCTTCTAACCTCAAACTCAGCTCACGAAAAGTTGAAAAAGTTTTGAGTGTGGTAAATTCTATTCAACCCCCCCTTCTAGACTTTACACCTCCGTTCACATCTCCTCCGGGACCAACAAGTGGTATCAGAGCAGTGGTTCAACCGACCACTGGCTTTGGTTACCAATAGTCTTTGAGGAAAGACTATTGTGGTCACCTGAACAGATCTTTTTGAAAAATTATTTTCATAAAACTCATTGCATTCATTGCATAACTGTTTTTATTACTAACAATGAGTTCTCATAAAAGCAGTAAAGCTAGAAAGCTACCGGAGTTCTCTATTGAAGACTATGACTACTGAAAATTCCGCAAGGAAAATCATCTCGGTGCAATTCATGATAGGATGCTTGAAACTCTTGAAGATGGTCCAATAAAATTCTATTGGGAACCAGTAAGCTCTAGAAGCAATGGAGCAGAATCATCTACTCGACAGAAGGTTGAAAAGAAAAGGAGTGAGTTGTCAAATGATGAAAGGAAACTATTTAATCTTGACCAAGTTGCTCGAACTGAGATCATAGAAACTCTGACCATAGAACTTACAAAGAAAGTCAAGACATGTAAGACTGCCAAACAAATGTGGAAAATCCTGGCACTTATGTGTGAAGGATCGGAGCAAATTAAAGAAAATAAGTTGCATTATATTCTACATTCGTTTGACACATTCAAGATGAAGCCTGATGAGATAATAGATCAGTTGAATCTGAGACTGACAAATATAATCAACAAGGCAAGTTCCTTGGGTAAATCTTACACTGAGAAGGAGATCAACAACAAAATATTGAGATCTCTAACTAGCAAATGGAGAGTCAAAATTACAGTGATCAAAGATACAAAAGAACTTAGCAAAATAAGTCACCATGAGCTATTCTCACACTTGAAAGCTCATGAATATGATCTGAAACAAGAAGAAGATGAGGATGAAGGGAATTCAAATTCCATGGGAAAAGAAGTTGCTTTCAAAGTCACTCCAAATCAGTTGTCTAAAGAACCTGTTGGAGAGGATTTGAGCTTGAAAGAACAAATGGCACTGCTGACTAGAAAGTTTGATAAAATGAATTCAAAATTTGGGAAATACAGAAAACATTGGAAGAACACAAAGAAAGTTGGTTTCAGATTCGAAAACAAATCTTCAGCTAGTTCAGATAAGAGATCAGAAGATTTGTAATAACCCAAAACCAAAACCTAGAGTTTTATATTTGATTTTCTAAGTTTGATTTATTTTATTGATTGATTTAAATTCTATGTGGTTTTCTTAATTTTTCTCCAACTGACGAATGGTTTTTCAACCCGAAAATCTATCGATACTTTTCGAACTCACATCCGTAATCCGGATTTGTTTAATAATGATCAATGAGTCCTTTAAAGGTGAGAAACACTCAAGAAAACCCTAATGAAAAATGTTTGTTTTCCAATCGCGCGTTTTAATAAATTTTCGGAGCCGAAACTCGAACCGAAAAATACCGAAAATTCAACGTCGAGATCACAATACTGTATTAAATAGTGGGCTGCCAATTGACAGCCCAATTGCCCAAAAATAACCGACCATGTGGGAAGTTAGAAGGGAATAGTGCTCATTGTACCTTTTTGCCCAAAAATCACACCCTAAGTACCCTACTTAGTGTACTACCTTCCCAAATTCCCTCCCCATCACCCAATCAGCCGTCCCTCTCCCCCTTCCTCCCTTCTATAAATAGGTTGCTACCCTCTTTCATTTCCCACACCAAGAGGAAAGCTTTGGGGCTCTCAAGAAAGGGAAGAAACTCTCCAAGGGTAAGCCTCCTAGCCATTTCTTTTAGTCTTATGCCTTCTTAGCTTAGAAGACTTAGGAAAAATAGTTTAGGAAGCCCTAAGAGCTTGTTTTGATATGCTTTAATCTTATATGGAGTGCTTGAGTTGGAATTATGGTGTTTGGAGTCAAAATGGTGAAGTTATACTTGAAGTATGAAACTGCCGAAGTATATGCCCTAGCTGCTGACCCGTTTTGTAAAATTCATTTGGACCCTTTCCACCCGTTTAAAAATCATGGAAAAATTCCTAGATGTATTATTTGATGGACAAAAGTTTGTCGAACTAAACATACGGATTGTGCTAGGTAGAGTACGGTCGGAACCTGAGACCGGAGGTTTGTACGAGAGGCCTAAGCGATCAAGAAGTTAAACTTTCTCTTAAAAGTTTCCAGGTGGGTGACACTATCTGTATAGCTAGTTAATGTTATATGGACTGTTGTCAGTTTTTCTGAATCAAACATAAACAGATTTTCTTAAAAGATGCAAACACCAAAAGCATGTGAATTCATAACTTATAAATGTGTGATCATCCAATGATGAGCTTTATTTTACTGCCCTATATGATGTGATGAAAGTTTACGGGGTCCGGATGTGATAGGAAACTATCATGTGCCCTCCCATATGAAGAAAGTTTACGGGGTCCGGATGTGATAGGAAACTATCATGTGCCCTCCCATATGATGAAAGTTTACGGGGTCCGGATGTGATAGGAAACTATCATGTGCCCTCCCATATGAAGAAAGTTTACGGGGTCCGGATGTGATAGGAAACTATCATGTGCCCTCCCATATGATGAAAGTTTACGGGGTCCGGATGTGATAGAAAACTATCATGTGCCCTCCCATATGATTACGGGTCTCGGACGTGTAAGCGTGCCATCCCGCAATATGCAATACAATATAAATAACTTTATGTAACACCATGTTGTAACACTTATTAGGTAACACTTATTAGGTAACACTTATTAGGTAACACTTTATGCACAATAGGTAACAATTTAGGGGTGTTACATAATCTAAGTTATGTTGTAGTGATGATTACGGGTCTCGGACGTGTAAACGTGCCATTCCACAATGTGATTACGGAGATCGGATTTGATAGGAAACTATCATGTGCCATCTCATACGTGCTATATTTATGTACTAACTGTTTTAAAGAAAGATGAATTTCTTAATCGAACGGAAGTTAAAGGATGAAAATTTTATAACGGAAGATTACCTTATACAAATGTACACAATGCCATAACAAGGAAGTAAATAACGAAAGATGAGAATAAAGCATAAAACATTCAACTATTTTGGGATTTCTGTCAATCGTATAACAACGCACAAAGTCATCCACCGAGATTTTATCTCACACCCTATAACTAATATTTTTCGTGTCACGAGATTGAGGCCCGGGAGCTGCAATAGACGACCGCTTCCACTCTCCTTTTATCTAAATGGGTCGCTTTATATCTTTATGAAAATTTGTATTTTTGTTAAAGACTCGTCACTACGATTTTCCCGAGAGTTGAACCTTAGACTCACCGGGTGACTTTTGTCAAACGATTAATCTCTTCATTTAGTTATGAATATGGTTCAAACGTCTTAAATAAGTAGTTGTGAAATCTTCCGCTGCAACTCAAATGAATAGCTTTGCCTTCTAAAAAGAAATTTTTGGCTCGATTTTATGGTTCACTAAGTGATGACTCGGGTTTAGGGACGTCGGGACCTCAAAGGTCGACTTTCGAATTCCGGGCGTTAGGTGTGGTATCGAGCTTATGTTCAAAACTTCGGACCAAATGATTTATTTTTCCTTTTATTTTAAAATTTCACTTAGAAAACAAACAAATTTTATAAAAGCCACGACTAAATGTTACTTGTGGGAGGTTGTCTATTGCAAGCAAACTGGAAACAAGCCTCAAGGTGCGTAATGTCTTATTCGTTGAATAACAAAACCGTTACAAGTTAGAACCGAAAACAAACAAGAAAGAAAACATGAGAATAAACAACAAAGAAAATATATTTCCAAGAAAATGAATTATGCATGCCTTAATAGATTTTGTGCGCATGTGTGTGAAATCTACTTGACTACTTGTGTATTTACTTATATGTTTGATTTTGTGCGAGCATTTTCGTTTTTGCCCTTTATACACTACTACTATTTTCTTCTTCCTATTTTTGGCCTTAGACCTCCGTAACCCCCCTTTCGTTTAGCAAGCCAAATCTTTTTATAGCAGCCTCGTATCACTCGTGTAGTTGACTTTGCCATATATATGTAATGTCTATTTTAGTTAAATTATTTTGTTTTAAAGCCTTGCATCTTTAAATTTTCGTTGGAGCCTCTTTGACTCTCCATTCAAACTTTGAGAACTCGTCTTTCTCATGTCAATTATATATGTATGTTAGTCTCACGTAGTTTTGTGAGATATTCTATTCTATCCGTTATATTTTTATCTTAATATTTACAATATGTGTTATTACCTCTCTAACATACATCGTCGAGCTCAACAACCGTGCTGCTGTCCGGACAGTATGTTCCGGTTTACCGCGTGCTCCCATGCATGATTGACTTAATACCGTGTTGTTAAATATTGGATTCTCCTGTTTTGAATTTAATCATACGTATATAATGTAAAATATTTTATTTCCTTTAGACCCTGCCCTAGGATGCCGCCTAGAAGGAAAACCCGCGCTAATCGAGAACCATCTGAGGGTTCTGTAGGACGCCATGCTCCACCTGCTGCATCAGGAGCCGAGATGGCACGAGAATTCTTCAATTCCCTACAAACTTTCATGCAGCAACAAACACCGCCGCCGCCTACCCGTGCACCACCCCAGCACCCCCATGCCAACTCGACTGTCGAGCAATTTCGACGACTGCGACCACCCCGACTGAAGGGTAATGAAGGACCTATGGAGACGGAGGAGTGGGTTTCTGAGTTGGAAAGAATTTTCCGCCATATGATTATGACTGAAGCACAAAAAGTTTCGTGTGCCCAGTTTCAATTGGCTGAGGATGCCGCTCAGTGGTGGGAAGCTCATGAGCGTATTATGACTACTGGTGAAAGAGAAGCTTTTACTTGGGGAGATTTCAAGCAAGCTATTATGAGGAGGTATTTTCCCCAGGCCCTACGGGATCAGAAGGAGGTTGAGTTTGTGAACCTCAAACAAGGAACCCTTTCCGTGACTGAGTATGAAAAGCAGTTTAACAAACTGTCTCGCTATGCTCCACACCTGGTGGAGGAAGATGAGAGAAAAGCAAGGAGATTTGAGAGAGGCCTAAGACCTGAAATTGGAGGTGTCGTAGCTGGATTAAAGCTCTCAAGCTATGGTGAAGTCTTCGACCGTGCACTCATTGTGTCCATCGGTCTAGGACTGGAGTTTAGGCAAACCCCACCTGTTTTGTCTGCGAACAAAAATTGGTTTCCAAATTTTAAGAACTCGAGCCGACCACAAAAAGAAAACAACCTAGTTACTCAACATGGGCCAAGACCCCCACTACCCTGCCCTAGTTGTGAAAAATCGCATGTAGGACCATGCCTTAAAGGGACCAACACATGTTACAGATGCCGCCAACCGGGACACAGAGTCTCTGAGTGCCCTCAACTAACCAAAGGGCCACCCCTAGAGAGATGGGATCAGGGTCGTCAGCCGTTTGTGAATAACTATCATCTACCAGGGCCTCCAAGTGGTGACTACCATTTACCTGGACCGCCAAGGGGAGGCGTTCCCGTTCAAGGACAAAGGAGACGTACTGAGATAAATGCCATAACGGTAGAAAATGACATGGAGGTCTGACTCCCAACGAATAACCGATAAGTACGTTGCTAGCACTTGGTTTACGTGCTCATATATTACTTGATGTTGGAGCCTCACACTCATATCTAAGGATTAAGGAAAACCTCAGATTGAAAAGTTTTAACGAAACGTTGGACGTAAATGTTCCATTTGGGAATGCAATGAACATCCAGGATTTAGTAGAGAAAGTACTTAAGCAACCTAAGACACATTCAGTTCTTTTGAAGTTTAGAGATAAATTTAAGGGTTGATTTACGAGGAAATGTGTGTAACAATCTTAGAAGGGAAGGTTCGCGTCTCGAGGAGTTAAGAATTTGCCAATAGTACTAGTACAGTGAAGCAAACACGGAAAGGATGGAGCTCCTAAGAGAGAGAGAGAGAGAGAGAGAGAGAGAGAGAGAGAGAGAGAGAGAGAGAGAGAGAGAGAGAGAGAGAGAGAGAGGATGAGTACTTAGCTAAGAACCCGCGACGTCTTCAAAATAGGTAAGTAAATTTCGGGGACGAAATTTCTCTTAAGGGGTGTAGGATGTAATAACCCAAAACCAAAACCTAGAGTTTTATATTTGATTTTCTAAGTTTGATTTATTTTATTGATTGATTTAAATTCTATGTGGTTTTCTTAATTTTTCTCCAATCGATTTAACGGTTTTTCAACCCGAAAATCTATCGATACTTTTCGAACTCACATCCGTAATCGGATTTGTTTAATAATGATCAATGAGTCCTTTAAAGGTGAGAAACACTCAAGAAAACCCTAATGAAAAATGTTTGTTTTCCAATCGCGTTTTAATAAATTTTGGAGCCGAAACTCGAACCGAAAAATACCGAAAATTCAACGTCGAGATCACAATATCTGTATTAAATAGTGGGCTGCCAATTGACAGCCCAATTGCCCAAAAATAACCGACCATGTGGGAAGTTAGAAGGGAATAGTGCTCATTGTACCTTTTTGCCCAAAAATCACACCCTAAGTACCCTACTTAGTGTACTACCTTCCCAAATTCCCTCCCCATCACCCAATCAGCCGTCCCTCTCCCCCTTCCTCCCTTCTATAAATAGGTTGCTACCCTCTTTCATTTCCCACACCAAGAGGAAAGCTTTGGGGCTCTCAAGAAAGGGAAGAAACTCTCCAAGGGTAAGCCTCCTAGCCATTTCTTTTAGTCTTATGCCTTCTTAGCTTAGAAGACTTAGGAAAAATAGTTTAGGAAGCCCTAAGAGCTTGTTTTGATATGCTTTAATCTTATATGGAGTGCTTGAGTTGGAATTATGGTGTTTGGAGTCAAAATGGTGAAGTTATACTTGAAGTATGAAACTGCCGAAGTATATGCCCTAGCTGCTGACCCGTTTTGTAAAATTCATTTGGACCCTTTCCACCCGTTTAAAAATCATGGAAAAATTCCTAGATGTATTATTTGAAGTCTGTAACAACATGTTTAAATTTCATAATTTTCTGGTCAATGTGTAAGGAGAATAAAATCGTGGAAATATGTGTGACGTAAATGTGCATAATCTGGGAGCAGTGACTCATTTCTGTTATTTCTCCCCTTTCTGATGGTTATAAAATTCTAGGAAAAATCTGGGATGTTCCCCTTGATGTGTTGTAAATCATAGTCAAAAATCATGACTTTTCGTTTAGTACTTTATGAGATAAAATTCGTTTTCTGAGTACCTGGTCGATGTTCGACGCATAGGGTTATTCTGTGTTGCATGAATTTATTTTTCAGTTAGACTATTGTATAAATTATGGAAATATTCATGGATGTCCTACAACCTGTTTATAACAATATTCTAAAATTTGGTGATTTTTAAACGAGTATCCAGTAAGTTATGAATTTTCTCGTAAGACATGTCCAGTAACCAAACCGAATGATAGATTGAATGTTCACGAATTTTCTGGGCGGAATCCGTAAGTCAAATGGCTTGGATTCCTGAATGAAAGTTGTTTATACTTGAGTAATGCATCCCCTGTTTTAATTTCATAATTTTTAGATATTTCTACAAAGAGTTATGGATTTTATAAGTTTGAGGTCACTGTTTTGCCGAAACAGAAACTTAGAGTCCTTATTTTAAAATCTGCTATAGTTCCGTAACTCGAATGAACTCGAACCCTTAATAAACTTTGTTCTACACTGAAAGGTGTACAACATACTTAAGTTTCATAATTTTCCAACGAGTCTAAGTATCTTATTCTATTTATGCATGTTTACGTGTCACTTTCTTCAATGGTAGAGTATTAGGAGCAATAGTCTACTTAACTTTTAGAAAACTAAGCATGCCTTATGTGATGTACGATTTATGTGATACTCCATGAATGTGGTATTTGGTTTCTTATAATAGAATAAAACCAACTAACCCAAATCCCGAACCTTGAACCGACAGTACACTAGAAATACCGTTAAACCAAAAGGTTTGAATCCATAAGATCGGTTAACGAAACAAGTACCTCTAAATACCAAAGTCTAGACTTAGAGAGACACAATAAGATCGAGAACCTAAGTTTCTAATGGACAAAAGTTTGTCGAACTAAACATACGGATTGTGCTAGGTAGAGTACGGTCGGAACCTGAGACCGGAGGTTTGTACGAGAGGCCTAAGCGATCAAGAAGTTAAACTTTCTCTTAAAAGTTTCCAGGTGGGTGACTCTATCTGTATAGCTAGTTAATGTTATATGGACTGTTGTCAGTTTTCCTGAATCAAACATAAACAGATTTTCTTAAAAGATGCAAACACCAAAAGCATGTGAATTCATAACTTATAAATGTGTGATCATCCAATGATGAGCTTTATTTTACTGCCCTATATGATGTGATGAAAGTTTACGGGGTCCGGATGTGATAGGAAACTATCATGTGCCCTCCCATATGAAGAAAGTTTACGGGGTCCGGATGTGATAGGAAACTATCATGTGCCCTCCCATATGATGAAAGTTTACGGGGTCCGGATGTGATAGGAAACTATCATGTGCCCTCCCATATGAAGAAAGTTTACGGGGTCCGGATGTGATAGGAAACTATCATGTGCCCTCCCATATGATGAAAGTTTACGAGGTCCGGATGTGATAGGAAACTCCCATATGATGAAAGTTTACGGGGTCCGGATGTGATAGGAAACTATCATGTGCCCTCCCATATGATTACGGGTCTCGGACGTGTAAGCGTGCCATCCCGCAATATGCAATACAACATAAATAACTTTATGTAACACCATGTTGTAACACTTATTAGGTAACACTTATTAGGTAACACTTATTAGGTAACACTTATTAGGTAACACTTTATGCACAATAGGTAACAATTTAGGGGTGTTACATAATCTAAGTTATGTTGTAGTGATGATTACGGGTCTCGGACGTGTAAACGTGCCATTCCACAATGTGATTACGGAGATCGGATGTGATAGGAAACTATCATGTGCCATCTCCTACGTGCTATATTTATGTACTAACTGTTTTAAAGAAAGATGAATTTCTTAATCGAACGGAAGTTAAAGGATGAAAATTTTATAACGGAAGATTACCTTATACAAATGTACACAATGCCATAACAAGGAAGTAAATAACGAAAGATGAGAATAAAGCATAAAACATTCAACTATTTTGGGATTTCCTGTCAATCTGTATAACAACGTACAGGTCATCCACTGAGATTTTATCTCACACCCTATAACTAATATTTTTCAGGTCACGAGATTGAGGCCCGGGAGCTGCAATAGACGACCCGCTTCCACTCTCCTTTTATCTAAATGGGTCGCTTTATATCTTTATGATAATTTGTATTTTTGTTAAAGACTCGTCACTACGATTTTCCCGAGAGTTGAACCTTAGACTCACCGGGTGACTTTTGTCAAACGATTAATCTCTTCATTTAGTTATGAATATGGTTCAAACGTCTTAAATAAGTATTTGTGAAATCTTCCGCCGCAACTCAAATGAATAGCTTTGCCTTCTAAAAAGAAATTTTTTGGCTCGATTTTATGGTTCACTAAGTGATGACTCGGGTTTAGGACGTCAGGACCTCAAAGGTCGACTTTCTGAGTTCTGGGGCGTTACAAGATTCCAAAGATAGTAGAAGATTTAAAACTCCAGAAAGAAGAAGAGAAGAAAGTCCAAGGAGAAGAGACTTCTCTCCTAAAAGGGACTCTAGCCCAAGAAGATCTTCAAGAAGTGATGCTTGCTATACCTGTCATAAACCTGGACACTTCAGCTATGACTGTCCAGAATTAACTCCTAGAGGAAGAGAAGAAAAGTGGTTAATGAGAAACAGGAAGTTTGCTGACAAGCGTGCTCTAGTGGCTGAAGAGGAAGATACTCTCTCAAGTGATTCAACGTCATCTTCAGATTTCTCTTCAGACAATGATTTGTGTCTTATGGCCAACGAAGATGAGGTATTTTCTGATTTTTGTTCTTCGTCTGCTTCTCGTATCTCTCTAGCAGAAGAGTTTGACCATAACTTTGTTGATAAGTTAATGGGAGATCTCAAAAATGCTATAAACGCTTACAATTGTGTGAAAAAGGAGAACGCTAGCTTAAAGGAAAAAAATTGATCTACTTATACAAGAATTTATTAGCAAGTCATCTGGAACCTTAGCAAACTTTAGTCAGACAACTTCAGAAGAGTTAAACACTCTTAAATTGAAGTATACTGAACAGGGTCAGCTAGTAGAAAAGTTGCTTGCTGAGAATCTTGAGAAGACTGATTAGTTGAAAATCCTACAAGCAAAGTTTGATGAGCTTTTCCATCAGCATGAGCGTATAAAAATAAGCGAGGAACGTTTAAGTTTGAGGTTGGATCAACTGAACAAAGCTTCTCATGCTGTTCAAACAATAGTTGATTCGTCTCAAACACCTGACGTAAAGAAGGGAATTGATTTTACCATTGCCCAATCCTCACAGGTTCAAACAAGTGTACCTAAGAAGAGTACACATGCTAAGGGTAATGATTTGGTAGTAGAGGGTTCCAAACCCAAACCTACTGATAAGGGTAAAAAGGTTGCTGACCCAGTAAATCAGTTGAATGAGAAGAAGAGTAGTTATACTCAACAACCTAAACAACTGATGAGGTATCAAAAGAAGGGGGAATCCCAACTTAAGAAACCTCAGCAAGGTCAGAAAAGTAGACATCAGCCGAAATTATCTCTGTGGAGACAGTCTCAGCTGAAGACTACAAAACCTAAGCAAACTTCAAAGCTTGCTAAACGGTCTACTAAGTCTTCTGTACCTGTAAGATATGAATCTTTTGATAGCTCAAGTAGAACGTATCCTTATCATCAAAACCCTAGAACCATAGCACAGCGGCTAATCACTCTATCCAGAGGATCTTAGAAGGGTCAGAAGTCTTCTGGAAGGAACACAGCCAACACTCATAGACATGCATCCAAGAAGGCACCAAAAGATGAAGTTGTCTATGTTGATATGTATGGAAGAAGGATAAGATCTTCTGAACTTAATGAGAAGAGTCTATTCCTATGGATTCCTAAAGAATGTGCTAACTCTCAAGGAACCAAATCTAAAGGGTACCTAAAACTCAACTAATCGTGCAGGTCGCCGTGGGGAATGGAAGAGGAGTTGCTGGAAATACTGTCTGGTACATCGACAGTGGGTGTTCGAAGCATATGACTGGAGATAAGCAATTCTTGAGCTCAATAAAATCACAAAATATCCCACGGGTAGTATTCGGAGACAATAACTTTGGTATTACCAAAGGTGTTGGAACTCTATACATTGGAGATGTACGTGTTGATGAAGTCTTCTATGTGGAAGGATTAAAGCATACCTTGCTCTTGGTTTCACAATTCTGCGACAAGGGATACTCAGTTAAGTTTTCTAGTTCCTTGTGCGTTGTCTTAAGTGGTCTAAACGATCAGGTGCTCTTAACCGGCCTGAGAAAGGGCAATGTTTATGTTGCAGAATTTCAGAAGTGTTCAAGCAATACATGCCTTGTAGCAAAAAGTACTTCAGAAGCTAGCTGGTTATGGCACAAGAGATTGAGTCATATAAATTTCAAAACGCTGAATAAGATTGCCAGAAAGTCTCTTGTAGACGGTTTGCCAAATGAGGTCTTCTCAAAAGATCAGGTTTATGATTCATGTCAAAAAGGAAAGCAAACTAGAGCTTCATTCAAGGAAGTTCCTGTACCAACATCAAGTAGGGTTCTACAATTACTTCATATGGACTTATGTGGACTTGTATCTCTTTTAAGCTTCAGTGGCAGAAAATACACTCTAGTGGTGGTAGATGACTACTCAAGATTCACATTGGTAATATTCATGTTAAAAAAGAACGAAACCATCACAAAGTTGCCAGAATTACTGAAGAGATTACAAAATGAGAAGGGAGAAAATGTTGTAAGGATCAGAAGTGATAAAGGAACAGAATTTCTAAACTCTCACATAGCAACTTATTGTAAAGAAGCTGGGATTCAGCATGAAATGTCTGCAGCCCGAACTCCACAGCAGAATGGCGTAGCTGAAAGGAGAAATAGAACACTCAAGGAAGCTGCCAGGACAATGCTAGCAGAGTTTAATGTTCCTCAGAGGTTTTGGGCAGAAACTATCAATACAGCCTGCTACACTCAGAATCGAAGCTTGATAACGAAAGATCATGGAAAGACACTTTACGAGTTATGGAAAGGTAGAATTCCTCGTGTTTCATTCTTTCGTGTTTTTTGTTGTAGGTGTTTCATTCATGACAATGGCAAGTCCAAGTTAAAAACCTTTGATGCCAAGGTTGCTGATGGAATATTCTTAGGATATTCCAGCACAAGCAAGGCCTATCGTGTTTTTAATAGGAAAACCCTTGATGTGGAAGAAACACCCAATGTGGTTTTTAATGAATCTACTGTTGAGTATAAGGACAAAGGATAAGAAGGATCTCTGGCAGAAGGATTTGGGAAACTAGAACTCAAGGATAAGACAAAATATGTCAAGATTCATCTACCCATTTTAGACTCAACTTCTGAAGATGATCAGCAAACTTCAAAGTCAGCAGAAAAAGAAAAGGTTGTTCTAGAAAGGAGTGAAGACTCAAAACAAAACCTGCTGAAGAAACCCCGAAGATTGCTGATGTTTCACCAAAAACACCAGATGTGAATTTACCAAGTCAAGGGGGAATTTGTTAGGTCTAGAATTTGTATGTTTTGATGATGTTCCTAAAACCTAAGTGTAATAGGACCAGCTGAGCCTGTTAGTCAGCTGATGATCAAGATAGGGTTGATGTCTTAGTACAGTTAATCTTGCTAGGTTTGATCTAAAGATCTATATTGGTTGAGAACTGAAGGTTGCTGATCAGAAGACTTGAAGATCAAGAAGGATTGCATTCAAGAAAACTTAGAAGGGTCTCGTGAAGATCAAGAAGAGATAACAAGCTATCTGCAAAAAGAAAGTTGTCAAGAAAGGTTAAAGTGAAGTCAGCAAGGTTGGAATCATTGCTACAACAAGTTTGTGAATTACGCTGAAGCAAGGTGTGTAAGGTTGCTAGAGTTGACTTTGAAAGATCTATCAGGATTGTTGAGAGTTAGAAGAATAAATCAGAAATACTCACAATCAATCTAGAGAAGATTGGATTCTCAATCAGATCAATCAAGAGATAATTGATTGATATCAGACAATCAATTATCCAAGGTCAACAAATCATCCAACACTCACTTACCATTTCTTGAAGACTTGATTGATGAATTAGCCCAACGGCTAGTCAAAATTAGGATCATATAAATTGAAGTGAAGGATGTTAAAGAAGATATACGCGCGAGAAACATCAAAAAATCCATTCACTCATTGCAAGAACATGCATAATTATTCACACCAGAAATCGATCCAATACACTGATATTTTGAGAGATCTATTTTTTGTTAAGGAATTGTAAATCACCTTCCAGTTTCTCTGTAAGAGAGAAGGTTGATTATTAAATTGATCTTAGGATCATACTGTGTAACAAGGGCAGGAACTTGTAAAACTTCATGTGGTCAAATCCTCAAGGATATTAGAGGAGACAAGACCAGTTGGGTGGATAGTAAGGCCCCTGTGGAATCAGGGAGAGTGGACGTAGGATTGTTATATCCGAACCACTATAAAAATCTTTGTGTCTTTACAAGCTTTCTGTATTCATATCATTAACTGCTCATACATCATTGGTTTAATAAACCTGCACTGAAACTTGCTTAGTATTCATCACCAAGGTTTTCTTAAAAAGGGTTTTTCAATTACACTCACGAGATTAGCTTCCGCACCATTAGAAGACTTCGAGTTTCCGAAGTCTGCTGATCTCACATAGCACACTCTGAGTACCTTGCTATAGAAGACTTCAAAGTCTTCTAACCTCACACTCAGCTCACGAAAAGTTGAAAAAGTTTTGAGTGTGGTAAAGTCTATTCAACCCCCTCTTCTAGACTTTACACCTCCGTTCACATCTCGTCCGGGACCAACAGTAAGTATATCAGCTCTTTGTAATTCGGTTGCTATCTTTTCCAGTCTAATGTCATTTTTCTCAACATGATCCCTAATAAAGTGATGCCTAATGTCTACATGCTTACATCTAAAATGAAAAACAGGATTATATGTCATTGATATGACATTACTACTATCACAAAAGATAGGCACAGACGATGTGAGAATGTTATAATCCCTAAGTTGCTGACTTATCCAGAGAAGCTGAGAGCAACAACTTCCAACTGCCATGTATTCAGCCTCAGTTGTGGAGGTAGCAACCGAAGTTTGTTTCTTAGATAACCAAGAAATTAACTTGTTGCCTAGAAATTGACAGGTTCCAGACGTGGACTTCCTATCAATTTTGCAACCCCCAAAATCTGAGTCTGAATAGCCAGATAACTCAAAGTTGTCACCAGATAGATACCATAACCCAAGCTGCAGAGTCCCTTTTAGATACTTTAGAATTTTCTTAAATGTCTCCAGATGAGACTTCTTAGGATTTGATTGAAGCCTTGCACATACTCCAACTACAAAGGCTATATCAGGCCTACTTGCAGTGAGATACAACAAAGATCCAATCAGCCCACGATACTCCGTTGCATCCGTGGGTATCCCGTTCTTATCTGAATCCATAGAAAAGTTAGTTGACATAGGTATTTTAACTTCTCTACTAGTAATCATTCCAAATCTATCTATGAGGTCCTTTGCATACTTAGTCTGATGTATGAATATCCCTCTGCTTGTCTGTTTAATCTGCAAACCTAGAAAATATGTTAGTTCTCCTATCATAGACATTTCAAATTTATTTTTCATGAGATCACCAAATTCTTCACACAATGTCAGATTAGGTGAACCAAAAATTAAATCGTCTACATAGATTTGAACTAACAAAATATTGCCATTAACTTCTTTTCTAAACAAGGTTCTATCTATCTTTCCTTTTGAAAATCCACTTGATATCAAGAATTCAGATAGAGTGTCATACCAAGCACGGGGTGCTTGTTTCAGCCCATATATTGCCTTGTTGAGTTTATAGACTTTATTATTTGTCCTAAACCCAGGAGACTGTTCTACATAGACTTCCTTAAGAAACACACCATTCAATAAGGCATACTTGACATCCATTTGAAAGATTTTGAAATATTTATAAGCAGCAAAGGCTAAAAATAATCTTATTGCTTCTAATTTGGCGACAGGAGCATAGGTCTCATCATAGTCTATCCCCTTAGACTGTGACTAACCTTGTGCTACTAGTCTAGCCTTATTACGAACAATAATATTGTTTTCATCAGTTTTATTTTTGAAAACCCATTTGGTGCCTATAATTTTTCTATGAATGGGTCTACCCACTAGTTCCCAAAAATTTTGCCTTTCAAATTGATGCAGTTCTTCTTGCATGGCTACTACCCAGCTTGGGTCAGATAAAGTCTCCTCAATAGACTTAGGCTCAAGAAGTGATACATAACAGTTGAACATACTTTGAGAATCCAACATAGTTTGTATCTGAACACTACTTGAAGGATCCCCAATGATCTGATCAGCTGGATGATATACAACTCCTCATCCTTTTGCTTATTTGAGTTGAAGTACCCTCATCAGCTGGTTTAGAAGGTAACTCATCTTGTTCAGCCTGAGTAGATGTTCCCCCTTCATCTACTGACCTTGTCTGATCAGACGATGTCAGAGATGTCTCCTCAGATGGAACAGCAAGAGGAGTTGCTTCCTGATTCCCAGATGAGAATTCTTCATCATCTGAATCTGAATCAAAACTAGAAAGATAAGTTTTCCTATGTTTAGTTTTGTTAAGTTCAATTTTATTTAGACCATTAGAAATTTGATCTACCTTATCTGAAAAAGTATGAATTTCATCAAATACCACATGAGGAGTTTCTTCCACACAAAGAGTTGTCTTATTAAAGACTCTAAATGCCTTGGAGGTGCTGGAATATCCTAAGAATATTCCATCAGCTGCTTTAGCATCAAATGTCTTTAATTTAGATTTTTCATTGTTGTGAATGAAACATTTACAACCAAAAGCACGAAAGTAGGAGATTCTAGGAAATTTACCTTTCCACAGCTCATAAGGAGTCTTACCCTTATCTTTCACAGGCAAGCACCTATTCTGGGTGTAGCAAGCTGTGTTGATTGCTTCAGCCCAGAACCTCTATGGGGTTCCATACTCAGCTAACATGCTTCTAGCTGCTTCCTTGAGTGTTCTATTTCTTCTCTCCACAACACCATTTTATTGTGGTGTTCTAGCAGATGAGGTCTCATGAACTATTCCATTCTCAGCAAGATAGTTAGATAAACAGAAATTTAAGAATTTAATGCCCTTGTCACTCCTAATCTTAACAATATTAACACATTTTTTATATTTTGAATTTGTTTGAACAGATCTGGGATCTTGTTCATCGTCTCATTTTTCTTGAAAAGAAATATCACCCAAGTATATCTTGAATAGTCATCCATGACTACAAGGGTGTATTTCCTCCCACTAAAGCTGAGAGGTGAAACTAGTCCAAACAAATCCAAATGAAAGAGTTGTAATACTCTTTCAGATGAAATTGTGTTAATACTTTTAAAGGAGTTCCTAGGCTGTTTACCTTTTTGGCATGCATCACATTTAAGATCATTAGAGCAAAGTTTTTCAGGCAGTCCTTTAACAAGATTCCTCTTAGCTATCTTGTTAAGGGTCTTGAAGTTCAGATGACTAAACCTCTTGTGTCATAGCCAGCTGAGATCATCTCCACCCTTAGCAACCAGATAGGTGTCTTTGGGACAGCTATTAAAGTTAGTCACATAGACATTACCATGTCTGAAGCCAGATATGAGAACCTTGTCTGAAGAACTGTCTAAAATATCACATTTATCCTTAGAAAATCTAACACAAAAACCTCTATCAAAAAGTTGAGAAACAGATAACAAATTATGTTTTAAAACTTCAACATAGTAAACTTCAGGTACCTGAATATCACCTATAATTAAAGTACCAACACCTCTGGTCTGGCCACAATTGTTGTCACCAAATAGTACTCTTGGACCATCTATGCATTGAAAGTTTGAGAGCAGCCTTCTATCACAAGTCATGTGTTGAGAACAGCCACTATCAATGTATCATATTGTAGCTAGAATTTCTTCTTTAGATGATGGCCCTTGAGATTTCTATAAAATAGATTATGTAAGAGGTACCCTAGTGATCTTGGGTCCTTTAGGGTCAATAATCACTTTGGGTAACCATACAAACATATCATTATTTAATAATAAATCAGAGTCAATTTGCCTTCCAAATTTGTCAACAAATATATTTGTCTTATATGTAAGTTTGTTGTAATCAGCTTTGGTCAACTTTTTTGTTAGAACAAGAAAAGGTTTTGATGAGTTAAAAAGATCAATACAGATGATTAGACGACTTCAAAGAACAACTGCAGTCAAGTTCCAGCAATAAGCTGATCAGACCAGGTCAAGAACTGAACAAGTCAGCTGAAGTCTGGAAAGTTGAAAGTCATCTGGAGGAAAGCTCAAGTGAAGTCATCTGCAGGAGACGATTATGAAGAGCTCAGATGAGGTCAAGATAAGCTGAGTAGAATAAGAAAAGCAAGTCTTCGCCAAGTCAGCTACAGACGATTAGAGGAAGATCAACTGAAAGATAAGAGCAGTTATCAAGATTAAGTTTGTTAAGTAGTTTTAGTTTGTTAGAACTGACTAACAAACTAACTGTCTTTTCAGGCTTATAAATAGGTCTAGGTTTTCACTTTATACATGCGCATATAACACATTAACACAATACATGATTCACAATACTCAGATTTTTACTCTCACATTAGTTCGCAAAGGTTTTCAAAGAAAGTTTTCAGAAAGTTCTAAGTATTTGTAGAACACTTTACTGTACATCTTCAAAGCTCACTTGTTACTGTAAAAGTTAGATTCTAGAGAAGAGTCTAGGAGTTTGAAGATTTGAAGATCTTTCTAAGTTGTAAATTGTAAGTTGGATAGTAAGTAAGTTAGTAGTAAGAAGAGACCCTTCTTCAAGTTGAAGAAGGAGAGTGGATGTAGGATCAGTTAGATCCGAACCACTATAAATCTTGGTGTTCTTTATTGCTTTCAGTTACTTATCTATTCATATCAATTTCAGTTTATAATCAATGTTCAATTTCAGATTTTAGACAAATTATCAGTGTGCTTTTGATCCGAATAAAGTTGAGTTTAAAATAAATTCTGATGTGTAACTTTGGTGTTTTGAATAAGGTTTCAAAGATTTGTAAAATCTAAAAAATCTATTCAACCCCCCCTTCTAGATTTTTCCTAGAAGGTTGATTCAAGTTTTCTTTAACATACTCAACTAAGTGGGACCAACAAGTGGTATCAGAGCAGTGTGAAGCTGTTCTGATATTGATTTTAGGTCTTAACCAAGATTCTGAAATTAGTTCTTGATTATCTTCATCTTCTTTATATCACTAACTGTGCTACTAACAAGATTGTATAAGGTTTTGTTTTCTTAGCTCATCATGTCATCTGTTAAGAGCAAGAAGTCAATGAGTCTACCTGAATTTTCAATTGAAGAATATGACTATTGGAAATTCAGGATGGAAAACCATCTCAAAGATATTCATGATAGAATGGAGGAGGTTCTTGAAGAGGGACCTATTAAATTTTATCATGGAGGAACCAGTAATGACACTGAGTCTGCTGAAACCAGAGTCAGACAGGAAAAGAAAAGTTCTGAGCTGACAAGTGATGAGAGAAAAATCCACAACTTAGATCAGGTAGCCAGGACTGAAATCATAGAAACTCTTATCAAGGATTGGATTGAAAAAGTCAAAAGATGCAAATCAGCTAAGAAGATGTGGCAGACATTTGCAAATGTGTGTGAAGGTTCTGACCAAGTAAAAGAGAATAAGCTGCAGTCTGTGTTACATGCTTTTGACACTTTCAAGATGAAGGAGAATGAAACAGTGGATCAGCTGGATGTGAGATTAACAAATCTTCTCAACAAAGCAGCTGATTTAGGAAAGAACTATTCATAGAAGGAGATCAATAATAAGATACTAAGATCTTTGACCAAGAGATGGAGAGAAAAGTCTAATATCCTTAAAGCAACCCAAAATTTATCATCTATTACTCATCATACTTTATTTTCTCATCTTAAAGCTTTGGAGTATGATATTCAGATAGAAGATGAGGAAGATGAGATGGAGTCAAGCACCTCATCCAAGTCTGTTGCCTTTGTCAACAAGGAAGACAAGATGGCAGCTGAATCAGTAGGAGCTGACTTATCTCTGAAGGAGCAGATGGCTTTGCTCACCAAAAGGTATGACAAATTAAGAATAAAATATAAGCGTAATAAACTGAGGTTTGCAGGAAATGATAGATCCAGATCGAAGTTAAGAAGAAAGGAAGATGATTCTACAGATGATGAGAAGAGTAAGAGCCAGACAAGGAGGTTCAGATCACCTGCTTAAAGAAATCCCACTAGCCCTAAATCAGATAGGAGTGATACTTGTTACACCTGTAACAAGCCAGGACATTTCAGCTATGATTGTCCTCAGCTGACTCCTAAGGAACGAGAAGAGAAAAAAAAGAAAAGAGATAGGAGATTTGCAGATCAAAGAGCTCTTCTGGCTGAAGAAAAAGAATCAAGAAAATCATCATCATCTTTATCATCCTCATTTGATTTTGGATCAGACGATGAAATTTATCTTATAGCCAAAGAGGTAGTCTATTATTCTTCTTCTGATAATGATTCTTATAAATCTGTTTCAGCTAATGACCAAACTGTCATTCAAGGATTGTTAAAAGATCTAAAGATGTCTTTGACTGCTTATAAATAGCTAGAGATGAAAATTTTGACTTTAAAAGATCAGATTCAGATTCTAGTTAAAGGCAAGCAGATTATGAACTACTCTGAGTCTGAGGAAACATTCAAGGGGGAATGTTTACCCCAGGCTGAGGCTAGTACATCAGCCAGCTTGTCTGAAAGATTAGAAAATGAATTAAAATCTTTAAAAGACAAATTTGAGATAGTCTATGCTGAGAATGAGTTAATTAAGAAAGACAATGAGAAGCTTGTCTTCAAAATAAGTCAACTTAATAACTCACAATCAGTAATTGATCACATCTTTAGTACTTCTAAAAAATCCCATGATAAGACAGATCTTGGTTATGATAGAAATAGTAAATCAGATATTCAGAAACCTAGGAAATTTGTGAAGGCATCTGAAACCTCAAAAGAGATAAAAATTGGTCCTTGGAAATCACTCAGTCAAATAAGGACTGCATCACCCAGTCTGAAAACTAAAATTCAGCTGAGGATTCCATATCAGACTAAGAAAGTTCCAAGAACTAAGATAAGAAGAAATTCTCATTATAGTCCTTTTGATGGGAGAAGTAGATGCTATCCCACTTTTCCTAAGTTCAAGAAAATCACTAAATCTGAATACAACAAATTGTCATTTAAAAGTGATATGATTGTAGACAGATTTGGTAGATAGACCAAGTCTGATTTATTATTTGATAATGAGATGTTTGTTTGGTTACCCAAAGTGATTATTGACCTTCAAGGACCCAAGATCACTAGGGTACCTCATACCTAATTTGTTTTATAGGATTCACAGGGACTATCACTCAAGGAGGAGATTCTAGCTTCAATATGGTACATAGACAGTGGCTGTTCACAACATATGACTTGTAACAAGAAGCTACTATCAAATTTCCAGAACATTGATGGTCCTAGAGTACTATTTGGAGACAACAATTGTGGACAGACTAAGTGAGTAGGTATCTTGATTATCAGAGATGTTCAGGTATCTGAGGTATATTTTGTAGAGGGTTTAAAACATAGTCTGTTATCTGTTTCCCAACTTTGTGATAAAGGTTTTCTTGTAAAATTCTCTAAAGATAAATGTGATATCTTAGATAGCTCCTCAGACAAGGTACTTCTAACTGACTTCAGACATGGTAATGTCTATGTGGCCAACTTTAATAGTTGCCCCAAAGATACCTGTCTGGTAGTTAAGGGTGGAGATGACATCAGCTGGCTATGGCACAAGAGGCTTAATCATTTGAACTTCAAGACCCTTAGTAAGCTAGCTAGAAAGAATCTTGTTAAAGGGTTACCTGAGAAATTATGTTCTACTGATCTGAAATGTGATGCTTGTCAAAAAGGTAAACAGCCCAGACACTCATTTAAAAGTATTAACACCTCATCATCTGAAAGAGTTTTACAACTTTTTCATCTTGATCTGTTTGGACCTGTTTCACCTCTCAGCTTCAGTGGAAGGAAATATACTCTTGTAGTAGTAGAAGATCACTTTTCTAGATACACTTGGGTTACATTTTTTTTCAAGAAAAATGAGACTATGAACAAGATCCCTGATCTGTTCAGACAGATTCAAAATGAGAGGGGTGTTAATATTGTTAAAATAAGGAGTGATAAGGGCACTGAATTTTTAAATTCTTGTTTATCTAACTTTTTAAATGAGTGTGAAATTATTCATGAGACATCATCAACAAGAACTCCACAACAAAATGGAGTAGTTGAAAGAAGGAATAGAACTTTGAAAGAAGCAGCCAGGAGCATGTTAGCCGAGTATGGAACCCCTCACAGGTTCTGGGCTGAAGCCATCAACACAGCTTGTTATACCCAGAACAGGTGCTTGCCAGTTAAAGACAAGGGTAAGACTCCATATGAGATCTGGAAGGGTAAGATTCCAAGAATCTCATATTTTCGGGCTTTTGGTTGTAAATGCTTCATCCATAATAATGGGAAGACTAAATTGAGGACCTTTGATGCTAAGGCAGCTGATGGAATATTCTTGGGATATTCTAACACTTCCTAAGCATTCAGAGTCTTCAACAAGACAACTCTTTGTGTTGAGGAAACTCCTCATGTGGTTTTTGATGAAATGCATTCTTTCTCAGATAAAGTGAATCAGATTACTAATGAACTAGATAAAATTGAGCTAACCAAAACTAAACATAGAACTGTTTATCTGCCTAGTCTTGATTTAGATTCAGATGAAGAAGAATCCCCATCTGAAAATCAGCAGACAACCCCATTCCAGACTCCATCTGAGGAGACACCATTGACATCAGCTGATCAGTCAGGGTCAGCAGATGAAGGGGGAACGTCAGCTCAGGTAGAGTCAGATGAGTTGCCTGCTGAGTCTCAAGATGAGGATCCTTCTACTCAAATAGGCAAGAGGATGAGAAGTTATCATCCAACTGACCAGATCATTGGGGACCCATCCATTAGTGTGCAGACACGAAATATGGTTGATTCTCAAAGTTTGTTCAGTTGCTATGTATCACTTCTCGAGCCTAAGTCTATTGAGGAGGCTTTATCAGATCCAAACTGGATAACTGCCATGCAGGAAGAACTGCATCAGTTTGAAAGACAAAATGTTTGGGAATTAGTGGAAAGACCCTTACAAAGAAAGATTATAGGGACCAAATGGGTGTTTAAGAATAAAACAGATGTGAACAATGTTATTGTTCGTAATAAGGCAAGATTGGTAGCTCAAGGTTACTCACAGTCTGAAGGGATAGACTATGATGAAACCTATGCTCCAGTTGCCAGATTAGAAGCAATAAGGTTGTTCTTGGCATTTGCTGCTTATAAATCTTTCAAAGTCTTTCAGATGGATGTCAAGTCAGCATTCCTAAATGGTGTGTTACTTGAGGAAGTTTATGTGGAGCAGCCTCCTGGGTTTGAGATCAATAACAAGGTCTATAAACTCAATAAGGCCCTATATGGACTGAAACAAGCTCTCAGGGCTTGGTATGATACCTTATCTGAATTCTTGATTTCAAATGGTTTTTCAAAAGGTAAGATAGATAGGACTTTGTTTAGAAAGAAAATAGATGGTAACATCTTGTTGGTTCAAATTTATGTAGATGACATTATTTTTGGTTCACCTAATCTGAATTTATGTGAAGAATTCAGTGTTCTCACGAAAAATAGGTTTGAAATGTCAATGATGGGTGAATTAATATATTTTCTAGGCTTGCAGATTAAGCAGATGAGTAAGGGTATTTTTATACATCAGACTAAATATGCTAAGGACCTGATAGATAAATTTGGGATGACTACTAGTAGGGAAGTTAAAATACCTATGGCAACTAACTTCTCTATGGATTCAGATGAGCAGGGGATACCCACGGATGCAACGGAGTATCGTGGACTGATTGGATCCCTTCTCTATCTCACTGGAAGTAGGCTAGACATAGCCTTTGCAGTTGGGGTATGTGCAAGATTCCAATCTAATCCCAAGAAAACTCATCTGGAGACTGCTAAGAAAATTCTCAAATATCTCAAAGGGACTTTGCAAGTTGGGTTATGGTACCCAACTGATGACAACTTTGAGCTGACAGGATATTCAGACTCTGATTTTGGGGGATGTAAGATTGATAGGAAATCCAATTCAGGAACTTGTCAATTCTTAGGCAACAAATTAATTTCTTGGTTATCTAAGAAACAGACATCTGTTGCCACCTCCACAACTGAGGCTGAATACATGGCAGCTGGAAGTTGTTGCTCTCAACTCCTCTGGATTAGTCAGCAGCTTAGAGATTATAACATTCAAACATCATCTGTTCCTATTTACTGTGATAGTAATAGTGCAATAGCCATGACATACAATCCTGTTCTGCATTCTAGGTGTAAGCATATAGACATCAGACATCATTTCATTAGAGATCATGTAGAAAAGAATGACATTAGAATAGAAAAGATAGCCACTGAATCACAAAGAGCAGATATTCTTACAAAACCATTAGCTGAGTCTAGATTTAAAGAATTGTGTTTAGAATTAGGATTACTTGATGCATCTTTGACTGATTTTTAATATCATTACTTGCATCTGTTATTTGTTTTCCTTATTTCTTTCTTTTCTTTCTTTAAATAAATGTCTAGAAAGAATTATCAGACTAGATATGAGTCAAAGGACAATCAGGTAGCTGATATCATTGATTTCCTTTTAGGAATCAAGAATTAAGGATTAGTCATATTGACCTTATCTGACTTGATGATTACTTATCTGACATTCGGTAAATCAGACAAGGACACAATATTCAGCTGATTTTCTTGAAAACAGATGACTATCTGCATCCTATCTGACTTACCTCAGCTACTAATAGTTTTGTTGAGTTTATTTGCAGGAACAGGTATATCAACATTAACAAATCAATTTTAACATCCTACTCTGATAATCACATTTCTTTTGGTTATTCAAAAATATGTTTTCAAAATAACTTTCTCAAGCCTGTTAATACTTTTGATGAATTTCTAATTTGAAAATGTTGTATTCAAATAATGGCATTAAATTTTGTGTTATTCAAAATCAGATTTGGAGGAAATTTTTCAAAAATATAAGACAAGGTCACTTTTGACCAAGTCTGACAAAACCCAGTCTGAAATGGGAAACCTTTATGCAAAGAAAGGTATATTTTGGCTTACGTTAGGTATACTAATTACCTCTGCATAAAGTAAACCTATTAGCCGTCTAATCCGTAGGATAAACGGTTACTTTTACACAATTCAAGATGCGTTAATGTCACGCGCCTGAATACGAAGCAGTTTTATTGCTGAGCCGTTGATATATTTCACGCGCCCTTATTAATCAACAGTTAAAAAATATTTCCTGAGATTATGCCACGTATCAACTTCCTATGTTTTCCCTATCTCTCTTCGTGGTTTAAAAACTTACCTTTCTCATTTCAAAATTCACTTTCACATTTCCCCTGCTTCAAATTTACTGCAAACATTTTCTATCTTTCTAAAGATATACAAATGGCTTCCACTTCTTCTAAAACTCCAAAACCCCCCACTTATATAATCGCTTTCAAATCCGATTTCAAAATGAATACGGAAACTGTCAAGAATAAACTCAAAGCTGAGATGTATGTCGACTTTGAGACTACACGGGATAGAGAATCCAGAGAGATTCTAGACCTATTAAAAGCTTCAAGATTACGAGGTTTTTGTTCGATGAAATCGGCAGAGAACAAAACAATGGATCTAATCGGAGCAGAATTTCTGGTCAACAGTGTTTTTTCAGAGAATGGGTTCAAAACGACGGTTGAAGGAACGCAATTGTTGTATACCAAAGAAATGTTGGCCAGGATATTCAATACATCGGCAGAAGGAGTTAATCCCCTTGTTTACAAGGAAGATGAATGGGAGCAGTCATTCGATATTTTTGCAAGAGTGACGTACAGAGGAACCCGGAGGGATCTCAAGAAGAATCTTCTTCAAAGAAAATATAGATTGCTGATGACTATTGTTACAAAGTCCATCTTAGGAGATCAGAGTTCTCATGATGGTGTAACAAAGTCTCAATTGTGTTGCATGAGAGCGATTCTGGATGGTATAAGGGTGGATTGGGTGGATTTGCTGTTTAGAAGGTTTAAGGAAGAAAAACTAAGGTTGGTGTATAATCCAGATGAGGGGGATTGGACTGCTCAGTCCACTGTGAGTCTATTTAACAAGATCACAGTCCTTATTGAAGGGTTAAATAAAAGGATGGAAACGAAAGAAGGCTGGAAAAAATACTCGAAGCACAAGGGATTGCTAACAAAGCATGAAAAAATTGGTGGTTTGCCTGATTCTGACAATGAGTCAGACGAAGCCCGTGAATAAAGAAATCAGGCAGCAGCAGCAATGGCTCAAAGACAAGCAGCTGGGGTACAAGGAGTGGAGGTACCTGAAGTTGAGGTACCAGCAGCTGAGGTACCTGAAGTGCCTGCAGCTCAGAGACAAGCAGCTGGGGAGACAGCTGCTGAAGAACCAGAGGTTGTAGTGATCGAGGAGACTAGACCTGATGTTCCTCTCCAAAGGAGAACCAGAAGAAGGCTGGTAAAAGCTTCAGAGGTGAGGACTGGAGGAGAGTCATCTGCTGCTCCTTCAAGCTTGTTATCAGAAGAAGCTGTCACGCTGGAAATAGCAGCAGCAGCAGAGGCTAAGGCAGATGTGCTAGAGGAGCCCAGCTCAGAAAGGATAGTATCCACTGAAAAACAAGTCTCTGCAGGTACATCCTCAAACATCTCATCTTCTGATAAATCCCCATCCCACCTAGGCGATGAAGAGGTGACCCAGGCTGGCACCTCCGAGCCTCTTGAACAACCTACACCCATAATAGTCCAAACACAACTCACTTCAACTCAACCATCTATCACTCCACTTTCTACCTCATCTCCTCAACAATCCCCACCTCCTCAACAAACTCTTCCAGAAATTCTTCCCACACCATCATCCTAAACCTTTGATTTTCTAGATTTTCTTTCTACCAAATACCCCACTCCCTCCCCCCAAATTAGTCCAATACATACTCCCAAGCCTGATGGATCCATGGGTAGCTTTGAAATCTCCTTAAGATTAGAAGCACAGAGGAGACTTGTGGAACTCATTCTTGAACTTCAGTATAATTCTGAAGTAATGAAGGAATCAGTGGAGATTTGGCTGGTTCACCAGCTGAGAACAGGTGACTTGGAAGAGTTGAGCCTTTTTGTTGAAGAGGTCAGCTGGGAGGACTTAGTCTCCTAGGAGAAAGCAGTGTTGGAGTCTGCAGGAATCACTTCTATATCTTCCATCTTGTCTGAAGAGCAGCTCCTCAATTTCTTCCAAGGTCGTCTCAGATTGCCGGAGACCTCATCTATCGCTCCTCCTAGCAGCCCAGGATCCACTTTCTCCTCTATCCTTAATCAGCTGGAGAAGCGAATGGAAGACAAGTTCACTCAGATGCTTTCAATCAAAACAACCGACATTGTGGACTCTGTCAGCATCACTATGGAGGAAATGCTTAAAGCATCTGAGGTAAACTTCTTATCCACTATTTCAGATTCTGTTAAATTTTCTGTCAAAGAAGAAGTTGCTGAGGTAAGGAAGGAGGTTGGTGAGCTGAAAAGCCAAGTACAAGCTGATAATCAAATCTCGGCTGATCAGATATTGAGAAATCAGACCACATCTTCCACCTATTTTACCGTTGTCAAGGAGCAACTTGCTATGCTACTTGATAATGTTAAAAAGGGGGAAGATGTGGAGATCATCAAAGCGGAGCTCAATCAGATAAAACTCACAACAGTCAGCCAGACAGATGAGCTCACTGCCCTGAAGATTCGGATTGAACAGATAGAAGAAGCAATCAGGGCAGATGAGCAGGCCAGGAAGAGAGAGGCTGAGCTTAAGTCAGAGAAATTTATGGCCAAGATCAGAGAAAGGAAGGAAGAGGCTAAGGCCAAGGCTGAAGCCGAGAAGGGCAAGGGAAAGGAACTGGTGGCTGAGAAGGGTAAGGGGAAGGAGCTTGAGCGGATCTTATCTCCTATCAGACAGAGTTTGATGACCAAGGCTACAGGAAAAAGACCACTCGAAAAGTCAGCTGAGCAGATAAGGATCGAGGAAGAAAGAGACAGACGAATAAAGTTCAAAAAAGTCTTTTATGATCGCAGAGAGGCGAAGAGGAAGATCAAGTCTGCTAAAGAAGCTGGCAGAATTTTTGACAGATCTTTGAAGAGATGGGTGGTCCCAGCAGTTGGGGGTACCCTTGGAGAAGCAGACAAGGCATGGGTTAGGCCACAAGAAAGGACTGATGCTCCTCCAAGGATGATTGCTCACCCCTCTTGGGCTGGAGATTACATGAAATATGAGGCCAAATGGACATTCTTCTGGTATATCTGCAGAGGAGTTGGAGCATCATCTGAGGACGAAACGATAGCATGGCATGATTGGATGGAGAAGGAAAATCCAGACTTGTACCAAAAATTGATCAATGAAGGAGACGAGTGGTACAATGTAGATTTGGTAGCTCCAGCTTATTCAACAATCCCAATCAAAGTTACAGATGATGGCTTGATTGATAAGGAGTGGATCAAGTCAACTATCAACTACGGAATAAATCAGATGAAGTTGACTGATCCTAAGGAGATTGCTGAGCTAAGAACAAGGATATTCGACTGGATGCAGCTCCCGGAAAAAGATAGATGGACAGATTAGATAAGCTTTAAATTTCCTTATCTTTTATCTTCTTATCTGATCCATATGTAAAAATATAAATGTGCTCTATATGAATGAGATGACTGAGTCTTATCTGATTTACTTGTCTTATTTTTCTTAAAAGCTTTCTTTACTGTTTTAAGAAAATTTAAAATTTTTTTTCTAAGTGTTAATCATCTGAGAAAACTCTCATCTCAGACTTAAATTTTTCAAAAATTTTCTAAGTCCTAAGGCTTAAATATTTTTACTAAAACTAAATTGTTTGGAAAAAAAAAATCTTAAGACTTAAAAAATTTTTACTTCAAAATTTTTCTAAGTGTGAATTAAGTGCTCTAACTTGAATAAATCTGAATTAAAGTGTGAATGTGTTCTGATATGCCTATCTAATTATCTTGAATAACTTTGACTAACATCAGCTGTGAGTATGTTTCTTTCTTATAGTTTTAACATCATCAAAAAGGGGGAAATTGTTAGATCAAAAAAAGGTTTTGATGAGTTAAAAAGATCAATACAGATGATCAGACGACTTCAAAGAACAGCTGCAGTCAAGTTCCAGTAATAAGTTGATCAGATCAGGTCAAGAACTGAACAAGTCAGCTGAAGTCTGGAAAGTTGAAAGTCATCTGGAGACAAGCTCAAGTCAAGTCATCTGCAGGAGAAGATTATGAAGAGCTCATACGAGGTCAAGATAAGCTGAGTAGAATAAGAAAAGCAAGTCTTCGCCAAGTCAGCTGCAGACGATTAGAGGAAGATCAGCTGAAGATAAGAGCAGTTATCAAGATTAAGTTTGTTAAGCAGTTTTAGTTTGTTAGAACTGACTAACAAACTAACTGTCTTTTCAGGCTTATAAATAGGTCTAGGTTTTCACTTTATACATGCGCATATAACACATTAACACAATACATGATTCACAATACTCAGATTTTTACTCTCACATTAGTTCACAAAGTTTTTCAAAGAAAGTTTTCAGAAAGTTCTAAGTGTTTGTAGAACACTTTACTGTACATCTTCAAAGCTCACTTGTTACTGTAAAAGTTAGATTCTAGAGAAGAGTCTAGAAGTTTGAAGATTTGAAGATCTTTGTAAGTTGTAAACTGTAAGTTGGATAGTAAGTAAGTTAGTAGTAAGAAGAGACCCTTCTTCATGTTGAAGAAGGAGAGTGGATGTAGGATCAGTTAGATCCGAACCACTATAAATCTTGGTGTTCTTTATTGCTTTCAGTTACTTATCTGTTCATATCAATTTCAGTTTATAATCAATGTTCAATTTCATATTTTAGACAAATTATCAGTGTGCTTTTGATCCGAATAAAGTTGAGTTTAAAATAAATTCCGCTGTGTAACTTTGGTGTTTTGAATAAGGTTTCAAAGATTTGTAAAATCTGAAAAATGTATTCAACCCCCCCTTCTAGATTTTTCCTAGAAGATTGATTCAAGTTTTCTTTAACATACTCAACTAAGTGGGACCAACATTTTTTATTTTTTGAAACAAAGGATAGCATTTACTCCTCCAATCAAATGGACTATAAGAAGTAATCTTAACTTTGGCTCTTGGAAGTCTTTTCTTCATATTAGAGTTTCTCGTCTGAATCTTTTTTATCAGATCAGAAGAGGTAGTCCTAATCTGACTTTGAGGTTTCCAAGGTCCAATTATGATTCCATTTGAAGGTTCAGCAGCTTTAACAAATTTCCTTGGTTTTAAAGATTCTGATTTAGTATTTCTATTATAACCAAGACCAGTCTTATCATGAGACTTTTGTGAAGTTCTGAAGATGTGGTCTATAATTGATTGTGAATTATTAAGTTGACTCAACTTGAAGACAAGCTTCTCATTGGTCTTCTTAATAGATTCATTTTCATCACAAAGCACAGTTAATTTGTCTTTCAAAGATTTTAATTCAATCTCTAATCTTTCAGAAAGACTAGCTGATGTACTAGCCTCAGCCTGAGATATACATTCCCCTTAAATGTATCCTCAGACTTAGAGTAGTTCACAACTTGCTTTCCTTTGATTAGAGTCTGAAATCGGTCTTTTAAAGTCAAATTTTCAGCCTCTAATTGTTTATAAGCACTCAAAGACATTTTCAGATCTTTCAAAAGGCTTTTGATAACCGTTTGATCATCTGAAACAGATTTATCAGACTCACTATTAGACGAAGAATAGTAATCTACCTCTTTGACCATTAGACAGATTTCGTCATCTGATCCAAAATCAGACGATGAGGATGATGATAATGACTTTCTAGATTCCTTTGCTTCAGCAAGAAGGGCTCTTTGATTTGCAAAGCGTCTGTCCCTTTTCTTTCTTTTCTCCTCCCTTTCCTTGGGAGTCAGCTGGGGACAAACGTAGCTATAGTGCCCTGGCTTGTTACAGGTGTAACAAGTATCCCCTCGATCTGATCTAGGATTACTAGGATTCTTCTTTGCTGGTGACTTGTACATTCTTGACTGATTCTTTCTTCTATCATCATCTGTGGATTCTACGTCGTCTTTCCTTCTAGATCTCGATCTTGATTTATCTTTTCCTGCAAATTTCAATTTATTACATTTATATTTCATTCTAAGGCGATCATACCTTTTAGTCAGTAAGACCATCTGCTCTTTCAAAGAGAGATCAGCTCCCTTTGATTCAGCTGCAGGTTTGTCTTCTTTATTGACAAAAGCGACTGTCTTAGATAAGGTATTGGATTCCACCTCGTCTTCTTCATCTTCAACCTGTATGTCAAAATCATAGCCCTTTAAGTGAGAGAATAAAGTATAATGACTCATTGTGGAAAGATCTTTAGTGGCTTTTATTAAATTTCCTTTTTCCCTCCAACGTTATGTTAGAGATCTGAGAATTTTATTGTTAATTTCTTTTTTTGTGTAAATTTTTCCCAAGTCAGTGGCTCTATTGATCAGATTAGTCATTCTCATGTCTAGCTGATCAATAGACTCACCTTCCTTCATTTTGAAGACATCAAAGGAATGGAGAACAACCTGGAGCTTGTTCTCCTTTAACTGTTCTGTGCCTTCGCATATGTTGGCTAAGGTGTCCCACATTTCTTTCGCAGATTTACACTTTTTGATTTTTTCATACCACTCTCTGCTGAGTGTCACGATCATTTCATTCTGAGCCACCTGGTCAAGATTATAGATTTTCCTTTCATCGTTATTCAATTTAGAAACCTTTTTCTCTACCTGACTCGAGACTCTGAGCTACTCGCTCCATCGCTGACACCACCATGGTAGAATTTGATGGGTCCTTCAGATAGAACGTCCTCCATACGAGGATGAATAGATTTCAGATGATTTTCCATCCGAAACTTCCAGTAATCATAATCTTCAATTTCGAAGTCTGGGAGATTCTTGACTTTTCTATCACTTGAAGACATGGATAGTAGAATCAAGAATAATAAGCAGGAAACGTTCACAAATATATCTAAATCAAGAATTAGGTAAAAAGATTGTTTTGACCAAAAGAAATATTCAGAACAGCTTTAACACTGCTCTGATACCACTTGTTGGTCCCGAGATTGAGTGAATTAAGAAAGATTAAGCTGACCTCCTAGAGATAATCTAGAAGGGGGTTGAATAGATTATCTAAATTTCTTTCGAAAATTAAGATTATCAATTCAAACTTTACTTTTCAAACCAAAATCAAAGCTGACAGCAGAAACAAGTTTATACTCAATCTAATCTGGATCCCAAAGTAATCTGATGTAATTTTATCAAACCAAACAACAATCAATTAGAATTATGCTGAAAGTAAAGGACACAGGAATTTATAGTGGTTCAGATCAAAAGATCCTACATCCACTCTCCTTCTTCAAACCTTGAAGAAGGGTCTCTACCTTCTCACTTACTGACTTCCTTACAGTCAATTTACAGATTACAAACTTAGACGATTTTCGTCTTTGAATCACCTTCAATCTATCAATCTACCTATTGAATCTACGATTACAGTGCTGATTGTGATTTGAAGGAATTACAGAAAGCGTTCTTCAAACACTTAGAAAATATTATGAAAATTTCCTGGAAAATAGTGAGCGCTCTAGATATTGTGAATTTCAAAGAATGAGTGCAAAAGTCCTTCTAAGGACTGTGCTTAGTCCTATTTAAAAAGTTATAAGACGGTTAGTTTGTTGTAACAAACTTAAAACCGTTTGAAAAACTACCTCGACTTCAGCTGATCTTAAAGTTAGTCGTCTGACTCTGACTTGGTGAAGACCTGTCTTTCTTATTTTACTCGGCTGACTTTGACCTTGTCTTGAGCTCTTCATTATCCTCTCAATCAGATGACTCCTCCAAGACTAACTTCAGATGACCTTTGAGCTTCTTGACCTCAGCTGACATAGTCTCTTCCACCTCGTCTGATCAGCTAACTACTGAAATAAACTACTTCAGCTGAACTATACAATTTCAGCTGGTCATCCTATTTTACATGAGCTTATCTAATCTATACATTTTAACTTAATCAAAACTAGAAACCTGATATAACAATATATATTACTAATGTAGTTTGGTGTAATTTTGTTAATATATATATATATATATATATATATATATATATATATATATATATATATTGTGTGTCATTATTACATAATATGGAAAAATTCCATAATAAAAAGTAAAAAGGTGTAATATATTTGACTAATTAAATGATAATGTAAATAACATATCCTGTAATTGGTAACAACAAATTATGTACTTGTCATTATTACATATGAAAAAATTCCATAATAAAAAGGTCAAATATATTAATTGATTATTTAATAAATACAGAATATGAATTACTTTTACAAAATTATTAAAGGAAAAAGATATAAATATAAACAAATTCTTAATACTTACTGGATGAAAATATTTTGACAAAGAAATAATATTTTACAATATAGTGAAATTTTAAATAAAACATAAACTCAGAAAAAAAATAATTGGAAAAAAAATATTACTGACACATAAATATTATAAAATCAAATCAATGAATAAATTTTAAATATGATATGATTTGTAAACGAAAAAAACTTGTAAATATAATGAGTATGTATATATATATATATATATATATATATATATATATATATTGAAAATAAAAGAAAAACTCTTATTAAAGAATGCAAGAACAAACGTCACGAGGAAGTCGAGACACAAAATATGGCAGATCATTCCAACAAAAAGGACTCTCAAAAGACCGAGACTCTCTAGCCAAAGCATGTGCAAAAGAATTTGCACAACGTCTAACATAATAGATCGAAAAGGAAGGATAAGAACGAAGGATGGACTTGCATGACTCAATGAAATCACCAAAAGTAGAGTGAGACCTATCCTTGCTACCGATTGCGTCAACCACAAGGCTAGCATCCCCTTCTATAATTACATTCTCTAAATGCATATTCTTCACCCATGAAAGAGCTTCCACAAAGCCCATGGCTTCCCCAATATCGACTGGAAATAACCCCGGTAAAACCAGCGAACGAGCAGCTATAAAATCACCATTTGCATCTCTTAAAACCATGCCAATCCCCATGTTCACCGTATCTTCAAAAAAAGCCGCATCAACATTTACCTTGAACGCGTTCTCCGGCAGCTTATGCCACGCAGGACACCCATGACCAGCGCCAGAGCTAGTCGGCTGTTGACGGGTCCTCTCCCAATCTGTCTGATAAAGAAATAGCGATGCCAACAGCAACGTCCGGTGGATCGCGTCTTCCTTCCCACAGTAGGTTGTTTCGCTACTTCCAAATCTAGCAAATAATAGCAGCGGCCAAATGAGCCTCTTTGCTAGCTAATCTCGAAATTAAATGGAGGATCATATCCTTCAAAGACTCCACGGAATGCACACTGAGCTCAATGGCTCTACTAAGACCAACAACTCTCCAACAATTCATGGCAAAATCACAGCTAAAGAAAAGGTGCCAAGAAGTTTCCAGATCCTTCCCACACAAAATGCACCACATATCATCCACTATCTTCCTTGGAAAGAGATTTACTTTGTTGGGGATCACATTCCTACAAATCCTCCACAAATGGTCCTTCACTTTGGGAGGAGAATTTAATTTCCACAGTGCTCTCCAATTCCCTGGCTCCTCCAAGTCGCCATCCGAAACCAAAGAGGCAGCGAGCCGGCAGCCCGATTTCACTGTATATCTTTCGCTTCTTTCAAATGCCCAAATAAGATGATCGTTACAGCTCTCTGGGGAAATAGGTGTGCGTAATATCGCATGAGCATCTCTCTGATTAAAATTATTTTCTTAGCGAGACAAGTTTTTGCTTAGCGAAACAAGTTTTTGCTTAGCTAGTTGAAGAAGGAGAGTGGACGTAGGATCGTTTGATCCGAACTACTATAAACAACTGTGTTCTTTACTTTTTCGTTAACTTACTTGTTCATATTATTTTTCTGTTCATAACCAAAAAGATCAATTTCAGAATTCAAGTTAGCCTAAATATCAGTGTGCTTTAGATCTACATAGAGTTGAGTTTAAATTTAATTTCGCTGTGCTACTTGGGTATTTTGAATAAGTTTTGAAAGATTTGTAAAATCTGATAAATCTATTCAACCTCCCTTCTAGATTTTTTCCTAGAAGGCTAGTTCAAGTTTTCCTTAATCTACTCAACTAAATGGGACCAACAGTGTGTACTCATTGATGTATGTTGATCGTATGATCTCTAGTACATTTGAAAATCCAATAGACCAGACAAGTGCAGACAATTATAGGAAGCAAATGGCACTACAGATTTTTGCATCTAGTGATGCAGCTAGTTAGATTTTTGAACATATTGCTTGATGTAGTATATTGCTCTGATATTGTTTAATATTTCTTCTATATTGATGTAGTTTTGAGCATGATGTGCCATAAGTGATAATTGTGATATGAGCAAGTATGTGTTTTTATTCAATATGCAAATATTTCACAATTTAAGTTTAAATAATTTTAGGAAAAAAAACACAATCCAATATGCAAATATTACATAATCCCAAGTTCAAAAATTCACAATCTAAGTTCAAAAATTCACAATCTAAGTTCAAACGATACATCATTCTTCATCACTAATTTGGACAGGACGTTGATCACAAAATATTTGTGTATGACCAACTTGTCTACAAATACGACATTTTTTCGGAAGATGTTTTTTCTTTTCCATAGATTGGTCTTTCTCAGAACATGCTCTTGGTAGTGGGATATACAAAGTGCAGGTACCTCGGTTGTGCCCAGAACCTTGGCATCGAGAATATTTTTGCACACGCCTCCTACTACTAGACTTCCCTACTGATGGATGCCTTCTTTGCTTTGGACGATCGGCCTATCTTGGGCAATCTGGTATGTTGACATTCATCGTCTTTATTGGATTTGGGACAACCCAATCTCTCGGATTAGGAACTGGCATGATACATTCTGCATACATCCTCTTCATGGTTGTTGTCTTATAATAATCGTGCATATAGGCATGAATGGACTGATTTGCTTCACTGTTAAAATAATCAACACTTAAATTAATCAAGTAATATTCTAGATAAAATATAATATTATACGGGCCTTAATAAAATAAAATACCTGAGGGCTTTGACTGCGTGACTACACGGAATTAAGTCCAGCTGAAACTCTTAACAAGTACATGTCCTCAACCCCAAGTCTACAACATGATTATGGAATGCATCCTTGATGTTGAATATCGTGCTGCTCACACCAGTAACCTTCATACGATCTCCGTCCTCTTTTGTCTTTCGCAATCTAAGCTCTAATTTGTTTCCTACTGTTGATTCCAATTTTTCTAACTCTGAGCGACGCTCGTAAAACCATGTTTGAAGTAAGTATCGAGCAAATTCAAGAATTGAACATATAGGCAACCTTCTGGCCCACAACAGTCTAGAATTATATGACTCTGCTGTATTCGACGTCATGATCTCGTAACGGCGAACGGGACAATATGCTCGCGACCATCTCTTGACACCAGCTTTTTTTAGTGCTTCCCAGGCATTTATGTTTGACTCTTTTATCTGGTTCATATACTTATTCACCATGTCACGTTTGTACTCGTACGCCGCCTATTTAAACAGACTCACAACACCTCCCCCATATTTGCCCAGATTTAACTGCATATGAAATGCACATATCCATTGAGGAGTCCCAGGAAAAACTTTGTTAATTGCATTTGCAATGCTCTTATGACGGTCTGTCGCAACAAACAAATTAATATTTTTTTAATATATCAACAATATGATAATTTACCTTTAAGTAATAATATTAAAAAAATAAAGTTCATTTTGTACATGATATAATGATCAAATCATTAGGATGACCAAATGCAATCTTTACGTGTGTTAGGAACCATTCTCACGATTCATCATTCTCCTTGTCACCAACACCAATTGCAAGTGGATAAATACGTTGATCTCCATCTTAAGTTGCAGCCACAAATACAATCCCTTTATACGGGCCTTTCAAGTGTGTCCCGTCAACCACGATTACCAGTTTGCAATATTCCTTAAATCCTTGAATCGATGCTCCAAGAGCCATGAACACATACTTGAATTTCTCTTCATCATCAGTCTCAAATTGAGTTATGGTACCAGGATTTAATTTCTTAACCATGTGCAGGTATGATGGCAACATTTTCCAAGATTGATCGTGATCACCATATATCAAAGCTTGTGCATGCTTATGAGCTCTTCGTGCTTTATCATATTCAATATCAAGTCCATAAAATGTATTGACATCATCCTTAATGTCCTTTGGTTTAAGTAAACGTTCCTCCCGCATCATCCCAGGTGTAAAAAAAGTGCCAAGGATCTTAGATGGCAACGAGGCCGCTCAGTACACATATCCAAGTGACAACTATGTATGCTCATCAATTTTTTCACTGTCCATGGACCTACATTACTTCCTGTGGCATGCAATCGAAACTGACATCCTTCATGTTTGCAAACAAATGTGTATCGTTGTTTGTCTGAACGCTTTACTTTGTACTCTACACGATTTTGAAGATGATAGAAGCCTACACGTATGATTAATTTCTCCTTACTATCAAAAATTGCACCAACTTCTAACTTTTTCTCCCCATCAACTGGTTCTGCAGAAATGAGATTGGGTTGTGAAGTATGTAGTGATGCCCCTAGAATAATCCAATCTCGATGTTCAGCATCAGACTCATCGACTAAGTTGTCTTCAATATCACAATCAATACGACTTGGTCTCAAAATATGGATTCTTCTATTTTTCTGCATTTGTTGATTGCTAAGACTAACATCAACATCTTCTTGTGGACAAAAATCCTCTGGTACCCCAAAATCATCATTTCCCCACTCACCATTAAGTGCCACTTCATAATTCTCATCATCATCATCTTCATCAACATCAAAATCACCATCACCATCATCATCATTCTCACTATCATCATCAGCACCATCAAATTTCTCATCATCCACAACATCAAATTTGTCATCATTGTGGTCCTGATGTTGTGGTACTGAGTTGGGAAAGGTGGGTAATTGATGATCCACTAAGGAAGCAAAGCTGAAACCTGGAATATTAATGTTAGGAGGTGGATAACTGGCTTCAATCTGACTATGAACATAAGGAGCACATGTATTTGAATTCTGACTACAATATTGATCCTGTGAAGCCATTAGTTGAACAAAGCTACCATGCCCCAGCGATTGAGTTGTGTATGCAGATGAAGTAGTATTATTCCTAGGTTCGATGGAGACAAATATTTTAGGTGTTGCAAATACACCCGCAACTCGTTGTATATCTCTCTCGGATCGTATTTGAATTTAATTATTCCACAACCTTTTGTTTCCATCAAACAATGCAACTCATAATTACAACATCTAAGATCATCTCTCACAATATTATGAACAACATCCATAAACTCCCCAAATGCCATTGTTCGCAATGATGTATATATCAAATCATCTTTCCCATTTTGTTATGCAGATGAAGTAGTATTATTCCTAGGTTCGATGGAGACAAATATTTTAGGTGTTGCAAATACACCCGCAACTCGTTGTATATCTCTCTCGAATCGTATTTGAATTTCATTATTCCACAACCTTTTGTTTCCATCAAACAATGCAACTCATAATTACAACATCTAAGATCATCTCTCACAATATTATGAACAACATCCATAAACTCCCCAAATGCCATTGTTCGCAATGATGTATATATCAAATCATCTTTCCCATTTTTATACACCATTCCATCCCAATATCCACGATGAACTAGTACAACTTCATCCTCTTCCATCTGAAAAAAATAGATAAATAAATAAATACAAAAATAAATATCAAATAAAATAATTATACAAATAAAAAAATTTGTATAGTGGATGTATAGTGTTTAAAAAAAAATTTGAAAGTCTAAAACTTTAAAAAATAAACTTGTCTCACAGGGAAAAAAATAATATGTCTCGATAGCAAAATGCTTGTCTCGATGGTGATATTGTATGTCTCGATAGCAAAATATTTATCTCGCAGTATTTGTTTCGATGGTAAGATATTTGTCTCGCAATGTTTGTCTCGATGGAAAAATATTTGTCTCGCAGTATTTGTCTCGATGACAATATTTTGTCTCACTAGGTTTGTCTCGATGGTGAAAATATTTTGTCTCGATGGCCTTGTCTCGTTAGTGAAAAATAATTGTCTCGCTAGTGAAAATGCTTGTCTCGATGGAACCCCATCGAGACAGTATTCAAAACTTCAAATCTTCAAGTTATGAAGATTTGAATACTGTCTCAATAAACCCAACGAGATAAGCATTTTCACTAGCGAGACAACCAATATCACCATCGAGATAAGCATTTTCACAAGCGAGACAAGCAATTTCACCATCGATTTTTTTCCATTTTACGTGTATATCCGAAAATATAAGATGAAGAGACTATCGAGACAAGCAATATCGCCATCGAGACAATCAATATCACTAGCGAGACAAGCAATTTTACTATCCATTTTTTTTTATTTTACATGTATATTCGAAACTACAAGAGAAGAGAAGAAGAGAAAAAGTAGAAATAAAATACTAAGATGGATTACTTACCATGGTCTTGAATGGAGATGATGAAGATGTGAAGATGAGGTAGGGAGTGGCGCCAATGAACGTGAAATATGAAGATGAACGTGAAATATGAAGATGAAAACATAAAAGTGTAGTAGAATATACTTAAGTTAAGGGCATTTGAGTCTTTTTATGTCAAATTTGGGTAAAAAAAACTCATTTTTTTATAAAATGGGTAGAAAACTATTTTTGATTATGCATATTGGATAAAAATATTTATTTGGCCTTAATAATACTCTCGAGCTCTGTTGGTCCCACTCAGTTGAGTATATTAAAGAAAACTTTAATTAACCTTCTAGGAAAAATCTAGAAGGGGAGGGGGGTTGAATAGATTTTTCAGATTTTGCAAATCTTCAAAAACTTATTCAAAACACCAAAGTTACACAGCGGAATTAGTTTTAAACCCAACTTTATTCGGATCAAAAGCACACTGATAATTCGTCTAACTTGAATTCTGAAATTAAACTTTGATTATAACCCGAAATTGATATGAACAGATAAGTAAATGAAAATAGTAAAGAACACAATAATTTATAGTGGTTCGGATCAAACGATCCTACGTCCACTTTCCTCCTTCAACTTGAAGAAGGTTCTTCACTTACTACCTACCTTCTTTCTTCTTACTTACTTACAACGTGAATCTTCAGCCTTACAACAATTTCTTCCTAATTTCTGAAAATCAATGGCTTGAAGATGTTCTGTGAAAAGTGTTCTACAAACACTAAGAACTGGAAACGTATAGAACGTTTGTGCGCGTGATTACAATATTTGAATGTTGTGTGTATAGAATGTGAGTAAATAGCTGTGAAGTTGCAAAAGTTAAAAAAAAGTTACTCTATTCTAATTTCAATCCCTATTTATAGAGATCTTCCTTGGTAGTTGTAACTTCCTTGTGGATTCTGTTTTAGTCGGTTATAACAGTCTAACTGAATCTTGTAACTTCTTCTTGGTTAGTTGTAACTGCTTCTTGATACTTGTGTGAAAATTCCTAACACTTTATTGTCTTCTTTTTAATTTACTATGTCTTCGTCTTAGTCTCTTGTCTTGATGGTTGTGCATTTTTCTTTTGACCTCATCTGTCTTCTTCACACTGTCTTCGTCTGATACCTTATCCTCTTCTGATTCCTTGTCCTCATCTGATTTCTGGTCCTCGTCTGATTTCTCGTCTATCCTTATCTAATATTTGTACTTAGCTTTATTTACATATTATTACTTACTTCAGCTGTCTATACAAGATACTCAGCTGATCATCCTATTTTACATTTTAACTCATCAAAACTAACTACAATTTTCTTCCTAACAATTTCCCCCTTTTTGATGATGTTAAAACACAGCTCAAGAAAAGAAAAGTGTTAGTCTTCTCAGAAGATAAGAATATTAAAAAGTATACAAATAGGTCACTTAGTCAGATAATCAGAACACTAAACTTCATAATCAGATGATCATAGTCAAATTGTCAGAGCAACAAGATTCTTCAAGTAACATAATTGAAGTCAGATAATCAGAAGTTGACATGTAGATTAAGATCACAGTGTTTCAGATGACTTGGTGTTATGAAATTATAAGCAAGTTAATTATACCAAGAATTATTTAGAAGCTTGAGAATAAGACAAGTTAGTTAAACAACCAAGTTTATGAGAATAGTTCAATCAAGTATTCACATATATTCACAAGACTTACACATTCTTCCACATTCATCAAAAAGCAGACAATCAGACAAGTAGTATAAGATAGACTTAATCGTACCACCTGTCTTCTTCTGGTATACTCAACCAGTCAAAGACTTTCTTCTTCAGAGACACCGTTTCCCCTCCTTCAGCTTGGTCGGCTTCAGCTTCTGCTTTTATAATCAGCTGCTTGACTCGATAATGATCTATCTGGCCATCTCTTTTTCTAGAAGGTTCCATCGGTGAGTAGGCGGGTGCGACTACGTCTGCATTGAATTCTTTGTGAGCAAGGTCGATCAGGTATTGATAGAATTTGGAATCCTTCTCTTCCAACCAGACATGGAAAGCGATGTTTTCTTCAAGCCCCCATTTAATCTTCTTACAGACATGGAAAGCAAATATTCATTCTGCCTCGTAAGATCTCCACATTTCCTGATCTCCCATCAGCAAGATTTCTTTCGGTACAACATCGCTTCGATGAAATGGTCTGAAGACTTGAACCCCTTGCTCATCCCTACTAGTCTAGACCCATTTCCTCTGTTTTCGGTCATAGAATTTTCATGCTGCCTTCTCCTGCTCCCTCCTCTTTTTAGCATCCCTCCTTCTGTATTTCTCCTTCTCTTCCCTCTTCCTCTTCAGAATCTTTTCTTCCTCCTCTACCTCAGCCTGGGCCTTCTGAGTTTGGCTTGCAGCCTTTGCTTTCCCAGCTGCTTTGGATGAGGATGAGGGAGATATGATTGATTGGATGGGGACAGGGTCAGCAGTAGTTTGTAATTCTTTCTGAGATTTAGGCTCAGGCTCAGACTCAGTGGATTCAGTTGTCTTTGTCCTTCTTTTCAACCTCCTCAACACTCTCTGAGACTTTTCATCAGCTGCCTTCTTCCTCTCTTCCTCTGCTCTCAACAGCTCCTTAGATAATTCCTCAAGCTTAAGATTTAAGGCCAGGATTTTGTCGTGTTGAACATCTATCCTTTTCTTGAGCTCACTACTTTCCCCCTTTTTGACATCAGCAAATCGGGTGTTGCAGATAGTGGCTACTTGTTCAATCTGACCAATTAGTTCATTTCTGAAAAACCCTGTCTTTTGCTCTAGCTGCTCGTATCTCTTTTTCTGTCCTACCTCAGCTTGTCGGAATTCTCCTTCAATGTAATTCTTCAGAATATTCGTCTGTCTATCTTTTTCCGTGGCCAGGCTCATCTTAAGTACTTGAGAAAAAGATCCCTCCTTTGCCAACCATGACTCTTTGACTTGCTCCTCAACTGAGTCTCTGATTTCTGAGTAGGCATTCAAGACATACTGTCGTACCCATTCTCCTTGAGCTTTTTCTTCCTCAGCAATCTGCTGCTTAACCTTGGCCATGTTTTCTTCATGTCTGATTTTTGAGAAGTAGAGGTCTATCTTTGTTTTCTCATGAACTGTAGCCTCTACATTCTCTTTGATCGAAGAAGTGATAATCCCCGGAACAAGATGCAGAGCACTCAGACTAGCTCGCTTCAGATTCAGTACCTCTTCTTTCAGTGCATTGAAATCGGATACAAACACAGATACAGAGGGTCCTGCAATTTCTTCAGATGGAGAAGATAGAGTTAAATCTATCTCCTCGATAGGAATCTCAGCTTCAATTGCAGCTGGAGGAGAATCTGCCCAATGCATTGAAGATGATGGCATATCCGATTCTACCTCAGCTGGAACTTGCCCCGATACCTGCTCTGTTTGTGCCTCCTCAGCTGTATCTATCTCAGCTGGCTCATCGGCAGCTCCACCAGTTGTTCCCTCAGGTTCCACCTCCTCCTCTTTCTCAGTCACCTCTGTCACCTTTTCCTCCTCAACCTTTTCTTTTTCCTGCTCTTCCTCTGCCACCTCCTCTAATTTCTCCACCTCCTCTGGTTCCATATCCCCAAGATATACTCTTTGCAATATGTAGTCGAAGAACTTATTCTCAGTCAGGATATCTTGGAAGGATTTGAGTTTTGCCTTTTTGAGGACTTCTTTTTCCCAGATGGATAGATTGTTCCCTCCTGCCTCTGCTATCAAGATAGTTGTCTCTTCGAATGAACCTAATCTGAGTCTTCTTAAAAGATATACATCAATTAACTCCTTCAGAAGATCAGGCTCATCTGCTAGGGCTGATTCCTTTTTTAGAAGGAATTTCTTTCCTAGAATTCTGAGAGAAGTCTCACTAGGACCCATTTCACCAGATGGGTTGGGGAGGTTGAGGAATAGGTTTGGTTCTGATGATGTAGAGGATAGAAAATAAAAGGGATCATCTGTAGGTTGGGTTTGGGTTGGACTTATGGGAGTGGACCGTTTTAGAGGCTCGGAGGTAGCGATCTTGCCTGCCTCTTCATTGTCAGGTTTGGATGTGGAGGGTTGGGGTTCTTCATCCTCAGACGAGGAAGATAAAGATTGGGCTGGCTCTTCATCTTGGTCATCTCCAGATGAGACATCGACCATTTCTCCTTGTTCAGAATCCTCTGCAGCCTCGGCTGAGACACTTCCCCCTTGAGAAGTTGTCTATGTTTCCTCATTTTCTGCTTCCTCCGTCTCAACAGATGAGGATTCATCCTCCAACACTGTCTTAACCTCCTTTTTCTTGGCTTTTGAAGCCTTCTTCTTTTGTGCTGGTGGTTGAGCTGGAGCGTCCCCGTCTCCCTCAGAGTCTGATGGTCCAAAGATCTTTTCATCTTTGACCAAAAGTCCCTTGTGCCTGGTATATTTTTTCACTCCCTCCTTCCAATCCAAATTATCTGACCCCAACTTATGTTCAAGTATGATGGTGATTGTGGCCATCATACTTGTTATCTTGGTTAAAGACCATCTCATCAGCTCGATGAGATTGGGGTTTTTACGAACCTCTTTCTTTCTTCCATCAGCCTCGAATAAACCATCCTTGCCCAATTAATTTCTGCTCCATCGATTATGGCCCTAAGGCAACAAATTCTGGGCTTCGTCAAGCCATTGTGGCTTTGCTGCTCCCCCAAGATGCATTTAGTCAGAATTAGCATCAGCAGCCTGTATTTCCGCTTCAACATTGGCCTTTTCAAGTTCGCCGTTGTATTCTGGTGAGTCCTTCTCGCCATCAGTCGGAAACTTTTCAAGTACTCCGATGCCTTGTAAGTGAATGGGTTTTCTCCAACTGTGCTCAATCCGAAGATTTCTCCCAAATCTTCAATCGATACTGCCACCTTTTGGTTCTTTCCTTTGGTTCGAATTTGAGATTCCAAACCGGTTTCAGTTGATTTTGTTCTGGTTAGAAACTCAGCAGCGAGATCATCCAGAGTAAGATTCCTTGAAGGCTTCATCGTGCAATACTTCTTCAAACCTCTGGATTCAAGCAAATTTAGTATTTCTCTGGTCTCGGGATCGTTAGAAATATCCCACTCAACGAACATCTCAGATTTCATTTTCTCTCTGATAGATTTCAAATCATACTCAAACTTGATATTGGATTTCTTTGATTCCGCCATTGAAGAATATAGAAGGTTTTGGGAGGGAAAGGAAAAGTTTGAGAAGTTTATGAAAGGTTTTTATGTGTGCGTAAATGAAATTATGCACACGTACACCTATTTATATGGAAAGATATAATAATAAACAATTATAGAACTAATAATTTCCTGAAAAAGTGTAAATATAGGCTTTCGAATCCCCATTAATGCAATTATGACATTTATTTTGAAAAGTGCAGAGAATAATATTAAATATGTCACGCGTGATATTTTGACGGTTCATATTTCAGAAACCGCCTCTATTTCGAGCGCGTGAAGATTACTCAGCGTAATTCAAAACTTGATTTAATAAAATTTCGGGTCCGTAGTAACTTCTTTCCTGACAGAGTTACTTATTTGAGAAATACTTTTCAGTTAATTGGAAAGATAAAATAAAAAATACACATATTTTAATAAAAACAAAGTTGGAACCCTTATCTTTTTATTTTGTAAAACAAAATATTTTTATTAAACTGAGTAACTTCATTTTTGAAGAAATAATAAAAGGATTATGATATTAAATTCATATATTAATTATTTGAACTAATATGCATAATTTTAATCGACAATTAAAAAGTTTAGAAAATACTTCCTGATAGTTTTCACCTAGTCTGGATTGATAACATCATAGTCTGTTTCATGATTACTTGGATAAGTAGACCTTGTCATGTGTTGAGATATGTTTATCAAACCTTGTTCTTTCTGAGATAAAAAAACACTTAGACAAATCATTAGTAACTTTTGTGAGTAATTCAGACAAGGTACATATACTCAAATTAAAGATATTATTGAAAAAAGAAAGAAAGAAAAACCTAAAAACATATGATCACAAGTCGATCAAGTGGCCGGACCCTCACTAAAACAGACGATTAGTATGTATTTGTTTGAATTACTTCATGTCAGACAAGTAAGTATCAAGTTGGTCTAAGATCAATGGATTAATCCTTGATTCTTGATTCTTGATTCCTTTAATGGAGATCAATGATATCAGTTTTGTGATTTTCCATATAACCTTCTACTCGTCTGAAACTTCTTTCTGGACATAGTAAACTAATTGAGAAAGACAAAGAATGAACATGAGATAAGATTATAGAATGACTAAAGAAGCATCTAATAATCATAATTCTACAGATAGTTCTTTGAACCTTGTCTCCGCCAGAGGTTTTGTCAAGATATCAGCTCTTTGAAAATCAGTCAGAATCTTTTCTAGTCTGATGTCACCTTTCTCAACATGATCTCAGATGAAGTGATGTCTAATATCAACATGCTTGCATCTAGTATGTAAGACTGGGTTCTGGGTAATAGCTATGACACTATTACTATCACAAAAGATTGGTACATCTTTGGTGACAATATTATAGTCCCTTAACTGTTGACTTGTCCAGATCAGTTGTGAACAACAACTTCCAGCTGCCATATACTCAGCTTCAATTGTGGAAGTAGCTACAGAGGTTTGTTTCTTAGACAACCATGAAATCAGCTTACTACCAAGAAATTGGCAAGTACCAGATGTAGATTTTCTATCTATCTTACACCCACCAAAGTCTGAATCTGAGTATCCAGACAACTCAAAATTGTCATCAGCTGGATACCACAGTCCAACATTTACTGTACCTTTCAAGTATTTAAGAATTTTCTTTGCTGCTTCAAGATGACTTTTCTTAGGATTAGCTTGAAATCGAGCGCAGACTCCAACTGCAAATGAAATATCAGGTCTGCTAGCAGTTGAATATAATAACGAGCCAATTAGACCTCGATACTCGGTTTGATCTGTGTCTTCTTCCTTCTCATCTGAATCCATTGAAAAGTTTGTCATCATAGGTATCTTAGTTTCTCGGCTGGTACCTATTCCAAATTTTTCAATAATATCTTTTGTATATTTGGCTTGATTAATGAATATTCCCTTCTTCGTTTAACAAAACCATTTTGAATTAAATAATCAGACAAAGTATCATACCATGCTCTAGGTGCTTGTTTAAGTCCATATAGAGCTTTTCTCAATCTATAAACCTTGTCTCCTTTGACAAAACCAGGAGGTTGCTCTACATAAACTTCCTCAGCTAAGACTCCATTAAGAAAAGCTGACTTAACATCCATTTGAAAAACTATGAATCTTTTAAAAGCAACATAGGCTAAAAACAATCTTATGGCTTCCAGACGAGCTACTGGTGCAAAGGTTTCATCATAATCAATTCCCTCTGATTGTGAATAACCTTGCGCAACAAATCTGGCTTTATTTCTAATCACAACATTGTTTTCATCTCTTTTATTTTTAAAGACCCACTTAGTTCCAATGACTTTTTGATGATGAGGCCTTTCAACAAGCTCCCACACATTTTGTCTTTGGAACTGATTTAGTTCTTCTTGCATGGCGTTAATCCAGTTGGAATCAGTAAGAGCTTCAATAATAGATTTATGTTCAAGTAATAACACATAGCAACTAAACATGCAATCTTGATTTAGTTGGGTCCTTGTCTGGACTCTAGAATCTAAATCTCCAATTATTTGTTCAGCTGGATGATATGACATTACTTTCTTACCTTTATCTTTTACAATGGATGAAGTTTTGTCTGAATTATTTGTTTCAGATGATTCTATGTTACCTTCTGATGACTCTACCTGATCATCTGTGGTATTGGTTGTCTGATCAGCTGGTGAGGAAGAGCTTCCAGGTTCTTTTTCTTTGTTTACATCTGGTTCTTCCTCTTCATTTGAATCTGATTCTTGATTGTAGAACTTTATGGTTGATCTTTTAATAGTCATCTGATTCAGATCATCTGATATCTTTGTGATATCATCTGTCTTACTATACTCAAAAGAAGATTCATCAAATACAACATGGGGAGTTTCTTCTACACACAAGGTTATCTTATTAAAAACTCTATATGCTTTTGATACAGATGAGTATCCTAAGAATATTTCATCTGCTATCTTGGCATCAAAAGTTTTTAATTGAGATTTACTATTGTTGTGGATAAAACATTTACAACCAAATATATGAAAATATGAAATCTTGGGGGATCTTCCCTTCCAAATTTCATAGGGAGTTTTGCATTTATTTTTAACAATAAAACTTCTATTTTGAACAAAACAAGCTGTATTAACAGCTTCTGCCCAAAACCTGTGAGGAATGTTGTACTCAGATAACATTGTTCTGGCTGCCTCTTTTAAGGTTCTGTTTCTCCTTTCAACTACTCCATTTTGCTGTGGCGTCCGTGAAGCAGATGTTTCATGAGCTATGCCATTCTCAGTACAGTAGTTAGTGATAAGCTTATTAAGGAATTCAGTACCTTTATCACTTCTAATCTTAACAATAGTTAGTCCTTTTTCATTTTGAACCTTTTTTAAGAAATTCTGGAATCTTAATCATAGTCTCATTCTTTTTGTATAAGAAAATAACCCAGGTAAATCTTGAAAAATCATCAACAATTACCAAAGTATATTTTCTTCCACTAAAATTGAGAGGTGTTACCGGACCAAAAAGATCCATATGAAGAAGTTCCAGAATTCTTTCTGAAGAAGGACTACTTATTATTTTAAAAGAAGCTTTAGTCTATTTTCCTTTTTGACAAGAATCACACACATGGTTCTTTGAAAATACTTTATCAGGGAGTCCTTTTACTAAAGATTTCCTTGCAATTTTGTTAAGAGTTTTGAAGTTTAAGTGACCAAGACGTTTGTGCCATAGCCAACTTAAATCATCTGAACTCTTAGCAACAAGACAAGTATCTTTAGGACAACTTTTAAAATTAGCAACATAAATGTTACCTTGTCTGACTCCAGCTAATAATATGTTTTCATTAATACCATCCATTACATAGCATGCATTATGAGTAAATTTGACACTTAACCCCTTATCACAAAATTGTGAAACAGACAGTAAGTTGTGCTTCAATCCTTCCACATAGTAGACTTCATTTACTTGAATATCACCTATCATCAATGTCCCTACTCCTTTGGTAAGTCCATAATTTTTATCTCCAAATATTACTCTCGGACCGTCTATGGACTGATAGTTAGAAAGAAGACGTCTTTCATAGGTCATATGCTTAGAACAGCAACTGTCAATATACCAAATAACCTCAAGAATATCTCCTCTTTCTACTATCTTCTTGTCTTCTTGCAATCACAGATTTAATGCTTAGGTACCCTTTGTACTTTGGGTCCTTTCATGTTAAGTTGACACTTAGGTATCCAGACAAAGATATCAATGTTCCTTAAAACCATAGATTGAAGTTTACACCCATATCTATCTACTAAGATAAGACTTTCAAGATCAATTTTGTTTAACTGATCTTTTGTAATCGTCTTATACTTTGGTAAGAATGGATATGTTTTACTTCTTCCATCAAAGCCGTTATACCTAGGATAAGATTTTGACTTAGTCTTTGGTTTGACCTTAGGAGCAACTTTCCTCGTCCGTGTTTTCTTTTCAGAAGTATCAGATGAGGTGATTAATTCTTTAGGTTTCCAAGGACTAAATCTAGTCTCCATCTTTGGTTTAGTTGCTTTAACAAAAACTCTAGGTTTTATTGGATCGTTTTTCTTACTCCTATCAAAACCTAATCCAGTCTTGTCATTAGACTTTTGTGAAGTATTGAAGATCTTATCTATTGCGGTCTGAGAGTTATTTAAAAGTCCTAACTTGAGATTTAATTCTCTGTTAGTTCTTTTGTAACTCTCATTTTCAGAATAGATGTTTGAAAATTTTATTTTTAAAGAATTCAATTCCTTTTCTAACTTGTCTGTCTTATCAGACAAGGTGCTAGTGATGGTCTCAGTCTGACATTCCCCCTTAAATGTACAGTCTAGTTTCTCACTATCCTTTGTTTGATTGACTTTAGTTAGATCAGTAATTTGATTCTTTAAATTAAAGTTTTCAGTCTCTATCTGTTTATATGCAGATAGAGCAGTCTCCAAGTCTTTCAAAAGTTTATCTATAAGACTAGGATCAGTTTCAGATAGAGTATCACAATCATTATCTGAAGAAGAATAGTAATGTACCTCTTTTGCCATTAAACAGATGTCGTCATCTGACCCAAAATCAGATGAAGATGGAGATGATGATGTTTCATGAACTTCTTCTTTCTCAGCTAGAAGAGCTCTTTGATCAGCATACCTTTTATCCCGCTTTTTCCTCTTTTCTTCTTTCTCTCTTGAAGTGAGTTGAGGACAATTATAACTATAGTGACCAGGTTTGTTGCATGTATAACAAATATCTCCTCTGTTTGTCTTAGGGCTACTATCTCCTCTTCTAATTGGTGACTTGTGCTTTCTTGTCTGATCATTTTTCCTATCATTGTCTGAACTCTTCTCCTCTTTATCCGATTTATAATTCATTCGACTCGATCTATCTCTCTTATTTCTTTTGTACTTCATTTTAAGCCTCCCATATCGTTTTAACAAAAGTGTCATTTCCTCCTTAATTGATAAATCAGATGCCTTGGAGATTTTCTCGGATTCTTCTTGATGAAGAAACGCAACTGTCTTTCCAGATGTTGAAGATTCTGCTTCATCTTCTTCGTCTTCTTCGTCTTCGATTTGGTTATCGTATTCTAATGCCTTGAGATGAGAAAATAGAGTGTGATGTGTTATTGAAGACAGATTCTGAGTAGCTTTAAGAATGTTAGCCTTCTCTCTCCATCTTTTGCTTAATGACATCAACACCTTGTTGTTGATTTCTTTATCTGAATAAGTTTTACCCAAATCAGCTGCCTTATTTAGAAGATTAGTCAGTCTAACATCTAGTTGATCAATGGTTTCTCCTTCTTTCATCTTGAAAGTGTCAAAATATGTAATACTGATTGCAATTTGTTTTCCTTGACCTGATCCGATCCTTCACAGATTCCAGCAAGAGTTTCCCACATTTCTTTAGTAGTTTTACATCTCTTTACCTTCTCAATCCAGTCCTTGCTTAGTGTTTCAATTATTTCTGTCCTGGCTACCTGATTTAAATTATGAATTTTTCTCTCATCACTTGTCAGTTCAGAACTTTTCTTCTCCTATCTGACTCTGGTTTCAGCAGCCGCAGTACCGTCACTGGTTCCTCCATGATAAAATTTGACAGGTCCCTCTTCAAGAACCTCCTCCATTCTATCATGAATCGCTTTGAGATGATTTTCCATCCTGAATTTCCAGTAGTCATATTCTTCGATTGAGATTTCAGGTAGACTCCTTGATTTCTTGCTCTTAACAGATGACATGATGAGATAGAAAACCAAAAACTTACACGATCTTGTTAGTAACACAGTTAGTGAAACAAAGAAAATGAAGATAATCATGAACTAATTTCAGAATCTTGGTTAAGACCTAAAATCAATATCATAACAGCTTAACACTGCTCTGATACCACTTGTTGGGCCCACTCAGTTGAGTATATTAAAGAAAACTTGAATTAACCTTCTAGAAAAAATCTAGAAGGGGGGGGGGAGGGGGGGTTAAATAGATTTTTCAGATTTTGCAAATCTTCAAAAACTTATTCAAAACACCAAAGTTACACAGCGGAGTTAGTTTTAAACCCAACTTTATTCGGATCAAAAGCACACTGATAATTCGTCTAACTTGAATTCTGAAATTAAACTTTGATTATAACCCGAAATTGATATGAACAGATAAGTAAATGAAAACAGTAAAGAACACAGTAGTTTATAGTGGTTTGAATCAAACGATCCTACGTCCACTCTCCTCCTTCAACTTGAAGAAGGGTCTTCACTTACTATCTTCCTTCTTTCTTCTTACTTACTTACAACGTGAATCTTCAGCTTTACAACAATTTCTTCCTAATTTCTGAAAATCAATGGCTTGAAGATGTTCTGTGAAAAGTGTTCTACAAACACTAAGAACTGGAAACGTATAGAACGTTTGTGCGCGTGATTACAATATTTGAATGATGTGCGTATAGAATGTGAGTGAATAGCTGTGAAGTTGCAAAAGTTAAAAAAAAGTTACTCTATTCTAATTTCAATCCCTATTTATAGAGATCTTCCTTGGTAGTTGTAACTTCCTTGTGGATTCTGTTTTAGTTGGTTATAAAAGTCTAACTAAATCTTGTAATTTCTTCTTGGTTAGTTGTAACTGCTTCTTGATACTTGTGTGAAAATTCCTAACACTTCATTTTCTTCTTTTTAATTTACTCTGCCTTCGTCTTAGTCTCTTGTCTTGATGGTTGTGCATTTTTCTTTTGACCTCATCTGTCTTCTTCACACTGTCTTCGTCTGATACCTTATCCTCTTCTGATTCCTTGTCCTCATCTGATTTCTGGTCCTCGTCTGATTTCTCGTTTATCCTTATCTAATATTTGTACTTAGCTTTATTTACATATTTATTTACTTCAGCTGTCTATACAAGATACTCAACTGGTCATCCTATTTTACATTTTAACTCATCAAAACTAACTACAACTTTCTTCCTAACAAGCTCCTTCTTGCGGCTTCTGAATAAATAATCTGCTTTATTTCCCCAAATCTCAAGAGTCCCCGCCGTAGCCCCTAACTTGTCACACAAATTAAAATCTTTAAAACTACTCCAGCATCTACCAATAATTTCTTTAAAACCCTTCTCAGTCAACCACCTGTTTTCAAATCTAAACCTATGCTTCTTATTAATGCCCCACGAATAATCTGTGGTGAGAAGAATCGGGTGATGATCCGAGACTGGAGCGACTAGGCAATGGAGAGTAGCATTTGGGAACTTAGATTGCCAAGCAGGATTTGCCATTGCTCTGTCCAATCTCTCCTCGACCGCATTCAATGAACCACAACATCTGAATCACGTGTATTTATATCCCCGCAGTGGGATATCTGCAAGATTACAATCATTCACGGCTTCATGAAAACCTCGGTACAGCCACTGAGGATGATCAACCCTACCTTTTTTGTCAGCTGGGGAGAGAAGATCATTATAATCCCCAATGCAAACCCACGGAAGATCATTCACATTGGCCAACTGACGAAGGAGGTTCCAAGAAAGGTGGCAACGATTTCTTTTGGGAAACCCATAAAAACCAGTGATTCTCCAGTTGCCCCCCATATCCGTAACAAGCATATCAATATGGTTTCGAGAATAGTTCAAAACACTGCAACTAATTTTATTAACCCATAACACGGCCAAACCGCCACTTCGACCATTACAATTGATAGAAAAACAAAAATCAAATTTCAACTTGACTCTAAGAGATTCTAGTCTAACACCATGAGACAAAGTTTCAAACAAAAAAATAATATCAGGCTTGCGAGTCCGAACCAACTCGCAGATCGTTGGAACTGTAGCGGCGTTTCCTAGGCCCCTACAGTTCCAACTCAACGCGATCATTATTCTCGACAGCCCCGTAAAACGTTCCCGGGGACCGCCGTTAAAAAATATTGGTGATCCATCAGATCTTCTGTTGCCTCTTCGCCTTCATTGTTAGCTGCATGGGTTGTAACTAAATTTTGCATAGGAAATGATCTTTTCCGCTTCTTAGGGTCAGAAAAGTCCAAGTCCTCAATCTCTTCCTCAAAACAAGGGTTGACTTGGATATTTGCAGCTATGGAAAATCTGTTGGGATCCCCCATAAATCGCTGCTTATCAGACTCAAGATTTGACTCACCAGATTTTCCTTGGTCACCGCCTAATCCCGAAACAGAAGGAATTGCTAACTGCCTATCCGCACAATCTGCAACGGTGGCATCTCGAGAGCCTCTCACCGTGAAAGTCCCAGAATTATTCCCGGCGTGGGGTGATTCCAGAATAAAAAGTAAAAATGTGTAATATATTTGACTAATTAAATGATAATGTAAATAACATATCCTGTAATTGGTAACAACAAATTATGTACTTGTCATTATTATATATGAAAAAATTCCATAATAAAAAGGTCAAATATATTAATTGATTAATTAATAAATACAAAATATGAATTACTTTTACAAAATTATTAAAGGCAAAAGATATAAATATAAACAAATTCTTAATACTTACTGAACGAAAATATTTTGACAAAGAAATAATATTATACAATATAGTGAAATTTTATATAAAACACAAACTCAGAAAAAAATAGTTGGAAAAAAAATATTACTGACACATAAATATTATAAAATCAAATCAATGAATAAATTTTAAATATGATATGATTTGTAAACGAAAAAAACTTGTAAATATACTGAGTATATATACTAAATTAATGTTATCATATTTAATAGTAGTATATAATTGTAAAAAAAAAAAAAATTATAATAAAATTGATGTATGTTTATTAACATAAATGTTGATGTTGGTTCAATTTATCATAGATGTGGTCCGAATAAACTATATTTGATAACTAATATTTATACACTTACTATAACAATCTTCATTTATATATATGACATCTACACAAAAAATATCTTCTAATCAATTTTTCGATATATTTCATATATTGTTATATAATTTTATTAGTATATTGATCAGTAATTATGAATGTATGATCTCAACAAATTAATAAAAAAGAAAAATTTAATATTAAATTGATACATAATACACTTCAAATTAATCCAGCACCAAATTTAAAAAAAATAATATTCTTAGTTGTTACATACAAATATAAAAAAAACAAAACAGCTTATTTTTAGTAGACAAAAAGATAAAAAAAAAAAAAAAAGTCTAATTTATAAACTATCATAAAAAAAATTGTATTCAACTAAATTTAAATAAAAAAAACTAAATTTAAATAAAATTTCAGCATCATAACCAAAATCCAATAACAAAATTATTCCAAACAACTACAAACGAATAAAATGTCAAGTAAAATTGTTCAACACACTTTAAAACTTCACCACAAAGAATATCCAAAACCAAGAACATCCAAAAATCACTACTTCTCAATTTTGACAGAGACAATACACTTTGTAGAAGAAAATCTAGTCTCAATAGCATCATCACAGTCTATTGGAGATTCATTTCCAATAATATTTCGCTTGTTTTGTGGAGTAATCTCTTCGGACTCTACTTTTTGGTTGTCACATATGGAGGAAGATTCAGTCTAATTAGAATACAAAAATCAGACATAAATATTCAATTAATCATATTAATATGAAGTAAATTAATTAAAAATAGATATATTGTCACCTTTCCGTTATTGGTTGGAGTATAATCGATTTGATTCGTGTCCAAACTTGGTTCATGGACTGAAATTTCCTTGAGCTTAAAATTGAGAAATTTTATTTTTTATTTTTTAATTAAGTATGAATAATACATAAATAGAAATTAAAAATAATTAATTTTAATAAATATAAATAAAAAGAGAATAACTGACTTAAATATAAAAAATACCTTAGATGAAGAATTGTTGTTCTCAATTTTTGAGATTAAATCTTGATCAAGAGAAAATTTAAGAATGGTATATAGCTTGTACCCTTTGGCCAAGTTAAAATTTGAAATTCTAAATCGAAAGATAAATTTCCTTCCAACCAACTGTTCAAATTCCGAAGGAAGTTCATCCAGACCACAATTTTTCTGCAAATATAAAAGAATTAATGTAAAAAAAATATATATTAAATTCAAATACTTTCTAAAAATCATTTTATATAATATATCTTATATATACATTTATACACATGTATGTATGTAGTATAAGTTGAAACAACGAATATACATATAAATAAAAAGGTAAAAATTCTTTATAATAAAATATTACCTCATCCATATCACTCAATATCTCTATAGCACTTTTATCAATCAAGTTCACTACATCACAATCAAACATAACTAACAAAGTAGATCCAGTTTCATCTACAATACGCATAAAAACTTTGAATCTAAATATAAAAAATTAAATAAAAGTAATCATTTTATATTGATAAATATATGTATAATACGAAATAAAATTAAGTATGCAATTTGAAAAATACCTAGTGTCAACAGAATTTGGATTAGTATTGAGGATTAGTATTGCACTTAGAGCAATTCCACTTCCCACCTTCAAGAGTGACTTTCTTGGTACATTTTGGGCAAGCATGGTAATACCATCCATTAGTAGTGTCAATCATGTAGCATGTAGCAATGACAACACAGTAACACTCTTGTTAATAGTACAAATATCTTTTAGCAGTCTATTTATTAAATTCAAAATTTTTTAATTTATAAGAATGATTAATTTAATAAGTACGCTTTTTTATTTAATCAGTCTCTGTCAAGCATCTAAGTTCAACGTTCTCTTCAAAATCTTCAAAAGCAGATGAACGACTACTGCTTGACTGGCCAGCTAAAACTGGAGCTGGAATCTTTATGAGGAGTTTTTCAAGCCTATATTTTTATAAAATAATAAGTAATAATATATTAAAATTTATTCACTAATTTTCAAAAAGCAGAATATACCTTTGTTTATAATCAACAAATTGATCAGAATCCCCATTCATAGTGATACGGTTAGAATATTTTGAATTTGAGACATATCTAACTGTTTAAAAAAATACTTCACATTAAAGAAGATAAATATTTGAAAATATAAATTTAAAAGAAAATACTTACATGGATGATTTCCATTTATTTTTGCAAACTCTAAAAGAATTGTAACGCCCCGAACCCGGATAGTTCCACTTACTTATCCAAATTCGAGTCGTCACTTAGTGAAAGGGAAAAAGTAAGACAATTTTCTTTTTTTTTTTAAAAAAAAAAAGAAAGAAAATCGATAAGGGAAAAGATAAAAGAAAACAATTGAATGATTCTTAACTTAAAGTATTCAGCATCAAACTAAAATTCTAATCATTAAAACAGGAGCATAATTAAACCGTAGCAGCGAAGAAAGTATTGTGAGTCTAAGTTTTAGCAAATGCAGATAGAGAGTCTAAAATTTGCAGACATGAAAATAAAAGCGTTTAAGCATTCAAATATTATATGGTGGGGGAAGGCCGAGTCTACTGCTGCTCCCAGTACTCCATCGGCTCACCTGAAAAATATTTAAAAAGGGCATGAGAATTTGAATTTCTCAGTGTGGGTAGCCCGCACGCTATCATGCATACAGTTTAATGTCATACAATTCAATCATATTATTGCGAAAAAAAATAGTAAACACTGAGACGGACCACCTCCGCTCATAAAACACCCGAGACGATACCAACATCGCTCTTAAACCGAAACGGACCACCTCCGCTCGTAAAACATTCGAGACGATACCAACATCGCTCGTAAAGACATCCGAGACGATACCAACATCGCTCATAAAGACATCTGAGACGATACCAACATCGCTCGTAAAAACATCCGAGACGATACCAATATCGCTCGTAAACCAAATATGATTTAGCAATGATATTTCAACTATAACATAAATTAAGGCAATACGGTTAGTGCCACCCACCTTAAAAGAAGTTCGAAAATATGACTTGAAAGGGGGAAATGTCCGAGCAAATCACCGACCGGTCGTACTCGTTCCTAAAGAAAACTTTTGGGTTTTAGTTTCTTATCGAGGAATAAATACAGTGCGTTGGTCCCGAAGGACTTTTGATTACTTATACGTCTTTTGTCTTTTAGTCGTAAATTATTGGAACTCTAATCTTTTTGACACAACTCTCACTAACATGCTCCCAAGTATGACACGTAAATTGGAAAACACATTTTCAAAAGTAATGATTCAAGCATTATGACAACTTCCGACTGCCCACTCTCGACTTTGGGGCATTTTCTAAAATATAAATAAATTATCTAAAAATTTGGCAAAAGTACAGTAGACACTCTCTTGAAGTGTATATCACACATAAAATATGGTCTCATTAAAAATGTATACGAAAATTGGGTTTTTGAATTTATTTTCTAAGTCGAAACAGTGTTCCAGAAAGTTTTCAGTGTTGAGACACCATCGAAATAATTTTCTTAATAATACTAAAACACTTCCGACAATTATGAAATTTTTTACTATAGATACCTTATGAAGTCACCAACATTTCCTTAGTTTTGACTTTAGGCAGAATACGAAGGGAAAAGGGTGTTTTGGCTCGTTTTTGGAAAAAGGACAAAAACATTTCTGCCTTTCCAGTCACGTACCAACTAGAGAAATAATTTTTTGTAAAACTATTTAGACTACTCCTAAAATCATGGAAAAATCCAGAAACGAAGCTAACATCACGTAGTATTTTATTTTGATTTTTATAAAAATAATAACCGAAGTGAGAAATGCCAGAAAAATCGAAGATTCACAAAAATGTCACAGATTGTCACACTAACTTCAAAAATTCATAGATTATTGAATATAACTCCAAAATGCATGAGATCAGTGGCAAACGAAAACCATTTTGTCCTACTTTCAGAATATGCAGTCAAACATGCCAAAGCTCCAAGTCACAAAAACGTTTCGGTTTAAACTTCTGACGGGAAAACAGGTAGTTCATCTATTCACATGCTATGGACACTTAAAAACTTATTCTCACTTTCAAAATCATGAAACCTTCAACTCTTTCATAAAGAAAATATCATGCTACCAAGAAATAAATAAAACTTCAAGAAAACACATGCCCTTTCTCCTAACAAGAGTTTTTTAGAGAACAAGGTTAAAGTTGAGGTGAGGTCACCTTTGTAGTCTATTTTTAAAAAGGCTAGGCCCAAATGCCTTCTTCAAGCTTTTCCTATGAATGACTCTACTCCTTTCCATCTTGAAGGAAGATGAATGACTTGAGGTAGAAGTTGGGGTGTCTTGTATGCAAGAAGAAAATGGGAGAAGAAGAGTTTCCTCCTCCCTTTTTGTGAGTTAGCCGAAAATGGGGTGAAGGGGGGGAGAGGAGTGCTTCCTTTCTTTTGATGACTTGAATAAGGGGGAGAAGTGGTGCCCAAGCAACTTAAAAGAGCATGTGGGAAAAGATGGAGGGTCAAGATCAAAGCAAGTGGATGGTGGGATGGAAGGGAGGACAAAAATTAATTAAAAGGAGGGGGTACAAGTACTATGGGTCAACACACTTTGTCTTGGTGTGTTGGCCCTTGAAGATGGCTGCAAACCCCCCTTGGACGTCCAAAATGTGGGCCCCACAAGCCTTTGGCTTGTGGTGGCCCTTCAGTTCAGGGCGTGCGGTTCGATACTGAAAAACGGGGCTCCGTTTGGAATTTCGGGGCTCCGGAAGTTACGTTTCGTTCGTTTAATCACTAAATAATTTTATAATCTTAAAAGTTTGTAATTAAGGAGGCTTTTAACTTATTTTATTAATTCGATTCTCGGTTGGTTCGATTTTTGTTCGGTAGATTCGAAATTCGGTATTTTTAGGGTTTTTCGCCCAATTTTCGGCGACTAAAAGAAAACTCATGTGTTATTAATACGAACGGTTTCTTCACTTATTTTGAACTTGTATATTATCCATATTTCGACTATCGAGTACCGGTTCGAACAGTATTAGGGTTTCTAGAGCACTGTTGGTTCGGTTCTGCTCGTCCGTTACCCAAAATCGAAGGTTTTGAATAACAACGAAGTTTCTCTTTTTTCGAAAGAAAATAATCAAGCATAACTTAACACTCACACCAGAAAGTAAATAAAACACAATTTGGTTCCGGGTATTACAAGAATGATGATTGGTTCATTAGGATTGTCAAAATTAAACTTTAACAATTCCTCATAATATCCAGCCCACAGAGAACACTTCATCCTTGTTCGACTACAATGAGAATAAATTAATTTAAGTTTACGGAACAAAAATTAGGAGCAACTCTATATATTTAATTAAATGATTATATTTAAAATACCTTTCATCTTCAATTTCAACATCAATCTTTGTGGTAGGTCTATTTTCAACATTTACATTCTGCACGTTGTATATACGAACAACGAAAGCAATTATATCTATAACAATAAAATTTAACTTATAAGATGTAATCCTACATTAATAAAATAAAATTCAGAATTAGATTCATTTTATAGAAAAATTATCAATCAGAACTTTGATTTCTTCGTCATTCCTTTCTTTAATTTCTTCAAATGGAATAAAATAAAAAACCGATCTTTTAAATTCTATCGGTGAACATTTATCAACATGTGTTGAAGTAAAAGTTCAACTTGAAACGATGTGCAGTACATTTTATACTTCTATTATTAAACCCAACACCAAAGTTTGATATAATGTAGTAGCATCCCTCTCAAGAATTTTCTGAAAGGGCCAGTAACTACAGGGTACAAAATAAGGGGTGTGATTGCATTCCAATACAGTCAGAAAAGAAAATTGCATGGAAGCACAATAGACTCTTGTGTAAGGACGGTTTTATCCCTCTGGTCAATACACGGACCTGTAGCTTGAGTGCTTTCCAAGGAACAGAGACAGGTCAGGATGTTAAATGCAGTCGACTCGATTTCCAAGGCGGAAAAACCCATATATTGTTCATTGCTGAAGAACAAAACCCTTCACATAACAAAATATACAAAAATAAATACCACAACAAAAATCGTTCAAGGGTGAAACATAGAGAAGATCATGTACCTGTTCTGAAACGAAGGATTGTTCAGGAATAAACATCGAAATACAGGTAACAGACAATGTGATGTATACGTATTTTGAGTTTTAAGCTTTTTTCCTTTTTTTTTTGTTTCCGGGAATCGATATGAACTTATTTGCGAAAAAATGAGTATATTAATCACGGAAGCCAAGAAAAATGTAATGTAATGTTGAACGCATGTGTAACCTACTTTGCTGATGCCGAAGACGATAGAGGGAGTCAATTTTAGTGTAAAAGTTGAAAATTCCCAAATTATTTTTAGAGCCAGTAACTGGAATACATATTGTTGTTAGGGTTTATGAATAAACACGTAAATTTAGTGTGATTAATAATGTGTATACTAATTGTAGAAATACTGTGAAAAGGCCATATACATATATGAGATGGGTAGACCAAGGTTGGAGAAGAAACGGACCACTGATAAAGATGGCAGCAGAAGAGGGAGAGGAAGAACCAAAGAAAGGACAAAAATAGGTACGATATAGACCTAATTAAGAAAAGAATTGTAATAATTAATACATGTCTATTGTAGATAGTTGTTTTGTAAGAATGATTGCAATAACATATTTTTACCTTGTTGGTTTGGCAGGAGAAAAATTAAAGTATGAACAGGGGACCGCAAGGGGAAACTATAGAGAAGGTATAGGTTAAACTGTTTACGGTCTTCGAAAAAATTTTCATGGGTAGAGCACAGTATGTACTAACTTGATATTTGATTTTCAGGGTCAACAAAGAGAAGTTTGCGAAGTAGTTCAACACAAGAAGAAAAGGAGGTACAGAGGCAATTGTCGTACACATCTTCAGAAGGTAACAAAATTTATAAGTAATAAAGAAAGTAGTTGAATTAGTGTTGGAAAAGGTACATTACAATGCAAATTAATTTAACATACCGTGTGAAATAGATAACTCAGGCAAAAAAATGATGTGAAACGTGAAGAAATAAAGAAGGGGAAACGAAAAATAATTGATGATGAGAATTCAGATGAAGGTAAAAGATACATATTGTCATTACGAATTAAAAGCGTTCAACATAAAAAACTGCATTTTTAAATCCATTATTTGTAAATGAAATAAGATACATCAGATCAGGGGTACCAACAATTACAAGAAAAAGATCTCAAGAAGAAAGGACATGAGTGATAAGAAAGGTATGTGTAATGTATGTATTTTATAAAACTGATTAAAAATTCATTAAAGCATAAAGAAAAATTAGTATGTAAATCCAAATTATAACAAAACTAAGAATAAGAACAATTTTTTAATAGTTATTTATGCATATAACCAGGCAAATTAGAGGAGAGTTATCATATCAACAAACAGTTGACCTCAAGAAGAAAGAGCATGAGGGATAAGAAAGGTATGTCCATAATGAGGTTTTTGAAATGAGACCTCAATGTTAAATGTCAATGCTATACTAACATGAAAAAACACAGGTAAAGGTTTGATTAATGAGATGCTGGATGAGACTACATCAGAGGACAGCGAATCTGAAAGAAGACCAAGGAACTCATTCAGTAAGTAATTCAACGTACATTAAATCCTAACACATACATAATGTCATAAATGTTAATCAACTTTTGTTGCACCACAAACTACGTTAAAAGGAGGAATAATTGGATGTTTGTTCGAACTACGTGTTACAACAGAGAAAATAGAAATCAAGGATAGAACCACCTATTATCGTAGCAATTTGGTATCAGCAGTGAGGGATTTACAAGGACTAAAGTATAAGGATGAGCATAAGAAAGAAATACAAAAGACACCATTTTAGATACTATTTGAGACAATAATGAATGCTGACTATGAGACATGTAAAACAAGGTGGCAGAAGTATGAGGAGGATATTCGGAATGTGTTCTTACTTTTTGATAAGCCAACCAGGTCATTTTTTTTTGGGTGGCGAACAAATGAAAATAACAAACAGAGACGTTCATCTTCTATTTGGGGTTTCAGGTGGTAATATTTCAATCAATATAAAACTAAATGATTACGTGCTACCTGAATGGATAAAATGTTGCTTTGGAAGAGACGTGAAAATAGGACGGGGTGGGAATATCCTGAACAAAAAGTATGTATATGACAAGTTAATGGAGGTTATTTTCAGGAATGACAGACATAGTGTGGGGGATGTTGCAAGGCTAACCCACCTATACTTACTAGTAACAGTACTAATACCGGGGATGAATGGAAGGGTACCATGGCATTACTCAATTTATCTGGCTAAGGTTGAAGATATATGGAAATATGATTGGTGCACACTGATAGTTGTTCTGTTACACCAATAAATTTTAAGAAGCAAAAACACAAGCATTGGAGGTTGAGCTCTCCTGCTACCGGTAAGGAATACTTTAGACTTTTATTTTACAGATAATTTGTTGAACTAATATAATTGTGTAACTTTGAGGTGTTGTTTAAGAAAGGGGAGAGTGGAAATAAATACTTGAAACTTTCATTTTAAGCGTAGTTTGCTGAACTGATACAATTTTTAAACGTGCAGTTTTGGTTGTATGAGCATACAACAATTGTTGAAAGAAGTGGAAGTGGAAAACTACCAAGAATACTGAAATGGGACCTCAGTAAATTGAACAAGGGCACTGAGTAAGTTGAACCTGAAACATTTGCGGTCTGACAATGTAAGTTGAAATAAATAAAAGAACCAATTATAATATATCTTATAATAAACAATGAAAAGAAACTAATAGTTGCAACAATGTCTCTCAGATATCCCAGACTATACTAAAACCAATTGGGCAAGAGAAGAAGGCACTAGAAAATATGGTGAAATACTGGATAACATTGGAGAGTGAAGTAGATGAAACAGACAACACAGATGAGGATTCATTGGAATCAAGCAATGAGAATGAAGAAGAAATATTGAAACAAGAAACCAAGCAAGATAAAATTCATCATGGAAATTTGAATGAGGAGAATACCAAGGAAAAGATTGAAGAGATAAAAAATCAGACATGCAATGACAATGGTGTCAATCAAATATGTCAAGATCATCTCGTGAATCCAACAGCAGAACAGTTGAATGATAACGAAAATAGTTCATATGATGAAATGAATGGAGACGAAACTGAATGCAATGATGAGAATGATGACCAGACAGATGGTGGCTAGCCCATACACAAACAAGGTGGAGACATGATGCAAAATGATGCACCTAATTTCAGCTTAAACATGACACAAGAATGGGAATTGGAGCACAACAACGATGACGATGTAATGAAGGTAGTGAAGGCTGTCAATCAGGAGCACGAACCACCAAAAAAAAAACATGCACCTGTGAACATGACTTAGAGAAGTTAATGAACGACAATGCAATATTAGAAGGGAAAGTAAATGAGTTCATGAAAATGTTAGAGGACAAACAAATGGAAATTTCAGGCATGGTGGAAAAGACTGAAGGAGATCAAGCTTTGCAAGAGAAGGCGCAGAATGAGGTGATCTCAAAAAAATATGATGAGATTAAAGAATTAAAGGAGAAAATTCTGTACTTGGAAGACAAGTTGGATTCAATCATGTTAAACCCTACAACAGATGCATTGGGCAGTGAGGAAACAATGGCACACCTAGATAAAATTGCAAAACTCTCTATTGAAATGAAAGAGAATGGGATATTGAAACTAGAGAACGAACAACTGAAAGAAAAGATAAGGATTATTGAGAAATCTACACCTCAGGACAGTGAACAAGAGATCAAGAACAAAACACCACTGGGGGATCAGAAAAAAAAAAAAGAGATTGCCAAGCCCAAGCACACTTACGTGAAGAGTGAAGGCCAGGACGGCTGAATGTTCAAGAAAGGCAATAGAAATTTCACCGCAGCTGGGTACAGATGAATTAGAAAGGATAAGTAAGGAAAAAAGGCAGATCAAGAAGCTAAGATGGGATTAATCCTTCACCGCAATGCAGGAAACAAGTACACCAGTGAAGAAAGCAATTGAAACTACATGGAATGAATCAATGGAAGAGTACGTAGAATAAACTTAATGTGGGAATATTAATAATCACTCATTTTTTGGTTAATGCTAATATGTTCCTTTTATCTTTTTTTCTGATATAAGCAAGTATGTAGCATGGAGTTCACCAAATGGGATGTTAATCGTGTACATGCATGACATATTTGCAATATTACATAACGAGCGACTTTCAACCGGAGTATGTTATAAAAGAAATCCCAACATTTATATCAAACCAATTTGAATTACTGACAACCATTAATAATAAACATCTACATTAATACAGGTAGTTGATTTATGGAGCGAGATTTTAATTGAAAGATACAGTGAAACACTGCCATTTGCTAAACAAGTTCACATTTTCTTATCTTCCTTCTTGGTACGAACTATATGTACAGTAATATATGCATCTTTTTATCATTTTAAACGCATATATTGAATAATGCAGTCTTACATATTGTATATAATATCTAGGATTTGGTAAATGCAAGAGAATCGAAATTTAAAAAAAACTTATTGATGATCTCCTTGAAAGAGTCGGAACAAGTGATATATTGTTATTTTCATTGCTAAGCAAAAGCAGTTCGAGGAACTAAATGATTGCAGGAACTAAATGATTGCAGGTGACCATTGGACTTTGTTAAAGTTTGATATAAATGTTGGTCAGTGGAGTTTCTATAACTTCATGCGTCCACGAACCAACTACACCAAGGACATACACTTGGAAAGAAGTATAGTGCTGGTAAGAAAAAACTAGAATTAAATATTAAATATAAAATTCAACAAATATTTTGACGCATTGTAGTATAATATGACTACATTATATATTGCAGGTTGAGTATGTTGTGGAGAGGTTGAGTGCAATATACAAAAGATCAAACAATACACACATAATATGCACAAAGGAAAAAACAAAGCCGCTACCGGTACCATATATGGAGCAAGTATCAGGCAGTTTGGATTGTGGAGTTATTGTTTGCAGCAACATGGAGAGTGAAATACTCCAAAGGTATAGCCATCCAAAAATATTTAGTCAGCAAGCAGCAGCAAGGTATCGAAAAAAAATGGTTGAATGGTTCATGGAATGTGATAACAAAGAACTGTAAAATAATGTGTGATCGCAATAACAACTGCAGGATAATGTAGTGGACTAGACAGACAATTGTATTATATTGTGTAGATTGAATGTTAAATTGAGGTAGATTGTTGTTGACAATTTTTAAAATTTTAGACAGATAATGTATCGAGTATTTTATAAATTTGAATGTTAGATTGAGGTAGACTGTTGTTGACAAATTTCAAAATTTTAGTCAATAATGTATCGGATATTCTATAAATCGTTTACATTCATTTACAAAGAAAATATAATGTGTGTTAAATGTCTGCCATACAAAAAGAAGCAGTACTTATAATTCATGAAAAATATGCAAACATAAAGGAAATAAAAAAAGGGGGGAGGGGGGGGGGGAACATAAACAAAAATAGCAAATTTATGGAAATCAAAAGTGTGTAAGAGGAGCAACATATACAAAAATAAAATGCATAATATTAATCAACTATGTCATGGAAATAGGGAACTTGTTGTCATTCAATTGCCATATAGGGGTGGTCACAAAATGATTAGGTTCTACAACTTGGATAGTTCTGATTCGACTAACTAAGTTGATAACAATAATAATAAAAAAATATTATTGAATTCCTCAAACCATACACTAACAAATAACGCACCCCAAAACTATAAACAATATAGGAAATTTAGTAATAGAAAATTCATTAGTTTATTTATTTATTTATTTATTTTTTGAAAAATCTATAGAACAATACTGTCATAATGAAATTCAAATATGATGTGCTCTTTTTTTTAAAAAAAAAAAAGAAGTAACAACGGTGTAGAATTGTTGAACTATAAAAATAATATATCCTACAAAAATATATATATAAGTTCATAATAATAATAAAGAAATGATTCGACTAATTAAGTTGATAATAATAATAAAAAAAATATTATTGCATTACTCGAACCACACTCTAACAAATAACGCACCCCAAAACTACAATATAGGAAGTTTAGTAATTAAAAATTCATTATTTTTTTTTTTTGAAAAAACTAAAGAACAATACTGTCATAATGTAATTCAAATATGATGTACTCTTTAAAAAAAAAAAAAAAGGAAGTGACAACAGTGTAAACTTGTTGAACTATGAAATTAATATATCCTACAAATATATATGTGTGTGTGTGCGCATATAAATACATAAGTGATTTCAAAAAAAAAAAGGAAAAAGCAAAAGATCTATGGATAAAACTTGGATGTAAAGCAACTAATGTTATATGACATATAAGAAAATAAAAAATGTGAAAAGAATGATTTGACAGTTGGACGTCCCGCCTAAACACATCAGCATAAAAAAAGAAAAAATTAAGAATGAGTATTGTAAACTAAACATTAATTATTAGCCTTCGCCTATAAGTATAAGGCGAACTGCAAACCAAAGAATTGAAGAGAAAAAGATAAACTAGTAAGATAAAAAGAAGTGAGATGAAAAAATGTTCGATGGCTCCTTCCACAGAGGTGGGTGGAACAACTTTCGGAATTGATATAATGATGGATATACTATCAAGGTTGCCAACAAAATCACTCATGAGGTTCAAAGCCGTCAACCGTAAATGGGAGAAGCTGATAACAGACAAATACTTCATCTCAAAGCTGCACCTGTCAAGGATGAAGGAGGAAAATCAAGTTGGATATGTTCTCCAGACACAATACGGTTTTTACCCACTTGGATACATACCAAATGAAGCTGATGCGGACACGAATAGCAGAATAGTGTCCGAGTACGAACCATTCTTGTACGTATTAGTAAGCTGAAATGGGCTGCTATTGGAGTGCAATACATACGACGAGTTTATGATCAAGAACCCACTGTCAAGTGTAAGAATCCAGATATCAACCCCAAAGATAGAGTTCCCAGAGAACTGTACCTATGGAGCAGCCTTTTTTGGCATGGGTTATGACATAGATGGCAGCGACTATAAAGTCATACGTGTCATAGGGTTCCAAAACCCACAAAAGAAATCAGCAGTAAACGTTATGTCAACAAATACAATGAATTGGAAATATCTTGGAGAATTCCCATATGCAAATCCAGTGGGAACTCCGGGTGTCTATGTTGGGGGGAAAGTCAACTGGCAGATACTAGACGGTAATACAACAATGGGGATAGCTACTTTCTGCTGCAGAACAAATACATTTGGGAAGATTGACATGGCAGTGGGAATGGAAACTGTACAAGCATATGGCGACATCGGGGCTACTGATGATGAAAGACTGGTGTTATTTTCTAGTGTTTGTCTTTCTTTTGAAGGATGCGAGATGTGGGTACTAGAGAGATACAATGGTCCAAGATCGTGGAAAATAATAATATTCTCAAATGGAGGAGTGTTGAATGATGCAGAACGAGCACTGTGAATTCAACCTCTACGATTAATGAAGCCCGAGAATAAGGAACTGTTGTTCCGCATCGAACCATTAGATCTTTTTGTGGCATACAACTTAGAGTCAAAAACTTACAGATCCATCGATGCACCCGAATTAGAGGAGACTTACTGCACGATATTCTCATTCGTGCAGAGCACAGTTTGTCCAAGGAGGTTGGCGGAGTAGGTGCGTTAGCGAGTAAGGGTAATAGTTAATTAGTGTTGGTATTAAGTGAAATGACTTTTGATATAAAATATAATACTGATTAATGTAGTTATAAATGCTGAACTACGTAATGGAATCTATCTCAGTGTCATATGTATTTTGAAGTTATGGATAAAATAATGTGAACTATTTACTATTTTACTGAATATAAACTGCATAACGGTGATGATTTGACGTGTTTAATATGTACTTAATATAATTACATATGAACAAATAACTATTAAATGAATTACAGAGTTTTATAACATCATTATACTGAGTAAACTTATTAAGATAGTATAAAATGTAACCTACATTAACTAAACCAAAACTAAGAGGAATATGTAAGCAAGAATATAAAATAGAAAATGAGCACACATCATGGGACAGTGGTATTAAAATGGGATATAATTACATATAAACGAATAGATATTAAATGAATGACAAAAGAACAATGAAAGCTCAAAACTAATAAGTTGTTAATTTATGTAGAAAATTATAGGTACACGTTATTTAAAAAGAAAAAGAAAATATATATTATTAACTTAAATTTAAAGGTTTATAAAGAACCCTAATACTGAGTAAACTTATTAAGATAGTATATAATGTAGCCTATTTTTACTGAGCAAAAAATAAAAATATTATTTAAGCAAGGGAAAAAAATGTAAAATAAACACACGTCATGGAACATTACACATTAAAATCGAATATATAATTCAAATAAAATTATAGACTGACATAAAAAAATGGCTAAGAATAAAAAACCAATGATAGAAAAGAAATGAATAACATATGGGAATAAAAAAACGAGACAATAAAATAACAATGAAAAAAAGAAAATTACATTAAGAAAGAGAAAAAATCTAGTTTAAATAAAAAAAAAGAACTAACATATTAGATTAAATATTACAAGTAAACAAATTGAAAGAACTATCAGTGTGTCCCATATGAAATTAAATATGTAATACACAGTCATTATACAGCCGTTAGCGAAGCACAAATGAGATATCACATACTTAAGACTGAAAATAATATACATTAAAAAATAACAGGCAGCCCATTTCTACATGTCACCCAATATAAAAATAAAAAACAAAATTTCCTAACAAAAAAAACGTATGCAACGAAGAAATAAAACATGATACTTAAATAATAAAAATATAGTTTTCATTCTCCAAGCGAATGAAAGCAAAAAGTAATCATACAACACAAAACAAACATATATATACAACAGATGAAAAAAAGTGAAATTTGCAATGTGTTAAAAACATTGGAAAAAATGGAATATTTTAATAATAAAACATCACAACATATATATTGTTGAATATCTGCTATAGTACCTGAATAACATAAATCATGTCAATCAACTTATAGCGCACAATCGAACCTAAAAAATATAAACATACAACCACTAAATCAAAACAACGCATAAACCAATTTAAAAAACCGAACAGAGAAGCAGGGAAACGTCATATATATTAACCAGCACATAAAAATACATTACAAATTCAAAACATATATATTAAAGCGCATAATATTGTCTTCTAAGGCTATAAATAAAAAAAATAACATATTAAAACCGCATATTCAACTTATGGATACTTCTTATTAAATCGCCTCAACTGAAGGAAAAACTGCACCCCCACCTTCGCAGCTTCAAGCTCAGCTTTCTGCACTTCAGCCACCACTTTATCGTGTGTATCTTTCAAAATAAATTGCAGTGCAACAATTTCCTTCAACCAAGAAACATTGTTCTTCAGAAATTATACCATATCCCACTGGTTATCCAACTTCTGCTGCGCCAGTTCATGATACATTAGGGCAACCTAAACTACCACATAAATAAATAAAAAAACGAGAAGTTAAAAGATTTATAATATTAGAAAAAAGTGAGATTCAAGCAATTTAAAAAATTTCAAATATGGCGTACCTTCTCTTTGTCGTTCATGTCAACAGTGTCCATAAGTGTCCTGAAGCGCGTCAAGAATTCGACGTGCTCCTGATTCCTCTTATCGTGATATACACGATAGTTGTTGAGCTCCAAATCCAACCTATCGAAGATGTCAAACATATTCTTGATAAAGAAAATTATGAAGAAGGAATGAACGAATGAAATAAACTCCTTGAATAACACCAATAAATAGACAGACTATGAATCCACGCAATGCTTCGTAATTCGGGAAGACTGCAATCACGAAATCGTTTGATTGATTTGAAAACTATTAAATGAATGAATAGTAACCGTCAGATACATGTTAATATCCGGTGAGAAAAAGAAAATTTTGAATAATATATAATATTATTTTATTAGCAATCGTTTCTTTTCCTTTTTTTTTTTATTTAATTGTATCTATACACGTCAGAGTATAAGAAAAAAAATAGATGGATGGCAATTTTTTATGTTAACAACTAGTATTAATCCAAAAATATCAATGAAAAAAAAACTGGAAAAAAAAAATCGATCTCAACTTTTATAATATAGACTACATTGGGTATGACGCAATGATCATGACGTAATAAATTTGGTTGATTATTTGTTTTTTTTTTCTATAAGTATGCACTAGTATTTCATAGAATGCAATGTCAAATCAGTCATAATTTCAATTAATTTTAAAAGAAAATATCATTTCATTTATAGGGAAAAAATTTCCACGCAATATGTTTAATATACAGATTTTCAAAGATATATTTAATAATTTTTACTAAATTGAATTTTATTTTACCATATATGTAGTAATACAATGAAAATTGTATTAGTGTTATCTGTGTTCATTTTCTTTAAAATTATTCATGTATGTCTATTGTAATTCAGATAACTATAATATATTTAGAAATTATATGAATTATTTCATTGGCAATTAAATACCAGACATTTTAAACTATTGAACTATATATACATACATATAGAAAATTACATAATTAATTAATTACTTAGAAAACATCCATTAAAACTTGAATTGGAAAACAAATAGATGCTTATACAAACAGTAAAAAAAAAAAAAAAGTGTTCTTTACCTTTTCTAATAGGTACAGATGTCATGTCATAAGTAAATATTGACTAATGCATATCAGAATAATAATATCATTCATATTAATGTCAAGGCTACTGATTATTTGTTTGTTTAATCTTTTGCCTTCTGCATGGTTATGTATACTTTTTCCCACTTATTTTTATCTATTTTATATATATATATATTAAAATTCTTCGAACTGATCTCTCTACTCGTCTTTCTTTAATTGAGAAAGGAAAGGAAAAAATTGATAATAGTGAAACTATCTCTAATGCTGTTTCTAATGACAATAATGATTTTAGTATTGAGAAAAATCATTTATCTACCATTAATATGGTTATATCACAAAAATGGTATACTAAGATTTCCCTTCTTATAAATAATTCTTATAAGCAGGATTTTATTGCTATGATAGACAGTGGTGCTGACCTAAGTGTTATAAAATTAGGAATTATTCCTACCAAGTTTTTTGAAAAAACTACTCACTCACTTTCTCATGCAGGTGGAGGTTCTTTAAAGATCAATTATAAGCTTAAAAATGCTTATGTTTGCGTTGATGGTTGTTGTATTTCTAATGACTTCCTTATTGCGGAAGATATCACTAGTCAAATGATTATTGGTCTTCTTTTTTTATTTAAAATATATCCTCTTACCTTTGTTAGTGAAAAGGGTATTACAGGTACCTATGAGGGTAAGCCAATTACTTTCAAGTTTATAACTAAACCCATTCATAAGATTCTCAATTTAATTCAGGATCAAATTGACTATAAAAATTGTCATATCAATTTTCTTAAAGATGAGCTTAATTCTATCACTATTAATGATAGATTAAATAATCCTAAGCTCCAAGAAAAAAATAAAATTTTTAATTAATAAATTTTCTATTGAGGTTTGTAATGACATTCCTAATGCTTTTTGGGATAGAAAGAAACATATAGTTTCTCTTCCCTATGAAGAAGATTTTAAAGATAATAAAATACCGACTAAGTCTAGACCTTGTCAAATGAACTCGATTATTTAGAATTGTGTAAAAGGAAATATCTTCCTTATTAGAGAAGAAGCTTATAACTCCTTCTAACTCCCCTTGGTCTTGTCTTGCTTTTTATGTTAATAAACATTACGAACGAGAACGTGGAGTTCCTAGGTTAGTTATTAACTATAAACCGCTTAATAAAGTTTTAAAATGGATTAGACATCCTATTCCCAATAAAAAGACCTTCTTGATAGGTTAGTCAATGCCCTTATTTTCTCTAAATTTGATTTAAAATCAGGTTTTGGCAAATTGATTAATAAACCGGATAGGTATAAAAGCGCCTTTAATGTACCTTTTGGTCATTATGAATGGTATTATGCCTTTTGGGCTTAAAAATGCTCCTTGAGAATTTCAACAAATAATGAATGATATTTTTAATCCTTATAGTGATTTTATTATTGTCTATATTGATGACATTCTTGTTTTCTCTAAAGACATCGAAATTCATTTTAAACATCTTGAGATGTTTAAAAATCGATCATTAAAAATGGTTTAGTAATTTCAAAACCGAAAATGGTTTTATTTCAAACTAAGGTCAAATTTCTTGGTCATTTTATTGATAAAGGAAATATTATCCCAATTCAAAGAAGCATTGAATTTGGGAATAAATTCCCGATATTATTACTTGATAAAACTCGATTACAAAGATTCTTAGGAAGCCTCAATTATGTTTCTTCTTATATCAAGAACCTCTTTCAAGATTACGCTATTTTATACGATAGGCTTAAGAAGAATCCTTCTCCTTGGAATGATAATCATACTAAGGCTGTTATTAATATTAAAAATAAGGTAAAAAATATTCCTTGTCTTATGCTTGCTAATCCTTCTTGGGAAAAGATTGTTGAAACCGATGCCTCGGACTTGGGATATGGTGGTATTCTTAACAGATTAATCGATAATAAAAAGGAATACATTATCGATTTTATTCAGTAAATGGAATAATAGTCGAGAAAAATTATTCTGCTCTCTTGCTAAAGAAATTTTATCCATTGTTAAATGTGTTTTAAAATTTCAAGATGATTTATATAATCGAAATTTACAATTTATCTTGATTGTAAAGTGCTACTTTCATTCTCTTTAAAGACATTGAGCATAATGTTTCAAAGCAAATGTTTGCTAGGTGGCAATCTCATCTTGCTTATTTTGATTTTAATATCATTCATAAGCAAGGGAAAGATAATCATCTTCTTGATTTTCTTACCCGAGAATTTATTTCTTCATGACAGACATGAGTCAATCGAAAAGAAACTCTTATTCCTCTTATAGAGGAAGGGGAGGAAGAGGTCCTCCACTCATCCAACACGGGAAAAGGTCCCTTTTCGGCGAGAATATTTCGGAGTCGAGTTCTTCTTCTAAAGGACCTATTGAAGATATCTCTTCAAAACTTGCGATGAAGAATCATACTCTTCCGTTACTCAGAAGGAATACAAATTCTTTGATGCTCCTAATAAGGAATTAATCCTTATTATTGAAGATGAGGATGAAAAGTTCAAAGAGTCCCCATGGACTCTTCTGAATAAATATTTTCCAGCTAATAGTTGGGGCACAGAAACTTATAAAAGTAGAGGATACTATGAAAATATACTGATGAGTCTTGGGAGTGTTGATATTCAGCATTTCCCTCCTAAGAGTAAAACTATTAATTACTCCAAATTCATAATAAAGAAAATTATTTCCATCCAAGAATGGGGAACTTCTCCTTTTCGAAAGAAGTATAACTAATGAAGTTACTAAAACCGTTTTCCAATATAATTATTGGGATTACTGCAAAGTTTTTATAAAACTTTATTTTATCAAAATTCCAAGCACTCACACACTTGGTTGATGAAAATTTGTGATAATATCAATAGGGATCAAATCCCTAACTGGATTTTTAAATGGTGGGAAAGTTTTGGTACCATGGCAGATATATTGCCAGAAGAGATGAAATCTCTCTTTGGAGGAATATTCTATAAGCTTTTCCTCATCCAATACGAGTAATAAAACTATTTGTATGTTTTTTATTGATTCGGAATCCCATGGGTGCGGAAATGGAGACCGAGAATTCGCTTATCTTGAAGATGGCATCCCAAGTTTATGGAGAATCCATACTACAAGATTCTGGAATAACTTAAATATTATCACTCCTGGCTCCAATGAGTCTCCTTTACAGGAAAACATCAACAGGATTAAATTCAAAATTGATGAATACAAAAGGATTGCGAGAAAAAAGACTTCAAATAGTCTCCTTTCATTCTCTGAATTTTCTAAGAAATATGTGAATGTTTTTCCAAGAGAAAAAATTATGGATCTCTATATGGATCACATAAAGAATGATTTGTTTAAAGACATTGATTTTCTACGATTCAAAATCGGATGCATCTATGATCTACGGATCCGGATCTGACCAACAGGATGCGCAAGATCCAATTGATGATTATCAAGACTTCTCTATTCAAGAAAGTTTTGATCTTTTCAGGAATTCTCTTAAAGAGAAATTGAAAGATAGAAAGGAATAATGGAAGATTGGAGAATCTTTCTAAATTATTCTCAATCAGGGCTAAATTCTAACATTTGGCGAGTACCTTTTCATGTCATTTTTTTATGACAAAAGAATCCGAGATAAAAATTATCTCAAAATATTAAGAAAGAAGATTAAAGTTCTTGAGAATAATATTCCTATCCTTGAAAATATGACGTATATTGATAATGAAGGTGAAGAAAGGGAGTATCATCCTAATTCCTTGAGGGATTTCAGGAAAAGTTTAAAACTTTTGAAGAAACAAGCCTCCTTAATGGCAATTTGAAGAAAATTTGGCATTAGCGCATGTTGACAAAAGTATGACTATTTTTCTGGATAAGATAAAATTCTCATCATCGCTAATGTCTACAGACAATGTACTGTTTAGGAATAGTAATTACTATTTACTTTTGACTTTTTGCGGCCTTACTTTTCCGCACTTTTTATCTTTTGTTTTGGAATCCGGGGTTTGATGTCCGGTTTCCCCTTATTTATAGGTGTGCATTCTGTCTTTGGAGGACAGAGTTTTACTCATCCTCTCTTTTCCTCTCTCTACATCACTCCCTTGTAATCTTGTAAACCTTGTAATATCACTGTATAATATTTAGCTTATGGTTGCAGCTTTTTAAAGGTATATTGTTATTTATCTTTGTTTTACTTATTTATTTTCTGATGATAGCTGTCTCCATGGACGGCTAAGATATTTGTATTGAATCATGACTTGGCTATATTATACTCGATCTTATCATATGCATTTGAAATTATATTCTTATAATGATCTGTAATTTAATATATCAAAGGTAGAGTTGGTTTTACCGGTTGGTATGAGCTTTTCAGTGATATTCATGAGTTAACCATGTGGGCTAGCCCTTATTGCCGTTATGCCGATGAATAGGCGCAGGCGTTTTTGGGCACAAAAGCTTTTTTCAGGTTAACTCATGGACTATGAAATTTCTCAGTAAGATCCAATCTGTATGTATGCCACGAGGATACTATTGATATAGATCAATATTACACGATCCTTATAAAATATGGTATCAGAGCCAGGAGAGATAGGGTATATATATATATAGTTATTTCATGATTCAATACATCTTGATCCTATCCTTGATGAATCTTTTCCGTCTTAGAATCTTGTTAAAAAAGCAGTATGACCCAGAATATGATATTCCCGAGAATCTTGATCTTTTGAATAAATGGACAATTCCTAAAATTGATCCTAAAATGGTTTACAAATTAGGAACTTTTGAAAAAATAGGTTTTAAACAAGTTGTTAAGACTCTTTCGAGTCCTCTATACCTCTTCATGAAGAAGAGATAGTTATTAAATTACTTAGTCAAAGCGACATTTTACCTTATAAAAGGACTCATAAATTCATTCATATTGGATGTGTTCAGGTCGCTTTTAGACCTCTTACCTTAAATGGTTTTACGAGAAAGTTTTCTAGCTTCTCTTAGAGATGGTAGAAATCTTAATTGGAAACAATCCCTAATGGGAATTATAGAATCTAGTCCGGCTTTAGGTCCTGTCTATTTTGACGCTTATCCTAATTTATCTCTATCTTTATACGATAGTAATATTTTTGAGGCTTTAACATTAAATGTTAAAACTCATGGTTATAATTACATACAGTAATCGAGGTAATGTGTATTTGTTACCGTATTTACTATAAACCTTTATTTACATTAAATCCGATGTGTAAAAAAATTGAGAAAGATAATAATGAGACTATTCTTATTGAAACCAATTTTGGTAAATCAAACATTACTACCGAGAAGATCCATTAAGTGGGAAGAAATCATCTTTAGGAAAATTGGTTAATAGAACAACTGTTCCTAAAAATCCTATTTTAAATAGTGATTTTGAACATATTACTCAAATTCATGATGGTATCATTAGTATTGGTTTTCAAAATAGCCAGAAAAGAAAATCGACTTCTTATTCTAGATCTATATCTAGTCACTCTTTTATATCTCCTTTAGATTATGAGGTAAAATTACCCTCTGAAGCTAGAGCTTCTACTTCTTCTTATGAAGAAAATTTTTATAAAAATAATAATAATGAAAAAATTATTATAAATGAAAACAATATTATTCACAAAGATGAATTTGATCCCGAAACAATTTCGGATTGTAATTTTAAAATATAGTTTTATGAATTTTTTAGATTTTTCTAAAGGTTCGTCAACAAGAGCTCATATCAATGATGAGTTTTATAATCCTAAATGGGATAAGTTTAGAAACTGGTATTTTAAAACTTTTTCTAAAGATGATTTAGATTATTTTGTGAACAGTTTTTATAAATTCTGTGAAAAACATAATGAAATTACTTATTATGTTCCTTGGTTTATCAAAACCTTTTATATAAATTATATTTCGGTTATTGAAAGAGACTATAAGATAATCTCTGGAGGAATACAAAAATCTGTTTACCCTCCTCATGTTCCTTTTCAAATTGAGAAAGGTGAAAGGATTTTTAATTTCCTTCCATTTTGCAGAATCATTGATAATGATGTCTTACAAGTTACCGTTAAGCATATTAATAATATGATTGAACAAAATAATTTTTGCAATCTTTATCTTTCTATTATTGGTGAAGAGATTATTTCTCTCCATGATAAAGTAGATAAAATTATTTCTAAAATTGATTCTCAAAAGAATCCACGATAATATTAATAAAAGTAATAATATTATTGTTAAAACGGCTTCTTCTATACAATCTCCTATTGAAATAAAAGATTTTAAATCAAGCTACTATTTCAGATCTTGAAAAAATTATCAATGAAAAATTTGGTAAACTTGATATTTCAACTTTAGATGATGACTTTGATGAAAATCGTATTCAATCCACCGATATTGGTAGTCCTAACAATATTAATAGTATTGACAAAATGAAGTGGGGTGATAGGCCTACCGTGTCTACTTATTATTATAAGAAACCCACTCCTATTGATGTTCTTCATGAAGAAAAGAATTTTTTTTTAATAATTCTTATTCTCGAAAAGGTATTTATGAATGGAATATTGATGGTGCTAGTGATAACCACATTTTCCAACAATGCCATCGTATGCTTATGTACAGTTTTGCTTGTCAAACTTGTGGTAATGATGATCTTAGCTTTGCACAAGCCATTACAAATGGGTTTCTTTGGATGACTTAAAGGTTGGTGGGATAATTATTTAACTAACCAAAATAAATTGGAAATTTTTTCTTCCATTAAAATCGAACCCAATGGAGAAACTAAACCCAATGCGGTTTACTCTTTGGTTCTTACTATTTTAGAGCATTTCTTTGGTCAATATACCAATAAGTATGAAAATACTAGAACTCTTCTTTTAAATATGAAGTGTAAAACTCTTACTAATTTTAGATGGTACAAAGATACTTTTCTGTCCTGAATTTTTGAAATTCCTGATTGCAATCAGGATATTTGGAAAAATAAATTTGTAGATGGCCTTCCTAATCTTTTTCTTTGAGAAAGTTAAGAAAACTCTTCGGAAAGATTCGACTCAATTCATTATGGGTCTTATACTTTTGGTCAAATCATTAGTGTGTGCGTTCGGGAAGGATTAAATCTTTGTAATGAACTAAAATTGAAAAATCAAATTAAAAAGATAATCTTTTGGAAAGAAAACAATTAGGTCAATTTTGTGATCAATTTGGTATTGATAATCCTAAAAACAGTTTTTATAAAACTAATAAAAGGAATATTAATTATAAACCTAATTTTAAGAAAAGAAAACATTTTTCTAAGAAAAAGGACAAAGAAAAAGATCATGAAAATGATAAAAGAAAAAGAAAGCCTTTTAAAAGAGAAGTTACAATACTATTATTTGTAAAAATGTAATAGACTGGTCATTATGCTAACCGAGTGCTATGCGAGAGACAAGATTAAAAATCTTGACATTAATGAAGAGCTTAAAGAGACTCTTTTTAAAATTGTGATGAATCATGATATCGATTCCGAGTCGAGGAAAAATCTTATAATGATTCTTGTTGATTCCACTTCTAATAATGAAGATTTCTTTAATTCGACAAGGAAAAATGTTATGATTGTAAAATCGGTAAACCTTGTCTTAATTGTATCGGTGATACTTGATAATATCAATAATATTGATAATGAGTTTTATACACTCATGAGTCAATTTCAAGATATGAGTATTAATGTTTTGACTAATGATAATATTTTTGAATTTCTTAAGCAGATTAAAGATTCTAGTTTAAGAGATAAAATCATCGAACAATTCCATGATTCTTCTAAAAAAGAATTAAAAACTAGTTTTTCCAAAAATATAAATTATAATATGGGTGAATTAGAAAAACTTTTTAGTCTTAGAAATACTAAGAAAAGTCCTGTTACTATCAATGATTTAGTTCGAGAAATTATATATATATATATATATATATATATATATATATATATATATATATATATATATTTTAAATGCATTTCACAATTTATTTGAAGTTTTTTTTTTTTATTTTTTTTCTGGATTTGATTGTTTTATTTTTATTATTTTATAATTGCAGACTGAATACATCTTGTTATTCATTTATTTTTAATGAATTATATTATAACTCTTTTTTTTCAAATGCGGAAAAACGATTATGCCATTGACGGTTGCCATTCAAATACACATATTTTCAATTAAATCAAATATATTTACTCATACAAACCTTTTCATTTCCGACTCCCGAAGCGACGCGTTGAACCACGGTTCACACCTATTTAAAATACTTCTTTCGTTGAACCACATACACTCCTCAATCTTCCCAGAACAGTTCAGTCCTTCTAGGATACATTCTAATCCATCAATGGAAAAAGTTATTACTAAAATGGATGAAAAAATGAAGAACTACCGCGAATATCTGGATCGCAGAGCCCAGGAACACCATGCCTTCATCTCTAAATTTGATATAGACATGCAGACTGTTGATCTAAGCGACAAGCAACAGGTTATTACTTAAATTAATATTATATCTATCGGAATTCTGTATATAAAATATATATATTTTCAATAGTTATTTGTTATTTATGTTTATTTTATGAATTACTTACTATTTTTACCATTTGTAGATGGCAAAAATGAATCGCCAACTAAAAAAACAGCAACTGGACATTCAACTAGACAAAGTTGTACTCTTAAAAAACCATCTATTTTGGCTTAAGGAAGTCACTGCTGTAGTTGGGGTATCTGATTCAGTGTACGAGGATGTCATTGCAGAAATACATAAAACAAAGCAGGAGGTGACAGAGGAGTCCGCGTTTAGTTTATATCTTTAATTTTATAATAAACAATATTTCTATGTATTAATGTTTCTCTATTTTTTACTCTTATATATATGGTTAGAATGGTCATATTCAATGTTTGAAACATATATAACTATGTATAATTATATATATATATATATATATAAGTATTTTCTTGCTTATATTATCGGTTAAATATTCATTTTGTACCTAGAAATTTCAGTTTTGGGTTTTTTCAATTTCATATTCTTCTTAAAAATAAATTAACGAAATATATGGTGTATGCCCTTGATTATTTTTTTTTAAAAAAAATGTTCCTTATGCACTAATTTGTTGAAAATTAGTAACATTTTTTCTTCAAAAAGTGTGTTATTCATGATTCAGATGATAATTTAATCTGCTAATGACTTTTTTTATTACTATTTCATATAGCATATCTTATTGATTAAATTTTGAAATTTAAAATTTTTTATTCGACGGTGTTAGTTATTATTTTTAATTTTCTACTCCAACTACTATATGGTATATATTCGTAAATATATTATGTTATTGAATTAATCTTCGCTGCTCAATTACATTGTTTATATGCATCGGAAAAAAATAATTAATTGAACAAGAAAAAAAATAAAAACCATATAATATCTTTAAACATATCAAGATAGGATATTCGCATTAATCGAGATTGACCTAAATTATGTACTGCGAATGTCATATCATAATTAATAAAAAACTTATCTTAGCAATTGAATACCGTAGTGATATATCTTGTACTCACAAATTACATGATGCCACGTACTTCATCTCTGTTTTAAATTAACATAATAAAAAAAAGTAACATCTGAAAATTTAACATTTATCATCTATTCAACAAAACAAAAATAAATTGCATTATATAACTATTTTGATAGTTATTCAGTTGATTTTATTTTTTATATCTTCTCAATCGTGATATCACGTTATACAGTTAATGATCTGGTAATTTAATATTATATAATTTTTGAATAAATTTACCAAACTTCTGGTATGTTATTCATATATCAATTATATGTTTTAGAAAAACATAAATTTTTCCACAAAAAATATTACACAAAATCTAAAAGGCATCAAAATAATAACATGTATACATATATATTTTATTCAGTCTTTATCTATCTTCTCCGGTAATTTTAATTGTTCATTAATTACGAAGTGACATTACACCGTTCCTAATGTATTCACATCAATAAAATTAAGCTTTCATACGAAAAAGTTCTTATATATTTGAATAAAATATATTTATATATATAATTAATTATTGAACAGCAAAAATTAATAACGACCAAAAAAAAAATAAAAACTTATTAAAAAAGTTGTCAAATGTTGATACTATATTGATACACTTTAAAATAAAAATATATAATACACTTTAACATAAAAATATATATTATGAATTACATATGATGAATCAACCAAAAGAACAAAAAATTACGCAGCCCAATGTGTGTAATAAATATTCAACAGAAGTGGAGAACAATAATATGCATTTTTTATGGTTACGTGTACATTGAAGTAATTTGCTTGGACTGTAAATTGTAGCTTTCTTTTCCAATGAGTTTATATACAATAATTCAATTTATCAGGATGATGTGACACAGTTTGACATTTAATATACGTGCAGTGAATCATTACAGTAAACCTGTTGCATGACTGTAGTAATTAAAAATTACATCTTATATATATAAGCGATAGTTACAAGGGATATTGCATTTTGAATTAAATGCATATATAACATGATAAATTACGCAACAACTAAAGAAAAAAACTGAATAAAAAAAGAATTAACTATTGTAATTGAATGCATATAAAAAAAATCATGGTTTCAGAAAGAAAAAACTGCAAATAATAATAACTTTTGTTATTTTATAGATGAAAATAGACTGAATGCACATCAGTAGCTTTCAAAAAAAAAATTTTTATATCTTGTTTTAATAAGATACTATATTTTTAAGCAGTAAAAAAGAAAAAAAATAATTAGGCATCAAATTATCGATAGCATCAAATGCCACAAAAAAGAATAATAATAAAAAGAGGAACATGTCTTTGATTAAATATTAGTAATGTTAAAAAACACATATATTATTAAAATACCAACACGTGTAATAGAATGCACTCTACAAATTCAACATATAAAAAGAAGATGCAACAAATAAAAAAAACTTAGGCTAATTTATATCAGTATAAATAAATAACTAACTAAAAAGTGAAAAAAAAATTGCATACCTAGCCTAGTTACCGTTAGTAATATAATTTCAATCAACATACAATAATATATCCACAACAATAAACTGGCAAATGGACTGTTAATATGTTACCGTTGTAAACAAACACACATATATATATTGGGCCAATCATCCTACACACGGCAAAATCGCCATTTGACAAAAACACCAAAGTTAAACTCCAGCATGTCTTCATCAAACAACTACTCATCCACACAAAATTATCCCCAATACACAAAATTATTTTGTAAGCAATGCAGTGTTATATGTTGGATAAGGCTAAGTGAAACAACAAACAACCCGGGACGATTGTACTACCACTGTCTAGATCATAATTGGTCCCACTGGTGCATGCCCATCAACTACAGCAGACGAAAGAATGATGAAGAAGACATCACAAGTCCATTAGCATCAAGCAATACAAAGAGAGTAAGAGACGGAGAAAACAGAACAAAACGGTACGAGATAACACTATAAACATTGATTATAGGAAATATCCTAACGACATGTTTGATTGTGATGATGGTATGTATCAGCGTATTTATGTCATTCAAATCTTGAAAAAACATATGTGATTTGTTGACATATCGCTAGTTGGGAAAACAAACTTCAGTTTTTATATGTTATTCGTCTGAAAACCAAACCATTTTCCAATAGATCTTATTTTGTGTTAAAAAATAATCCAAATTAAATACAAGGAATCTATACAATATAACAAATATGCAACATTCAACGAATAATACAAAAATACGAATACAATGCATCTAAGTACCATGGTAACACAAACTTCTGATGAAAGTTTCATTCTCAAAGCAGCATATATTCATTCTAGATAATAATTAAAAAAGATACAATAAAATACATAACTAGTACATTCATATAATAACGAAGCAAATCAACAATTCTTGCATTAAGAATGCTCACCAAAAGACTTATTCCTACTATTCTTCGGACGACCAGGTCTTCGTTTCAATTGTGGAGGAAGAATCTTATCATAGATGCACGCATTAAAATTAAAATTTTCAGTACCAAAAATAGGATGGATTTTAGACATGTATGATTGGCGATAAGTAACCACAAGGAAGCACCTATCAACATACTCACCAATGTCTACACCAATATATTGTATAAAACCAATAGCATGATAGCAGGGGAAATCATTGATCTGTCACTGTGAGCACGTGCATGTTTTATTATCAAGACGAACAGAAACGGATGGAAAGGATTCAACTTCGAATTCAACATCACTAAATTGCTTTATGTTCAATGGCCTACATAAATCACCACCGTATAACCATTGACCATCCTTAACAGGACACAATATTGAACTCCATGAATTGCTTTCAGTTCTACGTTTGAAATGTAGAAGGCTTATCTCTGAAGAAAAAACTAAACAAAAACAAAACAAACGAATCATTTGAATTCACATAGTATTCCAGTAATTCAGGATTGTAAATAACATATTACCAAAAAAGAACACCATAACATATAGAAGAAAATTATACACTGCATAAGAAGAAAATAATTAAATAACCTGTACGAATATAATCAATCATGTGTGTAATGGGCAGACCCCTACCATTCTTAATCCAATTATTGAATGATTCAGTAGCATTAGAAGTCATCTCACCATAATATTTAATTTCAAGTGAAAATGCAATAGCCCATTTTTCAAAGGGCAACTCTGATAGTCATTCATCAGCCCTGGTACCACCAAACTCCCTAAATGTAGCCAACTTATCTTCAAAAATGCGAACATTAGGTGCATATGCACAATCCCTGAAAAGATCTGCAATGTTCTTACGAAAGCCCGTAAACCGTCCCTTCAAGTTCAACATTAAATGGAAAAAGCAAAAAAAGTGAACAGGTCTATCATAAACAATAGGAAATGCAGCCATAAGTCCACAATTCCTATCAGAAAAGATTATTTGTTTATCATGTCGACAGTGGTCACGAATATTTGATAAAAACTACACCCAATTATCAGTATTCTCAGCAGAAACAACTGCCATTGCAACTGGAAATAAACCTACATGTATTCAACCTCAATGTATAATTATCCAACTTATACCAAACTAAAATACAAGCAAAAAAAGTGAATGAATATCAATATACCAAAAAACAGAACAAAGAAATAAATCCATTCAAATCATTACCATCGTTGCCATCCTTTGCAGTTGCTATTAGAAGAGTGCCTTTAGCTCTACCAAGCATGAATATACCATCTATAAATAGTAGCGGACGACAATATCTAAAGCCATCAAGGCAAGCTTTAAATGCAAAAAAAACACGTTCAAAGTGTCTGGTATCCTTTTTTTTTTTTGATCAGTAAATATTAGTTGTTAGTGGTTAGAAATTAGTTCACCAAGTCTCCTTACAATTCCAAATTCTCCAAGCCTCCTTATACCTCCCACTCCAATTCATTCCCAAAGGGAATCGAAACTAGGTCTCCCACTTAAGTGAGGAGCCCAGTGGCCAAGTGGGCTAAGCCCCTTGGTTGTCTGGTATCCTTATTGACCTCAATATCAAAAACACTGCCTACAAAAACAAAAAATAAAAAATACAACACAAACAGAGTAAGAATACAATTATTAGATAATAAAAACATGAATCACCCATCAAAAAAATGTATACAATATAGAAAAAAAAAACCAGGAAACAACTAAGAAATATATTGATATTTGAATTACATGTCTTGCCCTGAAAACTGAATACAATATATATAACAACACGATAAAAAAATATAAGAACCTGGATTCGTACGTTGAACCGCATCACAGTACCACCGTAACTGATCATATGATTCTGCATATGATCCATATAACTGATCTCTAGCACATTCTATTGTACGCCAGGCTTTGTAATATGGAATTCGGATGCCATAATGAATACGCATATGTTCAACAATATTCTTACCCCGAATTTTATTATTTCCTTTAACTTCCTCTTCAACTAAATTAACAATAATCCTAGGACGCAACCTTCTATTCTTGGTAGAAGAAAACCAATTACTACATTTATGATTAAGATCCAATTTATATATCTAAAAAAAATCAGATGCAACCATTCTCCTGGCCTTTACAAACCACTGGCACACATATATGGTTTTTTCCGCACAAACAGCATGAATATAACAAAATGAAGGAAAATGAATCTGTGGATCAGTTAGATGTAAGGTTGACAAATCTCCTCAACAAAGCAGCTGACCTTGAAAAGAACTATACAGAGAAGGAGATTAATAACAAGATATTGAGATCATTAACCAAGAGATGGAGAGAGAAATCCAATATCCTTAAAGCAACTCAAAATTTATCTTCTATTACTCATCATACCTTGTTCTCTCATCTTAAAGCTCTAGAGTATGACATTCAATTAGAAGATGAGGAGAATGAGATGGAGTCGAGCACCTCATCCAAGTCTGTTGCCTTTGTCAGCAAAGAAGACAAGATGTCAACAGAGTCTGTAGGAGCTGACCTATCTCTGAAGGAGCAGATGGCTCTGCTCACCAAAAGGTATGACAGATTAAGAATGAATTATAAACGAAATAAATTGAGATTTGCGGGTAAGGATAGATCAAGATCCAAATCAAGAAAGGAAGATGAGTCTACAGATGATGACAAACGCAGGAGCCAGACGAGAAGATTCTATCACCTGTCAAAAGAAATCCTTCCAGCCCTAAATCAGACAGGAGTGACACTTGCTACACATGCAACAAGCCAGGACACTTCAGCTATGATTGTCCTCAACTGACTCCTAAAGAAAGGGAAGAGAAAAGGAAAAAAAGAGACAGGAGATTTGCAGATCAAAGAGCTCTCTTAGCTGAAGAAAAGGAGTCAAGAAAATCATCATCATCATCCTCATCTGATTTCGGATCAGATGATGAAATCTGTCTCATGGCTAAAGAGGTAGTCTATTATTCATCTTCTGATAATGATTCCTGTCAGTCTGCATCTGATTATGATCAAACTGTTATTCATAGATTATTGAGAGATTTAAAGACATCTCTGGCTGCTTATAAACAGCTAGAGACAGAGAATTTGGCTTTAAAGGATCAAATTCAGATTCTAATTAAAGGAAATCAGGTGATGAACTATTCAGAAACTGAGGAAACATTCAAGGGGGAATGTATTCCCCAGGCTGAGGCTAGTACATCAGCCAGCTTACCTGAAAGATTAGAAAGTGAATTGAAAACTTTAAAAGACAAATTTGAATTAATCTGTGTTGAAAATGAATTAATTAAGAAAGACAATGAGAAGCTAGTCTTCAAAATTAGTCAACTTAATAATTCACAATCAGCAATAGATCACATCTTTAATACATCTCAAAAATCCCATGACAAAACAGGTCTTGGTTATGACAGAAATAATAAATCAGATGTCCAGGAACCTAGGAAATTTGTGAAAGCATCTGATCAATCAAAAGAGGTTAAAATTGGTCCTTGAAAACCAATTAGTCAAGTAAGGACTGCATCTCCCAGCTTGAAAACAAAAATTCAGCTGAGGACTCCTTATCAGACTAAGAAAAATCCAAGAACCAAAATAAGAAGAAATTCTTATTATAATCCTTTTGATGGGAGAAGCAGATGTTATCCCACATTTCCTAAGTTTAGGAAAATTACCAAATCTGAATACAACAAGTTATCATTTAAAAGTGATACAATTGTAGACAGATTTGGTAGAAAGATCAAGTCTGATTTATTATTTGGAGATGAGATCTTTATCTGGTTACCTAAAGTGATTATTGACCTTCAAGGACCCAAGATCATTAGGGTACCTTATAACTAATCTGTTTTTCAGGATTTACAGGGATCATCACTCAAGGAAGAGATTTTAGCTTCTATATGGTACATTGATAGTGGTTGTTCACAACACATGACTCATAATAAGAGGCTGTTATCAAATTTCCAAAGCATTGATGGTCCAAGAGTATTATTTGGAGACAATAATTGTGGTCGACTAAAGGAGTAGGTACTCTGATTATAAAAGATATTCAGGTATTCTGAGGTATATTTTGTTGAAGGATTGAAACATAATCTGCTATCTGTTTCCCAGCTTTGTGATAAAGGTTTTCTTGTCAAATTTTCAAAGGATAAATGTGATATCTTAGATAATTCCTCAGATAAGGTACTTTTAACTGGCTTCAGACATGGTAATGTCTATGTGGCCAACTTTAATAGTTGTCCCAAAGATACTTGTCTGATAGCTAAGGGTGGAGATGATCTCAGCTGGCTATGGCACAAGAGGCTTAGTCATCTGAATTTCAAGACCCTTAGTAAGCTGACTAAAAAGAACCTTGTCAAGGGATTACCTGAGAAACTTTTATCTACTGATCTTAAAGGTGATGCTTGTCAGAAAGGTAAACAGCCTAGACACTCATTTAAGAGTATTAACACCTCTTCATCTGAAAGAGTTTTACAACTACTTCATCTGGATCTGTTTGGACCTGTTTCTCCTCTCAGTTTCAGTGGAAGGAAATATACTCTTGTTGTAGTAGATGACTTTTCTAGATACACTTGGGATATATTTCTTTTCAAAAAAAATGAGACTATAAACAAGATCCCTGATCTGTTCAGACAGATTCAGAATGAAAAGGGTGTTAATATTATTAAAATAAGAAGTGATAAGGGCACATAATTTTTAAATTCCTGTTTATCTAACTTTTTCAATGAGTATGGAATTATTCATGAGACATCTTCAGCAAGAACCCCTCAACAAAATGGAGGGGTTGAAAGAAGGAATAGAACCTTGAAGGAAGCAGCCAAGAGCATGTTAGCTGAGTATGAAACCCCTCACAGGTTCTGGGCTGAAGCCATCAACACAGCTTGTTATACCCAGAACAGGTGCTTGGTTGTTAAAGACAAGGGTAAGACTCCATATGAGATTTGGAAGGGTAAGATTCAAAGAATCTCATATTTCAGAGCTTTTGGTTGTAAGTGTTTTATCCATAACAATGGGAAATCTAAGTTGAGAACTTTTGATGCTAAGGCAGCTGATGGAATATTCTTGGGATATTCTAACACTTCCAAGACATTTAGAGTTTTTAACAAGACAACCATTTGTGTGGAGGAAACCCCTCATGTTGTTTTTGATGAATTGTATTCCTTTTCAGATAGAGTGAATCAAATTTCTGAAAGTCTAGATAAAATTGAACTGACCAAGACTAAACATAGAACTGTCTATCTACCTAGTCTTGATTCAGAATCAGATGAAGAAGAATCCTCATCTGATAATCAGAAGACAACTTCTGGTCGAGACTCCATCGTAACAGAGACACCCTTGACGTCGGTGATCGGCGGTGGGGGTCGGTGATGAAGGGGGAACGTCGGTGAGGAAGAGTCGGAGGAGTTGCCTACCGAGACTCAAGATGAGGATCCTTCTCCTCATATAGGCAAAAGGATGAGAAGCTACCATCCATCTGATCGATCAGATTATAGGAGACCCATCTAGTAGTGTGCGGAGACACGAATGATCTTTGGACTCGAAAGTCTCTTGTTTGTTATGTGTCGCTTCTTGAACCCAAGGCTATTGAGGAAGCTCTATCGAATCAAATGGACAAGCGCCATGCGGGAGGAACTACATTAGTTTGAAAGGCAAAATGTATGGGAACTAGTGGAAAGACCCTTACGAGAAAGATTATAGGCACCAAATGGGTGTTTAAAAATAAAAGCAGAGATGAGAACAATATTATTGTTCGAAATAAGGCAAGATTGGTTGCTCAAGGTTACTCACGATCCGAGGGGATAGACTATGATGAAACCTATGCTCCGATTGCAGATTAGAGGCAATAAGGTTGTTCTTGGCATTTCTTTGCATATAAATCTTTCAAAGTCTTTCAAATGGATGTTAAGTCTGCCTTCCTTAATGGTGTGTTGCTTGAGGAAGTCTATGTGGAGCAGCCTCCTGGGTTTAAGATCAATAACAAGGTCTATAAACTCAACAAAGCTTTAATGGACTGAAACAAGCTCCCAGAGCTTGGTATGATACCTTATCTGATTTCTTGACATCAAATGGTTTTTCAAAAGGCAAGATTGATAGAACTTTGTTTAGAAAGGAGGTAGATGGTAACATCTTATTAGTTCAAATTTATGTAGATGACATAATCTTTGGTTCACCTAATCTTAAATTATGTGAAGAATTTAGCATTCTCATGAAAAACAGGTTTGAAATGTCAATGATGGGTGAATTAACATACTTTCGAGGCTTACAGATTAAACAGATGAGTAAGGGTATATTTATACATCAGTCTAAATATGCTAAGGATCTAATTGAGAAATTCGGAATGACTACTAGCAGAGAAGTTAAAATACCTATGGCAACTAACTTCTCTATGGATTCAGATGAGCAGGGGATACCCCTGAGATGCAACGGAGTATCGTGGGTGATTGGATCTCTTCTCTATCTCACTGCAAGTAGGGCGGACATAGCCTTTGCGGTTGGGGTATGGTGCAAGATTCAGTCTAATCCCAAGAAAACTCATCCGGAGACGGCTAAGAAAATTCTTAAATATCTCAAAGGAACCTTGCAAGTAGGGTTATGGTACCCGGTGATGACAAACCTTGGTGACAGGTTATTGATTCAGACTTTGGAGGATGTAAGATTGATAGGAAATCCACTTCGGGGAACTTGTCAATTCTTAGGCAACAAATTAATTTCTTGGTTATCTAAGAAGCAGGACATCTGTTGCCACCTCCACAACCGAAGTGAATACATGGCGGTGGAAGTTGTTGCTCTCAACTCCTCTGGATTAGTCAACAGCTTAGAGATTATAATATTCAAACATCAGCTGTTCCTATTTACTGTGATAGTAATAGTGCAATAGCAATGACTTACAATTATGTTCTGCATTCTAGATGTAAGCATATAGACATTAGGTATCATTTCATAGAGATCATGTTGAGAAGAATGACATTAGAATTGAGAAGATAGCCACTGAGTCACAAAAAACAGACATTCTTACAAAACCATTAGCTGAGTCTAGGTTTAAGGAATTGTGCTTAGAATTAGGATTACTTGATGCATCTTTATCTGATTTTTAAATTGCTTGCATCTGATAAATGTATTCCTTATTTCTGGTCATTTCTATTCTTTAAATTAATGTCTAGAAAGAATTATCAGACTAGATATGAGTCAAAGGACAATCAGGTAGCTGATATCATTGATTTTCTTTTAGGAATCAAGAATCAAGGATTAGTCATATTGACCTTATCTGACTTGATGATTACTTATCTGACATTCGGTAAATTAGATTAGGGCACAATAGTCACCTGAATTCTAGAAAACAGATGACTATTTGCACCCTATCTGATCTACCCCAGCTACTAATAGTTTTGATGAGTTTGCTTGCAGGAACAGGTATATCAGATTTGTCCCTTAAATCTCTTCAATCAGAAAATCTTCACCTTTGTCTCTCCTCAAAACCGTTGTTTTCAAATAAATTTCATAAGTTTACTTATTTCAAATTAATCTGTACTAGTGACTAAACTGAAAATCCTTCGTTAAGTCTTGTTTAAAAATTTGTGTTTTTCAAAATCAGACTAGGAGAAAGTTTTTGAAAAATACAAGACAAGGTCATTTTGACCAAGTCTGGCATTTACCAAGTCTGAAATAGGATACCTGATTGCTAAGAAAGGCATCTCATTGCTTACGTCAGGTACACTAATTACTTCTGATAAAGCAAGTCTATTAGTCGTCTAATCCGTAGGTTAAACGGTTACTTTTTACACAATTCAAGACGCGTAGAGGCCACGCGCCTGAAGTTGAAGCGATTTTCTCGCTAAACCGTCGATGTTTTACACGCGCTTTCTAAATCAACGATTTAAAATTAAAACTCTGAGATCGTGCCACGTATCGTCTTCCCGAATTTTACTTTCCCTCTCTCTCTTCTTCGTTTAAAAACTTACCATCATCAGTTTTTAAAATTTTACTTTCACATTCCCCTGTTCAGAAATTTACTGAAAATTTTCAAACTCTCAAAAATTTTCCAATGGCATCTTCTTCTTCTCAAACACCAAAACCCCCTACTTATATAACCTCTACAAAATCTGATTTCAAAATGAATTCAGAGTCTGTAAAGAATAAGCTCAAAGCGGAAATGTTTGTAGATTTTGACACTACAAATGACAGAGAATCCAGAGAGATCATCGAGTTATTAGAAGCTTCAAGACTCAGAGGGTTCTGTTCGTTCAAATCCCCAGAAAACAAAACGGCAGACTTTTTGGGAGCAGAGTTCCTTGCCAAGAGTGAATTTGCAGAGAACAGTTTCAAAACCAATGTTGAAGGTACTCAACTGGAGTATTCAAAGGAGAATATTGCAAGAATTCTAGATACCTCGATGGAAGGAGTAAATCCTCTGTCATATAAGGAAGAAGAATGGGAGGAGACATTTGATATTTTTGCGAGGATCACTTACAGAGGGGTAAGGAGAGATTTGAAAAAGCATATGCTGAGGAGGAAGTACAGATTGCTTATGACAATCGTGACCAAGTCAATCCTAGGAGATCAAAGCTCCCATGATGGAGTGACAAAGTCATGTTTGTGCTGTATGAGGGCAATTCTTGATGGAGTACAAGTAGATTGGGTTGGTTTGTTATTTAGGAGGCTGAAGGAGGAGAAGCTGAGGTTGCTGTATAACCCTGATGGAGGTGATAAAACAATTTCTTCAACTGTGAGTTTGTTTAACAAAATCACAGTATTGATGGAGGGTTTGAATAAGAGGTTTGAAACGAGAGAAGGAATGAAGAAATTTTCGAAACAGAAAGGCTTGTTGACTAAGAATGAGAGGATAGGCGGACTGCCAGACTCGGATGATGAGTCTGATAATGCAAGGAGGTAGAGGGAGCAGGCAGCAGCCGCGGTGGCTCAGAGGCAAGCGGCTGAACCCCAACTTCCAGCAGCTGAGGTTGCCGAGCCAGCAACAGAAGCTCAACCAGCCGAAGATCCAACTGTTGTAGAAGTAACAGCTGAGGAGGCAGCAACTTCAGTAAGGTCCCCGAGGAGGAGGAGGTCGAGGAGGAGGCTTGTCAGAGCCTCAGAGAAGATACCATCTGCTGAGCCGTCTGAAGCTGCTACCAGCCATCAGTCAGACGAGGACTCTGATGAAGACAACCAATTCATTGTTCAGAGGAGGTCCTCCAGGACATCTGAATCCTCGGGCAGCTCTGGTCGTCAGACGGAAGCCTCTACCTTACTTCCTTAAGAGGTTCCAGTGTTGGAGATTGCAGCTGAGGTTGCAAAGCTGGACGCTCCTTCTTCTCCAGCCAAGGAAGCTGCACTCTCTCCCATTCAGGAGGAAGGTACCAATTCATCTCTCTCTCTTACACAATCTCCACCTGGCAATGAAGAGGTGTGCCCGGCTGGCACCTCCGAGCCTCTACAACAGCCACAGTTGTCCCAAATAGTCCAAACCCAACCTGAAACCATCTTAACCCCATCTGAAACCTATACCCACCTCCACCCCCACCATCACTCCACAAATTGAGCAACCTACTTCATCTACCCCAACCCCACCTGAAACTCAACCTTTCACTTCTCCAACTCAAACCACACCTCCACCAGAGATAGACATCACTTCCTATTCCTTCCTGGAGGATATCCAGATGAGCTCACCAGTCCCTCCCCCCCAAATTTCTGAACTCCACTCTCCCACGTCTTCCTCATCCGCATCCTCTTCTGAGGACGAGGATAGTGACTTAAGCCCCACCTCAACCATCACTTCAATAATCGCTCAAATGAAGAGGAATATGAAACAGGCTTTTGAGAAAAAGCTACAAAAGAGAACGAAGAAAATGGTGAAGGCGGTCACTGAGGCAATGATCTCTAACATGAGGGAAGTAGAGGTAAATCTAACTCAAAAGATTACTTCTATTACTAACACTGTTCTTGCCGAGAAGGTGACAGCCTTGGAGAAGGAAGTACAAGGGCTGAAAAATCAAGTGACAGACTACAACGCGATAGTGGTGGATTCGTTAGCTTTGGACAAGTCAGACTTCAGGGTGAAATGCAACGATCTAGAGACGAAGTTGACTGCCTTAGCTGATGAAGTGAAAAAGGGGGAAGAAGAGGTGAAAGAAAGAGAGCAGGCCCTCACAGCTATTGTGAATGAGACGAGGAGCAAAGTTGATACAAAAGCCAGCACAGCTGAGCTGGAGGCAGCCAGGGAGGAAGCTCGTATAAAATCCGATAAGCTGGCTGCACTTCAGCTGAGGGTTAGCCAACTGGAGGAAGCCTTGAAGGAGGATGAGGCGAGGAGGAAGAAGGAAGAAGAAGACAAGTCTGCCCAGCTGCTTGCAAAATCAAAGAGTCTGAAAAAGCAGCAGCTGAGGTAAAAGGAAAGGGGAAAGGGAAGCTGGTCGAAGAGTCTGCTCCAACAAAAGTGCTAAGTCCCAAGCCCACCTTATCTGAGAAAAGAAAGAGGGAGCCTGACTACTCTAATTTACCTGAGGAACAGATCAGCAGGATCATGAGAGAGCAGGCTTTCTATGGTGAAAGAGAAAGAAAGAAGCTGAAAAAGAAAAATAAAGGGCTTGAGATAAGGTGGAGCAAGGATGTGAGGAAGTGGGAGATGAAAGGGGCAGACGAAGCAGATTTTAGGCCTTATCATCGGACACTTAACCCGCCAAAGGTCGTCGCTGGTAAACTCTTCAAAGAGTACAAGGAGAAGAATCTGGACGCCAGATGGATGTATCACTGGTACATCTTGAAGGGGTCTGATTCAGCAGCTCAAGACGAGGACCTGAGGTGGCACAAGTGGATAGAAAAGGAAGACAAAGATCTCTATCAAAGGCTGCTGGTTGAAGCAGATAAGTTTTTCAACGCTGATCTTTGTGCTCCGGCCTATGAGACGGGCAGACCCAAGACCAACCCAGATGGCTCAATAGACATGAACTGGATTAAAGGCATTATTGCCAAAGCTGAAGTGGAGTCTGGGTTGAAAGATGAAGAAGAGCTTAAAAAGCTAAGGAAGAGGGTCTTCACCTGGTTGGCCATTCCTGAAGCTAATCAGTGGGGAGTCTGAAAATAGGATCATTCTCTTTTCCTTATCTTTTTATCTTTTAATCTTTTTGTATCATGTAAATCTGATGTGAATAAATCTGTGTTTGACTTATGAGTGTTACTTGTCTTATTTTCTTAAAGTTTTTTTTAAGAAAACTTAAATGTTTTTTTATAAATCATCTGAGAAATTTATCTTCTCAAACTTAAAATCTTCAAAAAATTTCTAAGTCTAAATTTTTTTTTCCTAAGTCCTAAGACTTAAAAGTTTTTTTATATAGTCTAAAAGGCTTAAAAATTTTATGATTAATTGAATCTGTCTAAAGTGAGAATGTGTTCTGATATACCTATATGTTAAATCTTGGATAACTTTGACTAACATCAGCTGTGAGTATGTCTCTTTCTTGTAGGTTTTAACTTCATCAAAAAGGGGGAAATTGTTAGGCCAGATAAAGTTTTGATGAGTTAAAAGATCAATCCAGATGAGCAGACAAGTATGAAGAAAAACTAAGATCAGGTGTTCATCCTAAGCTGATCAGACTAGGTCAGAGACTGGTTAAGTCAGCTGAAGATCAGAAGTTACAAGTCATCTGGAGACAAGCTCAAGTCTAGTCGTTTGCGGGAGACAATTATGAAGAGCTCAGACGAGATCAAGACAAGCTGAGTAGAATAAGAAAAGCAAGTCTTCACCAAGTCAGCTGCAGACGTGTAGAAGAAATCAGCTGAGGTCAAAAGTGGTTTTCAAGATTAAGTTTGTTAAAGCAGTTTCCAGTTTGTTAGAACTGACTAACAAACTAACTGTCTTTTCAGACTTATAAATAGGTCTAGGTTTTATTTTTCAAGACACTTATGCAAATTTGAGTTTTCACACTATTCACTATTCAGATCTCAATTCACGAAGTATTTTTAAAAAGAGTTTTCAAAAGTTTCAAGTGTTTATAGAACACTTCTCCTGTAATCTTCAAAATCCATTATTCACTGTAATTCTTAGATTCATCAGAAGGAGTTAGGAGTATTTTGAAGATTTGAAGAAAGTTGTAAGTTGGAAGTTGTAAGTTGTAAGCTGTGAAGTAAGAAAGTAGTAAGCTGGTCCCTTCTTCAAGTTGGAGAAGGAGAGTGGATGTAGGATTGTTATAATCCGAACCACTATAAAATCTGGTGTTCTTTACTGCTTTATTTACTTATCTGTTCAATTTCCAATTTATTGTTCAAAGATTAATTTCGGAATCAAAGTTAAAATCTGAATATCAGTTTGCTTTTGATCTTAATAAAGTTGAGATTAATATTGAATTTTCGCTGTGTCACTTTGGTACTTTGAATAAATTTTGAAAGATTTGTAAAAATCTGAAAAATCTATTCAACCCCCCCTTCTAGATTTTTCCTAGAAGGCTAATACACGTTTTACCTAATCTGTTCAACTAATCGGGACCAACAGTCTCAATCATTACGACAATAATTAAAATGAAATTGTTGAAAAGAAACATATTTAATAAGTTGACCCCTAAACTGTGATGCACCGCCAGAAAAAATACTACCCACACCACCAACAAAAATATCTCCCCAAGAATCAGAAAGCAATGGAGTTTTTTCAACAGATGGACAAATATCACATGTCGAACAATTCTGTCTGGCACGACAGACCTGTTCTGTAGAAGGGGGTGTTGAATAACTACAATAAGAAGAGTTCATTTCAGTTGAATAACAATATCTACTTTTCTTCACTTTGCTTATTGGGGTAACCTCAACAAACTCTTCAGACTTTTCAGTTGAGGAAACATCAACTACTACCAATACGAATTCAAAAATTCAAATTTTGAAATTTGAAATCAATGAAAGACGAAAAAAAATGAAAAAATCGTAGAACGAAAAATTGGAGAAGAACCCATCTAGAGCATCTATAAAAAGTCAAACTGATGTGATAGTTACTATAAAATAATAAGTCTTGAAGGGGAAGTCATACAAGGATATTTCAGTCCAACAAAATATGAGGATTGTATCCAAATGGAATAAGTAACAGTAATTGTACTAACTAGTAACATGTCTATGCTAATTTGTAGTAACTAGTAATAATTCCTTTTCTGAAATTTATTTATCAAATGCTTCCGTACGGAAGCATGTATTTTATTACACTTTAAAAAAAATTAAAAATTAAATATAATGAAATTTTCAAAAAATGAAGTAAAGCAAAGATTCATATTATATTCTACAATAATTATCCATTCTTATATAAATCTGAAATAATATTGAATACATAATTAATTATTTTATACAAAATTCAATTATTACATTTATAATTGATTAAATATATGCATACAATATTTATTTAATGTAAATTGTACTAATTAAAAAATTAAAAAATATTTTATGAGGAGATTAAAATATCACTAATTGGAATTTTCATAATTTTTATTTCTAAACTAACTAATTTTAAAAAATGTCCTGTATTTTGAAAATTGTCCTGTAATTGAAATAAAAATTTGAAAATAAATCTATAAATTTTACATTTATTACATATTAAAAAGTAATTAAAATTATAAACAAATGTACAATATAAACAATAAAATATGAAAACAGAACACTATACTTGCAATTTAAATTTGCAAAATAAAATTTGAACACTAATTAATTTTTAAAATAAAAAAATTTATTCCTATTTATATATTAAAAAAATATTATTTGCTTTATCTTTAAAATCATTAAACATAAATAAAAATACATAATTAAATTATTAAAAGGAACAATCCATGAAATTTAAAAGTAGTAAATACATAAAACATATAAGAATACCTCCTCGTCAATTAGTATAAAATCAAAGAAGAGATTTCCACCATTAACTGAATTATTAAATGGAACAATCCTACTTCTTGCAACCTTAACTTTGATGGTCCAAGCATCACTCTCTGGATTGATTTCAGAGACCTTAGAATAAATACGCGACATGATCTGTTAAAATAGAAGAGTTTTTGTGACGCCATACTTTTTAAAGACTTAGATTTTAAATAAGTAATAGAAATTAAAAGATTTGAGGCGTCAAATTTAATTTTGGAATAAAACAACGATAAACTTTATATGAAAGAGTTAACGTCTAATTTTTCAAAAGTGAAATAATGTTACGGCGGAAACGTAAACACTTAAATAATTTCTAGAAAAAAAACATAAATTCTTAAATTCAACATAAATTCATTAATTAAATAAATAGCAAAAGTAAAAGCATGAGCATGATGTCCCTCGTCATCACTCCTCGCCGTCCAGCTCATTACCTGAAATGGGTTTATTGGGGGGTGAGTATGCAAGCACACTCAGTGGAGATAAAATTTATTCAAAATTTAATACACAAGTAAAAACATGATAATCAACTAAAATTAAATAAATTCACATGAACTTTGCCAATAATAAACTTTGACATTGATACTTTGCCACTTTGCCAACATAGAAATGGAGTTGTGAGCATTCCCAAAGCCATTTAAAGACTCTTGTATTCTCACACGTAGAATGGAGCACGGCGGGTTAAACCCGAAGATCCGTTGATCCCGGACCACATTAGGGCCCCTGGCTATTAGACTTTGCCATTGAGCACAGCGAGATACACCCGAAGACCCGTCGGTCCCGGACCTCATAAGGGCCCCGGGCTATTAGAATAACATGGAATAATATAATTCAAGCAAATAATCACACAATTTACAATAGGCATTAAATATTGAATAAAACATGCAATACTCTACGATACCACTGTAGAGCTTAGAGCAATTAAATCCCCGCCTTAATTGATCACTGCAGGAGTGTAACAAAATAGCCTCGTAAAATTTAGCCTTCGTAACTTTCGTCACCTAGCATAATAATTATTTATATTTAATTAGCACATATCCTAATTAAATTTTCAAGAGGACTAATAATTTTAGTTATATATTTATTATAAATTTGAGGATCAAAATGCAAGGTCTCAAATAATTTTGGACTTATATAAGAAATCATAAATTAATTTGGGATAATCTAAATCCCCAAATTAAAACCCTAGTTCCCAAATTGTACATCAATTAAATTTATATTAATAGGTGTGAGACCTAAATTACTGCATAATATTATTAATACAATTTAATAATTAAATATAATGATATTAATGAAATAAAATAAAATTAAAATATATAATATTAAATAAATATCTACAGCAGTTTAACTCTGTGATTAACAGATTGTGGAACACATTGGATTAAGTGTGGTCATACGTTAACTCTCTGTCAAACTAAGAGTCCAACTTTGGATATCAGAAATAATATCTCAAGTCGGACTAAGAGTTTAAATTTAAGAAAATCAATGTACAGTTTATACATCCCCATTCTTGATTTGTTGAAAAGTCCAAATAGAGTGACACTAAACATATTAAATTCTCTGCCACAGAAGAATGATGAAAAAGGAATGGGAACAGCACAAACTCGCACACAAATTTATGTATAAAATATTTGATACGTTATATACATCAAGAATTAATAGAGAGATAACATAATATTGATTATATTAATTGATTAAGTACAAAGAATTGAAAAGAATTTTGGTAGAATGATATTCTTGAGAAAGGAAAAAGTTGCTGCCGTCTTGAGAAATATGAGAATTATTTGGGTGCGTATGATTTTCTAGGTTAAAACTCTTATATAAATAAGTATTAGGAATGGGCTTGGGTAAGATAAGGACTAAAAAAAAATTAGAATTTAATTGAGAGATAAGAATTGAAATTTAAATTTTAAATTTAAATTAGAATTTAAAAAATTGAGGGTGAAAATAAATTAGGGATTTAAAAGATTAATAGGAATAATTAATAAAATAAAATAAAAATTACATTAAATATAATATTATATATTATAAAATTATGGGTATTACAGTTTTAATAACATCATAATATAGGTTTTTCATTAACACATGTTAAACATAACGTAAATGTATATATTTTTTTCGTAGAAAAACTGTAATAAATGTATTAAAAAGCTCATCTTCTAAGATTTTAAAAAAAAAAATGAACATATAAAAATTTATTATTAAACAAAATACACAATAATATTTTATATTTTTTCACATCATTTCATAAAAAAATAAAAGTATTAATAATGCATATAAAATAAACATACGTTACGTGAAGAAACAATGGCATAATGTGACAGAAAGAAACTACTTATACGTTTTCCGATACTTGAGACTATATCCACACTAATGAAACCCTCCTCGTAAACTCCAATTATCCCAATAGAGATATACTTGGTCAGCATAAAGATGACATCCATAAAAAAAAACAAAAAAAAAAAAGAGTAGAATAATGGTGACATGCAAGTTTACTTAACTGAAAATTCTCTACTTATAATATCTTCTCCTTAAATTTCTCATTTTTTCAAAATTTTAAATTTTTAAAAATTTAAATTAATTTTTCAAAAAATGATAAAAAAAATCTTTTTACAATTTTTTTTCCTATTTGACTATTTTGAAATCCTAAATGAGTTCACTTTTTTCAAACTTTTTTTTTTAAATGTACTTGATGCGTAAAAACTGACCTAGGCCTGTTTCCCCACCTGGGTTCACGGGGGTAAAGTCTTTACGCACTTAAGATCCTTAGCTTCCCTCGAACAAACGTACCTGCAAAACACGCCGGAGGGTTCTCCGGCGTAGGCACTCCGACGCTCAAGTCAGGTCACCGGAAAATACTCAAGAAAGTACGTATATGGTAGCCAAGTAAGAGTGATAGTGATTCGATACCGTTACCTCCCTGTGGGGTGTGTCTTACTTATACGTACGTTAGGATCAATAACTGTCAACACAGTCTCCAGGCACTATCCCGCACGTTCTGCCATGATGTCGTGCGTGGATATCTTATTCCTCAAGAAATCTAATCATATCTACGAATTCCCCCCCTGGATGGAGGTTTAGACCCAGTCAATGAGGAATATGGGGAATATTCCTTGGCTTGGGCCTCAATTATCTCAACTACTCGTTCCTTCTAAGTTTCTTGATCTTATCAGATAAATAACCGTCATGGGCTTAGTCAAAAACTCTCACGTACTCTTTAAATCTCGCCTGGGCTTCTCGGCCCACCTGTAGCCAGGTTTGGGCCTCGCGGCCCTCCTGCAGTCGGGTTTTGGGCCTCGCGGCCTGTATTCAGTTGTAAGCCTCGTGGCCTATCTGTAGTTGGGCTTGGGCCTCATGGCCCCTCTCCATACAGGCCTGGGCCTCGTGGCCCCCCCCTGTAGGTAGGTTTAGGGCTTCGTAGCCTGGTTTCAGCCGATCTGGGCTCGGGCCCATCTCGGGTTTTCCTCCCTTTATCTAGGGTATCTAATAACGTCATTGAACCCTATTGGGCTGGTCGTATTTGGGCCCTACGTGTAGTTGGGCCCGACATTTTTATCCGTATCAACCACTCCCCCCTACTCTGGTGAGCGATCTTGGAGCTCACTGGAGTAAGGAAGATTTACACATTCCTCCCTGCAGCTTTAGCTTTGAGATGTCCTCCCTGCAGCTTTAGCTTTGAGATGTCCTCCCTGCAGCTTTAGCTTTGAGATGTCCTCCCTGCAACTTTAGCTTTGGGGATATCCTCCCTGCAGCTTCGGCTTCCTGGATACATCCTCCCTCGCCAGTCTGTTGGCGTTTTGCGACTCTTCGCTCCCCGCACTCGCCAGCTGTCGAGCATGCATCTGCGCTTCAGCTTCGATAACTGACACACGCTTCCATTAATCCCTCCTTTATTTCAAATCAACTTAATCTCCGCTTCTTCTTCCAATTCTTGAGAATTTCTCCATATTTACCCCTACTCCGTCGTGGGTTTTCTTCTGCAAAAGCATTCCTCCCTTGCCCTTGCTCCGCTCCTCGAGTCCAGGTAAATATCCCCGTTTTCTTTTTTCCTATTCCTTTGCTTATTTTCCGCACGTAGGATTTTGAGAAATGTCGGAGTCAAGCTCCTCTAAGACTCCCCCTCTAACTCGCAACTCGTCTCAGAGTTCTCATCACTCCCCCATCCCCGCCCCTCACACGAAGTCCCCCCCATATCTTCCGGTTCGCCGGGAGTAGACAGGGCTCGTTTCTGGGATTCATTCAGGGGTTCCTTTAAGCTTAAGCCAAAAACCCTAGGTAGTTATTTTGAAGAAAATCTGATTTCTTCGGGTTACCACGTGTCTTTTCCCGGCCCGGACGAACGTCCAAACCTACCTACTCCTCCCACTCTCTCTTTTTGGCATGCCCAGTTTGAGGCAGGCCTAAGGCTTCCTCCTCCCAAATTTCTTTGTCAAATTTCAGACCTCTATGGGGTTCCGCTTAACCAGTTTACCCCAAATGCGATTCGGATGATGGTTTCCTTCTACCTTCTTCTCAAGGGGAATGGAGGGAAACCGTCCGCCGAACTGTTTTTCTCCCAGTTTAATTGTAAGATGTCGGGCCCTTTCTTCTACGTAAGCAGTAGAGTGAAAGGAAAATGCTTGTTTCTTGGGAAAGTCCCAAACATTAACAAAGAGTGGAATGATCACTATATTTTTGTTACTCCTGATCGCCCCTGGCCTTTCAAACACCAGAAATGGATTTACAAAAACCCAGCTCCTCCAGCTCCTTCTAACCAAATTCTCTCCTCTACCAACCTTCGGGTCATTCGAATATTGAATGCCCATGCACATACTTATGGGTTTTTCAATTTGCCCGAGCTTTGCTCCAATCCACGTCTCCTTTCATACTTTAAATTCAGTCCGGTGAGGGTTCCCCTCGAACCGAATGATGGTAATACTCTCATTGTAATAACTTTTTGTTTGTGTAAATAGGACAAAGTGCACTACTTACGTGTATATTGTTTTTCCTTTGTTTCCAGAGATGTTGTGGTTATCCAAAATCCTGGAAGATCCTGCCGGTGCTTCCGATTCAGCTTCCCAGCTCGAGGCCCCTCAAGGCGACTTGCCCGAGGCCCCACCTTCCTCTCCGACCCCAGCTCAACCTGAAGATCATGACTCTGACCTGCCTCCCCCGAAGAAAGCCAAGGCCAGCAAAGGCAAGACCTCGACCAGCCAGAGTTCCCTCCATTCTAAGGAAACCGTGCGCCGGAAGTACCCCACTCGAAGAAGCCAGGGCCTCACCTCAGCCCCCATTGACGTGGATTCTTACTCGTCAGGGCCCTCTGCTAGTAAGTTTTTCAGTGAGTTGGTATCCAGTCAGGATTGTGACAGACTGCTAAGCCTTCCTCCAGACCAACAGCAACATCAGGCCGCGGGCCATTTTGCTCAGGTAATATTTGCCCCTTTTATTTCGTTTACGAATGAGTGATCTATTCGCTAGGGCAGGGCCTAATTTGTATCTTCATTTGTGCTTTTCCAGCTTGGTATCCTTCTATCTAGCTTATGGAGCTCCTCCAACTTACTCCCCTCTCCACAGTTGAAAGAGCTGGAGGACTCCCTTTTGGCTGAGCGGAAAAAGGCCACACTCGCTTCCCTGCGCATCAAGAAGCTTGAGAGTGAGCTTGCCCAAGCTCAGGTGGCGCGTTAAACCGCTGAGAAGGAAACCAATGACCTGGCCGTTTACCATGCCATGCAAGAATCTCAAATTCACGAGAAGGCCTTGGTGGAGGGCGCTAAATCCTACCTGAGGAGCCTCTTTAATTCTGAGCCTGGCCAGCACTTCTTGTACTCGTTGTGGCCCAGCTTGCGGCAGAGCTATCTGGACCATCCCAGCTTCCTCGGGGACATGGGCCCTTATATCCGATTCTTCTATGAATACGGTTTCAACGCAGCCATTCAACAGCAGGCTGATCCGAGCTTCTCAGGAGTGTTTGACAAGAATGGCCCTCTCGCGGCCATGCCCACCCCTCCGTACTTCAAAGGTGATCCTTCTCGCTCAATTGAAGAAGAATGGTGGCTTCCCCTCTTGGCTGGCAAGGTGGCTAAGTTGGCAACGATCGAGGTGACCTCTACAGAGATACCCCCCATGGCCTCACCCTTATGCCCCTTATCTTTGGCAGTCCCCCCTTCCCAGGAGGAAGCGTGCATAGCTCGTGCTATGGAAAAAGATGCAGCGCAAGCTGCTGCAAGTGTTGAGAATGAGGAAGGTTCTAACCCCCCTGTTTAACTCTTGATGTCCCCAACAACTTACTTTATCTTGTCATGAATTCTACTCTCTTTTTCTCCTTTCTTATGCCGGTTTGGCATTTCATACTCTGTTCTCCCCTTTGATGGGAGCTTACTCTATGCTTTTGAATTCTACTGCCCCCTTGCCGGGGGCCCTTTTGTTGTGAATTAATGGGATCCTCCCTTGTTGGGAGTTAATTTTCGTCTATCTCGTGCTCCTTCCCTTGCCGGGAAATAGTTTTAATTTCTGGTGTTTATCCTCCCTTGCCGGGAGCTTGTTATTGCATGAATATCTGTGTCCTCCCTTGCTGGGAGTTTGCATGCTTTCTATCTGTGCTTCTTGCATTCGCTTTTCGTTATTTGTTTACGACCTGTTTAGCTTCTAAGCCGTTTAGCTTACATGCACAACTTAGTCACTAGGAACATAACTCTGGTTTGCCCCGTAAGTGTATCTTTTCTCTTATATGTGGAACTTTTATCTGTTTGTAAACCCCTCTTTCTCTCCTCTAGGGTTTTAGGTCTTAGGTTTTCTGGGTTTCCCTTGACTTCATAGCCTAAGGACTTCTCCAGATAACCTTTCTCATGCTTGCATAAGTTAGAACCTTGCTTGGCAGGTTAAACTTAGTACTTCAAAAGGTTTTTTAAGCTTCTTACTCCTAAAGCCTCCTTCTAGGTTTTAGCGTGCCAAAACCCTCTTTCCACTAGCTCAGCCTGAATTCTCTCAAGCTATCTCTTAGTTTTGCTTCATATGTTGCCTCACAGATCTAGGTTTAGTTGGACTCTGGTATGCCTAACTTTCCTAATCTTCAGTGGGCATGGGTTTGGCCAAACTTTGCATTTTTGACTTTAATACTTTCGAAACTCTTCGCAGCTTCGATTTTTTGTCACCCTTCTTAGGTGCTTTGTCTATCTAAGCCCTTCCTGTGGGCTTTGTTGTTTATGTCTCAGATTTCTCACTTATCCAACTGGGCTCTTGCTAAAGAGTCGAGTTGGCTCTAGGAGACTTCCTTTCGGTTCCTGTTTTATCAAATATTTTGGGGTTCAGGCTGATTGAATCCCCTCTGCATGTTCCGCTTAGCTGCTGTGCAGCCAATGGTCCATTTCCGCTTTCATGTCACTCCTTCTGAGGAGCAAGTAAGCTCTACGTGCTCCCTGGACTTAGTATTCCTTAACCCTTTGGGGTTTTGAAGCTGGTCAAACCCTTTCTAGGGTCTTAGCTTTTCTCTTCTATAAAAATCCTTCCTTAGGTTTATATTGATGTTTCGAAACTATTTCTTAGTTTCTTATCTTAGGCTTCACCAGGCTTAGTCGGGTTAAACCCCTAGCTAAATATGCCTTAGTTTCCTGCCTCGTAATCCTCTTCTTGGGACTAACCTCGTCAGACACTCATAAGTCCGACTTGCTAGCTTTAAGTCTTTCATAGATTTAAGTTTAATAGTCCTCTCTGGACACAGGTTTAGCTAAACTTTATGGGTTTAACTTAACGAGTTCGCCGTTTCGGCAGTTTTCCACACCCCAAGACCTTTCCTAGGTGCGAGTTTTTTCCGAGCCCTTCTTGTGGGCCTGGTCAAGGCCTGAAAGCCCTGTCTCCTGTCTTATACTTAGTCAGTTAAATCCTTATCGTAGGTTTAACCAAGCCATCTTTTTAACTATTACACCCTTTCTCGGGTCTAGATAGGTTAACCCCTCTCTGGGTGTAGGTGGGTTAAACCCTTTCTGCCGGTTTAATTTTAGTGTTTCGAAGCTGTCTCTTAGCTTCTTTCTCGTAACCCCTTTCTGGGTGTAAGTAGGTTAAACCCTCTCTGCAGGTTTAACTTTAGTGCTTCGAAGGTATCTCTTAGCTTCTTTCTCGTAACTCCTCTCTGGGTTTGATGGGTTAAACCCTCTCTGCAGGTTTAACTTTAATGTTTCGAAGCTATCTCTTAGCTTCTTTTTCGTAACCCCTCTCTGGGTTTAGATGGGTTAAACCCTCTCTGCAGGTTTAACTTTAATGTTTCGAAGCTATCTCTTAGCTTCTTTTTCGTAACCCCTCTCTGGGTTTAGATGGGTTAAACCCTCTCTGCAGGTTTAACTTTAATGTTTCGAAGCTATCTCTTAGCTTCTTTTTCGTAACCTCTCTCTGGGTTTAGATGGGTTAAACCCTCTCTGCAGGTTTAACTTTAATGTTTCGAAGCTATCTCTTAGCTTCTTTTTCGTAACCCCTCTCTGGGTTTAGATGGGTTAAACCCTCTCTGCAGGTTTAACTTTAATGTTTCGAAGCTATCTCTTAACTTCTTTTTCGTAACCCCTCTCTGGGTTTAGATGGGTTAAACCCTCTCTGCAGGTTTAACTTTAATGTTTCGAAGCTATCTCTTAGCTTCTTTTTCGTAACCCCTCTCTGGGTTTAGATGGGTTAAACCCTCTCTGCAGGTTTAACTTTAATGTTTCAAAGCTATCTCTTAGCTTCTTTCTCATAATGCGAATTCATTTCGTGAATGCTCATTGTATTTCTCATTGAATGCTTGTCGTGCATTTTATTTGTTGTTTAACTTTCTCGCAAGTTATTAATTCTCATGTAATCAATCGCGTGTTGTGATGCAATTGAATCGAATAGCATGTATCTATATTATTTCAATCGTACTCAACGAAAGAATGAACTCATAAACTCATAGATAATGAAAAATTGCTTTCATTAATTGATAAACAAATTTGCCCCATTGACCATAATCGATCAACGCAAGTTAAGAGTTAACTTGGCCGGCCTCTTTAAAAAACCTCCCTACGGTAAAACCCAGTGGGAAACCCGCAGGGAGGGGAAAAAAGAGTACCAGTGGAGCGAAATTACAATTTATTCAAAACATAAATAAAACAACTCTAGAATAAAAAGAACCACCTACTTGCAGCGAGGCGGGTACTTTCTTCAGGTATAAAACCTCTTCAAATGGCAGACATTCCAGGGTCTAGCCAGTTGATTTCCTTCCATGTCTTGTAGCTCGTAAGCTCCTCCTCGGAGGACCCTGGTCACCTTGTACGGCCCCTCCCACTTGGGATCAAGTTTTCCAATGTTTTTCAACGCGTCAGCTTGCCTCAAGACTAGATCTCCTTCTTCAAACCTCCGACTTACGACTTTCTGGTCATAAGCAGCCTTTATGCGGCTTTTATACTTCTCATTTTTCAGGTGGGCGATCTCGCGCTCCTCTTCTAGCATGTCTAGGTTCTCTCTCATCAATTCTTCATTTCTAGCCTCCTGGAAGTGGGCTAAACGATGTGTCTCCATCCCCACCTCTGCAGGTATAACTGCGGCTGCCCCATACACTAGGTGGAAGGGGGACTCCTCCGTTGGCTCCCTGGGGGTGGTCCGATAAGCCCACAAAACTGACTCCAGCTCATCGACCCACCTCCCTCCAGCTTTGTCCAATCGGGCACGTATCCCGTTCACAATAGTTCTGTTGGTGACCTCCACTTAACCGTTGGCTTGGGGGTGCGCCACCGATGTGAACCTCTGGACAATTTTCAGGTTATCACACCATTCCCGTACCATGTTTCCCATAAACTGGGCTCCATTATCCGATACCAGGATTCTAGGTATACCAAACCTGCAGCAAATATATCTCCACAAAAACTTGATTATGTTACCTTCTTCTATCCTCGCTAGAGGCACAGCTTCGACCCACTTGCTGAAGTAGTCTACTGCCACCAATAGAAACTTCCGCTGGCCCACTGCAATTGGGAATGGGCCCACTAGGTCCATCCCCCACTTCGCAAAGGGACATGGAGAGTGCATGGTACCCATCTCCTCTGCAGGGAGGTGGATGAGGCGGTCATGCTTCTGGCATTTCTCGCACTTCTTCACCCAGCTCTTGGCATCCTGGGTCATGGTAGGCCAGAAGTATCCAGCCCTCAAGGTTTTCCAGACTATTGCCCGAGCTCCTGCATGGTCAGCACAACAACCCTCGTGTATATCCTTAATTACGTACCTCCCTTCTTGAGGGGATAAACATCTCAAGTAAGGCTGCGTGTAGGACCGCCGGTACATCTTGTCTTCGATCATCGTGTATCGGATTCTCCAATTCTGAGCTTTCCTTTTATGTGGGCAGCTCTCCGGGTTCTGCAACACTCGATATATGCTGGTTCTCCAATCATCTTCAGCTCCGATGACCCCTACCGAGGGATTTGTTGATTCAGCTTCTGCAGTCACCAAGGTGATCTTCCCCCCTCCTGGTAGTGTTGCTGAACTCGCCAGCTTTGAAAGGCTATCCGCTCTGGAGTTTTCCTCTCGAGGTATCTGCCGGACCTCAAAGGAGCTGAACCTTCCCTGCAGCTCGGCTACTCGCTGAAGGTAGGCTACCATCTTCTCATCTTTGGCCTCGTACCCCCCTGTAACCTGCTGGGTTACAAGTTGAGAATCTGAAAACATGACCACCGACCTGCTCCCAAGTCTGCGGCCATCTCCATTCCTCGAATCAGGGCCTCATACTCAGCTCCATTGTTGGAGGTGATGAATTCAAACCTCACTGCCACCTGCGTTTCCTGGCCCTCTGGATCAATGATTACGATCCCAGCTCCACAACCCTGCATAGACACAGAGCCATCAACATATACCTTCCATTCTCCTTCCTCCAGCGCACGTGTACCCTCCTGGATGAAGTCAGAGAGGGCTTGTACTTTTATGGTCTTCCGTGGCTCGAAATCCACATCATATTCTCCCAGTTCGACGACCCACTTGACCATCCTCCCTGAAAGATCAACTCTCCCTATCACCTATTTCAAAAGGTAGTTAGTCCGAACAATGACCTTATGTGACAAAAAATAAGGTCGTAACCTCCGTGCAGTGACCATTATAGTCAGGGTTGCTTTCTCTATCTCCGAGTATCTCACTTCAGCTCCCTGTATGAGCTTACTAATGTAGTAAACAGGTTTCTGGGTTGACCCCTCCTCCCTCACCAGCACGGAGCTGAGTGAGACCCCACCTATAGAGAGGTAGAGGTAAAGTGTCTCCCCTGGTATAGGCTTCGTTAATGTAGGTAACTGGGCCAGGTGCTGTTTAAGCTCTTCGAACGCCTGCTGGCATTGCTCATTCCACTCGAACTTAGATCCCTTCCTCAAGATTTTAAAGAAGGGATGACTCCTCTCCGCAGATCTAGCTATGAATCTGCTTAAAGCTGTAATTCTCCCATTCAGTCTCTGCAGCTCCTTGATATTGGTGGGGGGCTGCATATCAAGCACAGCTTTCACCTTAGCAGGGTTAACCTCGATTCCCCGCTGGGTCACCATATATCCGAGGAACTTCCCGGATCTCACTCCAAAAGAACACTTTGCTGGATTCAGCTTCATGCCATTCCTCCTGAGCACTGAGAAAGCTTCCTCCAGGTCTGCCACATGTTTTCGAGCTTCTACGCATTTCACGAGCATATCATCAACGTAGACCTCCATGTTCCTCCCTAGCTGGTCTCGGAACATTTTATCCACCATTCTCTGATAGGTAGCTCCTGCATTCTTCAACCCAAAGGGCATTCTAATATAACAGAAAGTTCCACTAGCAATAATGAAACTAACCTTTGGGATATCTGGAGGGAAAATTTGTATCTGATGGTAGCCTTGATAGGCATCCATCATACTTAGCAGCTCAAATCCCGATGTAGAGTCGACCATCTGGTCAATCCTAGGTAAGGGATAATAATTTTTAAGACAAGCCTTGTTCAGGTCTCGGAAATCTATGCACATTCTCCATTTCCCCCTGGTTTCGCCACCAACACAGCATTGGATAGCCAGGTGGGGAATTGTATTCGCTTGACATGTCCTGCCTCCAGCAGCTTTTCTACTTCCACCTTCGTAATGGCATCTTTCTCTGGTCCGAAGACCCTTAATTTCTGTTTTATTGGTTTAGCTTTAGGATCCACGTTCAGGTGATGCATCGCCACCTCCTCAGGGATACCTGTCATATCAGAGGAAGAAAAAGCAAAATCGTCCGCATTTCTTCGTAGAGCTGCTACCAGGTCCTTCTCCAACTCTAGCTCCAGCTGGGCTCCAATCTTCGTTGTGTATCCTTTCTTTTCGGGATACAACTCCACCATCATCAACTCTCCTTCAGCTTCCATCTTTGGAGGATCGATTTCTTCGGAAATCTTGCACCTCTTGGACTCTCGGCCTACCTCTTTGTCTCTTTTCAGGCTGCGATGTAGCTCTTTATCGGCTATCTTTACTGCCTCCACGTAGCATTTTCTGGATTGCAGCTGATCTCCAGCTACTTCACCCACCTCGTCATTCACTGGAAACTTGAGTTTCATGTGATAAGTTGATATAACCACCTGAAATAGATTCAACAATGGTCTACCAAAAATCATGTTATAGGATGAGGGTACATCCACAATCAAAAAATTTGCCATAACCACCCTCCTCCGTGGAGCTTCACCTAGCCCCACCTGGAGGGTTACCTGGCCCAGAGGGTGTACTGCTCCTCCTGTGAATCCGTACAACGCCGTATCCACTGGTTGCATTTCTATATTCAAATTCATCTTCTTGAAACATTCCAGGAAGATGATGTCTGCGGAGCTCCCTGTATCTACGAAGATCCGTGCTACCGTGTATCCCGCCACATCTGTTGTGATGACCAATGCATCACTGTGGTCCTCCTTTCTTAAGCTTCCATCCTCTAAAGGGAATAAACGAATCCGAGGTGTATGGATAACTTCTTTGTGATCCACCTCTCTGGACATTTCTCCTACCTCTCTCCTGAGGGTCCTTTCTCCAGCTTTTCTAGCGCGGAAGGAGTCTCCCTCTGCTGGACCCCCGACTATCATCTGGATAAGTCCTCTCTTCTGGGAGGGCCTCTCCTCCTGCCTCCCTTCGACCATCCTTCCTTTTTCCTCAGCTTTATCATCGGCTTCTTTTCTTTTTTGACCTCTAGAGCTAGCTCGATCTCTGTAAACAAACTCTTTAAGGTGTCCAGCTTGGATCATCCTTTCAATCTCATCATGTAAGTGAAAATAATTGTTAGTGTCATGTCCATATTCATTGTGGAAACGACAAAACTTATCTGACTTAGGTTTTTGAGGCCCCCTGGACCGTGTCCATGGAAACTTCATTTCCGGATGGTCAGATGCCACTTCCAGTAGTTCTGCTGGCTCAAGCTTCGGGGGGGTATACTTGTCGAACCTGGAGTGAGGCCCAGATTTCGCAGCTTTCTCAGGTTCTGCTGTTGAGCTTTTCTTCGATGATTCCTTCTTCTTTTCAGGTCCACTTGGTTTAACCTCGGCTCTCTACGCCTTTTTTACCTCCTCCAATGTGACGTACTTCTCTGCCCTCCTTAGCAGTTCATCGATCGTCTGAACTGGCTTCTTAGCCAGGGAGGAAAACAAGTCTCCATCTCGGAGGTTACTAGTAAAAGCATTAATTTTTACCTCCGGGGTGGCGGTTGGAACCTCTAGTGCCGCCTGATTGAATCTCTTCATGAAGGCCCGTAGGCTTTCATTCTCCCCTTGCTTCATGTTAAACAACGTTAGTGTAGCTCTGGGTTGCCTCCTTGCACTGGCAAATTGATGCAAGAAGAGCTCCCCAAACTGTTCAAAGGAGTTAATGGAATTGGGTTCTAGCTGGCTAAACCACTGCTGGGCTGCCTTAGATAGAGTAGTAAGAAAGACCCTGCACTTCACACCCTCCCCATATCGATGGAGGAGGGCCGAATTTTCAAATTTCATCAAATGATCATAGGGGTCAGTCGTACCATCATATTCATAATTAAGAGGTTTAAAATTGCTAGGCAATTCATCTTGTAAGATATTCTCAGTAAATTGGCAACCTGTAACAGGTCGAGGCATACTAACCCGATTTTCCATCTGATGTTTCATGTTGTCCATTTGTTTCCTCAAGGATCTGATCTGGTCTTTCATGGCCTCAGACTGAGTGTCTCCTGTTCCCTCTTCTTGATCCTCGATCTTACTTCCTCGCTGCAGCGGGGCTGTCTCCTTCCCCCGTGCAGCTTCCTCCGGACCAGCCTCCCTCGGCCGAGGGACTGCTGACCTTCTCTCTTGGGCTCCTTCAGCTCCCAGGGCCTCTTCCTGGTTCCTGGACTCCACTTCTCTCCTTTTCTCCTCTTGATACTCGTCCTGCCTGCTCCCCCCTGGTTGGGATCGAGCAGGCAGATTCCCTGGTCCTGGTTCTCCAGTGGAGGTCCTCCTCCTCCAGCCATTGCCCTGGCCACAGCTCGAGCTATCATGTCATCTAGCTGCTCCCGGGTTAGAGCGACAGGGGCAGCTGGTTCTGGGATTCTCTGAGGTATCCCCCTGGCTGGAGCATTAGCCGTACCGGGGGTTCCTACCATAGGTATTCCTTCTGGTATTGCAGAAGAAGAGGAAGGCATGTTCCCTCCTTCCTCTCTAAAAGCAGCTCCTACTCCTGGATGGTGTTGGCCAGGAGTTGAGCTCTCACCTTGCGCCACTGTAACCAGTGGCGGTCCTCCAGTATTGGACATAGCCACCGGAGGCATGGGGTGGGGCACAGCTTCACCCTGCATTGGGTTTGCGGGGGTTATCCTTCCCCCAGCTGGTACTAGTGCAATCGGTCTCATGGGTGTACGTTCACCCGTCATGATGTCCTTCTTTCAGATAATTAGAAAAGAAAAGAAACTAAAACTCACGTCTCAGCTCTTCTTTTCCCACAGACGGCACCAATTGAAGCGTAAAAACTGACCTGGGCCTGTTTCCTCACCTGGGTTCATGGGGGTAAAGCCTTTACGCACTTAAGATCCTTAGCTTCCCTCGAACAAACGTACCTGCAAAACACGCCGGAGGGTTCTCCGGCGTAGGCACTCCGACGCTCAAGTCAGGTCACCGGAAAACACTCAAGAAAGTACGTATATGGTAGCTAAGTAAGAGTGATAGTGATTCGATACCGTTACCTCCCTGTGGGGTGTGTCTTACTTATACGTACGTTAGGATCAATAACTGTCAACACAGTCTCCAGGCACTATCCCGCACGTTCTACCATGATGTCGTGCGTGGATATCTTATTCCTCAAGAAATCTAATCATATCTACGAATTTCCCCCCTGGATGGAGGTTTAGACCCAGTCAATGAGGAATATGGGGAATATTCCTTGGCTTGGGCCTCAATTATCTCAACTACTCGTTCCTTCTAGGTTTCTTGATCTTATCAGATAAATAACCGTCATGGGCTTAGTCAAAAACCCTCACGTACTCTTTAAATCTCGACTGGGCTTCTCGGCCCACCTGTAGCCAGGTTTGGGCCTCGCGGCCCTCCTGCAGTCGGGTTTTGGGCCTCGCGGCCTGTATTCAGTTGTAAGCCTCGTGGCCTATCTGTAGTTGGGCTTGGGCCTCATGGCCCCTCTCCATACAGGCCTGGGCCTCGTGGCCCCCCCCTGTAGGTAGGTTTAGGGCTTCGTAGCCTGGTTTCAGCCGATCTGGGCTCGGGCCCATCTCGGGTTTTCCTCCCTTTATCTAGGGTATCTAATAACGTCATTGGGCCCTATTGGGCTAGTCGTATTTGGGCCCTACGTGTAGTTGGGCCCGACATTTTTATCCGTATCAGTGCTTACTCGCAAATTTTTAAAATTTTTAATTTAAATTACCGATATAAAAAAAAAAAATTTAAACTCCATTTTGGAAGTCTTCCTCTAGGTTGCTTGCAAAAATAAGATTTGTTTTCTACTAACCTCATCTAATCAATTTATTTTTCATGGATCTCTTTTTTTTTCTTACTCAAAATATATATATATATATATATATATATATATATATATATATATATATATATATATATTCCATTTAATTGTCAATCTCCTGCTTTTAACGGTACTAATATAATACCTCCTATTTAAATTTTTAATTTTTTAATAATTTTTAATTTTTTAAATTTTAAATTATTTTTTTAGAAATTGATTACCGGAGTATAGAAATGAGATTACAAAAAATAGATAAACACAACATCAAAGAGAAAAAATTGATTAATATTATTGACCTGCAAAACAAATGGTTAGAGAAAATATAAATAATCTAAAAAAACACATATTATAAGAAAAAATAGAGGAAAGGAGATGAATTAATATTGGTGACCTATCGAAGTATAGAAATGAGATTATAAAAAATAGATAAACACAACATTAAAGAAAGAAAATTGATTAATATTATTGACTTGCAAAACAAATGGTTAGAGAAATTATAAACAATCTAAAAAAACACATATTATAAGAAAAAATAGAGGAAAGGAGATGAATTAATATTGGTGACCTGCAAAAAGAATGGTTAGAGAAGAGAGAACAAATATGGAAGAAATGTGATCGATTAATATTGACCTACAAAAAAAATGGCTAGAGAAGAGAGAGGACAAAAAATTATGTTTTGTGAAATGAATAGAATGATAGATGATAGGTATTTATAAACAAATATAAATTAGATGGACGGTTGAGATTAGATTTTAAAATTGAATGGTATAGATCAGACCCAGAAATCAAGAAAAATGAGGAGTGAATGAGAGAGGAGGAAAATTGAAATGAAATGAAATGTTGTGGTTAAAAGTTACCAAATATATAATGCATGGCTTAATGACACAGAGGATTTAGATTCTCAAAAATATAGATGGCAAGGTCTCATATACGGTAACTGCATACATACACTCGGATCTGCCCGACCCACATAAATCAATTCCATCTCGCCCCATCTGATTTGTGAGATTATGCAATTATGCAATTATTGCATAGATTGAATGTTATCTCAGTGTGTTATTTGTCATATATAATATAGTTTTGGATGTGCAAATTGCATAATCTCTGTTTGAGATAAACACAAATCACAAAAAAAATCCTGCAAGCCAGATTCTTCCTTGAGTATGTAATCATTGCATAATAGATATATGGATGGATATAGATATGAATATAAACAAGACCACAACCATGTAATAGTGTCACTATGAAATATCTATGTTGTGATGGTTTTTACATTATTTTGTGAAAAAAATAAGCTATAATTGTGGGAGGAAGAAAAGTGATAAGTGCCATAAAATTAAACAGTAGGCAAGGTCTCATATGCAGTAACCTCACCCATACACTCGGATCTTTTTTACCCGAATAGAAAGCCCAACCCATTTCCACCTACGCGCCAATTTCATTCTCTCTTTACCCTAATTTTCCATCCGCTGTTTCTGTCGTTGCCATTGTAGTCTGCACTTGTTTATGGCGTATCTGACAACTTAGAGTACTCAATATTAATCTTCAACACACGTCGTGCAACACAATCCCCCTCCATTAAAGATACATACAACTTTTTAGATTATATATATGTAGAGAGAAAGAGGTAACAAGAGGTTTTGGAATTCTACGGTTCTCCTTTGCCTGCAGTTTCTTCCACTCTATCGCAACCAACATCAGAATAACAACCTCTCAGGTCCCTAATATCTTTCCTTTTTTAGTCGATTTTGGTTTGTATTTTAAGAAATCGGTGTATGTATGTGTGTCGATGGTCTGATTTTGAGTTATTTCTTGAAATGAGGGGATTCGGATTTCGCCGGATAGTGACGGATATTCCAGGCACCACAGATTCCTCATTCGATATGCAACATATTTCTTAATTAATTATATAAGTATGGAAGAAGTGAATTTAATAAATAAATTGGTATGTACATTTATAGGAAAAGAAGTAGTGAGCTACGAAATGGCTCGGCCAAACATAGGGATACACAGGTTTGTGTTTGTTCTGTTCAAGCAGAAAAAGAGAGAGGGAGTGGGAGTGGCCCCACCAGCCTCTAGGGATGGATTCAATTCCAGGAAATTTACCGACCAAAATGATTTAGGTCTCCCTATTTATGTTGTTTTCTTCAATTGCCAACACGAAACTGCTGCAAGGAAGCGCTAGCAGTAGCACTAGCAGTAGCAGATATACCTCATTTAATTAATCATATTAATATATACTACTGCCTGCTACTCAAGGTTTCTATGTCACACAATGATTTGATTGCTCGTAAATCTGAGGCAAGAAGAAAGAGTAAAGCTGCAAGGAAGGTCAAGGGGAAAAAGAAGGTTTGTTGTTGATATGATCAGGAGAGCAAGAGACATGTAAACTTTTTTGTTGTGCCTGCAAAGCTAAAGTGGGATACATTCATATAAGTTACATTTTAGAAATGGATGATTTACTTTGTATTTCCTACCTCATGATTAGTTAAATATTCTTTATTATGATTATCTTTTTGTTTCTTGATTTACTAGTTTATTCAATGAAGGACACAATAGTTCTTTTATCATGAAATTATAAGACCATTCAGTGGAATTTTTACTGTGATATGAGGAATTAATTGGCACGCAAATTTTATATTTTCAATAGAGTGCTACTTATTATGACTAAAAGTGTTATTTGTTATTACTAAAAAGTGCTAAATGTTATAACTGAAAAATATCATTTATAATAAATAAAAAATATAAGTTATAATAATAGAAAAGTATTAGAGGTTAAAGTAATTGAAATATGCTAGGAAAATTAATTGAAAAGTGACACAATGAAATATCACTCTTGTGATGGTTTTTACATTATTTTATGAAAAAAAAAATAAGTTATAATTTGGGAGAAAGAAAGTGATAGTGCTATGAAATTAAAAATTGGTACTTATTATTACAAAAAAGTGCTATATTTATAACTGAAATGTGCCACTTATTATAAACAAAAAGTATCGTTATAATAACATAATATCTCTTTTGTGATGATTTTTCACCTTAGTTTATGAAAAAAAAAATAAACTTTAGTTGTGGGAGAAAGAAAAGTGATAAGTGCTAGAAAATTAAAGAGTAAAGTGCTACTTATTATTAATAAAAAGTGCTAGATGTTATAACTATAAATATGTTAATTGTATTTATGTGTTATTAGTTTCTGAAATGTGCTAGCACTTCTTAATGAAAAGTGCTAGCACTTCTACTGAAAATTGCTACTTATTATTAATAAAAAGTGCTATATGTTATAACTATAAATATGTTATTTGTATTTATGTGTTATTAGTTTCTGAAATGTGCTAGCACTTTTTAATGAAAAGTGCTAGCACTTCTACTGAAAAGTGCTACTTATTATTAATAAAAAGTGCTAGATGTTATAACTATAAATATGTTATTAGTGTTTATGTGTTATTAGTTTCTGAAATGTGCTAGCACTTCTTACTGAAAAGTGTTAGCACTTCTACTGAAAAGTGCTACTTATTATTAATAAAAAGTGCTAGATGTTATAATTGAAAAGTGCCAACAAAATTAACAGAAAAATATCATAATAAAAGTATTACACTACTTAGAAATTAACATTCTCCTGCATAAATAAAATCTAAAATAAATATGGTTTTGGGGTTTTTGAACCAAATCCGTTTGCTTGAACTGAAGTTGATGTTTCTCATTTCTTCTTCTTGCTTATCTCAAAGTGTCATTTTGCTCTTTGGCCTCTACCTTTTGTCTTTGAATGTGCAGGGTCCAATATCTTTGATGATAATTTTGCACTGCTCAACATTCTAACACTCTCCCCACAACACAATGCATCAATAGTCGACGAGTCTCTTTTTAAACTTTCTTCAATAATCCTTATTGCTTCGTCATTATCTTCAGATCTCAATACAAGGTTATAGAATATCCTTGTAATGTCATGCCTCCACGGTATGGATTTACCTTTTGTAGTCTTCCTTCATCATGGAATCTCTCCAAAAGATATGTGCTAGTTTACCCTCATCATCCATTCTCACTTTGTAAAAAAAATCACTTTCTTCTTCCTCTTGGTCTTGTATCATGTCTATTAGTGTTGTTGCATCCCCTCCTTCTATGTTTTTTGATTTCCATCTATATACAAAATTTATATGGTCTCTTATTGTATGACACACATTATCTTCGCCTCCAGCATTATGTGCCAAGTAACGAAACGATTATGTTGCTTCATTCCAGAAGAAGTCATATGTTCTATTGCAATTGCCTTTTCATTTGTAATCTTTCTTTTTTATCTATGAAGATGGCTCCATTCAGTTCTTGTCAATGGATGGTTATATTCAATTTCATGTCTTACTACCTCGAACAATCCTTCTTTATTTCTTTTTGTTCTCATCATTGCTTTGCAATTTGTTCTTGTAATAAATGACTTCTTTGTACTTGAACAATCACTCCTTGTCATTTTTTCTCCACTACACGAGCACACAAACAGTTTTAATAGCTCAACAAGACACTTGCTTGAAGAGTATCGTGTACTAGATTTACGAACACTAAATCCTATTTCACGTGCATGTTGACAGTAAAGCTCATACATCATTTCATTTGTTTCTCTTGTTATGCCTAGTAGAAAACCACGTACATCATCATCATTATCTTCAATATTTTTCCCTAAAAGAAATAAAAATTAATATAATAAGTGCTAGTAATTCTTACTGTAAAGTGGTATTAAAATTTACTTATATTGAAAGTATTGTTAAAAGTCCCATTTATATTTATATAGATAATAGTTTCTGAAAAGTGCTAACACTTCTTTCTGAAAAGTGCTATCACTTGTTACTGAAAAGTGTCAGGACTTGTTTATAAAAAATGCTTGCACTTCCTATTATAAAGTCCCATTTATAGTTATTTAGAAGTGCTAATACTTTTTTCTAAAACTTGACAAGACTTCTTCCTGAAAGGTGCTAGCACTTGTTTCTGAAAAGTGCTAGCACTTGTTTCTGAAAAGTGCTATCACTTCTTACTGCAAAGTGTTTCCACTTCTTATTGTTTTCATTACTAGTTAAGTACTATTAATAAAATTGTTACCTTCATTTGTGTTGTCCATGTCTTCTTTATTTATTTCATCTTCTACCATTGCATTGAAATCATCAGCCATTATAGTCAAATCATGAATTTCATTCTCCATGAGCGATGACTCTTTATTTTGTTCACTTTCAGTAGATACATGTTGAATTATACTCAACCTTGTATCTGAAATTTTGTAAAGAAGAAAAAAATTTAATCGAATCATTCACCTCAAAGTTAAAATTCTTACTTTATATAAAAGTAGTAATAGTTTCTAAAAAGTGCTAGCACTTGTTACTGAACAGTGCTATAACTTGTTACTGAAAAGTGCTAGCACTTGTTACTGAAAAGTGATTCCACTTATTGTTTTCATTACTAGGTAAATGCTACTAGTAAAATCGTTACCTTCTTCATTGGTGTTGTCAATGTGTTCTTCAGTTATTTCATCTTCTACCCTTGCACTCAAATCATCAACCATTGTATCTGAAATTTTGTAAAGAAGAAAAAGAAAAGTGATTCCACTTCTTATTGTTCAATAACGCAGTGGTAAATTAACAATTGACACAATTTCAAAACAGATATAGAAACATGGTATTATCATCTTTATATATTATTCAAAAGTAGAAAGATCCAAGATGGTTTCAATTTCACATTTGTAATCAAATCTAAAATGATCATTGTTGTTGAAAAATAGTGTTGTAGAACTAACCTTTTTCGAAATCATCATCCGTGTTACTAGGCATATTGAAGATTGACGCAGAAGTTGCAGATGAATTGGGAAGGCGACGCAGAAGATGAATTGGGAAGGTTAAAAAGTAGATGAATTGGGAAGGTTAAAAAAACAAAAAAATAAAAAATTGTTTCATGTAAGGATCGATCCCTTGACCTCAAACATAAAAACCTCATATTATACCACTAAACTATACACAAATCACAACAAACTTTGATTCTCTGTAATATATATATGTCAAATGTTGATCCATTTTAAAAAATGGGTTAAAATGACCCGGGTGCATGGATGCACCCACTCCATAAGAGACCCACTCTAAACAGTAAAGTGTTACTACTTGTTGGGTCCCTTTAGAAAGAGTTAATCAAATAATCAAGATGCCTCCTAGTGATAATCTAGAAGGGGGGGGGGGGATTAATAGATTATCAAAAACTTTTTCAAGCTTAGATGATCTATCAACTCCAAAAACAGTTCTACAGCGGAAACAACTCTTGATTAAACCCAATTTAATTAGGATCTAAAGCTTTATCAGATATTGAATTTCGTGATCAAGAAATAATCAATGTAAACAAGTAAAAACAATAAGAAGAAACAACACAGGATTTATAGTGGTTCGGATCAAATGATCCTACGTCCACTCTCCTTCTTCAATTTGAAGAAGGGACTCTACTTACTGTCTTTCTTCTTTCTTACTTTCTTCACTTACAACGTGTATCTTCAGCCTTACAAGTATGATGCTATCTCTATTTGGCTTTTGAAGATTCAAATGAAATGGTGTTCTCTAAACACCAGAAAAATGAATGAACACTAAGTGTGTTCGTGAATGATGTGTATACAAGTGATTGAGAGGAGATCTTCTATTTCTTAGATTGCTAGAGTGTGATTGCTATATTGCTAAAAATTCTTCTATATAAAATTCTGAATCTCTGAACCTATTTATAGATCTTCTGTTGATGACGGTTATAACTTCCTTGTTTTTGTTTGTAGATGGTTGTAACCGATTAACTAATTCTTGAAACCGCTTCTTGTTTGGTTGTAACTGACTCTTGATTTTGACTAACTCTTTTAGCTTGTCTGACTTCTTACCCTGTCTGATTCTTCACCCTGTCTGATTCTTTGTTTTGGTGAGTGTCTTGATCTTCCTCCTCGTCTGTCTCTGTCGTCGTCTGATTTTCTGTTCTTGTCTCCATCTGACTTTCTTTGAGTAACCTTATCTTACTATCCTATACTTAGTCTATTTACAAAGATTCATTACATCAGCTGGCTATACATTGTCTCCAGCTGGTCATCCTAGTCTTATACTTTTAACTCATCAAAACTAAGTACATCTTTTTCATCCTAACAATTTCCTCCTTTTTGATGATGTTAAAACACCTCAAGAAAAGGAATGTTAGTAATCTTAGAAAGTAAGAATAATCAATTAAGTCACGTAAAACAATCAGTTTTATCATCAGATGACTAGACAATCATGAATCAGACAATCAGAGTAAATTTTCCGTAAACAAATGAGTAAGTATCAGATAATTAAAAAAAAATAGTTAGAATTCTTAATGAGTTTTGAATCAAATTATGTTATAAACACCGAATAGTTAAACAGATTAGTTTTAAGGAAGTTTAAAGTTAATCAACAGATTCTGAAAGTAGGTCAAAAGTTCTTATTCACACAGTTCATAGCTCCAACATTCATGCAAATCAGATAGAGATCAGATAAGATGAGAGAGAAGAATTCTAGTCATACCACCTATTTTCCTCTGGAATCCTAAGCCAGTCAAAGACTCGCTTTTTCAACGATATGGTTTCTCCTCCCTCTGCAAGATCAGCTAAGGATTCAGCTTTGATGATGAGCTGCTTGATCTTCTCCAAGTCCAGACGACCGTCGTTTGTCAGAGGGGGATCCATCTGGGAGTAGGCTGGTGCGACTACATCTGCATGAAATTCATCATTTGCAATGTTGACAAGATACTGATACATTTGAGGGTCCTTCTGTTCCAGCCAGTTATGAAAAGCTTCATTTTCATCTAGTCCCCATCTGATGATTTTGCAGACGTGAAACTGGAATACCCAGTCCACTTCAAATGGCTTCCACCTTGCCTGATCTGCCATTAACAGCACTTCCTTGGGGACTACCTCACTTCGATGATAAGGCCTAAGAACTTCTTCCCCCTGCTCGTCTCTCACTTTCTGAACCCATCTCCTCAGTGAGCGGTCATAGAATTTTCCTAATGCTTTCTCCTGCTCTCTCCTCTTCTTTGCATCTCGTCGCTTGTATTTCTCCTTTTCATCTCTCTTTCTCTTCCGGATTTTCTCCTCCTCATCTATCTCAGCTTGTGTTTTCTTTGTAGTTCTAGATGATCCGGAAGGAGATGCGACCGTTTTGATTTGAGCAGGATCTCGCCCAGAAAGATCCCTAGCTGCAGTACTGGGTTCAGCTTCTCTTATCTTTTTCAGCTCCTTCTCTGTCCTGTCCTCTTTCTTCTTCTCTTCTTCGGCTTTCAGCAGCTCCTCAGATAATTCCTCTATCTTCATGCTCAGGGCCATGATCTTATCATCATGCTCGTCTACTCTTTTCTTGAGCACACTATCTTCCCCTTTTTTAGCATCAGCAAAACGGGTGTTGCAGATAGTGGCTACTTGTTCAATTTGTCCCATCAGCTCATGTCGAACAAGCCCTGTCTTCTGATCTAGCTGATCATATCTCTTCCTCTGAGCTGCCTCAGTCCTCTGAAACTCTCCGTCTATGAATTGCTTAATGATCGTTGTCTGCCTATCCTTCTCCATTGCCAGCTGCATTTTTAGGCACTGATGAAATGAGGCCTCCTTAGCTTTCCAGGCTTCTCTTACTTGATCTTCAACCGAATGCCTGATTTCGGTATAGGCAGAGCGAACGTACTGTTTGACCCATTCATCCTGAGAGTTCATCTCCTTAGCTACTGTTGTCTTTACTGCAGCCATCTGTTCCTCATGTCTGATCTTAGAAAAATAGAGGTCAATTTTTATCTTTTCTTGAATAGCAGCCTCTATGTTTTCTTTGATAGATGATGCAATGACTCCAGGAACCAGCTGTAGAGCATTCATACTAGCTCTTTTGAGATTTAACACCTCCTCCTTCAGCGTGTTGAATTTGGATACAGACACAGTCATTGAAGGTCCTACCAAATCTTCAGATGGAGAGGATTGAGTTAGGTCAATCGTCTCCACCGGAATTTCTTCCTCTTCAACCCTAGCTGGAGGAGAATCAGCCCAGTGTGCAGTTGTAGTTGGCTCCTCCGGCTGTACCTTCGTTGACTGCTCTGTCGGTGCCTCCCCAGCTGTATCCATCTTAGCTGGCTCATCGGCAGCTCCACCCGTAGCCATCTCCGGCTCTTCCTCCACCATTCTTTCCTCTTCTGTCTTCTGCTGGGTTTCCTCAGTTTGTTGCATGTCTACGAAATATACCCTGTGAAGGATATAATCGAAGAACATGCTCTCAGATAGGATATCCATGAAGGATTTGAGCTTGGCCTTCTTCAGCACCTCCTTCTCCCATAAGGACAGGTTGTTTCCTCCAACCTCAGCTATGAGGATAGCTGTCTCCTCAAAGCTCCCTGTCCTTATCCTCCACAACAGCCACACATCTACCAATTCCTCCAACAGCTCCGGTTCATTGATCAGATTGTGCTCTTTTCTCAGGAGAAATTTCTTCCCAACCACCCGAAGAGATTCCTCCGTCGGTCCCATGACTCCAGTAGGGTTAGGAAGAAGGGAGTATAGATTGGGTTCTGTTTGTGAGGTGGATAGGAAAGAAAATGGGTCGGATGAGGGTTGTGTTTGGTCTGGACTTTTGGGAGTAGACCGTTTTAGAGGCTCAGAGGCAGCGGCCTTGTCTGCCCCTTCATCGCCTTGGTGAGAAGATAAGGGTTGGGTGTCTTCAGCCTCAGATGAGGAAGAAGATGACGTGGAGGGTTGGGTTTGCTCAGCTTCCTCGGCCTCGTCTCCAGATGAGACTTCAACAGTCTCCTCCTGCCCAGACTTTCCAGCTGCGACACTTCCCCCTTGGGAAGCTGTCTTCTCTTCCTCCTCTTCCTCCTCGACCTCAACCTCAGTTTCCTCCTCCTCAGATGAGGGTTCATCGGCTAACACTGTCTCCACTTTCTTACCCTTGGCCTTAGAAACCTTTTTCTTAGGCGATGGAGGTGGGGTGTCTCCTTCTGAGTCTGTTAGCCCGAAGGGTTTCTCATTCTTGATGAGCAGACCCTTCTGCTTTGTGAACTTCTTCACCCCCGTCTGCCAATCAAGCTTATCTGTTCCAAGTTTGTGTTCAAGTATGATGGTGATCCTTGCCATCATACTTGTTATCTTGGTCAGCGACCATCTAATCAGCTCCTTCGACACCTCTGTCTTCACAAACTTTTTCTTTTCTTCCATTATTCTGGAGTACACCATCTGAGCCCAATTTATCTCTGCCCCGTCTATAATTGCTCTCAGACAGCAAATCCTTGGTTTTGTCAGCCCGTCGTGGCTTTGTTGTTCTCCAAGTATACACTTGGTCAGAATAAGCATAAGGAGACGATACTTTCTTCTCAACATCCCTTTCTTTAGGTTCGCAGAGTTATGTTTCTGCGACTTTCTTGCCATCAATTTGTAGCTATCTAAATACTCCTCCGCCTTGTATATGAATGGGTTTCCGCCGGTGGTGCTCAGACTGAAAATTTCTCCGATGTCAGCGATAGATACATGAATTTTCCTGCTCTTCCCCAAATTTCGAATACTAGTTTCTAACCCAGTATCGGTTGCTTTAGCACGAGTCATGAACTCTGCAGCGAGATCATCCAAGGTTTTTGATTTCGAGGGCTTCATCGTACAGTACTGCTTCAACCCTCTGGACTCCAATAATTCTAAAATTTCCCTCGTTTCAGGATCAGTGGAAATATCCCATTCGACATACATCTCGGATTTGGTGCGATCTCTGATGGATTTGAGATTGTATTCATACTTGATTCTGCTTTTTCCAGTGTCCGCCATTGAAACAGTTTTGGAAGGTTTTGAGAGGGAAAAGGATTTTTGAGAGAATATGAATAGGTAATTATGTGCGTAAGTTATTATGCACACGTTTTCCTATTTATATGGAAAGATTTAATAATAAACTAATCAAAACTCATAATTGACTGCAAAAGTGTAGATTTTGGCTTTCGTGCCAGCATTAAATGCAATTATGCAGATTTATTTTAAAAAGTGCACGAATAATATTAAATATGTCGCGCGTGAACTGTTGACGGTTCATATTTCAGAAACCGCCTCCAATTTGTGCGCGTGAATGTCACTCAGCGTATTTCAAAGCTTTATTTGATAAAATTTCGGGTCCGATAGTAACTTCTCTGACAAGAAGTAACTTGATTTGTAAAAAAAAAAAATTTCAGTTAATTGGAGAGATAAACTGAAATATTATCTCTTTTTATTTTCAAAAGTATATCTTTTAAAAACAAATCCTTTATAAAATTTTAAAACAAATTTCAAGAAGAACTACTGAGTGAATTCAATTTTTTTTTTAAATTAACTAATTATGAAATTAAATTCACATATTAATTATGTGATTTAATAAACATAATTTTAAATACAAAAAGTTAGAAAAACTCCCTGTGATTTTAATCGTGTCTGGATTGAACATTGTCTGTCGTTTTCTGTGTATCTGATCAGATGGGATGTGCTTTATTCACTTTAACTAAAGATTTTAGAATCTGACTTTAAATTTTCCTGAAATCAAAAACACTTGAGCAAACTTATTAGTATATTTTGTGAGTAATTCAGACAAGGTACATATAATCATCTGTCTTTTAATCAATCAGCTGATTATTATGTATTTGTCTGTATTACTTCAGGTCTAGACAAGTAAATATCAAGTTAGTTTTAAAATCAATAGATGAATCCTTGATTCTTGATTCCTTATAGGAGATCAATGATATCAGCTCTATGATTATCCATGTGATTTTTAACACGTCTGATATTACTTTCTAAACATAATGTTATAAATGTGAGACAAAGAGACAATTAATAATGGAAAGATTATAGATTAGCTAAGGTAGCATCTAATAATCCTAATTCTAATGAAAGATCTTTGAACCTTGTCTCCGCTAGTGGTTTTGTTAGAATGTCTGCTCTTTGATAATCAGTCAGAATCTTCTCTAGTCTGATATTACCTTTTTCTACATGATCTCGAATGAAGTGATGACGAATATCAACATGTTTGCACCTGGTATGTAAGACTGGGTTCTGGGTAATAGCTATGGTACTATTACTATCACAAAAGATTGGTACATCTTTGGTGATAATGTTATAGTCCCTTAGCTGTTGACTGATCCAGATTAGCTGTGAGCAACAACTCCCAGCTGCCATGTACTCAACTTCAGTAGTAGAAGTAGCTACAGAGGTTTGTTTCTTAGACAACCATGAAATCAGCTTACTTCCCGAGAAATTGGCAAGTTCCGGATGTAGATTTCCTATCTATCTTACACCCACCAAAATCTGAATCGAGTATCCCGACAACTCAAAGTTATCGTCATTTGGATACCCATGACCCTACATAGATTGTACTTTTCAAATACTTTAGTATCTTCTTTTGCAGCTTCAAGATGACTCTTTTTAGGTTTAGCTTGAAAACGTGCACATACACCCTTTGCAAAAGAAATGTCAGGTCTACTAGATTAAGTATAAAAGAGAGCCAATTAAACCTCTATACTGTGTCTGATCGGTGTCTTCCCCTTTTTCATCTGGATCCATTGAAAAATTTGTCATCATAGGTATTTTGGCTTCTCGGCTGGTACCTATTCCGAATTTTTCAATAAGATCTTTGGTGTATTTTGCTTGACTTATGAAAATTCCTTTCTTTGTCAGTTTAACTTGAAGTCCGAGAAAGTATGTCATCTCTCCCATCATGGACATCTCAAATCTGTTCTTCATAAGATGACTAAATTCTTCACACAAGATTAGATTAGTTGATCCAAAAATAATATCATCAACATAGATTTGAACTAATAAGAGACCTTTATCAGATTCTTTCCTAAATAAAGTTCTATCTATCTTACCTTTTACAAAACCATTTTGAGTTAAATATTCAGATAATGTATCATACCAAGCTCTAGGTGCTTGTTTAAGTCCATATAGAGCTTTCCTTAGTTTATAAACCTTGTCTCCGTTGACAAAGCCAGGGGGTTGCTCTACATAAACTTCCTCAAAGAATGACTCCATTTAGAAAAGCAGATTTCACATCCATTTGGAACACAGTGAATCTTTTATAAGCAGCATAAGCTAAGAACAATCTTATGGCTTCAAGACGAGCAACTGGTGCAAAGGTTTCATCATAATCAATTCCCTCTGATTGTGAATAACCTTGTGCGACCAATCTAGCCTTATTTCTTACCACAATGTTGTTCTCATCTCTTTTGTTCTTAAAAACCCATTTTGTTCCAATAACTTTTTGACGATGAGGTCTTTCAACAAGCTCCCATACATCTTGTCTTTGAAATTGATTTAATTCTTCTTGCATTGCATTTATCCAATTGGAGTCAGTTAGTGCTTCAGTAATAGATTTAGGTTCAAGCAATGATACATAACAACTAAACAGACAGTCTTGGTTTATCTGTGTCCTTGTCTGGACTCCAGAATCTAAACTTCCAATTATCTGTTCAGCTGGATGGTAAGTCAATACTCGTTTACCTTTATCTTTCACTGAGTATGAAGTCTTATCTGAAATATTTTCATCAATTGGTTCTGTATTACCTTCAAGAATATCTTCTTGTTCATTTGGTAGAATAGTTGTCTGATCAGATGACATGGAAGAACTCTCAGCCTCCTTATCTTTATTTGAGTCTGATGTGTCCTCCTCATCTGATTCTGACTCTGGTAAGTAGAATTTGACTGATTTCTTGATATTTATTTTGTTGAGGTCTTCAGCTATCTTGGTGACATCATCTGTGCTTTCAGACTTGAAAGAAGTTTCGTCAAAAACAACATGTGGTGTTTCTTCCACACACAATGTAATCTTATTAAAAACTCTATATGCTTTGGATACCGATGAATATCCTAAGAATATTCCTTCTGCAATCTTAGCATCAAAAGTTCTTAATTTAGATTTTCCATTATTATGGATGAAACACTTACAACCAAATATATGGAAATATGAAATTTTTGGTATTCTACCCTTCCATATTTCATAAGGAGTTTTACATTTATCTTTCACAATTAAACACCTATTTTGAACAAAACACGCAGTATTAATAGCCTCTGCCCAAAACCTGTGTGGAGTATTATACTCAGATAACATCGTCCTTGCAGCTTCCTTCAAGGTTCTGTTTCTCCTTTCTACAACTCCATTTTGCTGAGGTGTTCTTGCAGATGATGTTTCATGTGCTATACCATTCTCAGTACAATAGTTAGTAACAAACGAATTTAGAAACTCAGTACCTTTATCACTTCTAATTTTGACAATATTTAGTCCTTTTTCATTTTGAATTCTTTTGAGGAATTCTGGAATTTTTGTTACAGTCTCATTCTTTTTGTACAAGAAAATAACCCAAGTGAATCTAGAAAAATCATCTACAATCACTAAAGTATACTTTTTTCCACTAAAACTCAGAGGTGTAACAGGACCAAAAAGATCCATGTGTAAAAGTTCCAAAATCCTTTCTAAAGCAGGACCATTTATTGTTTTGAAAGAAGTTTTGGTCTGTTTCCCTTTTTGACAAGCATCACAAATATGATTTTTCGAAAATATTCTATCTGGAAGTCCTTTGACTAAAGATTTCCTTGCTATTTTGTTAAGAGTTTTGAAATTTAAATGACTAAGACGTTTATGCCATAGCCAACTTAAATCTTCTGAACTCCTAGCAATAAGACAAGTATCTTTAGGGCAACTCTTGAAATTTGCAACGTAGATATTACCTTGTCTGACTCCAGTAAGTAAAATATTTTCGTTTAAACCATCCAAAATATAACATGCATCATGAGTGAATTTTACACAATATCCTTTGTCACAAAACTGTGAGACAGATAATAGATTATGTTTCAATCCTTCCACAAAATAAACTTCATTAACCTGGACATCTCCAATCATTAGAGTTCCAACTCCTTTGGTTAGACCAAAATTGTTGTCACCGAACATTACCCGAGGTCCATCTATCGTCTGATAGTTAGAAAGAAGTCTTTTCTCATAAGTCATATGCTTAGAACATCCACTGTCTATATACCAGATGACTTCAAGAACATCTTCTCGTTCAACTATCTCCTTATTTCCCTGCAATCACAAATTAATTCTTAGGTACCCTTTGTGTATTGGGTCCTTTCTTGTTAAGTTGATACTTAGGTATCCAGATAAACACATCCAAGTTTTTCAAAACCAATGATTGAATCTTGCAACCATATCTGTCTACTAATATTAGACTGTCTAGATTAATTTTATTTAATTGATCTCTAGTGATTGTCTTATATTTTGGAAAGAATGGATATGACTTGCTTCTTCCATCAAAACCATTATACTTTGGAAATGACTTTGTATTAGTCTTTAGATTTCTTTTGGGAACATTTCTCCTTGTCTGTGTTTTCTCCTTAGAAATATCAGATGAGGTGATTTGCTCCTTAGATTTCTTTGGACTAAGTTCTGTCTTTTCCATAGTCTTATTGGCTTTGACAAAAACTCTTGGTTTGATAGGATCATTCTTCTTGTTCCTATCAAAACCCAATCCAGTTTTATCACTAGGCTTATGAGAAGTACTGAAGATATTATCAATTGTAGACTGAGAATTATTAAGATGTCCTAACTTGAGATTCAATTCTCTGTTAGTCTTTTTAAAATTCTCATTCTCCATATTGATATCTGAAATTTAATTTTTAAAGCACTCAATTCTTTTTCCAACTTATTGGTTTTCTCAGATGAGGAACTAGTAGTAGTCTTAGATTGACATTCCCCCTTGAATGTACAATCCAGGTTTTTCCTTGTCCCTGTCTGATGTTCCTTTGTTAGATTAAGAATTTGATTCTTTAAACTTAAATTTTCAATCTCTATCTGTTTATAAGCATAAAGCTGTCTTCAGATCTTTTAAAAGCTTGTTAATAAGACATGGATCAGATTCAGACAAGTTATCATTATCATTGTCTGAGGATGAGTAATAGTTTACCTCTTTAGCCATTAGGCAAATGTCATTGTCTGACCCGAAACTAGATGAGGATGAGGATAATGATGTCTCATGCTTTTCCTCCTTTTCTGCTAAAAGAGCTCGTTGATCTGCATACCTCCTATCCCTTTTCTTCCTCTTTTCTTCTCTCTCTCTAGGAGTGAGTTGAGGACAATCATAGCTAAAGTGACCGGGTTTATTGCAGGTATAGCAGATATCTCCTCTATCTGATTTTGGACTATTTTCACCTCGTCTGATTGGTGATTTATACCTTTTCACTGGATCCTTCTTTTTGTCATTATCTGAATACTTCTCTTCCTTGTCTGATTTATAATTTCGACGACTAAACCTGTCTCTCTTATTCCTTTTATACTTCATCTTGAGTCTCTCATATCGTCTGATTAATAGTGTCATTTCCTCCTTAACTGACAAATCTGATGCCTTAGAAATCTTGTCAGAATCTTCTTGATGAAGGAATGCCACAGTTTTTCCGGATGTAGATGACTCTGCCTCATCTTCTTCATCTTCAATGTGTATATCATATTCCAGTGCTTTAAGATGAGAAAATAGAGTGTGATGTGATATAGATGACAGATTCTGTGTTGCTTTGAGAATATTTGCTTTCTCCCTCCATCTTTTGCTCAATGATCTGAGTACCTTGTTGTTAATTTCTTTCTCAGTATAGGTCTTACCCAAATCAGCAGCTTTGTTCACAAGATTAGTCAGTCTTAAGTCCAATTGATCCACAGTTTCTCCATCTTTCATTTTGAATGTGTCAAATGCATGTAAGAAGGACTGCAGTTTATTTTCTTTAACCTGATCTGACCCTTCACAGACACTTGCAAGAGTCTCCCACATATCCTTAGCAGTTTTACATCTTTTAACCTTTTCTATCCAATCCTTGCTTAAAGTTTCAATGATTTCAGTTCTTGCAACTTGATCCAAATTATGAATCTTCCTTTCATCGTTTGTCAATTCAGCACTCTTTTTTTCTTGTTGACTTCTTGTAACAGAAGATTCAGCTCCAGTGCTAACAACTCCATGATAGAATTTTATTGGACCTTCCTCAAGAACCTCTTCCATGCGGTCATGAATGGCCTTCAAATGATTCTCCATTCTAAACTTCCAATAATCATATTCTTCGATATAAAACTCTAGCAAACTCCTGGTTTTCTTACTTTTAACAGAAGACATCGTAATTCAAGATACTAAAAGACAACTTATCAGAAATGTTAGTGAATCAATAATAAGAAATCAGATTTCAACAAGAACTCAGAAATTTCAAGACCACAAATCTTCTATCAGAACAACTTAACACTGCTCTGATACCACTTGTTGGGTCCCTTTAGAAAGAGTTAATCAAATAATCAAGATGCCTCCTAGTGATAATCTAGAAGGGGGGGGATGAATAGATTATCAAAAACTTTTTCAAGTTTAGATGATCTATCAACTCCAAAAACAGTTCTACAGCGGAAACAACTCTTGATTAAACCCAATTTAATTAGGATCTAAAGCTTTATCAGATATTGAATTTCGTGATCAAGAAATAATCAATGTAAACAAGTAAAAACAATAAGAAGAAACAACACAGGATTTATAGTGGTCCGGATCAAATGATCCTACGTCCACTCTCCTTCTTCAATTTGAAGAAGTGACTCTACTTACTGTCTTTCTTCTTTCTTACTTTCTTCACTTACAACGTGTATCTTCAGCCTTACAAGTATGATGCTATCTCTATTTGGCTTTTGAAGATTCAAATGAAATGGTGTTCTCTAAACACCAGAAAAATGAATGAACACTAAGTGTGTTCGTGAATGATGTGTATACAAGTGATTGAGAGGAGATCTTATATTCCTTAGATTGCTAGAGTGTGATTGCTATATTGCTAAAAATTCTTCTATATAAAATTCTGAATCTCTGAACCTATTTATAGATCTTCTGTTGATGACGGTTATAACTTCCTTGTTCTTGTTTGTAGATGGTTGTAACCGATTAACTAATTCTTGAAACCGCTTCTTGTTTGGTTGTAACTGACTCTTGATTTTGACTAACTCTTTTAGCTTGTCTGACTTCTTACCCTGTCTGATTCTTCACCCTGTCTGATTCTTTGTCTTGGTGAGTGTCTTGATCTTCCTCCTCGTCTGTCTCTGTCGTCGTCTGATTTTCTGTTCTTGTCTCCATCTGACTTTCTTTGAGTAACCTTATCTTACTATCCTATACTTAGTCTATTTACAAAGATTCATTACATCAGCTGGCTATACATTGTCTCCAGCTGGTCATCCTAGTCTTATACTTTTAACTCATCAAAACTAAGTACATCTTTTTCATCCTAACACTACTTATTATTAATTAAAAGTGTCACTTATTATAACTGAAAAGTGTCATATATTATAAATAAAAATATCAGTTATAATAACACAAAAGTACTAGGTGTTAACATAATTGAAATGTATCACCAAAATTAATTGAAAAGTGCCACAATGAAATATCTCTCTTGTAATGGTTTTTACATTATTTTGTGAAAAAAATAAGCTATAATTGTGAAAGGAAGAAAAATGATCAGTGCCATAAAATTAAACATTAAAGTGCTACTTATTATTAATAAAAAGTGTTAGATGTTATAACTGAAAAGTGTCATTTATTATAAATAAAAAGTGACAGATATAATAACATAAAAGTACTGGCTGTTAACATAATTGAAATGTGCTAACAAAATTAATTGAAAGTGTCATAATGAAAATCTCTCTTGTGATGGTTTTTACATTATTTTGGGAAAAATATAAACTATAATTGTGGGAGGAATAAAAGTGATAAGTTCCATAAAATTAAACAGTAAAGTGCTACTTATTATTAATTAAAAGTGTCACTTATTATAAATAAAAAAAGCCAGCAAAATTAACATAAAACTGTTATACTAAAAATATTACAGTACTTAGAAATTAACATTGTCTTCTCTGAAATAGTTCCATATGTTTTTAGAAATTAACATTGTCTTCCCTAAAATAGTTCCATATTTTTTTAGCACCCCATAAATCACTTGAACTGCAACAACAGTTCTAATTAAAGATTCTCTCTTTCCAGAGTATTGAAAAATCTTTACAGATGAAGAGTGCATTATAACTAAGTAAGGTAATTCAGAGCCAGGATGTGGATCTTTAGATTCACCTCTAAAATTATAATTTCAAATCCTGGACAGATTCTATAGACTAGAACAAGAATTCATTAAGATAATCAAAATCTAAAATGAACATGGTTGAAACTTTGAAGATCGATGCAGAGGTCACAAAAATGGGGGATCTAAAGAAAAAAAATTGAAATTAGGGATATAAAATTTTGTAAAATTAAGAGTTGAACACTTAACCTCTAAGTTAAAATTCTCACATTGCAACACTAGACTAAACATGAAACATGAAATTTTTTTATTTTCTGTAGTATATATATTAAATTTTGACCCATTTTAAAAAATGGATCAAAATGACCTGAGTGCATGCATGCAACCACCTCGCAGGAGACTAGGTCTGTCAAAATGAGCCCGGCCCGATTAGCTGACCCAGTTGGCCTGTGTTTTGGGCCCAGAAAATATAGGCACGAAAAGAATCGGACCGATTTGGCCTGGCCCGATAGGCTCGGCGGGTCGGCCCGGCCCGGAACTTTCACCTGGCCCTGTTTTTTTTTTCGAATTTGAATTTTTAACTAAGATAGTGATTATAAGTTCATGATATATATTCACAAAAGGAATAAAATTAAAAATATAAAAAAGGAGTTTTCATTGAGGTAGGTTAAACAACATAGATTGACAAATATTTCGTTCCCCAAACATGTAAACTTAATTGCACCAAAGAGAACAAAAAAAAAATTCTTATAACTTGTCAAAAAAAAAAATTTTTATTAACGAATGGATTATGAAATTGTCCAAATGAGGAACTGAACAAAACTGACTTAGTTTTTCTCCCTCCTATTCTTGGACATTAATGAAAAGTAATACTTTTACTTGCTAATTGACTTTCAAAATTTAAAATAATTTTAACCAACATATATACATATATATATATATATATATATATATATATATATATATATATATATATATATATATATATGAAGAGAAAGAGGAGAATATATATCATAAATAGGGTGATAAAAAATAAAAACTACAACTATTCTACCTAAAATCACTTTTGTTTGTGTAAGTATTTAACACAAATTTAAATAATATTTAAAACTAATATACTACATTTGTTGATATAGATATCAAATTTACAACTTCAATCGGTTTCGGATAAAATAATTTTCAAATCTAAATAAAATAATTTATTTATTAAAAAAAAAAAATCGTGCCAAAATGGCCCGGTAGCCCGCCTAGGGTCAGACTGGGCTTGGAAAATAGAGGCCCGGCCCGAAAATTTTAAGTGGCTCGGCGGCCCCGTGACGGGTCGGCCCGGCCCATTTGACAGGCCTACAGGAGACCAATATTATTGACCTGCAAATCAAATGGTTAGAGAAAATATAAACAATCTAAAAAACACATATTATAAGAAAAAATAGAGGAAAGAAGATGATTAATATTGGTGACCTGCAAAAAAAATGGCTATAGAAGAGAGATGACAAAAAATTATGTTTTGTGAAATGAATAGAATGATAGATGATAGATGATAGATATTTATAAACAAATATAAATTAGATGGACGGTTGAGATTAGATTTTAAAATTGAATGGTATAGATCATACCTAGAAATCAAGAAAAATAAGGAGTGAATGAGAGAGGAGGAAAATTGAAATGAAATATTGTGGTTAAAAGTTACCAAATATATAATGCATGACATAGGATTTAGATTCTCAGAAATATAGATAGGTGGGAGGTGGGATGTAAATGTAGGACATAATGATTTGTTAAAAAAATAAATGAATCTTTTGGTGTGAAGAGAATTGAGGGATTAAATCTTAAATGATGATATAACTTAGCATCTTAATTGATTTAGTCTCATAATTATTTTTTGGAATGATTTAGTTCTATAACTTATTGAATTGCTCAATTATCGTGCCATAACTATTTTTTAGAACGATTTAGTCTCATAACTAATTGAATTACTCACTTTTCATCCCATAACTATTTTTTTAAACGATTTAATATCATAACTACTTGAATTGCTCAATTTTAGTCCCATAACTTCGTAAATAACCCAAAATGACAATGTTTCTCCGGCATGATCGTCATGTGCTATTTTAAACTGGGGCTTCCTTGCGAGACTCGTGTTTTAGCACTGACATGAAAAATTTTTATATACTTGACAATTAAATTAAATACACATCATTATATAATTAAAAAAGAAAGAGAAACAAACACTAACTAAAATACAAAACACGGGATACCAAATACCATAACCCCAAATCTCTAAAATTGGGATTCCACATAAAAAAAAACTAAAAAAAGCCCGATTTCAAATAGTTATGAGACTAAATCATTCCAAAAAATAGTTATGAACGACAGTTGTGCAATTCAATTAGTTATGAAACTAAATGGTTATAAAAAATAATTATAGAACTAACTAAAAAAGTGCAAATTATGGCACATTTAAGATTTAACACCGAGAATTGACGATGAGAACAAAGGACAAAAAATGAGAGAGAGATTATTTTTTTAGTGAAATATTGCACTTAAAATTTATGCAGCATGGATCTACTCCACTAATATGGTGGAAAACGTTATGGGAAAAGCATACACTTTTTGGAATAAATATTACCATTATTATTGGGATTTGGCTTCGTATTTGATATAAAATGTGATCATGCAGCCCGTCTAGCTTAGTTGGTAGAGCGCAGCAAGGCTCTTAACCTTGTGATCGTGGGTTCGAGCCCATGGTGGGCCAAATATTTACTTGTTTTTAATTTTGATTTACCTACTAAATGAAATAAAAATAAAAATTTGATATTCACTTGTTTTTAATGTTGATTTACCTACTAAATGAAATAAATTTTTGAGTTTAAGTGGGTGTATTGAATTAGAATTTTAAAGGACTTTAGTTTTTAATTATTATAGATTTAAAACTAAGTGTTTCTTAATATGAAATTTTAGTTCAAGGATTTTCCTGCGTTTATCACCATTAACCGTAAAAGTCTAGTACGAACGGGGTATCAGAGGTTACACAACATTATTGTTATTCCCATCATTCATAAAAAGAACTGTGTTCGTTTTGCGATTTTTAGTTTATAGAAGTCCCAACGATGACTTTACAATTACGACGAAATAACACTAAACAAATAAAAGAATCGAAAAATACAAGAAATGAAAATTTATAATTCAAACTTTTTACTTTCACAATTTAATAGGTTTTTAATTTTAGCAGTTTTCTAAAATTGACAACAACCACGACTCCAACACGAACAACACCAACCGAGGGCAAAGTCAAGTCAAGATTAGACCTTTGCTTGCAAATTGAACACGTCCTAACCAGTGCTTACGGTTTGACGTGATGTTTCAAAAGGTAAAACGACTTTCGTCTTCATAATTGAATCGACATTAGGAACTGGACTGCACTCTATATGCTAATTCAGACGAGCATACACGTATGGATGCAATGAATTTCGAAAATATTTTTGCAGAGTTTCAGGTAAATTTCAACAAATCTCAGGTGAAATCCAACAAAAAAAATCAAGTGTTTCTCAACATGAAACTCTAGTTCAAAACACAATGCAAGTGGTCCTATTTATAGGAACCAAATCCAAACATGTGGAGAATTCCAAAATTAATTTGGTTTATTATGACAATTAATTTTATTTTCAATCATGTCAATGGTAACTTCCCAACAATTACATTTGATTTGAAACGTTTATGTACTTGGACATCCCGGATGACCACATATGTACGAATTTGAAATTCAAATTCAAACATGTGAGTTAATTTCGTTGGACCAACCCAGTTCCAATTGAGCTTTCATCTTTTGGACCGAATTTATTCGGCACGGACTAGAACCATCTTTCAAGCCCGAAAAGACAAGTGGACTTCTAGGCCAAAGTCCACCTAAAGTCCATTCCATTAATTTGAATTCTTCTAACTCCCCCCTACTTTAAAGGAGTAGTATTACTCTCACATTATTCAATGTGAGATAATTAACTCTTTTATTAATTTTTACGACTTTCAACACTTTAATTCATAAAGTGTAATACTCCAACGTTTCAACTTCGTATATTAATTTTTCATTCATCGAAATTCAATTTTTAAACTATAATATACTATGATCATCTACTCCGAGGGTAGATCAATCATTTGCCGTTTAATTTCTCAAAAAAATTAAATTTTAATCCCTCATTTAATTAAATACACATTTAATTAATTTTAATTGAATAAAATCAAATTTCTCCAACATTTGCAATATATAGTTGTGAATATTTCATATTCAAATGAAAGACTAGTTATTTCAATTATTTAATTGGAGATATTGCATATTACACATTGAAATCTCAGTATACATATTGCCAGTGAAATTTGAGTGTAAAAATATTTTGTCCAATTGAAACAATGAGTCAAATTGAAATCCGTGCTGATGAGTTTAAACTAAAAATAATGAAAAAGAAAAATACTATTCTTATTAAAAAGATAAAAAAATCAAGGGAAAATTTGAAAAATACCACCTTCGATCATTTTTCTTGGACTTTTGATCCCACCAACAAAAACTCTGAACTATGCCACCTTAATCCTAATAAATAACTTAAATAAGAGTATCGGTAATTAGACCAGTATAATTAGTTATAAAAAAATATGAAGGGATTAAAAACCTAATAAAATACACAAAATATATCTTTTACTTGAAACAAATAAATCCTTCTCTATCTAAAACCCTCATTGTTTGTTTCACGGGTTGAGATTGATTAGACGGGATAATTAGATCAGATATATTGCTAGGATTGATATATTTAAAATGAATATATGTTTGGATTGGAGGATTGTCCTTTTTTTTTTTTTTTTTTGAAATGATAAAATTAATTTGGGAAAAAATATTTTCTACACACTTTCATAACAAATAAATTAATATTTTTTGTCTACCTACTTAACAAAAAACATTTTCTACCCACATACTCACCCACCCAAAAGTCACCTGCACCCCATTCCCCCCACCCACCCTCCCAGTGTCGCCTCCCCCCCCCCCCCCCAAACCCAACCCTACATTCTTCCTTTTTTAGGGGAATCAATTCTCCCCTATCCCTTTTTCTTTTGTAGTTTGAATTTGTTATTATTTATTTTGATGTTAGTGAATGATATTAAGAGTTATGAATGGTTTGCTTATATATGTAAGACTTATAAATTATTTAGTTGTTTTTAAATAATATAGTTGTTTTACTTTTATTTATATTGTTTGTGCTAATTCACTATTTTTATTCTTTGGTAGTTTGAATATGTTATTATTTATTTTGATGTTAGTGAATGATATTAAGAGTTATGAATGATTTTATATATATGGCTTATAAATTATTTAGAATTTTTTTAAAATTATTTTATGACTTACAAATGGTGGTTAATGTAATTGTTTTAGGTAATATATTTATTTTTAAAATTATAGGTGTTTAGGAGTTATGAATGGTTTTATATGTAGGACTTACAAATTATTTAGATTTTTTTAATTATATGACTTATAAATGGTGGAATATAGTTGTTTTTACGATTTACAATTGCTAAATTTAATTATTTTTAAATTTTAATAGCCATTATATAAAATTTTAGAGTTAATTTAGTACTTGCTAATTATGTAGATGGACGAGAATTCAAAATTTTTGATGGTTTATCACGGAGGTTATTGGGAAGGTTTTCAGCATACAAATGGAGAACAAGAGCACATTCTAGTTTCGATTTACCCACCAATTAGCTATAGTAAATTGATAGAAAATATACATTGTTTAGTGCAAGCAGATATGCACGAATGAGGTTATGAGATTGTAGCTCTTAGTGAGTCGAGGGCCACATCATTAAGTGAAAGTTAAATACAAATAATGATGTTGCACGATTTTTGAATAAGTACAAGGATGAAGATCTCGTACTATATGTTTCACTGAAAAAAATTAGTGGTGACCATCACTCTACATACAAGGGAATGACGCAAGCTTTTGAGCGTCACCCCCATCAAAGTACTCGTGTACCCCCTCAGAGTACTCGTGTACGTGTAGGTGATGCTGGTCCTAGTACGGTGCCTCGCACGTGGGCTTCAGTTAATCCATTTTTTTATGATCATACCGGTGGTTTAGATGATGAAGCTGAATTCGGGTGTAATTTAGGGGATTCATATAAATAATCCTAGTTCAGATGAGGAAGATGAATCAGTAGATGAGGAGGAACCATTGCACGAGCAGGCATATAGGGCATATATGTTTCATGAATAGTCGATAAGAGAAAATGCATGGTATATTCCACAGGCTCTGTGTGAAAGTCCTGATCGTCCGGACAACATCTTCCTTCATACTCTTCAGTTGAGATGTTACAATCGAACAACTCATTTTCGAGTAAAAGCGAAATGGTGGAAGCTATTTCGCATTACCATTTGATAAATAAGGTAGAGTTTTGGGTCAAACGTTCAGATACGGGAAGGTGGTACTTGAAGTGCAAGCACGATGGATGCGATTTTAATTTTCATGCAACAGCTAAGCATGATGTGTAGCGAGTCGTGAAATTAACCATCCCACATACATGTGTCCTTGATCCAGACACAAAAACTCCCAAGTCCATGAAGTCAAAATTTCTTGGGAAATTATTTGCGAAGAAATATGCGGGTACAACTTTGCAGATAACCCCTGCACTGATACAGAATGAAGGGTTTAAAGATCATGGACTCACACTGAATTACGATCATACACGACTCACCAAAATGCATGCTTTGTCTATCCTATACGGATCAGGTGCATCGGCATTCAGTAAGTTGCCCGAATATCTCTACCACTTAAAGCTCGCCAATTTTGGGTCTCATACAGCTTTAAATATGGATGATAATAACGCATTTAAATATGTATTTTTTGCGTTGGGGGCATCCATTTCTGGGTTTGTTAGATACGGAAGGTCAGTCATCGTTATTGATGGGACCTACTTGAAGGGCGAATATTGTGGAATTTTGTTTGTTGTTGTTGCTCAGGATGACAATGAAAATATCTTTCCTTTTGCCACCGGTGTTGGTGATGTTGAGTGCACTAAATCGTGGACATGGTTTCTTCGCCGCTTACGAGAAGCTTATGGTTGTTAAGAGGATTTATTGTTTGTTTCTGATCAACACCAGAGTATTATTCATGTTGTTCGCGATGTTTATCCCGATGTCAAACACGGAATATGTTACCATCATCTGCAGCAAAAGTTAGTTGGCTTCGGGCAAACCATAATTGATTGGAGTGAATTGATGCATGATTTTAGGGGGTATTTTAGTGCAAAAAGTGATCAAAAGTGTTAGATTTTGTGCCTAAGTGTGTAGAGTATCACTACTTTACTTGATGGATTTTTGATGTTTTTCGTCCCGTTTTCAGGTAAATCGGTGGAATTTGGCCAAACCGAGAGTACCGGCATTCACAGGGTGAAGAGATGATCGAGACTGATGAAAATGGAGATCAGAGGCGGAGTCCGGGTCGAAAAAATTCCCTGGACTCGACCTCTGGTCGAGGGCCAAGGGCCTCGACCCGAGGTTGCCGGCAAAGAGTTGGATTTTGGAAAATTGGAGCAAGCTCGACCTGAGGCTCAGCCCTCAAGTCGAGGATCAGGGCAAAAAGCTGGAAGCTCGTGTCGAGGGCTGGAGCTCGACTCGAGGCTGGAGATAAATTGAAGAATCGCATTCGCGACTTAAGGAGCCTCAACTCGAGGGCCCCAACCTCGAGTCGAGGGATTCCCAAAATCGAAAATTTTTGTTTTAAGCCCATTTGAGCGGAAAATAGAGCATAATCTCCATAACCTTCATTGGAGCAGTTACTTTACAGTTTTAGGGCGATTTTCAGAGTTCATAGCTTAATTCTCATTGTAGCTTGATTAGATTGTTAGATTTAGATAGGTTTTGATCAATTGTACCCTAGATTAGCTTTTGATCCATTAGTTTTTCATTTCCAAGTTGTAATTCAATTGAAGAGAAGAGCACATTTGAAGATACATTGAAGATTGAAGCATTCTTATTGTTGATCATTTTAATTCAATTGGTGATGTTCTTTCTTTTTCCTCATTTCAATTCCTTAATTGTTATAATTAGATTTGTGATTGTGCGATTAGATATTCTCCCCATGGATTTTGTACTTTGCTCCATGGGCTAATACTTTTGTGCTTGGGATAATTGAAATTGAGGATGATTTGATTACCTATGCTATGATTGTTGATCAATTGAGATAGTTAGTACCCTAATTGTGATTCTAATTGTGCTTCATGCATTTTTATCTCTTTAGATTAATGTTTGGTCACCCTAGCAAGAGGCGAGAGTTGAGCTAACGTAATTAGGGATTAATCAGGTTATAATTGTGTATGATTGTATGAATTGGGTGCTTCTTAATTGAGAGATTAGTTGCACTAAGGATACTCACATTAGGCATTGTGTGATTAATGGAGACTTAATTGCATAATGGTTTTATTCTTTCTATCTTAGTTGATTAGCAATTTGATTCAATCATAGCTTGTTGATCATTGATTCCTTGATGGATATTATCCCTAGCACCCCAATCCCCCATTGATCTTAGTTACTTGTTCTAGCATACCAAGTGTTTGATAAATTGCTTGCTTAGTTTTTTATTTTTAATTCTAGATTTGTATTTTGTTTTTAGAGCCAAAATCGATTTGCAACAATAGTCATCGAGAACTTGTATTCCTAGGGCCTCATTGCATACTTTTTCCCTTGGTTTCGATATATTTAGTTGTCTTAAAATCGCTTGCCCGATTTCTACAATCAGTAGTTAAAAAGTTTTATGATGCTGCATTCTCATATCAGATGTCGGAATTCCTCAGGAATATCTTTGTAGTTGCTCGTTCTCATAATTTATGAAATGTTTGTTTCTAATTCAAAATAATTTTCTTTGTAGTTTCATGAAGTCGTTACAACGTATGGATGGGACTGGACGGTTAATGCAGAAGCTCAATACTTTGGATCCAGAACAGTGGGCCCGTGCCTGTTGTAAGGTTAGACGTTATGAGTTCATGACGTCTAATGTTGCTGAGAGCTGGAACAAAAAGCTTCTTTGATCTCGAAAGCTCCCAATCGTTGTTATGCTTGAGTCCATTAGATTGGTACATGAAGAATGGTTCACTATGAGACATAATGCGCCGAGCCTCTTGTATTTCAACGGTCCATTTATGGGACAAAGAATCCCAAACAGCGAAGGTGTCATTGTTCAGATTCGCTCTACAAGCCATAAAGTGCCTGTGAGAGTGAATGATCATCAGAATCTTTAAAAAAAAATAGTTAATGAGATATTAATTTAACCTAAAAAAATTTAATTATTAATAAAAAATTCACGTAATCCACGTTGACCCATGATTGTTCGTTTCTCCAATATCCAGACCAACCCTGAGTATTGGTGATGAGTGTCTTTATTTCTTCTTCAGTGTATGTCTTTAATGTATTCTCGTCATACACCGTATCAGGGTCATCATTGGCATGATGTCTCATCCACATGTTGTGATACTCTTGCTATTGAAATAAAAAACAACAAAATACAACACAATATGTTAAAATTTGAAAAGAGAATGTTAATTGACATTGAATTGCATACTTATAGTCATAGATGCAAATATCGCGATATATCGCGGATATATCGCAAAAGATGAAGTTGGGATACTGATATTAGGGAGTAATGTATTTTTCCCGGATATTGCGGAAATATCGCAAAATATCGATATCGATATCAATATTGGTCAGGCGTAGTGTATTTTTTTCCTGAATATCGTGGAAATATCGCAAAATATCGTAAATTTTTAAAAAATTGCGATTTTTTTATATAATTTATAATTTTTTTTTTATTTTGTTTGTTTCCCACTTGTTTTCCCCAAAGAAGAGAATATATCAGAGATATGGACTTATAGTCATAGATCATCAAATTTCTGCAGGATTCCCCAAGACAATAATGCTACCATTACATTATTACTTCATTTGTTTATTTATTTTTATAATTTTTTTTATGTGAGAAGTGAGAATATATATAGGCCTACAAAATGAATGAAGCATCACACTTTCTAAACTACTCATTCGGTCTAAAAACTCTCCAATACTGTGTATGATATTGGTTTTTAATGTTAAGTAATTTATTGAGCAGGTGTATTATAACTTCACAATTCACTAATTTATATTGAACATCCAGTCATATTCAAGGTATGAATTGAGACTATCTTTAAATTTTTAATTAGATTTTAATTATTTATATTCTAGATTAAGAGTTTCTAATTGTATTTTATTTTTTTTTTTTTTTTTTTTTTTTTTTTTACAAGTGGCAGTGACGTTGGAAATTTTGAAAAGCTACACATTGGTATGTAATTTGATTTTTTATTTTGTTTATAGATTGATACGTAAGTAGTAGACTTGTGTTCATTTTTGGTGTGCTGTTGCCGGCACCCAAAAATATTTTAATTCCCAAACCAACCTACTAATGCAGTAGGGCAAGTAAGGGGTCGAACCCATAGGGACTAGCTAATTATATTGAATAAGTTTGTGTATGAAACAACAAATAAAATAGGGAGAAATATTAGATATCTCACTAATACGTAACTTAAACAAAGAGTAAAACAAATATAACACAATGAATTTGACAACAATAAGAAATTAATCTAACCTAAGGATAACCTCCCCTGAAATAATTCTTCATAATAGTAACTAATACCTTCGTCCAATCTCGAATCTCGCCCCTAAACCAGTGGTACGACCAAAATAGCTCGTATTAGTTCTTAAATTTAATTAATAAGTGAGTACGACCCCTAATTAACCTATCCCATGAAAATAACCCCAAAATGTGTATCTAGGATTCAAATTCATGCGATGCATTAATGTACCAAACTAATAGGGCGAACTAGACTATGAAAATGAAATGTTCGAATCATACAATCTTGAACTCGTTGTCCTTAGAGCTACTAACTCTATTTGCTAATTACGATTACACACATATAATAATTACGGATTATTGCATGTAATCTAGCTACGAACGAATATTAGGCATGCAAGATGATCAAGCTCACATAAACAATAATTCGAACTATGTTTAGCAATTAAACAAACAATGAGAAAAATGATTTAAGACAGAAATACGTTACAATTAAAAACGACGAAGCATCTCAGGTTCTGGCGTCCTCGGATTAGAAAACAGTCTAGCCTCTAAACGAGGCCATGACATGCACGATTACAAGAATTTTTACGAACAAGAATCACACAAAGAAATGATAAAACAATTGTTCTCTTATTTTTCTCTCAGAAAATCTCAACAACGTTCTACTCTTTCCCTGCGTTCTTTCTTTTCCTTTCTGCTTCTTCTTTTCTCCACGTCCAGGTTCGTCCCCCCTTCCCCAAGTTGACTTTTGCATTAAGAAAAATAATTAATTTTCTCTTCAATCACTCTATTTTTCATTCTAAACGCGCTTCCGAAAAAGACAAGTGCGACTTTCGATTCTCCACTTCTCGGTTTCTCTCTCGGGCTCCCAAAATTGCCTAATTACCTGTATTTAATGAAGAAAAAAATATCACTGTAAAAGACGACTATAATAATAATATGGTGGCAACTAATTAATAATTAAATAATTAAATTAACTACATTAAATACACATAATTTCCCACTTATCAAATCCCCCCACACTTAGACCTTTGCTTGTCCTCAGGCAAACACTACACACACATGTTCAAGCAAGATAGTTATGACATTCTTCCATTTCCCTAGCTACTGAGTTCCTGAGCCAAACTCATGATTCACGTGCCTATCAAAATAATTACAACTTATACTCATAATCTATTACAAAGCCTCATCTACTCTTAGCTACTCAAGTCATCTCCAAAACTCCCTAACAACTTGTTCTCAAATAAATTCGATTCAGCCTTACTTCAAAGTACAAATCTGAGTGGTGCCTAACTCCTTTATTTTCTTTTTTTTTTTCTTTTCTTTTATTTTTTTTTAATTTTCAAACAAGAGCTCGCGGCTTCGCACTACTCTCGGGTTTTAGCTCTTTTCGTGTATTTTTTTTTCTTTTTTTTTTCACTTGAGCCCCCAAGAGCAGGCAGCCGTAACGGCCCCTCGTTATTTTTTTCACAATTCTTTGACTAATACTCCCTTTTTTTTTCCTCCAACCACAACATTCATTATTTTCAACTTTAGGCACCAACCCAAACTTCATTTTTCCAAAAGACCAAAACAACTACCAAGAACAAATTATCAAGTTGTAATGTCAAAGCCAAACAACTAACAATCGACTCAATTCTATGACTAACACATGCATTTAAGTGCAATCACCAATCAAGATATGCAACTCACGTTTTCAGCATATTTAACAAAAAAAATCAGCAGCTAATTCAACAGTTAAGTGCTTAACTATCATGCTTGAACTCCACAGAAATACACCAACATACCAAAACAAAGCAACAAAATCACTACACAACAACTAAACACAAGAAATACAAAAAATGAACAGAAACAACAATGAAAGCTATCAATGCCCCCCACACTTAAACAGGTGCTAGTCCCTAGCACAAATGTACAATCAAAACAACTTGCACCATAAAGAAATACATAATAAGTGGAGTGGGGTTACCGGGTGCTAATCGGTGGGAGGATGTTGCTGCTCCCAGAGCATCCATAAGATTTTTGCAATCTGATATCCTTGTGCCTCTTGTAAATAATTGTGGTGGGTCTGAGTTGCTAGTAAGAATAAGGTGGGTCCAAAGTCATAATGGAAACCTAAGAACAACAAGAAGAACACAAAAAAGAAAAACTAATTAAACTCACAAATAAAATTAAAATAACAGAAAATTAAAATAAGCAAATTTAAAATAAAATATTGGGTTGCCTCCCAACAAGCGCCTTTTTTTATTGTCGTTGGCTCGACATAGGAAGCTTATTTCAACCAATTTTGCCCACGTATGTGTACTTCAAGTGCTTAGGAGGTGGCTTCAATTCAAGCTCCGGTTCCTCAGTGGCCTTGGCTCCTTTATCCTCCCATTGCAAATTATGCATAAATATTTCCTCTAACCTATTCCTGCAATCAAGCTCGAAGACTTCCTGTACAATGGGCTCAATGATACTCACAGCAAAAAGAGAGTCAGACACATTAGAAATTTTCTTAGCATCAAGGATATTAAATTGAGTAATCTGCCCGTCGAATTCCATTGTGAGAGTCCCCTCACGAACATCTATTTTTGTTTGAGAAGTATTCAAGAATGGTCTTCCCAACAAAATAGGTGTGGAATCCATCGGGTTTCCATTCATATTTAATAAAAATCAGTAGGAAATATCAATTGATTTACCACCACGAGGACGTCCTCAACTACTCCAGCAGGGTAGACAAGACTTTTATCGGCTAGCTGAATAACAACTCCAGTTTTCTTCAATGGCCCGATACCTAGCTGCTCATACACTGCCAAAGGCATGACATTAATAGCGGCCCCAAGATCAAGCATAGCTTGCTCGATCTTATGGTTCCCTATCGTGCAAGGGATTACGAACATACTGGGATCCTTTCTCTTTAGAGGTAACTTTTGTTGAAACACAGCTGAGACATTCTCTCCCATAAAAATCTCCTTATCACCAGCCAATTTACGCTTGTTGGTACACAACTCCTTCAAGTACTTAGCGTATCTCGGAATTTGCATAATTGCGTCCACCAAAGGTTTGTTAATTTCAACCTTACAGAACACATCAAACAACTGCTGATCTTTGACATTTTTTTCAGCTTTTTTTAATCTGGAAGGAAAGGGTAATTCATTAGTAATAATGAGAATTGAACTATGAGATTTTACCTCTTTTTTCATTTCTGGTGCACTAACACTGAGGGGGTCAGTATCAGTACAGTCTTCGTCCAGGTTTCTTGGGACAACTTCCTCTTCCTCCACTTTTTCACTCTGCACCATGGGCTGCTCCTCCTCATCCTCCCTATTCTAATCCTCACCTTTTTCTACGTGTGGGTGGTGAAATTTCCTCCAATTGCTTACCACTCTGCAAGGTGATGGCAAAAACATTCCTAGGATTGGTCTCGGGTTGAGAAGGTAGCTTGCTACTATTTTGTGCTTGTAGCTGGCTGATGGCAGTGGCTATTTGACTCATTTAGGCTTCCAAATTCCTTTGATAAGACTCTAAACTTCATTGCCCAGACTCTAAAGATTTTATCACCACTTGAGTGCCTTGCTGAAACTTCATGGTGTTGGATGTCAACGCCTTCATCATATCCTCCAAAGAAGGTCCTAAATCCTTCTCACCCATGTGTTGCCTGGAGCTCTCAGCGCCTCTATTATTCCCTCTAAATAATTGAACTTTTCGTTCCTGATATGGAGGCCTGTAATTGTCTCCTGGTTGATTATTTTGTTGGTTCCCATAACGAAGATTGAGATGATCTCTCCACCCAGAATTGTAGGTGTTGGAATATGTATTGTACCTTTGACCTTGAGAATTCCCATAACCAAGTGCATTAGCTTGCTGTAACTCATCATTGAGGATTCGACAATCTTCAGTAGAATGCTCTGTATTATGAAAAACTTTACATGGACGGACTTCTGGAGTTTTGACCTTCATCATCATCTCCATCATGCTTGCAATATTTTCTAAAGCATCATTTTTAAGCTGCTCCATAGGTCTGTTCATGGCATCACATACTCCAAACTGCTGGGTATTTGCTGCCATGCTAGAAATTAATTCTCGTGCAGTTGTTGGTGTTTTACTCATCAAAACTCCTCCACTGGCTGCATCAAGCATGTTTCTATTAGAGAGGGTGAGACCTTCATAAAAATATTGGATGACTAGCTGTTCACTGATTTGATGCTGTGGGCACGAAGCTATGAGACGTTTGAAATGTTCCCAATACTCATACAATGTCTCCCCTGGCCCCTGTCTAGCACCTGAAATTTCTTTCCTCAAGACTGCCACTTGGGTGGCTGGAAAATAGTGTTGGAGGAATAACCTCTCCATCTCATTCCATGAGGTAGCTGATCTTGGAGGCAAGAAATATAACCAATCTCTTGTGCTGTTTTTTAGTGCAAATGGGAATGCACTTAACTTGATATGCTCCGCTGAAACCCCTGTCGATTTCATGCTAGAGCATATGACGTGGAAATCTTTCATAAAAGCATTTGAGTTTTCACCTGCAAGACCATGAAAAGAAGGTAATAAGTGAATTAATCCTGATTTAAGTTCAAAATTAACATTAGCAACAAGAGCAGGAATAGCAATGCAAAGAGGTTGATGGTTTGTGGCTGGATTTGCCAACTCGTTCATCGTCCTCTCTTCGTTCCCTGCAGCCATGTTTGTGAACGTAATGCAGACTCTACTTCTTCACTAGTATCACTCCCTTCGTCATTGTTTGTTTCTCCTATTGATGTAAAGTCAATTCGTCTTCGCAAACGAGTCTCTCTTCTAAGCTGTCTAGCTCTTCTTTCTACCTCTGGATCAAACTCAAGTGATGCACTTCGATCTAAACGAGTGATCATTCATGCAGCAAAATTATGAATAAACACTGAGGCGGTCAGTGTTAGCAAGCAGACAACAGAAAATAAAGTTTCAGAATGTACAACAACTAAATTTCCCATTTCGCAGAATTTTTCACAAATTTTCCAGAAACAAAACAGGACACTGAGGGGGTCAGTATTAAACTCAGGAAAAAAAAATCACAAACAACTCACAGAATGAAATTTTCAGAATTTTTTTTGAAAGCTTTTTCCAGAATTTTTTTTCATCACAGATTAAAGACACGAGAAATATTCAATTAAATCAACAAGTCCCCGGTAACGGCGCTAAAAATTGGTGTGTTGTCGCCGACACCCAAAAATATTTTAATTCTCAAACCAACCTACTAATGCAGTAGGGAAAGTAAGGGGTCGAACCCACAGGGACTAGCTAATTATATTGAATAAATTCGTGTATGAAACAACAAATAAAATGGGGGGGGGGAGGAATATTGGATGTCTCACTAATACGTAACTTAAGCAAATAGTAAAACAAACGAAACGCAATGAATTTGACAACAATGAGAAAATTAATCTAACCCGAGGATAATCTCCCCTGAAATACTTCTTCGTAATAGTAACTAATACCTCCGTCCTATCTTGAATCTCGCCCCTAAACCAGTGGTACGACCAAACTAGCTCGTATTAGTTCTTAAGTTTAATTAATTAGCGAGTACGACACCTAATTAACCTATCCCACGAATAACCCCAAAATGTCTATTTGGGATTCAGTTCATGCAATGCATTAACGTACCGAACTAATATGGCGAACTAGACTATGAAAACGAAATGTTCGAATCATACAATCCTAGAACTCGTTGTCCTTAGAGCTACTAACTCTATTTGCTACTTACGATTACACACATATAACAATTACGGATTATTGCATGTAATCTAGATACGGACGAATATTAGGCATGCAAGATGATCAAGCTCACATAAACAATAATTTGAACTATGCTTAGCAATTAAACAAACAATGAGAAAAAAAATTTAAGACAGAAATATGTTACAATTAAAAACGACGAAGCATCTCAGGTTCTGGCGTCCTCGAATTAGAAAATAGTCTAGCCTCTAAACGAGGCCATGACATGCACGATTATAAAATTTTTTACGAACAATAATCACACAAAGAAATGATAAAACAATTGTTCTCTTGTTTTTCTCTCAGAAAATCCCAACAATGTTCTACTCTTTCCCTGTGTTCTTTCTTTTTCTTTCTGCTTCTTCTTTTCTCCACGTCCATATTCGTCCCCCCTTCCATAAGTTGACTTTTTGCATTAAGAAAAATAATTAATTTCCTCTTCAATCACTCTATTTTCCATTCTGAGCGCGCTTCCAAAAAAGACAAGTGAGACTTTCGATTCTCCACTTCTCGGTGGTCTCTCTCGGGCTCCCAAAATTGCCTAATTACCTGTATTTAAAAATGAAATATCACAGTAAAAGGCGACACAAATAATAATAAGTGAAAATAATAATATGGTGGCAACTAATTAATAATAAAATAATTAAATTAACCACATAAAATACACACAATTTCCCACTTATCAATTTTGCTGATGAAATTTCAATTTTTGTTTTGTTTACAAATTAGCAGGGACGAAACTATGTTTATAGATTTGATTTTTTTTATTTTGTTTTTGTTTTTTAATTATAAACTTGTTTTGTTTACAAATTTCAATTATGTTGATGAAATTACACTTTTTTGTTTTGAAGTTATATATCGATAGATTACGTAATATAATAAGAAAAAGAAAAAACGTAAATGGGGATTGGATTGATGATAAAATAGAATCCTGGGTCGCGAACAGTGATTTGATTGATGATAAAGAAAGAGAGTTCTTGGTTCAGTTCTCTACCTTAATGACAAAAAACAATTGATCAAATTCTACTGAGTCTAACTCATAGTGATCATTTATCAAAGTATGACTCTGGTTATCAAATGATTGAATAACCGGGAGCAATTTACTTACGATACTTAGTTGACATTCATAAAAAGTATCTATTGAATTATGAGTTCAATACATCCTCTTTAGCAGAAAGACGAGTATTACTTGCTCATTATCAGGCAATCACTTATTCACAAGATGATTATTAATATATATTATTAGTTGGAAGAATAATATAATATTGTTTATAATTATACTAAATTATTATAAATTATGATAAGTATATTGTGAGTCAATTTCATCGTAAAAAATTGTTTATATTTTGTGTGTATATTTTATCAGTATTAATTATTAATAAGGAGTATTAATTTGATAATGATATTATAAAATAAAACAACTAATATTGTTGGGTCACTTACATCTAGGTACAATCTTAAGAGTTAAATTACAACTAGATACAACACTAAGGGAAATGACTACCAGATACAATAAAAGGGTGATATATTCCCAAAGTACCCCTCTTGACACAAGATCTGCAACTTCTGCACATTAAGCAAATTGATGTGACTTTTCACTGCTGAAATTGATGTGATTATTTGATTATACTTTTTTTTTACGACATGGCAGCTTCTCATCAAGAGTTAAGGAATTTAATATATTTGATTTTGTTTTGACTTTTTTCAAACTATATTTTGTTTTGACATAGCAGCTGCACCTTTGTAATATTTGTAATTTCTTTACCTGTGCAAATTGATGAATTTTTCATTGACGAATTTAATATTTGTAATTTCTTTACCTGTGCAACTATATTTATTTTATTTGTATCAGAATATAAAAATTTTCGTAGCCACTAAAACAATCACAACCAGAAACATGAAAAATAAAATTCTTATTACTTCCCAGAAATGTTTAACAACATCACTAAATCAGAATGTGCAGAAAATAAATAATTCAAGGACACAGTGACGTTTTTCTCATCCCCAATCTTAAAATTTTCCCTGAAATAAATCACAGTGTCTTTTCTCCTCACTAATAAGATTGCACATGTGCAGAAAAAAATACAGATTTCTGCACATGTGCAGAAAAAAATACAGAAAAATAGTGGATTATCTAACATCAGATAACCCAAAAAAAACACAAAAAATCACAAACTATCCATACCAGTTTCAAACTCGTACAAGAATTTTTTCAGATCTAGATTGCCTTACACAGACCATCGCTTTTTTTTTTTAATACCATGTCGATCTATTTAATTTACTTACACAGACCATCGCCACAACAAACGCAAAGCACGCAAAATTGCAAAATCTTGAAACCTGTAAGCATAAACATAAAAAGTAAGCAAACTCCAATATCATGCACACATCTTATTAAAAAAAAAGTAAAGATAAAGGAATATGTAATAACTTGAAATATTTGGGCGAGACTCTTCTGCGGACACATGCGCCGTTCACAGATCCAGTAAAGAAAACCAAAAGAACAAGAATAATCAAACAACAAATTCAACACTGCAATCTTGACAAATTCAAAAATTGTACCAAAAAAATGTTAGTTCCAGTAGAATCAATAATCTCAAAATCATCGATCTCCACCTTCGGATCCACCGCCTTTTCCGGTGTCATCGCCATCCCCCACAGATCCGATGCCGTCGCCGCATCACCGTCGTCGCCGTCATCGCCGCCATCTCCCACAAAGCCGCCGCTCACAGATCCGCCGTTCACAACGGAGGCAAACCACCCATAGATCCGACGACGCTTCGTGGCGGTGCTTCCATGCGCTGCTGTAGAGAGAGTATACAAAAGGGCTCGGCACCTCTAGTCGGTGCGGCTGGTCGGCGCATCGGTCTCTCTTTCTGAAGCCGGCGCCTCTTCGTCTTCGTCGGCGACCCACCCACAGATCCGGTGCCTCTTCGTCTTCATCGGCGCACGAAGTCACCCGTCACCATCGCAGGTCTCAGCCCTTTGCCGTCGCAGGTCTCGTTCTTTCTCTCGAAAGGTCTCAGCCCTTTGCCGTCGCAGGTCTCACTCATCACCGTCGCAGGTTCTTCCTCCCTAAAACGGCGCTTGAGAGAACGAGAAAGAGAGATGGCAGGGTAGAATAATTGGAATGGATTGGAGAGAGAGGGGCATGGTTTTAGGGCTGTGAGCGGTGGCTGTGGGCGGTGGCTGGGGGCTGGGGGCTGGGGGCGATGGGCTGGAAAGAGAGAGAGGAGGGAAGAGAGAGGCAGAATGTGATGCGTGATTAAGGGAATGAAGGGAATCTAGGGTTTTATCTTTTTTAAGGGTAAAATGGGAAGTGATTGCATCTAGTAGTAATTTTTTAAAAAGGTAGTACCTGGTAGTAATTTTTTTGCATATGTTGTACCCTATAGTAATTTGCCCAATATTGTTTTGAGTTGTATTATGAAACTAGTTTACAAAAAACTTACTCTTTATATTATTCATTACTTAATTTATGGCCCCCCTCTCTAGTTAATCCTAGTTCCGCCCCTACAAATTTGTATTCATATATATATGCAGTAGACTTGTGTAAACAATTAATTATGTTGAAGTAAAATTTAAAAGAAAATACATGAGTAATACTTTGATGTAGAATTAATATCATGCAATTATGAATTATAAGTATTTATTTTGTTTGCAGAGTGTTTGTTAGCAATCATGAATTATATGTCATTAGCATTATTAATTGTGTTGTGTGTGCAGTGCATGTGTGTGTTTTGTGTTTATGCGTGTATTGTGTCCTTGTGTGATGGTGATTCCATTAGGAATTGAGTTTATATTGCATTTGTGAGATATATGTGTAACGTGTGTGTAACCATTATATATATTTATTATTTTAGTTTATTATTATTTTAGTTTATTTATTTTATTTTATTAAAAATTATATTTGTAGGATTTAATTGTGTAATAACTCAAACCTCGCTACTATTAACACAAATTTAGTTTTTATAACTTACGATACAAAATTAGTTCATTTAAGCTAACTTTAATTTATTTTTGTCCAAGGTACATAAAAAGGAATGACAAGTGGAAGTGGAAGTGGTAGTGGCACAGTTGACAATGCAAAACTTGATCCTGCATGGAAATATTGTAAAGTCATTCCCAATAATAGGAATGGAACTATTTGCAATTTTTGTGGTCTTATACTTAAAAGTGTAGGTATTACTCGTTTTAAATATCATTTGAGTCACACTGACCCCAGGAAAAATTCACGAACATGCCCAAATGTGCCTCCCTAAGTTAAGCAAAAGATTCGTAACTTGTTAAAAATGAAAGATGTTGCAAAGCAAAAGAAAGCTGAAAATATTAAGGACATCAGAGCAGAATTGCGTCATGGCTTAAGAGAATAAGATGAGAATGAGGATGAAGATGAGGAAGATGTGTTCATGTATCCTGCTGATCTTGATCCATCAGAACGAAAATCATATCGTGTTGTCATGCGAGCCTCTAAGGAAAGTGAATGGGAAAGACAACAAAGACAGAGTTGGACCCAAAATAAAAGAGGCAACTCAAGTAAAAGTACGGATGTATCTTCATCCCAATTCCGCCGAACACATAGTGTTCGAGAATCAAGTTATGAAACTCCAGTAGCACCGTCTTTATACAAATCACAAGGTGCAAAACAGAAAAGGATCAAAGATGTCTTTTCTCATGGCAACCTCAAAGAAAAATTGGGCAGATTGGTGAGTAAGTTTTTTATTTATGAGAATCTACCACCTAGCAAAGCATCCTCACACCATTTCAAAAATATGATTGCTGGTGTGCAAGAAGTAGGTACAGGATTGCCTCCACCGACTCCATACGAGATCAAACATAAATATCTCGATATGGAATAAAGAAATGAGTGAGTATGTTGAAGCCCAAAAAGAAAAATGGAATACTTATGGGTGCACGATGTTGTAACACGAATATTTCATAAAATACTCCATCTCGAAAGACAAGTCAATGCCTTATAGGGGTATCCCAACCTAGGCATAAAGACAAGCACACTAAGTTGTTCTCCAAGCTAGATTGCTCTCCGTGCCTAACTCTTTAAGCTCGGCAGCTTGGCAAGTTAGGTAGCTCGGCAAGCTAGGCAGCACATCAAACAACAAAGTACTGACACCTTTGTGAGATAAGACAAGACTATTTAATGTAAAATAGATCTTGTCAGGATTTTATATCATCGATTGTAAATAAATCCTAAAATAAAGGATTTATATTTATTATTGGTTTTTTAGCTTTTATTCTTGGGAGCTCTATAAATAGAGCCCCAACACATTGTAAAAGAGAGAGATCATTCATCTTCTCCAACACACATATATACAACCCCCAAGGCTAGGGGTCCCCATGGGACACCCTAAGCCATCTTCAAAGGAAGAACTCATGAATTCTTCCCCCATTCTTGTGTTCTTCATTTATTACTTGTTTTATCCGTTAATCTAGCCAAATTTCACCATAAATCTCTTAGATTTAGAACGGGTATCAACAATAGCCGCTAGAAGGAGGGGGGTTTTGTCCCTAAAATCACCCAGAAATTGAAAAACACTCAGTGTTCTTCAAAGGAATATTTTCATCCTGTTCTTCACGAAAATGTTTTTCCATTCAACAAGTTCATACAAGAAATATGTATTTTTATTTCTGCAAATTTATCCATTCACACTTAGCAGTGCTTCTGTTAATTACCGTCTTTCTAGAAATTTTTACGTTCTATACTTTTTCTAGAGAGTAAACCCAGTTTCAGGTTCTCTAAAAATTTTACAGATTCATTTCTACAAAACTATCTAAAAACAATCCATTCTATACAAAAATTTATAATTTTATTTCTGCAAAGAATCATTCCAACGAATTTTTGCAATATTATTTCCGCAAAAGATTCAGGTCAAGCTTAAGCAATCATATTGCTAAAAGGCCCATTTTTTTCTTCCTGAAACCATCAATTAGCCAACAATGGCAAAACCGTTCAGAAAACCCAGAAATCCTACAGTGAGAAAATTATTTTCTCCATATCCATGCAAAACCATACAAACAAAAAAACATACAGAAAATTCCCAGCTTATATCGAACAAAGATTTGAGTCCAAAAATCTACTGCACATATTTCCCTCATGGATCTACAAATTTTAGTGTTATTGAACCTCAGTGTTCGTGATAAGATTAGGAATTTTCTTGACTCTTCTGGTTATGACTTCCGCTCTCCTATGGAATCGACGGTGGGCCGCACTCTCTATCCGGCACCGCCCCTGCTATTGAAATAGGAAAGCCGGACGAAACTGAATAAGTTGGGTAATTTTTGCTTTTTCACGTTGAACGCAAGTTCATTGAAGGAGAAATCATCTTGGCAATTCATTTGAATTTTGCTCGGCATTTCTGGCATTTGCACGACAATTTTCATCTCGGCGAATTTTGCTCGGCAATTGCGAATTCCTGCACGGCATTTTTTGATTCAGCTCGGCACTTTGAAGTTGGCTCGACAGCCTCTGCTCAGCAATTTGAAGGCTAGCTCGACAATTTCAACTCGGCATTTTGAGATTCCATTCGGCGGCTTCAACTCAGCAATCTTGATTTCATGTTCAGCATTTCGTTTCTTCGCTCGGCAACTCCTCCTCGGCTTCTTTGGAGCCTCAGCTCGGCGGGTTAAGAGACGACACTGCCGCTGCCAAGCTCTTTAACCGCACCCGAGTTGAGCTCCGTGGGCCGAGCTCCACTGCTCTCTCTCTCTCCGGCGTCACATCGCCGCCACCGCACCACCACACTTACCGCGACTGCAGCGGGTCACAACCGGCTTCACCATGCCTCTCGGCGCGAAAACCGTCGCTGTCGCTTATCCAGGCACTGCCACGGCTCCCCTCTCGCCATCACACCGCGCAACCACGCGCTCCGAGCCCCGTAAACCACCGCTGCTTGTTCTTTTCCTTGCGGAGACCGCCATTGCCGCCCGCTGTTCTCTCTCTCCGGACCACCGCCGTCGCTGCTATCTTGGGGAAGAAGAGTTGCGCAGATTTGGGTTGGGGCAAAAGTTTCGCGTTTGACAGATTTCTGGAGATAAAAAGAATCCTGCCTAATTTGCTGAAAAAGGAATAATTGGGCCTTTAGTAAGGAACCGGTGGATTTTTATTAAGAATTATTGCAATTCTTTTTAAAAAATAAATTGTTGCGCAGCTTCATATTACTGCAAGGAGTGCTGCCCTAATTGAGAGTATTAAATTTGGGCCCAGTTTAATAAGTCCCCCTTTTATTTTTGGAACAATTACAACTAGATACAAGACCCAAGTGTTCATTACCAAAAACTACAAAAAACTTTTTGACATTACCACAAGGTATAAAAATTTTGTGAGTTTCCCAATATACCCTTACTTTTAGTAATTCAGCAATGCTCCCTTAGTTAATAGATATACGACTCTCTCTCTCATAGTACACGTGAGGGTTTCAGACTCACAGCATCTCTCAGCTACAATTCCTCCAAGAACGGCGACGGGTACGTCACATCAAATCGGTGGAGTTTGAAATATACAGGTACAAGTTCGAATTCAAATTTGTTGGCTACAGTTATATTTCTTACCACAGTCCATTGTTTCTCCATTTCCCTTGAAAATTGCAGAAAATGGAGAATTCTTTTCCTCCAGTTGATCGATGAAATTCTAGGGTTTACATTATTATGTTTTTTGTTATTTGACTCGAAACACTGTTTTCTCTAATCGGTATATTATCTTTCTGGTTTTCGAGGCATTCACCCCGTTGCTCGTGTACTGTTGATGGAGCAGAGAATACTGCTCAGTGTGAAATTTCACAACAAGTGCAAGTTGCTTTCTTTGCCTTCAGATTCGTCGTTTATGTGGTTCGAATCTCAGGTACGTGAAACGTGGGCTGAACTTCAATCTATACCAGCTTCTTTTGTCTTCTCTGTGGGTAGCTATAACAACACATGTTTAAACAGTCAAGATAATTTTTTGAATATGATTTTCCTGTGTCGTCATTTAAATTTGGAATTGGTGGATGTTTCTGTTTCGAGTTGTAAAGATAATGTGCAGAGTGGGGCCCATAATGGAATGCATGCTTCAAAGAAATCTAAGCATGGTTATAATGGCAGTGATTCTAATAATACTTGCAAAGACAATGGTAAGGGGGGAGATTCTAATCAATTTGCTTCCATCCTTGTTTATGATATCTGCCCCAGGTCTTTGATAACCCCCATGCTTTCTGATTCGTGGTCTAAGATAATGAAAAAGGGTGTTGGGGCTGTTTTCACAGGTGGTGTGGTTCAGTTTAGATCTGAACTCATAAAGTATTCTACTATTTTGGGATTTAATTTTAATTTTATTAGGAACGACCGTAAATATGTACATGTTGTTTGTAAAGAACAACATACTGCCGAATGTAAATGGTTCATAAAAGCCAAAAATCAACCCGTTTCTAATCATTTTAGAGTGTATAAAGCTAATCTAACTCACTCATTTGTTGGAAAGTTAGTAAAAGATGAAGTTGCACGCTTGTGTCCTAAGATCATGGCAGAATTTTTTCTGCCGAATGTCCGTAAGAGGCCTGAAATCAGTGGGAAAGAGATAGTAGATCTCATGCAGATTTAATATGGTATTGAAATTTCTTATTCCAAGGCTTGGAGAACCATCGAAAGTGCTAGGAACACAATTTTTGGGAAATATGTTGATTCTTATGCTCAATTATCATGGTATTGTAAGGCCATCAGTCGAACTAACCCTGGAAGCATTGTTAAACTGGAGTACAACCCTGAATCTGCACACTTTGAACGTATTTTTGTATCATTCAAAGCATGTTGCGATGGCTTTCAGTTTTGCCGTCCAATGATTTTCATTGATGGGACTTTCATGAAGGGTCGTGCTCGTGGTACTCTTCTTGCTGCCACTGCAAAAGATGGCGATAATGGTATGTTTTGTGCAAATAACATGTTATCGCAATTTAATATTTTTCATGTTATATCAATCATTTTAATATTTTTTATGTTATATCAATCATTTCTTTGTCGATTTTTTTAGGGTTATTTCCTGTCGCATTCGCTGTTGTTTCTTCTGAAAACACTGATAACTGGGTTTGGTTCCTTGAGAATCTTCGTGATGGTGTGAAGCATAAAAGTCAGATTTTTTATTTATCGGATAGGAATTGCGGTTTAGTGTCAGCTTTTAACATCGTTTTTAAAGAGCCAGACCATTTTTTCTGCATGTATCATCTATTATTGAATCTGAAAGGTCGTTTTTCTTTTGGTTGGTCGAATCTTAAAAGAGCAAAAATGGGTGAACATTTCAGAGATTGTGCATACGCTCCAAATTTATGTCTATTTGATGAAAAGCTGGCATTATTCAAAGAAGTCGGTGGGAGTATTGCTGAACAGTGGTTAGAAGATCTCCCGTTTGAAAAATGGGCAGTTGCGCACTCTCCCAACATTGTTAGGTTTGGTGAAATGACGTATAACGCGGCTGAATCGTTTAACTCATGGATTAGAGATTCTAGATCCAAACCTATCATACAAATGATAGATGATATAAAGGTAGGAATATCTAGATGGTTTGTGGAAAGGAGAACAGAAAGTCAGACCTGGACTGGTGCTTTGGTACCACAAAAGGAAGGTTTATGGCATCATCTTACTAATATCAGCCGCAGTTGGTTCGTAGCTGAGTGCCCGGGCAGGAATTATGAAGTATCATCCTCACCATCAGTTTCTATGAACCTTGACAATAGAATTTGTACTTGTAGCCAGTGGCAGGTTTTAGATTTCCCATGCGCCCATGCCGTTGCTGTCATTAGATGCCACCGTTCGTCAGTTTTTAACCATGTGGATGAGTGTTTTTTCAAGTCCAATTACGAAAAGTGTTATTAAAAAGATTTGAAAGCTATCCCGCTGACACAAATGTATGATTGTGCAGATGAAGACAATATCACTATTCTGCCTCCATTGCTGAATCGTACTCCGGGACGCCCTAAGAAATCACGGAAACCTTCATATGGAGAGTGGAGAAAACGAAGGCCCAATTTCTGCACCAGATGCAAAATGTTTGCCAAGCATGATAGTCTAACTTGTGGCAAGATATTGGACTTTTTGGCTTAACAAAAAATGAAGGTAAATTTTGAACTGCAGAAATTGTAATGATACACATTATCAGATTCAATATCAATCTACTAGTTTTAATACATTTTTTTTTGTTAATTCAGGTGCCTTTGCTATTTTCAATTTTTTGAAATTGATTCCTTTGATGTTGGGATACCTTTTGAAGTTGGGATGCCTTTAAAGTTGGGATGGCTTTGTATAGTTATTTTCTGCCCAATTAGTTGTTGTTTGATCATCACAATGTATTATGGCCCTGTTTTTTGAATTTCAGTCTGGTGAAACTAGCCGGTTCATGTTTTTAGTTTCCCTGGGGTGAATTTTTTTGTATGGTTGGTTTGCATATACATGTTCTCAGCAAATGTAAACTGCCCCTATTTGATTTAATGAAAATTAAAGCAACTTGCTTTTTTGTACCAAAGCATAAATACTTATGAATCTTACATTCTACTTGCTAATCTAGAACAGAACTGCTTTTATAAGTACACTTATAATGAGGATAGCACAAACAGTTATGAAATTGCACAAAAGCAATGTAGGAAGGGTTACTGCATAAGTGGTTGAACCATTGCCAGGACGATTATCTTGTAATTTTTGCTGCTTAGTTTCTGTTATGTGGTGCATAGTTGAAGCATACCCCTGCTCCAGTGGGGTGATGTCCATATTCATAGGCACACACCATTGAACCATCCATGAGTCTCACAACTGCTGTAAAGCCTACCAGGATTCTTGCTTGATTCTAAAACCTTAATTGTTGTAATGCCTCCACAAATTGGACATGGTGATTTTTTGTACCTCAAGTATTGAGCTGTGTAACTATTCCTGCTAGATGTTGACATGATCATCAACCTTTTTTTGAACAAAGAAATGCCTTCTCCCCAAGCAAGTAAAAATGTATGGATATATATAGATAATTTGGTAGTAAAGAAATTTCTGTTGGCAACAGTAAAATTCTTCCAACGGTAATAATTCCAACGGTCCTTTTTTTATTTTTTTTATACACAAACTTCATTGTTGCAATAATTTATTTACATGTGCAATTTTTCCCGTGTCATTGCAATTATAGATGCGCGATTGTAATTATTTTCGGAAAGTGGAACTATCAAGTCGATGTTGCAATTAATATTATTACAGACCAATAAATTACGCATCATTGCAACTTTTTGTAAATTGTTTATATTCTCTTACGTACCTCTGTATTTATTAACTTTTTATTTTTGCAACCGTGCTTAAACATTGCAATTCCATTTTATATATTGCAATTATTCGTGAATGGTTTAACTGATTCATAAAAACTTGCAATCTTTATTAATAATTAACAGTCCGATTTTAAAATTCCCGTTTCACAATGATACGTAAATTAGTTGACTTTAAGCAACAACAAAATAAACTTCAAAAATATTAAACATATAAAATATAGCAAAAATTACAAAAACTGAATTTCATTACATTAATAAAACTAACTTCAATTATAACCTTACTAACTAAATAATACCTAAATAACACCTCTAATTATGATATCCTGCCGGATTCTCCAAGGTGTTAAAACACCGAAACACCGTCCCATAGCCATTCTGCAAAGCTCCAGTAGCAAATGGGAATGCACAATCCATGCTTTTATGATACATAAATAGTGTCCCCTCTGGTTCCATTCTTAACAATATCCACTCTTTATCTTCATCTCTCGTACAAGGAGGGGTGAAGCTCAACAACCTATTCACCGGCACTTCTAGCCCTTGCAGTTTCATCACCAATCTAACCCAGGTATTATTCTCATGAATCCACATAACAAAACCTTCATCCCTCTTACAAAAAATTGAGTACAAAATAAGGGTTTTATCATCCAAACTTCCTAAACTGAATTCTCGACCCAAAAAATGACCTTCCAAAGGAATGTTAATGAATTCATATTTTTCAGAAGAAATATCAAATCCACAGATTCCATAATGTTGCCCAAGGTTATGAATCTGCCAATGCAGTTTACCATTTACGAAGACCCCCGGGCTCTGAGATGGGGTTTTAAAAGGGAAATCCGCCAAACGTTTCCATGTCTTAGAGTTGCTGTAGAATATGTTTACCTCTATTTTTTAGTCAACATTATTAAATAAGCATATCCTAAGCAACTTGTACTCACACAGTACAGCATCATACCCCAAGCCAAAAAAGACATAACACCACTTACTCTGGGGATGGAAATCGATATCGAACGACGGTATTTTCAACCCACTCAGTGTCACTAGATTCCCCAAATAGAACTCGTCGTCCTGGTTGCAGAAACAAACGATTCCAGTGCAGCTTGCTAATGTCTCGAATTTGGCATCAAAGTCGTTTATAACCCTCGTCACAACACCATTGCTCTGTTTCTCATAAACCAGGGATGAAAGCCAAATTCCTCTTGCACAAGAAACGAGTATTTTTCCAGCCTTCTCATCTCGTCCACATGCTTCTCCAACACGAAAAACTTGCTGGAGATCATGGCATACCAGCGCTTGCTAACAGTCCTGAATTGCACTAGAGATTTTGGTGGCACTCTAGAAAGGATTTCCACCATTATCTCCTCTGGAAAAATTTCACCATCACCAGCGATTTTTTTAGACAGGGCCATTTGTTCGAAAAGATTTTTGATCTTGGATTTTGTAAATTTTTGCAATGATGTGCAATGTCATTTCGACCTTGCTTCAGGACATATATATAAATAGGTGGAAGATTGGAACAACAAACGTCACAACGAAAAGAATGGAAAAGGGCGCCATTTTCAGTGGATGGTACTTTTATCCGTATTTTAAATATATATTTTTTTAAAATTATTTTAAATTGTTTCCATTGGTTGTGACGTTTAAACATTAAGAAATAGATTTCCATGTATCAAATTTCTTGTAATATATCAGATTTCATCTTTGTTTAAAACAATAAAAAATAAATAATTATTAGTTTAAAACAATAAAAATTAAATAATTAACATATTTTAAACATTACTATAAAACAATAATAAATTACCATCAGTCAGATTCCTTTTCAAAAAAAAAAAAAAAAAATACCATCAGTTACATTCTACAGAAAATAAAACACAAAAAATAGCAGAAAATTATTACATCTTAAATCAAGTTTAATTTTTGAGTTGGTATATTTGTGAGATGAGTTCATGCATGCACTCAATTTGCTAAAGAAAATAAAACACAAGTTCATGCAGAAAATTATTACATCTTAAATCAAGTTTAATTTTTGAGTTGGTATATTTGTGAGATGAGTTCATGCATGCACTCAATTTTGCTAAAGAAAATAAAACACAAAAATAGCAGAAAATTATTACATCTTAAATCAAGTTTAATTTTTGAGTTGGTATATTTGTGAGATGAGTTCATGCATGCACTCAATTTGCCAAAAAAAATAAAACACAAAAAATAGCAGAAAATTATTACTTCTTAAATCAAGTTTAATTTTTGAGTTGGTATATTTGTGAGATGAGTTCATGCATGCACTCAATTTGCCAAAGAAAATAAAACATAAAAAAAAACCACAAAATTATTACATTTTAAATCAAGTTTAATTTTGAGTTGGTGTCTTTTGTGAGATGAGTTCATGCATGCACTCAAATTTGAATGAGTATACTTTTATTTTTAGAATTTGTTTCTAGAATATTTAAACGTTTAATTTTTGACATTTGTTTCTAGAATATTTAAAAATAGAGATAAAAACATTTTAAACAGACATCTATTACAAAAAACCAGATTACATCAAAGTTTAATCCCCCCAAAACACTAGTTCTGTTCGTGCAACAATTAAAAGTACCAGAGTACCAGAATACAGTTTCATGCAATGAAAAATACCACAATATTCAATTTTTTAACAATTAAACTTCAACAGACATGGGATCCATAAACCACTCGACCATTCTTGATCTGTATTGGCCAGAAGTTGTGTACGAGAGGACCCCCTTTTTTAGCTTTACTCCTAAAATTGTGTTCTCAATATTCATGCAAACTACTACTCCACAATCAACAGATTCTTTAGATTGTTGAAGGTTTGGTTCATGCAATGGATTCTTCCGACGACCATGTAGAAGGGGGTATTTAGGTTGCCCATTTTCTTCGACACCCCTCAGGATCTCCTCGACATACTCTAACTGGATTTTGTAAAACAAAAAAAATACTTGTAACAAATACATTTTTTATTATGTTTAAATAATAATAATGCAATTATATTTTAGGTTCTCACCACAAATCTCAATCTGTCCAAATGAACGTCCTTGTTTGAATTCCTCGGCTTCATTGAATTAAGTAACCTCCACTCACCAGTTTTCAGGTATAACTTCAAAAGAGTCCAGTGGTCACCAATCCCAGAATTCTTTGTCATTATTGGGAACAAAAGCGTATTATCATGTCCCAAATTCTTCAGTTTATCATTAATAAAACTATTCCTATTCTTTCCTGACAGCAGTCTCTTGTTATGAATTAAATCCTACAAACATTTAGCATTGAAAATCCTATGTAACTTGACTGTATACATGTTACTGTGTGATTAAAACTTTAAAAAGTAATCATACCCAGCAGATGGAAGAAAAAATAACAATTTTCGAAGCCCCCTCATTTTCTTTATACTTGTCAAGTAATATATCTGACCAAGCATCAATGACCTGCAACAATTTTAAATCAAGTTAATACTGTTCTAATTTAATATAATATTATATAAAATAAATCATAAGCAAAAATAGTACTAACCGAAGATGAAATCCTCTCATGATGTAGTATACATAGTATGTCCTTTAGGAAAACCTCTGCCATGGGTTGATGTCCTCTCCAACACACATACCTTAAAAAAATATAAAAATTGTTACAGAAAATATTATTATAAACTACTCAGAAAAGGACCAGAACAGTTGAAATTAAATGTAAAATAAGTAAGAAGGTCTTACCCTTCTTTCTTTTCAATCCAGCCATCCTCAATCAGGCCCTTGATATGTTCGTTAGTCATGCTCACAGCAACATACTTTTTTTCCCATCCAAAATTACAAACTCTTCTTCGAAACTTCTGAAGTTCCTCCATTTCTCGAGTATTCATTTGCGGCGTAATTTCAGTTGGTTTCCTATCATCCTTCCTTGTTCTCTCTTTTACTCTCAATGTACGAGATGTTGGCTCAACCACCATTTTGCCCTTCCTTTTCCTATTTTCCGGTGTCTTATCAACATTAATATCCAATACTGGCGCATCATCAATTTTTATGGTATCCTTCAGATTTGCATTCTCTGCAGCTAGCTTCTCATTTTTTTTCCTTTCAATATGCAGATCTGCTATTGTTTCCATCCTCTCAATATTCTCAGGATTCTGGTATATCTGAGTTGGTGTTGGAACTGTTAATTCACAAACTTTAGCCTTCAACAATCTGTTCTCTTCCTTCAATGATTGTAACTCCTTTTCGATGGTTGTTATTTCATCTCTATATAAATTATCTCTAAGCTCCCTGTCCTCTTTCAATATTTTATCAAATTCCAATTCTTGATCCCTTTTAAAAATTTCTATTTCTTCCTTCATCGTCTCAATCAGATTTAATTTTTCTAAAACCAGATCCTTCATTCTTTCTAATTCTTTCTCCAGTTTCTGACTTTTTTCAACTCAATTTTCATTTCACAATCCAACTTATCCTTCTGTGCATTCAGTGTAGGCAGTTTATCTTTCTCAGTCTCGATTACATTTTTTTCGCATATTTCCTCTCCAATCACCTTCTGTTCAGCAACTGCCTCCTCAATTTTCTCAATTACCTCAGAATTCTCAACATTGGTCAACTCAGCTATTTTATCCTGTACATGACAAACATCATCTCTAACTTCCACAGATTCTACCATCTGACCTGAACAATTCTGTAGATCAGGTTCCCCATCTTCACAGGTAATAGTATCAGATTTATTCAGTTCTGCAACCACCTTTTCAATTTCTCATTCACCTGACAATCTTCAACTCCTGACTGAGTTATATTCAAATTAAAACTTGGAAGATCATCAGGCACGGCCAAAAAATCCTTCTTTTTCTCAGGGCACTCTTCTTTCTCTGAATTTTCTTCAACTTTATCACTTCTTTTCTCTGATTTTTCTTCAATTATATTACTTCCTAAAACATCCATTCCTGAAGTTAAACTAGACTGATTCTTATCATTATTCACTGTGGTCAATGGAGCTGAAACATTATCTGAAGGGCCAACAGAAAAATCAATATTTTGCACTGGCAGTTCTCCCCTGATATCATTAAATCGAATGTTATTGCCTGGTACTGAAGTACAATTATCGAGTGCAGATTGACACAAACCAGACATGGAAGGACCCTTATCATATTTACCCATTGTCAATGGAGTTGACAGATTAACCGTGGCAGTATTGTCGTCTTCTTCGACTGGATTCTCATCCTTGCTTTTCAAACCTTCCTTAGATGAACTTTCAGAATCACTTCCATTTTGCTCAATCTCCTTGTTCCAATAATTTACCAAAGAGCTAAATTTTTCCTTTTCAATAGCCATTGGCTTCAGAACAATTCTACGAATCTGGCATTGAGAAAAAAAAAACACTCCTAATTGGTTAGTGGCATTGAATTAAATTAATTATAAACATTCTAGCAAGGAATATCATATCATACCTTCGACTCTTTTAGCTTACAAAGATCATAACGTTGCAATTTCTTGTTCAATTCACTCAAATCTCATCTCATCTCAAAAAACGTGGAAATCCATTATCATTCACTGGTTCAATCAAATTAGTATGCTCGCATAACCAGAACTGTAAAGTAGTTTATTTGGTTAATTATATACACTAAAATATACTTAAAACATATTTTATGTAATGAATATTCCAAATGTAATACTCACAGGAAGTAACATAGCACATCCTCCGACTCGGAAATTTCTTGACCCCTTAATTTGGTTTATCAGAAGATCAGCAATCAACTTGCACCTGTCATAGTTTATTATTTGCTGAATTTTTTCAAGAAAAACAACAAAGTGCCATGATATTGTTGAATTTTGTGTTGGTGCCAGCAATATTGCTAATAAATAGCAATGCGTCAAACGTGCAACATCTCTGCAAACTGTTTTGGTAGACATCTTAAGCATCTCACTCAGCTTATCCAATAAATTATGCTTGTACAACAGATAATTTCCATTCGATGATTCAATCTCATTCCCAAAACATCTCCTTGCCCACCTAGGTAATTCATAATCATTCAGCCTGAGTGGAATTTCATCACTTCCACAACTCACCCCAATAATGAATTGAACATCTCTACTCGTTATCATGAGTTTTTCACCACCCAGCACAAAACAATTCTTAGAAACATTGAATGTCAGCAAAATGCTACGAATATCATCCTCATACTTATTGCACCTTTTTTTTAGAACATCATAGTGTCCTTTCATTATACCATTAAACAAGAACCAGAAAGGTGTCTTCTTTATTTCTTTAAGATGACATTCTCTAAAGGTCAATTCTTTCAATTCCTTCACTGTTGTCTTAAAGTTGCTTCTATAATAAGTCGTATTCTTTTTTACTATAATACTTCCTGAAATAAAATAATCATATAAAAAACTATTAATCTATAAAACTTCCTGGAAGAATAAGAATTTATATGATTATCATAACACATACCAAAACCATTTTTGGATTTAAGTTCTCCATCACTCTCTTCTGAAGTAGAATCTTCCAGTAATTCATCTATTGAACCAGCGTTACAACCAGAACTGTTACCTGTCTCTACTACATACTTATCATTTTAGCAGCAAATACGATATGACAACAATTTAAATTTTTTTTTCTCTTAAATTATACTATTTTATCATACCATATTTTTCACTTTCTGATTCAGAAGGTTTCCTTCTTTTCTGCTTGTTTACTTTCCTCTTCGTAAAAGGCCTTGGTTCGGAATCTAAATTAAAAACCAAATAAAAGTGTAACAAAAAAAAACAAAAAATATATGGAATAAATCAATTATTATAAGCATTCATACCAGAATCTGAAGATGTTGACCTTTTACTTCCACTTTGTTTTCTTAATTTTCTCTTTCGAGAGGGAATATCTACAGAAAATTATATCATAATAAAAATACTAAATATTATGATTTCCAACCAATCTTTACTAATATTTTTTTACATACCAGAATCTGAAGACGTACTATCCATTTTTTACTTGAATTTTCCTAAACCAGTAATAAAAAATTAATAAAATTGAACAATACATTTTGTCAAAACAGAACACGTTAACAATTGATTATAGTAGTTATTTACCTTTTAATTTTCTTTTACTTACATCGAATCCTCTATTCTTCCGCTCTTGGAATTCATGTAAAACAACAGAAATCATAAAAAATGGTCAAGGAGCTATATATACACTTTTGTTGCAAAATATTTACAGTAATTGCAAATTAAAACTGTAGATTGCAAATCCAACAATTGCAATCATTTTACAATAATTGCAACTAGTCATTGTCAATTGCAACAACAGATAATTTTCTGCAACAACTATTGCTACTTTGAAATACTTGCAACTACCAACGGATAACAAAAAATCAGAAATGAATTCTCCATCGAATAGATACAGAAAGATACAATCTAACCTTTCTCAAACTCATCCTTCTTTCTGTTCTTTACAGCTAATTTATTGTTCTTCCCGGAATCATATCCAAACTCCTTAGTTTTCCTTTTCGGTCTCACCATTTCTTCAAAAACAGAACCCCAATAATTTATTCAAAAAAAGTTTTACTGAAATTTACAGTAAAGAAGATATTTAATGAAATTTACTGAAAAAATGACCACACTGAATCATATCCACAGCTAAAAACATATTTACTGAAATTTACTGAAAAAATGATTTTTATTTTTAAACGGCCATTGCAATTTTCGGAGACAAAAGCGACCCATTCAGCTGATTTTGAAACAAAACCTTACCCTTTTTTACTCGTCGGTGGTTGGATAGCCGGAAATAGAAAACCCTAGACGAACAGGAACCTTAGGCGGAATCAATTTTGAGTTGTTTCTGAAACGTAAACAAAAAGGATCCTTATCGAATGTTACTGTACTGCACACGAACAGGTCGACGAAGAAGATGAAAATTACTCTTACCCAGATTTTGTAATTCTCAACGAAGCTCGACGAAGAAGATGAAGTTCCTTCGAAACGGGTATTTGTTTTTTTTTAATTGATTCGAAACGGGAATTATATGAATTAAATGGGTGTATTATTTTTGGCAGCACAGAAAAGTACATTGGGAATGAAAATATGAATAGTAAATAGGTTCAAAAAGTCTTTTTACACTAAAGCCAAATCCTAAGGGGAATGAGGGGTAAACTTGGAAATCACAATATTATTGTACCTAGTGGTAATGCCAAAAAGTTTTTTGTACTAGAGACAAATGTTACCCCTATTTTGTACCCTTTTGTAATCCCCCCTTTATTTTTTTAAAAAAAATTGGGCCACTCTCTACATACATAACTGATGGGCCTTATTCAAAGAGTTGTTGATGGGCCAAATCTATTTGTGCTGGTGGGGCAATTAATTTATTGCCTGATCGAAATTAATTCTGAAAATTTACGGACAGTCCTTTATCCAGTTGTTTCAGGTATTGTCGATGATTACCTATTTAAATACGTTGCTAGTTGCAATTTTATCTAATTTTTATAAAAATTGGGGCAAAGACAAATATATTTTGAGACTTCAAAATTTGTACAAATGTCGAAAAATTATTTAGAAACCTTTGACAGTTAAAATTTTGCTCTCGAAAATTTTTCATATTTTAAAGGGAAAGAAAACTAGAACTCCAAACTTTTTAAAGAAAAATTTGGGGCAAGTGTACACACATTTTTTAGATTTAAAAAATCTTTAAAGTATAGAATTTCTTAAAAATCCCCCGGGAAATTTTTTTATATTTGAAGGGGAGAAAAATAAGACTCCAAACTTTTTAAAGAAATTTGGGGCATGTACGCACATTTTCTGATTTCAAAAATCTTCAAAATGTAGAAATTTCTTCAAAAACCTTTAACTGTCTCGAAAACACCCCGAAAAAATATTTATACTTCAGGGGGAAGGAAAGTAGAACTCCAAAGTTCAAACTCCACAATTCGGAAAAATAAATGTGCAAAATTTTTTCCAAAATAAGACTCGTGATGAAAGAAGCAAAATCCCTGAATCACCGAGCAAGCGGCCTAAGTGCCCCCGCCATTTCGGCATTTGACTTGTCCACCTTCGCGGTGTTGATAATCGTCTTTTCGGCATCGATTGTCCGTCTTCTGGGCGTCAACTATCTGCCTTATCGGCTTTTGACTTGTCCACCTTTGCGGTGTTTACAGTCGTCTTTTCAACATCGATTGTCCGCCTGCGTGGCGTCAACTATCTGTCTATTCGGCATTGATCTATTTCGCCTCTGTGCCATAGATCACCCGCCTCCGTGGCGTTGTCTTATCCGCCTTCGTGGCGTTGATCGTTCACCTTTTCGGCGCTGACTTATCCGCCTCCATGGTATTGACCATATGCCTCTTCGGCATTGATCTATTTCGCCTCTGTGGCATAGATCACCCGCCTCAGTGGCGTTGACCATATGCCTCCTCAGTTTTGATCTATTTCGCCTCTGTGGTCTTGACCTCCCGCCTCCGTGGTGTTACCTTTCCCGCCTTCGTGTCGTTGATAGTCCGCCTCTTTGGCGTAGACATTCCATTTTTTAGCGAGATTTACCCTGTAGGACTCGTGACGAGCTTAGTCTCTCGCCGAGTCGGACGGACGCGTCCTAAATAAGACTCGCACTGAGTTTACACTTTCGCCGAGCACGGGTTACTTTCCCTACAAAATCCTCGCGACGAGCTCTGTGCCATCCGAGGTCTTCTAGCTTCTAACCTAGTGAGCTCCTTGCGGGCCCGCTCAAGGCTGAACGACCGAGGGCGGTCCCCTCTCACACTCGCGCGGACCATGACGTCCGCCGAGGAAGGGTTTCACCCCTGAAAAACTCCTCGCAGTGAGCTCAGTCTCCAGGCGAGGTCCGCCCAGTCCCTGCACTGGGAGGCTCCTACTAAACCCCTCGTGACGTGTCATGTTATCGACCGAGGTCGCTTGACTTTCCTGGTCAGTGTACCCCTCAAATTCCTCGCGATGAGCTCAGCCTCCGGCCGAGGTCTCCTAGTTTTCCTGGTTAGTGAGGTCTGCCAGCTCTTCGAAGTTAGGACAAAAGTCGTGTGTGGTACGATCTCAGTGATCAGCCCAGAGCGCAGAGCACGCCACTGGACACATCTCAATAAGTCATCTGAAGTGCACCGGGTCTCCTAGCGACCAAGTCTCCCGGCGAGCACCCACTTCGAGCCATTCAAGCGGATGGATCAGTGGACTAGACTCCATTTGGCGAGCACTTTCATCAGCTCGCCCCGATCGAACTCACAATGCGATGACTGGTTTGGGCGACGAAGGGACCGACGGGCTGTCAACCTGCCGAAATACACTTGGGTGAGCCGAGCTCCCTGAGTAGATCCTTACTTGGCTAGAGGCCAAGCTCGTCAATGCCAAAACCAGATCGGAACGGCATGGACCGAGCTCGACCTCTTAACTAAGTAAGGTCGAGGCTTGACAAGCCAAACATTACAGTTTGAAAAGACTGGTAAATTTTTTAAATAAGAACTAAGTATTGAAAAATGAGAGACGAATATTACGAGAACATGAAAATCCCAAGTTTGACAGGCAGGGGCACCACCTTCATCCTCTCCAGATGAGTCCACCTCTCCGGACGAGCTCACACCTTCAAACGAGCTCACCTCTCCAGCGAGCTCTCCTCAGACTTGTTCACTTCTCCGGATGAGCTCACACCTTCAAACGAGCTCACCTCTCCGACGAGCTCTCCTCAGATTTGTTCACCTCTCCGGACGAGTCCACCTCTCCGGACGAGCTCACTCCTTTAGGCGAGCTCATCCCTCCAGCGAGCTCTCCTCAGACGAGTCTACCTCTATGGATGAACCTACCTCTCTTGACGAGCTCACTCCTTCAGACGAGCTCACCTCTCCAGCGAGCTCTCCTCGGACTTGTTCACCTCTCCAGACGAGTCCACCTCTCCGGACAAGCTCACACCTCTCCGACGAGCTCACCTCTCCGACGAGCTCTCCTCAGATTTGTTCACCTCTCCGGACGAGTCCACCTCTCCGAGATGAGCTCACTCCTTTAGGCGAGCTCACCTCTCCAGCGAGCTCTCCATAGACGAGTCCATCTCTCCGGACGAGCTCACACCTTCAAACGAGCTCACCTCTCCAGCGAGCTCTCCTCAGACTTGTTCATCTCTCCGGATGAGCTCACACCTTCAGACGAGCTCACCTCTCCAGTGAGCTCTCCCTGGACGAGTCCACCTCTCCGGACGAGCTTACTCCTTTAAGCGATCTCACCTCTCCAGCGAGCTCTCCTCAGACGAGTCCATCTCTCCGGATGAGCTCATACCTTCAGACGAGCTCACCTCTCCAGCAAGCTCTCCTCAGACTTATTCACCTCTCGGGACGAGTCCATATCTCTGGACGAGCTCACACCTTCAGACGAGCTCACCTCTCTAGCGAGCTCTCCTCAGATTTGTTCACCTCTTCTGATGAGTCCACCTCTCCGGACGAGCTCACTCCTTTAGGCGAGCTCACCTCTCCAGCGAGCTCTCCTCAGACGAGTCCATCTCTCCGGACGAGCTCACAACTTCAGACGAGCTCACCTCTCCAGCGAGCTCTCTTCAGACTTGTTCACCTCTCCAAACGAGTCCATCTCTCTGGACGAGCTCACATCTTCAGACGAGCTCACCTCTCCAGTGAGCTCTCCTCAGATTTGTTCACCTCTTCGAATGAGTCCACCTCTTCGGACGAGCCCACTCCTTTAGACGAGCTCACCTCTCCGACGAGCTCTCATCAGACGAGCTCACACCTCCAGGCGAGCTTTTCTCATCAGACTTGTTCACCTCTTCGGACGAGTCCATCTCTCCGAACGAGCCCACTCTTTCCGACATATTCACCTCCCTGGACGAGCTCACCTCTCCCGGCAGCTAGGCATCCAGGCAGCTCGACAATTAGGCAGCCAGACAGCTCGACTGCTAAGTAGCCAGGCAAGCTAGGCAGCTCGGCAAGGTCTCTCGACAAGAAACTAGAAAAGTATAAATCCTATACTCCAACCTCAAGCAAGGCTATACATTCTTGGTGCTTTCAAAAAACTGTTCTCCACACCACCAGCTCGACTCTTAAAGACACTTGACAGCCGAATTGGGGGCAATTGTTGTAACACGAATATTTCATAAAATACTCCATCTCGGAAGACAAGTCAATGCCTTATAGGGGTATCTCGACCTAGACATAAAGACAAGCACACTAAGCTATTATCCAAGCTAGATTGCTCTCCGTGCCTAACTCTTTAAGCTAGCCAACTATGTAGCTCGACAAGCTAGGCCGCTCGGCAGCTCGGCAGCTTGGCAAGCTCGGCGAGCTGGGCAGCTTGGCAGCTAGGCAGCCCGGCAAGCTAGACAGCTCAGTAGCTCGGTAGCTCGGCGAACTCGGCAGCTAAGCAGCACATCAAATGATAAAGTACTGACACCTTTGTAAGACAAGACAAGACCATTTTATGTAAAGTAGATCTTATCAAGATTTTATATCAACGATTGTAAATAAATCCTAAAATAAAGGATTTATATTTATTATTGGCTTTTTAGCTTTTATTCTTGGGAGCTCTATAAATAGAGCCCCAACCCATTGTAAAAGAGAGAGATCATTCATCTTCTCCAACACACATATATACAACACCCAAGGCTAGGGGTCCCCATGGGACACCCAAAGCCATCTTCAAGGGAAGAACTTATGAGTTTTTCCCCTCTTCTTGTGTTCTTCATTTATTACTTATTTTATCTGTTAATCTAGCCACATTCCACCATAAATCTCTTAGATTTAGAACGGGTATCAACACACGATAATGTCAGATGGATGGACTGGACCAACGAAGTTGTCCATAAATTTCATGGTCTATTGTAAGGGCAGAACCATATTTCTTAAATCAGTTGATTCATCCAACAAAATTAAGGATCATAAATACATACATATATGGTTTGCTAAAGGATGTGGTGTTGGAGGTTGGTCAGAAGAATGTTGTACAAATTGTCACTAATAATAGTTCAGCTTTTGGGAAAGTGGGGAAAAAACTAATGAGTAAGTATGATTTGTACTGGACACCATGTGCTGCACACTGTATTGACTTAATATTTGAGGATATTGGATAAAAAGAGAGTGTTGCAGAGGTAATTTCGAAGGTTAGACAATTAAACAACTACATTTATAATCATGGTTGGTTACTTGCACTAATGCGCGATATATGTTAAGGAGATATTTTGTGACCAAGAGAAACACGTTTTGCAACAAATTATATCGCATTGGATAGTCTTCTAAAGAAAAATTCTGGCTTGAAATAGTTGTTTACAAGTGATGAATGGGGAAATAATCGATTTAGTCAAACAAATATGGGCAGAAAGTTGGAAAGACAAGTTCTTGATCACACTTTCTGGGATGGTGTAAAACATGTTGTTGATTTTTATGAGCCCTTATATCAAGTTCTGCGAGTGGTGGACCCCGAGGTGGTTCCTATTATGCCCATATTGTATGACTTATTTCGTGTTATGAAAGAAAAAGTTGAACGCTTGAAAGGATCAAGATGGATACTGAACATAATTGATTTAAGGTGGGATCGTACACTTTCTCATCCATTACACGCGGCGGGTAAAGACTTCTTTTTTTTTCATTTACATGAATTGTTTGCACTTTTATATTAATTACATGATACTTTAACAATCTTTTATAATGTTTCAGCTTATTACTTGAATCCGCGATTTCAATATCAGTCAAGAGTTGGTGATGATCCAAAATTAATTCAAGCAGTCCATGAAGTTTTTAGCAAGTTGGGCCCGAACTCTGATGGTGTAGCTCAATTTGGAAATGAGGTGACATAATTTTTCTATATTATACAATTCGTGTTAAGATAAAAACTCATAAAATTGTAATAAATGTGAAGTTTATATATTTTCGTGATGGGAAAAAAAGATTTGTTGTTCGTGCTGCAATTGCATCTCGATCTACAATGTCCCATGTAAGTCTTTTTTTGAATTTTTTTAAGGAGGGCTTGTATTAATAATTCAAGATAATGTCTTCAATGAATTATAATTGAGTATATTTATTGGTGTTCGACAGTTGAGTGGTGGGTTATGTATGGTCATTCATCACTATCACAAACGACATCATCTTCTGCATGTGAAAGAAACTGGAGCACTTTTGCTTAATTCATACTAAGCAATAAAATCGTCTTGCATATCCAAAACTTCAACAATTAGTCTTTTGCTATTATAATATGAAGTTAAGGGTACGAGATATGGAAGCTGGAAATGACAAGGTTGCAGAGCAAGAATATCTAGACCTGGTAGATATAACAGCTGATGAAAATGATGAGGAGGGACATCCGCTTTTTCAATGGGTTCGACCTGCACACTTAGATGACAATGAGGGAAATCCTAATCCAAAAGTAGCTGTTATGGCTCGTGATTATGGCATTGATGTGAATCAAGTATTACAACAAGAAGTTGGTAATAATTCTTCTGATTAAAAAACAGATAGCTCAACCGAGGATGGAGGAAATAGTGATGGGGAAATAGTGGTGATTGTGGAAATAATCAAGATGATTATTTTTTAAATCAAGTGTTATTAAGTCCGTTCACTGGTGAGACCGATTTCACTCATGCAACACAAGATATGAACCATGGAAGCAGAGCAAGAGGTCCAGGGATAGGTGCAATCGGAAAGGAATACATAACGAGGTGTGCCTTAACTCAAGAAGAAAGCTCAAATACTGATATTGAACCACTTTCAGTCAATTTTGATTCTATGAATATGAGTGGCACTGATCATAGTGATATGTTTCAAGATTCATTTGCTCCTTACACATATGAGTGTTCCCAATTTGATTGGACTACTCAAAATGTGTATGGAGGTCATAATGTATATCAACAAAATGATTGGATTAGTGGACATTATCCAATCCATGGTGAAGCAGTTGGAAGAGAAACATATGAAGCACATGTGCGTAACTATGTCCAAAATTACTCTAATGTGATGAGTTGGTACCAATATTATTTGGACAAAGATGACATTTCACCTACTACATTTGAACCTCATAGGTCTTCATTTTGGTATTAATTGTATTGTATCATGTATACTGCGGAAAAGATTGAAGGAGAATTATTACCTGAAGGTCTTCTTTTGCTCCTGATAACAAGAAAAGTTTCAACTAAAGAGCGAGTAACTTCATTATCAATGGAACTTAGAAGTCGTGCTACAGTCCCATATGATTTATATAAAACAATTGATGCTTTACCTATTACTACCCACTTGATGACTCATTTTGCAACTGGTGTAAGGGCTCTTCAAGTTCAAAGAGAATCTCATAGGGCTTATGAGAGAGACATCCATAAATCTAAGTATTGGGAATCTACATATGAGGACTCCTTTAGTTTTATTGCTCCAGATCCAATTGTAGTTTCATATATATACTGCATGATGTACAAGATTGAGACGGTCATACCAAGGGGTGACTCTCTAAATTATGAAGGGAGTGTCAGTGCCCACACTGGTCATTTAGTTGCTAGCGCTCTATCTGAACCTTACCTCTCATTTGTTGCTGCATTAAATGGTCTAGTTGGTCCATCTCATGGCTTGGTTAATCAGAAAGTCTTGCTATGGATAAAATCAGTGGCTTATGCTGCTCTAAGTTCTTATATCCAGAGTGGGGTGATTTGCAATATTGCTACTACAACTTGGGAGGATGAAAATACATACAACAAAATTTCCAACTTGGAGCCTTGGGGACAAGGCTCATTCAAGGAGGGGGTAATGTCATGTACTGTAATTGGAAGCCAATGGAGTCAAAAGTATTATTCTCAACAATGGAAGATTATTAGTTGGGCTTGGGTCATTTATATTTACAATAATTTAGTTTGACCCATTTTCTTTTATTTACTTAATTTTGGACTTCATGAAGTTGAGCCCATATATTTTATTTGAATGTTTAAATAGGGCAAGAACTGATGGAATGAAACAAGCAGAAAATATTTCAGTCTCTTCTCTTCTCTATCAGTTCTCTCCCTCTCCATCAATTTCTCTCTCTTCATTCGGCTATCTCTCTTTCAAAATTCTCTCATTTCTCAATCAATTTTCTCCCCCATTTCTATTAATTTAGTGTTATCATAACAAACCCCAACGACATACCCTTGGGATAAGCCTATCTGGATTATCCTTGTTTTTAATTCTAAATAGCTTTCTCATTCTGGGAATAGCCTCGAAGCTCCAAATGATAATTTTAGTAAAATATATTAATATATAAAAAATTTAACGTACCACTAGTGCTAACGAGAACCCATGAAGGTGATACCGTGTATCACTGGTAATGTTCGCAAATTGGTGAGGTATCTTAGTTATCGCGTTCAGCAGCAACGTGTAATTGTAAGACCCCTATGAGAATTGCTCCCAACGCTGAAGATCGTCGACTAAGTGCCACACCCAAAGGATATGACACTTCAGGTGATCTTTCCCGGTGAGAATGAAGGAGACGAACAACACCTTCGCGATACAGGCTGCATCTAACGGATATTCTGCAAACTGGTTCGAAGTGAATCGTTTGCGAAGACCTTGCAGACAGATTTTGTTCTTCAGGTTACTGAAGTGGCGTATGTATAACCCGTCCGTCCAAAGAGACAAGTATCCAATGTTCTCGTCATAGGTCATATCTCTGAAATTAAGGCTCATGACGAGAGCAAACTCGTACTGTGAGAATCGGATGAAGCGATCCCCAATCTTAAACCATAAAATATTGTGATCTAGACTGGGGATGTTCACTTGGTATGCAAATAGCCCGTGAGTGCAATCATTGACTGAGTAATTGGACGTCTCCATTAACAGAAATCTCCCAAAACAGCTAAAAGAAAATGTGTTGTAGCAATCTTGGCTAATGTGCAGTAGCACTCTCTTGATATTGTCCAATATGGTGAGCTGCACATATTGGTTGATCAAAACCCGGTGTCCCTGAAATGCTGGTCTAATCCAACTCCAGTCAGCAACCTGTGTATACAAAGACAAAAACACTGAGCAAACTAATACTGTTAATTTTTTAAAAACTAGATGAGCTCCCGCGTATTACGCGATATATTCGTTAAATAAACTTTACAATATAATATATTATACATATAATATTTTCAAATAATATATATATATATATATATATATATATATATATATATTAACATAATATATATGTATAAAATTTTGTGTAATTATAATATTAAATTTAAATAATGGTAATATTAATTGTATGACAATTCATGCTAGATATTAGAATTATTATAATTATGTGAAAAATTATTATAAGATTTTGTTTCAAATTTATTTTACAATTAATAAAAAAAAAAGACAATTAATAGATTTTTTTTATATAATTGATGCATAAATATTACTTGAATAATATATATATATATATATATATATATATATATATATATATATATATATATATATATATATATATATATATATATATATATCGTATATATATATATCGTATATTTATAATAAGTATCATATATGATTAGATTAATTTTTTTTAATAATACTTATATATATATATATATATATATATATATATATATATATATATTCATTAGGGTGAAATAAATTAAATTAATTGAGTCAATCCTTTTAAATCATTTTACTCATTATGTTAATAATTATAGGTGACTAATTATACATTGACACATAATCATTACATACAAATAAACTCTTTAAAAATTGACACCTAAGTAAAATTCACCACAAGTTGACACCTAAGCAAAAACAAACTCCCTAATAGTAATATAAGGATTTATTATTACTAATACCATAACATCCATTTACTAATACTAATACCATAACATTCATCTATTAATACTAATACCATAACATTCATCTGTTAATACTAATACCATAACATTCATCAACTAATATTAGTACCAATGTTATTATTTAAAAAAAAAAATTAAAAATCTGGACACCCTCTCATTCAAGGGGGTGTCCAGGATTTATTATTATTATTATTATTATTATTTAAATAATTATTTAAAATACAATATTAAAACAAATTAAAAATAATTTAAAAAAATCTTGACACCCTCTCGTTCAAGGGTGTGTCCAGGATTTTTTTATTTTATTTTATTATTATTATTTAAATAATTATTTAAAACACATAATTAAAAAATATTAAAAATAAATTAAAAAAATGTGGACTTGTTCAAGGGGGTGTCCAGGATTTTTTTAATTATTTTATTATTATTATTTAAATAATTATTTATAAATATAATATTAAAACAAATTAAAAATAAATTTAAAAAATCTGGACACCCTCTCGATCAAGGGGGTGTCCAGAATTTTTTTATTATATTATTATTATATTATTATTTAAATATAATAATTACAAATAAATAAAAATAAATTAAATAATTTCGAACGAGCCCCGTACAACTCGTGCGGGATCTCGTTCAGAATTAAAAAATTATTTTAAATTAATTAATTATTATAAAATAAAAAATAATTAAATAAGAAAATAATAAAAAATAATTAAATATTCTGAACGAGCCCCGTACGACTTGTGCGGAGGCTCGTTCAGAATTAAAATATTATTTTAAAGTAATTAATTATTACAAAAATAAAAATAAAAAAATGATTAAATAAGTAATAAAAAATAATTAATTATTCTGAACGAGCCCCGTACGACTCGATTCGAGCTCCCAAGCCTCGACTCGAGCCTGGAGAAGCCGTGCCCGTGTTTTTGCTCGAAACAGACCTGCCTCGACTCGAGCTTTATGCCTTGAAGCCAATCTCGACTAGAGGTGTAGCAGCTCGACTCGAGCTGCAACTGCCTTAGCCACATTTTCATTTCCTGCTTCAAGCTCGACCAGAGGCGTCTGTGGCTCGACCTTCGGTCGAGTTCAGGAATTTTTGTGGACCCGACGGGCGCTTCTAACCCCTATTTTCACCCGTCACGTCCGTCTCGTCGCCATATGAATTTTGGTATGCTTCGTTTGGTCTAATTCCGCCGAAAACCTTGGAAACGAGACAAAACACTTCATAAAACTATTAAATTCCAAGTTATAATACCTTTAGTGTAAACAAGCAATACTCTATACCTTTAAGCACAAACAATAATACTTTTTATCAAATTATGCAATTAAACTCCTCAAAATTCATGCAATAATTCATCCTAATCAGTATGAAATAGAATAAATATGTAAGAAAAAAGTAGGAGAGATAAAGAGTGAGTGAGAGAAAAATGGGGGAGAGAGTGTGAGTAAGAAAAAATGATGATGTGATTGTATGAGATTAAGTGAAAATAGGTGTGTAGATTTATTGTAGAGGTGGATGGATATTTAGATGGAGATTTGAATGTGCAAATTTAAAATAGAATGGGATGGGTCCCCATCCGAATGTCACCATCCCTAACCAAACATAACATAACGAATAAGTCATCTCTTTTACCAACTTTCTCAACAATAAAAAGTTTCCTAAGAACAAGTACAAATGAATCTTTTCAAAAAAAATCTTTTAAAAGTCACACATAAAAATTCGATCTCAAGTTGTATTACTATAAAAATTTACTGCAAGAGCAAAATATATATTATTGTAAGAACTAATAATACATACTTGTTCTTATAGAAATAAATATTTGTCCTTCTAGTAAGACATATAAAGTAGTGAAAAATATATTACCATATAGACACAAGAGTGTTACTGTATGAAGATGATTGTCTTGTAGTTTAGTGACAAATATTTGAGACCAATCATTTATCGAACCCAACAGACTAAGTAAAGCAAGGAACCCTAAAAGTTACAAGTTGTCATGATGTTATAGAGTCGAGCACAATTTTTGCAAAAACTAATTGAAGCAATAGGTCAAATAAGCAAAGAATTTAAATAACAAGTAAATAACCAGCGAAGAAACAAATATGAGAGAAGTGTGCTCGGGTGCAAATGACAAAAAAATTATCAATAATGGTTCCAACAAAATTGAAATTTGTTGGTTTATAATTGCACCAACGATGACTTTTACAAATAAAAGTGACGGAAATAATTAAAAGAAAGAACAAGAAAATACAAAAGAAGAAGAAAATTACAAAAGTAATACTTCTTTAACTAATAAGTATTAGTTCTTTCCTTTTCCACGAACAAGCTTCAAACGACCGCAACAACGAACCTTTTAACCACGAACAGCTGGTAAGTCGAGTCAAGGAAATGATCCTTTGCCCGCAAAATAAATACGTCCCGGCTAGTGCTCACGGTCCGACGTAATGTTTCCAAAGGTGAAACGACTTTTCGTCTCGTATTCAAGTAGCACCACTTGAAAACGAGCTCCAACGAACTGAAGTACGTGAAACTGGACTGAAAACTAGTATGTATGCAAAAACTGGACGTGAAAATTGCAAAAATTCGACGTGGGTGTATATGCTAATGCAATGGGTGCGTAAAGCTAGGTGCATGCAACATGCAGATGTCTCCTATTTATAGGCAGAACACCGAGATATTGAAGAGCCAAATGGACTCGGGATTTAATGCAATCAATCCCCATCAATCAGTCGATTCCGTTTTGGTAACAACCGGTTTGTTATACATGTGACCATTGAGATGCCACGAAACTGGACATCCTCCCGTCCGCATTCATTTTCGACTCTTGAACTCAAATTCAAATTGATTCACATGAAATGTCACCGAAATTCACATGAAATCTAAATTCAGATGACATTCATCTTCCTGGGCCTGACTCGGATTGGGCCCAGAATTTTTGGGCTCCAAAAAATTATACATACACCACCACCAAGCCAATCCCCATCAATCAGGTCAGTTCCGTTTTGGTAACAGCCCAGCTGTTATACATGTGACCATTGAGATGCCACGAATCTGGACATCCTCCTGTCCAGATTCATTTCTGACTCTTGAACTCAAATTCAAATTCAGATTCACATGAAATGTCACCGAAATTCACATGAAATCCAAATTCAGATGACATTCATCTTCCTGGGCCTGACTCGGATTGGGCCCAGAATTTTTGGGCTCCAAAAAATTATACATACACCACCACCAAGCCAAGTACACCCAAAGTCCATCCAAAGTCCAATTGCCAAGATCCAAGATCCAAGTCCACGGACACGGGCTCGGGCTCGGCACGGCACGGCCGGACGGTCGGGCGGGCGGCGCGCGCGCCCATTTATGTATGCATAGCCCACTTATAGTTTGAGTTCTTTTAATCACTTCTTACTTATAAGGAGTGCATTAACTCCCACATTAACCGATGTGGGACAATTACACTTAAGTTTAATGTGGCACATTTATTAATTAAGTGTAATACCTTAGCATCTCAACATGTATATCAATTTCTCACTCACCGAAATTCGGTTTTAAGAAATTAAATATACTCTCACTATAATTTAGTTTAATTTCCCGGAAATTAAACATCAAATTATTTTAATTAAATAATCAAATAAATTGATTAAAATAATTAAACCTAATTTCTCCAACAATCCCCCACATGAGTGGAAATTCCGCCTATAATATGCAGACCCACAGTCCAGTTCCCGAGAAACCTTATTGCATCAGGACAGGTAGCTTGTGGCTTTGAACCTTCCATAGTTAAACACCATCGAGCATACCGGCGGCTTAGTGGACACAATGCCTTGAACTAGTCCTCCTTAGTGTATACCTAGTCAACAGTGCTAACACAATAAGGTCTCCACGTACTTCGTTCTCACGTTTGTGTCCGTTTTGGCCATGGACAACCCTTTGGATTCATAAGTGTTACCTTGAAGCAGCCCTCACTTCTCACTTATATAGGTGACCTCCTCTTATAGGTATCCCGTTGTACCCTACCTCCTCGAGGTGTTAGGAGTCATTAAAAGTCAGAGACTTATCCTATTACCACAACTTTACGGGTACTAACACTTGATAGTGTGCTTTCCAGGAATGATCTCGTGTCATCAAGTGTGCTCAACCAACATCCACAACTTAGTTTTCCCATTGAACCAAGATCTTGGGATCTCCAGTCAACTTGGTTGGGTTACCACTGTTTCCGTTTTATTTTGTGGATTTTAGACCCATTCCTTCTAGCAACTTGTACATTTGATCTCGGTTTATTCCTTTCGTGAGCGGATCCGCTAAATTGTCCTTTGATTTCACATAATCAATTGACATTACACCACTTGAGATCAGATGTCTAACGGAATTATGTCGACGACGAATGTGTCGTGACTTTCCGTTGTACATATTGCTCAGAGCTCTACCAATAGCAGCCTGACAATCACAATGTACCATTATCGACGGCGACCGGTTTGTTCCAACAAGGAATATATCTTCAAGGAAATTCGAAGCCATTCAGCTTCTTCTTCCCGACTTTATCCAAAGCTATAAATTCCCGATTCCATTGTGGAACGGGCTATACACGTCTGTTTCGTAGATTTCCACGACACCGCTGCACCTCCAATAGTGAATACATACCCACTAGTTGAGAACGACTCATTTGTGTTCGAAATCCAGTTGGCATCACTGTACCCTTCAAGTACGCTAGGAAACCTTGTGTAGTTAAGCCCAAAATGAAGGGTGTGCTTCAAATACCTCAAAACCCTTCGAGTGCTCTCCAATGCTCTTCGTTTGGATTACTCGTGAACCTACTTAACTTGTTCACCGAGCAAGCAATATCGGGCGTGTACAATTCGTAATGTACATCACACTCCCTATGATCCTTGCATATTCCAACCGAGCCACCGGATCACCTCGATTTTTCTTCAAATGCACATTGAGTTCCATGGGCGTTTTGCGGGTGGATCTTCAAATGCATTAAACTTCTTAAGGACTTTCTCGACGAGTGAGACCGAGTCAAAGTAATGGCATTTGAAGTCCTCACGATCTTAATTCCCGTAATTACATCGGCTAACCCCATGTCTTTCATGTCGAAATTTCGACTCAACATGCGTTTCGTGTCCATGATCACATCATGACAGTTACTCATGATTAGCATGTCGTCTACGTATAGACATAATATTACAAAGCCTTTAGGCGTGTCTTTCACATACACACATTTATCGCACTCAGTAATGCGAAATCCGTTCGACATCATTGTGTTGTCAAACTTCACATGCCATTGCTTAGGAGCCTGTTTAAGATCATACAATGACCGAACAAGTTTGCACACCTTTTTCTCGTTACCCGGTGCTACAAACCCTTCTGGTTGATCCATGTAGATTTCTTCTTCTAGTTCACCATTTAGAAACGCAGTCTTAACATCCATTTGGTGAATCTCGAGATTGTGCAGAGTAGCAATCGCGATAAGCACACGAATGGAGGTTATCCTCGTTACAGGTGAGTATGTGTCAAAGAAATCATACCCCTCCTTTTGTCTAAAACCCTTCGCTACCAAGCGGGCTTTATATTTGTCAACTGACCCATCTGCCTTATATTTTCTTTTAAGGATCCATTTGCATCCTAAGGTCTTACAACCTTTGGGAAGATCAACCAATTCCCACGTGTGATTTTGCAGGATAGAGTCAATTTCGCTATTAATAGCTTCTTGCAGAGAGGTGCATCCGGTCTTGACAGAGAGCGTCTTTGATAGATTGTGGTTCATCTTCCAACACATAAGTGATGAAGTCGGGACCATAAGTCTTAGCAACTTTAGCTCTCTTCTTTGCGTCTAGGTTCTTCACTCTCCGAGTGGAAGGACCCGTGAGTTTCATTTACACTATCTTCAAGTGGTCTCTTACTAGGACCCACATTTACCTTGTCTCTACAAGGAAGATATTTTCAAAGAAAATTGCATTCCTTGATTCAATCATAGTGCCTTTGTCATATCCGGTACTTCGATCGCGTGAATCGGGAATCGATAAGCACTACTATTGTAAGCATACCCAACAAAAATGCAATCGACCGTTTTAGGGCCAATTCTTAATTGCTTAGGAGCACTTCAACTTTAACCAGACACCCCCACACTTTTAGGTATTTGTATGAAGGTTTCCTTCCTTTCCACATCTCATAAGGAGTCTGATCCTTAGTCTTGTGTGGAATTTTGTTCAAAATGTGGTTGGGTGGGATGAGAATAGCCTCACCCCACATATTTTGTGGTAGACCGAGCTGATTAACATTGCGTTCATCATCTCTTTTAGTGTTCGGTTCTTTCGTTCCGCAACACCATTTGATTGAGGTGAATATGGTGCAGTAGTTTGATGAATTATGCCTGATTCTGCACAAAACTGTTCAAACGGTGCCACATATTCTCCACCTCTATCACTTCGAATTGCTTTAATTCGATTACTCAACTGATTTTCTACTTCACTCTTGTAAAGCTTAAAGGCTTCGAAAGCCTCATCCTTGCTTCGCAAAAAGATAAACGTAGCAAAACCTCGTGCAATCATCAATAAAAGTAATGAAATACTTTTTACCACCTCTAGTTTGTACAAACTTTAAATCACACACATCTGTGTGAATTAATTCTAGAGGTGCAGTGTTCCTTTCCACCGATTTAAATGGTAACTTAACCATTTTAGCTTCAACGCATATCTCACATCTTTTAGGTGCATCAATATTAGCAATATTGAGTAAATCAAGATTTACCAACCGTTTTATAGCTTTTAGATTTACATGTCCTAATCTTAAATGCCATAAAGTGGAACACTCAACAATATAAACGGAAGTAGATGCGTTTTCATTCATAACTTTCTTGCCTTTACGACTTACAACCATTACATTCATTTTGAGAAGTCCATTCTCGAGATAACCTCGACCTAGGAACCTGTCCACACACTTGCTCAATACAACTTTATCGGATTCAAACACTATTCTAAATCGATGACTAATAAGTCGGAGCCCGATATCAGGTTCTTGCGGATGTCAGGGACATGCAAAGCACATCCTTGATGTAAGCTCTTTTGCGGAAGTAAGTTTGAGCACAACGTTACCAACTCCAGCCACTCGAGACGTAGCTGGTTACCCATGTGAAGTTTCCTCCCATCAGCCAGGAGCATAGGTAGAGAAAGCACTCTTCTCGTATCAGACGTGGCACGTGGCTCCGGTATCCACGAACCACTCTTTGGGGTTATCCACCATGTTTGCCTCAAAGACGACGGCGCAGACATGTCCATATCGATTGCTTCATTTTCAACCATATTTGCACTTGATTGTGCTTTGCCCTTTTCTTTTCTTTCTTTTCTTTCTTTTTTATCTTTTTTGGGGCTTTGCAATCACGTGCCATATGGTTAGGCTTACCACGATTGTAGCAATCACCCTTTGAAGTTTGATTTTCTAGCAACCGGTTTCTTATCATCATTAGGCCTTTTTCTTTTCTTTGATGGTTCACCCCGTTCCATCAAATTTGTCTTTGCTTCCATATTCACTTGTTTAGATTTAATGTCCATTTTCCGATTATCTTCTTCAATTCGGAGTTTGACGATTAATTCTTCAAGTGACATTTCCTTTCGCTTGTGTTTGAGATAACTTTTGAACTCCCTCCAACTAGGGGCGGGTTTCTCAATCACCGTAGCTACTTGGAAAGCCTCCGGTAAGACCATACCCTCCGAGAGTATGTCATGCAAAATTAGTTGAAATTTTTGAACTTGTTCGACGATAGATTTTCCGTCTACCATCATAAAGTCCAAAAATTTTGCAACTACGAACTTTTAGTTCCGGCATCCTCGGTTTTATACTTGCGTTCTAAAGAACTCCAAAGCTCTTTCGCAGATTTAACCGAACAATACACGTTATACAACGCGTCAACTAGCCCTCCAAGGACGTAGTTGCGCACGGGGAAGTCTCCATGGCCCCACTGATCAAAGGCTATACGCCTAGCAGGATCCGTGTCATTTTCATCGACCACGGGCGGGTCCTCCCGGAGGAACCGCGCTAGGTGCAACGTAGTGAGGTAAAACAAAGATCTTTGCCGCCACCTCTTAAAGTCACTTCCCGAGAACTTCTCGGGTTTTCTCCATGAACCATGAAAGGTCTGGAGTCGTGAGTCATGAAAGGAGGTACAACGGAAGTTGGAACCATAGGGGAAGGGTTCGATGGTTCACCAACTTCAGTGATAACCGGTGGATTTTGGTTATCATTTCCACCGTTGTTGTTATTTTCGTCGGAAGCCATCGTAACAATCCGGATATTTGTTTTGCGAATGTTGGTTTATAATTGCACCAACGATGACTTTTACAAATAAAAGTGACGGAAATAATTAAAAGAAAGAACAAGAAAATACAAAAGAAGAAGAAAATTACAAAAGTAATACTTGTTTAACTAATAAGTATTAGTTCTTTCCTTTTCCACGAACAAGCTTCAAACGACCGCAACAACGAACCTTTTAACCACGAACAGCTGGTAAGTCGAGTCAAGGAAATGATCCTTTGCCCGCAAAACAAATACGTCCCGGCTAGTGCTCACGGTCCGACGTAATATTTCCAAAGGTGAAACGACTTTTCGTCTCGTATTCAAGTAGCACCACTTGAAAACGAGCTCCAACGAACTGAAGTACGTGAAACTGGACTGAAAACTAGTATGTATGCAAAAACTGGACGTGAAAATTGCAAAAATTCGACGTGGGTGTATATGCTAATGCAATGGGTGCGTAAAGCTAGGTGCATGCAACATGCAGATGTCTCCTATTTATAGGCAGAACACCTGAGATATTGAAGAGCCAACAGACTCGGGATTTAATGCAATCAATCCCCATCAATCAGGTCAGTTCCGTTTTGGTAACAGCCCAGCTGTTATACATGTGACCATTGAGATGCCACGAATCTGGACATCCTCCTGTCCAGATTCATTTCTGACTCTTGAACTCAAATTCAAATTCAGATTCACATGAAATGTCACCGAAATTCACATGAAATCCAAATTCAGATGACATTCATCTTCCTGGGCCTGACTCGGATTGGGCCCAGAATTTTTGGGCTCCAAAAAATTATACATACACCACCACCAAACCAAGTACACCCAAAGTCCATCCAAAATCCAATTGCCAAGATCCAAGATCCAAGTCCACGGACACGGGCTCGGCATGGCCGGACGGTCGGGCGGGCGGCGCGCGCGCGCGCGTGTGGCCCATTTATGTATGCATAGCTCACTTATAGTTTGAGTTCTTTTAATCACTTCTTACTTATAAGGAGTGCATTAACTCCCACATTAACCGATGTGGGACAATTACACTTAAGTTTAATGTGGCACATTTATTAATTAAGTGTAATACCTTAGCATCTCAACATGTATATCAATTTCTCACTCACCGAAATTCGGTTTTAAGAAATTAAATATACTCTCACTATAATTTAGTTTAATTTCCCGGAAATTAAACATCAAATTATTTTAATTAAATAATCAAATAAATTGATTAAAATAATTAAACCTAATTTCTCCAACAAAATTTTCATTCGCAAGAGATGATAAGAGCAATCCACAAAAAATGATACTAAACCGTACTTGATAAGCCTAGGATTAATATCACAATTAAGCATGTAGGATTGTATAGAGACGATACCCTATTCCCCTTACTAATTACTCGACTATCATCAAAGCAATTAACGTACCCTAATGCCAATTCTAATGAAATTAACCAAGTCTCCTTATGTTAATCCAATATTGACTTCAATAACTAAAATATGTCCAAACATTATTTCAAAAACTCAAGTCTCCTTGTGATCATTAAATTAACAAACAAAGATCAAAGCATAATCTAGCAATTAAATCATACAAATCACAGTAGGATAATCAATCACCTCATAAATAAAAACATCCAATCAAGTTATCACTATAATTGAATCATCAAATGATCATCACACCCAAACACTAAGAAATTGGCCAATCATCATTAAGGAAAAGAAACCCATGAAAATTGCATTAGAGAAAAATATGAGAGAATGAAATTAAACCAACTAAAATAGATATAAAAAGTGAAAGTCACCTTATTTGTGTTAACACTTGATTGTATAAAGAACTATCTTCTATATTTGCTAAGAATTGAAAGGAAAATTGAAGAACACCTGCTGCCTTTTTTTTTCTTTCTTTTTTACGCTATACTATTCTTCTGCTCTTTTCTAATCTCTCATGAATTGTTGTGGTGGGGCCCATTTTAATTATTTCCTTTTCCTATTTTCGTCTGAGTGTGTAATGAAAGGTGGCCTTCATTGTTTTGCAAATAAATGGCTAATTACTTGATAACATGGGCCGTGAGTTGATGAACTAATGGGCCTGCAATTTTGAGCATTAACATTTTCTTTTTTTTTTTTTATCGGTTAGAGGGTGACTCGAACTCATGACCTTTTTGGATATAGGTAATGGAGCTCTAACCACTTGAGCTATACCACTTCGTCTTTATCGAACTTAATTAATTCTTTTCGTATTTTGCTCGTCTCTTGAGTTTTTCTTTCTTAATTGACCTCATAAAATAATTGGCTTGTATTTTTTTGCTTCTAATATTGTTCAATTTACCTATGAAATGATAAAACACTATCTTCTCATTTCGAGTGTAATTAGTCAATTTAGTGTAAACAATACATAAAATCCTATTAAATTAAGCAAATTAAATGCATGAATTTCGAGCAATTATCACACTAATCAGAAGATAGATGTATTATTACATAAACAAAATTAGTATAAACGTGAAAAAAGAAACACCTAGATTTAAAGAGATGAAAAATAGAGTAAGATACATATATTCGTCCCTTGTGAACACATATTTATCTTATAATTACTATAAAGACAAAATATTTATTTTTATAAAGATTAATAACACAATTTATCTTTATAGAATACACCTGTGAGCAATTTTTTTCCATTTTGCCTTGACACGATTTAAAAAAAAAAAACCAAGTTGACCCGATTTAATCCGTTTAGGTCCTTTAGTATGCGTTAGTTTTATACGACTTTCTTAAATATATTATAATATTTCATCAAATTGATACTTTAACTTTTTTAAAAGTGACAATATCATAAATTTATGGCGTATACTCGTGACATTTTATTTTGAAAAATTTAAATCTGAAATCTTCAGTTTCTTCCACAGAACTCTTCCCCTTTATAATAATTACTACTAAGTACTAATATAACATTTTTGCGGTTGCCAGCACGCTTCAGAATCAAGTCTTTGTGCGGAAGAAGAGAGCACAATGGAGATAGGAGAAAGCTCTGCCTCCATTTCTTCCGGCGACGATATCTGGGCTAAATTGGGTATAAAAGACTAACCTTCTTTTAATTTTTTTTCAATATTTTTGAATTCGCTTTCATTTTCCCTCTTTCGTTGTTGTTCTCAATCTGTATGGGGTAGAATGAACTATTTAATTGCCTTATTTCTCTCTCTCTTTTTTTTTTAATCCTCAGTTTCAATTTGGGTTCCGGGTTTTTCCACTCTTGCTTACTTTGTTTTGTAGAAGTGGAGTAATGTTTCTCTGGCCCTTTAGAAATCTTATGATGCATTGGTGTCTTTCGTTTTATATGCAATAAAATTGTGATCTTGGTGATCTGTGCGTTTGAATGTGAGTGATAGTGAATATAGTTTAAAGATTAATGATCCACCCCAGTTGAGATATGAGGAACAAGAACAAAATGTTACTCCCTCCGTCCCATAAAAGCTTCCACATGAGGAAGGACGCACAAAAAAAAGAAAGTGAAAAAATGGGTAGGAATTTGAGGGGTAACTTCGTAAATTTGCATGTATAAAGTAATAAGAATGGTAACTTTGTAAATTTTCATATATAAAATAAGAAAATGAGTTGAATTGTGTGTATGCGTGGGCCAATGAGTCCAAAAGTAATGATATTTTATGTAAAATTACGGAAGTTTATGGAGAGTTTTCTATTTTAAGGGTGTGAAAGGTATTGTGTGGCGAACGAAAAAAGAAAATGTGAAAGATATTATGGGACGGAGGGGTATCAAATAATTGCAATTTGATCATGTTGTGGCTTTACTCAATTTTGTTTTCAGTTCTTAGTCTTTTATATTTATCAAATAATTGCATATTTACTGTCATTCTTCTGCAGTGCCGTTGAACTCGAGCCATTCAGATATAGAGTTGAGGTCAGAGAAGATGACAATTTGCTCAGAGATTAAAAGTACTCCATGTGAAAAGCAAGAATGGTGCAAGATAACTAGAGAAAAGGATCAAATTTCCGCCATAATTGAAAACAAGTGGTATGCTCTTTTATCCGTTCTTTTTCAGTAAGGTCTATCATGTGTTGGATAAGTGTACTTATTAAATGGATGTGTGAAAAAGAATTCTGATGAGTCAGAATTTTATTTTCTGAAATTATTTCAATAGTGGGTTGTTGGTCATGAGAAGGACCCATCTTTGTATTTTTTTCTCTGTGACGTTGTATGGATGTTTCCTACTAAATGATTTCAAGGGATGGTATGGTATGCAGCCATTGAAAAGCTTTTATAGGTTGTTAAGGAATGTATATTTACACCTAATGCCTTGTGACAATCGAGATTGTACTTCCTGAGGCTTGATATTCTTCAGTATAGCATGATCGTCGTTCTTCTGATGTGATGATCAGATTGCCATTTTTAGACATAAAAGTAGAGGAGTCCTGTCAAAAAGTAACATGAAATGTAGCGTTTGAAATAAATCAACGCGTTCGATTCTTGTTATGCACAATTACTTAATAACAGGGACAATATAAATATGTAAGATAATATGGTAGAGGAGGAATGATTTTTCTCTTTTCCATAAATTGTACTGCAAGAAAGATATGGAATCACTTTCAAGTCTTGAGTACTATTTTCTTTTCAAAATTTGATGTAAACACATTCCTTATGTTTTTTTGGCCATTCCGTGTCCTTTATTTTTGGCATTCTTGAGGTTGGATTTTTGGTGGGGAATCTGTCAAAATTAAAACAACTGCCGGATTCAATTGAATATGAACAATTATTGGACTGAGCTCTTCTACGATAATATATTCCTGACAATAACTGGACTTGCAGATGACTTTCTCTTGTTATAAACTATGTATCTATATGAACCAGGTGGCTTAGCCCACCTGGCCACCGGGCTCCTCACTTTAGTAGGAGACTCGGGTTCGATTTCCTTTGGGAACGAATTATGGAGTAATAAGGTGGCTTGGAGAATTCTTGGTGTGTTTGGGTGCTTGGTGAACTAACTACTAACCACTAACAAACTAACATTTACCGATAAAAAAAAAAAAAAACTATTTATCTATATGTCCTTTTACCTTTTTCTTTCTGTTCTAATTCTTTTATTGTTGTCCTGGGCCTGTTTCCTTTTCTCGTTGCTTATTCTTATTCTTCAATAGTTCTCAGCTGACTCTACCTAATAATTTTTATATGCTGTATTTTTGAGTAGCACCATCAAAAATACTAAGAAATTCCAGTGTATTTAGTGGAATATCTTTTTGTTAGTCCTGCAACTATTCAATTTCAAATATATGACTTAAGAACCTTACAACTTCTTTTTTGGAAACTAGTCGGAGTTCGATCATCATTGATGGAACAGTTGTACGAGAAGATGATACGACAATCGTCAGATGTGGCAGCGAAATAATTCTGGGTCCCGAGGCTGATGGTGAGAACTGAGAATTGATACTGGCCAAATTCTATCAAATACCATAGCACGTTTGATGTCATATATATATATATATATATATATATATATATTATACGAGATATTTCTCAATGTGAAATATCCACCTATACGATGTAATATAGTTAGGAGTTTAAAAGTTGTGTCCTTAACTCTAGAGATCATGTTGAATGGAGTTTAAGAGTTCATCAACTCATAAGTACTAGAGTATTTCTGCAGCTATTGATGAGAGTTGAACTTTTATTTAAATCATTTCGTTGATGTGCATATCGCTTAGGACCTTATAAAAGATGGAGACTTTTATGTTTCAGGTTTTATGAGGTATGTGTTCAAAGTAATGCCTACCAAAGAAACTCCTAAGAAGCAACTGAAGGTACACAACCCAGTCCTTGGTCTTTGTCATATGAGTATTACTACCTTAGTCCCACATTAGCTTTTACACATTTTCGGGCACACACTTTAAGAAAAAAGTGTAATGAATGGAGTGTTGAGAGTAATTTTGTAAACTTTTATTGTTAAAGTAAATAATTGAATGTATTGCATTTTGTGTAAATATGTGAATATTGTGAAGGTGGAGTTTATGAAGGAATGTCCTTTTTTAGAGTGTGAAAATATACGTGAGACGTACCAATAAGGAAAGTGTGAAAACTGATTTAGGACAGAGGGAGTAGTATTCTACCTTTTCTGTTTATGCTGATGGCAGATTTTGGCTCGAATTTTTTGGTGTAGGTAACTCTAGACCCTGAACATGCAAAATGCTCTATATGTCTTAATGTTTGGCATGACGTCGTAACTGTTGCACCATGCCTTCACAATTTCTGGTATGTTAGTTACTCCAATCTCTTCTAGAAGCAATAATTGTCATTTGAACTTACTAACACGGTACAGTTTCTTGTCTGCTTTACAGCAATGGATGCTTCTCAGAGTGGCTAAAAAGGTGTCAAGATAAACATTCTAGTGTTTTATGTCCTCAGTGTAGAGGAGTTGTGCAATTTGTTGGAAGAAACCATTTTTTGCATAGTATCGAAGAGGTATTGGCTTTTCCTTTAGTTCATTTTATTTGGAGACGAATATGATGTCTAGTTTTCATGAATACTTAGTCTTTGGTCCCATAGTTGAGAGTCCTTGTGAATAGAGATGTAATCAAACCAAGCCGTTCGCTAACTGTTCGAGGCTCAGCTCGAAAAATATTCATTTGACCTCGTTTAATAAGGCTCGTTAACATAAACAAACAAACTCAAACTCAATGATATTCGATTTGTTAGCTCGTGAACATGCACGTTAGTAAGCCTGTGAGCTAAGTCGTATATATTATAATTAAAAATTTGACTTTAATATAAAATTTCACACTTTATATTTTGATATATATATATATATATATATATATATATATATATATATATATAAATATGTAATTATACCTATTTAATTAAATGAAATAATAGAATTTATGTGATTTTTATAAATATATACTTTTAATGAATAGAAGAATAATAAAATTTATATTTGATATTACCGAGCTTGATTAAGCTCAAAAAGGCTCGTGAACTAACAATATATTCGATGAATAAGCTCGAGCTCGGCTTGTAAATAAACAAGCCAAGATCAAATACTCCAAGTTTCGATTCGAGTCGGTCCGATTACATCCCTACTTGTGAATGATTTGATAAATGTTTTTGCTTTTAGATAGCTGGAATAGGAGAATACATTATTTTCATGTTCCTTCAATGTTGATCAAGCCTACTAGTTCTACTAAAGTTACTATTTCTTGTTCTTTTATGCTATCCATATCATTTAAATGGCTAGCATCTTTTATGTAAATACTGTATAATAAAAAAGATGTATATCAACAATTCTGCTTCAGTTTTTATGTTTCCTTCTGCTGTTACTTTGATTTGTACGCAACTGCTTCTTTGCCATTGAAACCCACTACTGTCTGTTTGCAGGATGTACTACAATGTGATTCTTCTCTAAGGCGTTCAAATGAAGACATTGCACTTTTGGATTCCTATGCGTCAATTAAGTCGCCCCTTGTAAGTATACAATGCTTCCTTCTCATGAAGTTGATGTGTAACACCTTTTATCTTCAATGCCAAAGTCTTATATGTAAATAGTTTTACCATACAACTGACTTGCATTTGTGTGTATTTTAAAACAATATTAATTGTTTCATTAAAAGGTATTACTTGTCTGGGCTTATTGTCTGACATATATTAACATATATCTTGAATTTTCTCTAACTACTCCCTCCGTCCCGTACTAAATGCATCATTTTCTTAAACAGTAATAAAACAACTTTAGCCTTTTTATCTATCTCCCTCAAACACCCTATTATACACCACATGCCATTACTTTTTCCACATTTAATACTATTAAACAACTCTCTTATTAAAGTTGAAAAGACTACCCTATTCCCATAAAAAAAACTTATATTATTAAACAACTCTTACATTAGAACATGTGTCCAACAGTAAATGCCAATTTAAGTATGAGATGGAGGGAGTGATGGTATTCCATTTTAGATTAGGAAAATATTAGTAATTGATTTAATTAGGATTTAGATTGATTTAATTAGGATTTATTGCTTGATTTATGTTGATTTTTTCCTGATTTCTTGTAATTAGTATATCAGCTCATGGGCTTAGAAATTAGTATTTATAGGGTTCTTAGGGAAACAAATTGAGGATATGAATGAATGAAGATAATACACTTTTGAGTGAGTTTTCCAGTGTATTTGGCTGACTACTTGAATAGCTTGAGCATTGATTCTCAAGTTACTAGGTTACTATGGTAATCCAAGATTGATTCTCGGGTTCTAGGAGAACTTCGATTGAAGTTCCATCAGGGAGTAATATTTGAGGTTTCAACTTGCAAAATGTGTGCATTTAACCTATATATAGTATTCACAGTGCTGAAAGGAAATGGTATCTGAACATTGCATGTACAAAATGTACATGTATGCTGTGTGCTCAAAATGTATTTGTTGAAGATTATGTTATGATTGTATCATTATTATGTTTCCTAGTTTAGTTGTTTCGTCTATTATTCTTTTCCTTATTGGTTGTAACCGTAGGTCTTTCTCCACTATAAATACGGGAGTCTCGTACATAAATGATATATCACACAATACATTCTAAATCCTTACACTATTGTGTCTTTTACAGTATCAATCTAATAGGTGCCTATTACGGAAATGCACAAGTTTTAACACAATATATGTTATAACTAGCAATTCAGAACAACGAAGCTAACACATTCCTACCAGTTGTTCCTCTATCTCCATCTTATTCGCTCTTCTGCATTTGGGATTTCTTCGGATAGTATAAGATGAAGTTTTGTATGCTGCCAAGGTGTTGCAAAATCTAAGCATGAAATTGAAAAGCTGCATAACTTTGTGGGGGTTAATTCTTCAAGTTTCAACTATAAATGTTATTAGTCCACGAGCCTAGAGGATTCTAATAGATCTCATTGTGAAACTAGCTGTCATTCATTTTAAAGTCCCGTCATTTTGTTTGTAGTCTGTCGAGATCAGCTATGTGAATGTAGCCATTTTCTATTTGTGACAACAAAATAGTTTAGAAGTAGGACTTTCTTTACTTTCAATCTTCACTTATGGTTTTCTTATCATTTTTGTTGATTTGTATGTCTTATTGAAGGCCATTAACAATGGAAGAAAACTAAGTCGAAAGAGGGCTCGAGCTCCGCCTGTTGAGGAGATGGAAACAGATTTTCCATGCCCTCAATGTGGTAATCGTACATTTTTGGGTTATGGCTTGTATGTTCTTGCTTTTGAGTTATTCGAGGAACATATCTGATTAAGATGTTTATGATGCAAACTGTTTTGAGTATAAAAACGTCATGTCATCTGGTGATTTAATTCTTGAGTTATTATGGTAACATTTCATAAATTAATACATGATTTATGTGTCTCAGGCACAGAATATGCTGGATTCAAGTGTACTCAAAGCACAGTTCATCTTCAATGCCAAACATGTGGCGGGATGATGCCTTCCAGATCAAATGCTCCTGTACCACAGCACTGTAATTTTTCGTTCGGCTCGTGAATTTGGATATTTGAGAAAATTTAGAATGTCTGATATATAAATATTTTTTGAGAACATCAAGAATATCAAAGAAGAAGATAATAAGAGATTTTTTCTTCTGTTTTACCAACAATTTTCTCTTTTGTAGGTGTAGGATGTGATCGAGCATTTTGTGGGGCGTACTGGCATGCTATGGGGATTACTCATTCGGGTGCCTATCCCGTATGCAGTCATGAAACTCTGAAACCTGTGAGTTCATCTTCTTCTGTACCCCTGCTGAGGGATAATATCATTTTTGGTCCCTAATGTTTACGTTTTTCAGTTTTGGTCGCCCATTTTCATTCACTATCAAAACTAGTCCTGGAAGTACACTTTTACTCTTACATTTGGTCCCACCGTTAGTTGACTGACGGAATCAACTATTTGGGGGTGCTAAATGTAATTGTTTGAAAAATTATTGCATTTTGCACCCTCAAATATTTGACTCCGTTAGTCAACAAACGATCAACTTATGATGAGGCGAAATGTGGGAGTACACGTGTACTTTTAGGACCATGTGTGATAGTGAGTGAAAGAAGAGAAAGTAAACTTTAGGGACCAAAATTGATATTATCCCCGCTGATGTTAATAATATTTGTGCTTGTTTGGCTGAGCCTGATATTTTTATTTCTTTATGTTAATAATATTTTCATTTGGTCTAGAATGTTTGGGTGGATATCTTCTCCAATTGGGTAAATTGCAAAATAAATTACAATTTTTTCACGTTTATTTTAATTACTATATATATTTTTACAATTTGATACACGACCTTTCAAATTATTGCATTATATCACATGACTATTTTTCATCAAGTCCTGCTAAAGTAGTAGTGTATAAAATTGCAAAAAAAAAAAAAGGTGGTTTATGATAAAATTCAAACATTAAAATAGGTCGTAAATTTATTGGCAATATTTTTGCATGAATTTGCGACTGCCATGTCAACATAAGTCGCCAGAAAATAGTCATATGATATAATTGCAAAATTTATAAAGTCTGTATCAAAACGAATTTTAAAACATACGTTGTAATTGAGAAAAACGTGAAATGATTGTGACTTTTTATGCAAAAAACACTTTCCAATTTCCTATCGTTTTGTAGTTTTTGATTGCCTTTTGTTTGTCATTGATGTTTTGTGTATAAATGCTGCAGATCGTTGTTCGTTCCGTCACTAGAATACCATTTTTGGCACACGAAAAGAATAGACATGAACAAGATGTATGAAGCTTCTCATATTCTCTTTTTACTTTCTTTCTTTCATTTGTTTTTTTTAGTGTCCTAATTTTGGCTTTGGCTGTCCTATTTCTGTGCAGATAACTGAAAAATGTATCAGGCAGATGGGAAGAGCATTGCAGGATTTGATTTCAGAATGGATAAGAAAATTGAGCAACAGGGAAGTAGGTAATCAGTAATAACTGATCAAATTTCTATTGGAATCACTTGAAATTAAATATTAGTCCGTCCCACAAAAATACGTCTGTTACTGTATTCCAGATATCATTAAGGGGGCGCTTGGTTGTAGATTCTTCAATGGGAATGAGAATGAAATAAATTTTTCCTCTATGTCCCTAGAATATTGAAGAAAAAATTGTTTCAATGATGATAACATAAAAAATGTTGTGCTCCAATTTTGAAAAAAAAATGAAGCAAAAGAAGGTTGTAGTGATGGTGGAGGGGAATGATTGAAGAGAAACCATTGTAGGAGGGGAAAAAATCAATCAAAATTGGTAATGATTACCTTATTTAAAAGGAAATGTAGTTTTGTTCTCATTAACCACCACAATTGCTCTATATTCATTTTTATTCTTATTCCCATTGAGGAATTTTCAACCAGGCGCCTAAATTTTCATTTCCATCTTTTTCCCTAATTTTTCAAATCAATATTTAGGTACTAGTAATTTACGTGGGAAATGTGTAGACGTAAGGGCAAATTGGGAAAACAAAACAAAAATTTAATGTTTAGACATAGACAATCTTCTCCCTCCGTCCCATTAAAAATAGTTAACACGACACATTGATGCTTTCGAGTTTATAATTTATGTTTTCTCCGTTCAGATAGGACAAGGCTTCAATTGAATCACCCCGATACGATCACTCCTCAAACGTACGTTTGCAGGTGAGTTCTTCTCTGCATGACTACATCTATACATTCATTTTTAATATATGCTTTAATATACATTCATTTGTTTCAGTTAAAGTTATAAATGGCTAAAACATAGGGGGTGTTTACAAAAAAAGTATGCTTTATAGAAAGTGATTAGATTTAGTGATTGTGAAAAAAATTGCTTAATAGTAAAAGTGGCAAGTGTTTGCAAAATTTGTAAAAAGTAGAAGTTGAGTATTTGGTAAAATATTATAATCAGCTGGAAGCATACAATTCTCAGCTTATAGATTTTAGATTGTAGGTGATTATTTTAAGTAGAGGTATCTAATTTGAAAATACTCAAATCACATTTTTCAATGCAGAAGCTGATTAAGGACCCGTTTGACTAAACTTATGTTGAACATCTTATTATCTCTAACATCTTATAAATTATTTCAAGCGTTTATAAGATGTAATTTTTAAGTAGCTTATAAACTTTTTTAAAGAGCTTATAAGCTCAGCCAAATGGGCTCTAAATTTCCCGCGCGAATATTCTTTATGAAGCATATATGAGTTAATATGCATTCGAAATTTAAAATTCAGGCCAAGAAATTGGGACTAAACCCGAGCTTCTAAACAATGTCCAATAATTTTGAGTTTTTTAAATCCCACTCCCTTCGTCCTGGAATTAGCTTCACATTTTATTTTTTCGTTCGTCCCACAATAAGCTTCACACCCTTAAATAGAAAACTCTCCCTAAACTCCACCCTCACAATATCTTCAATTTTACACATTATGTAATTACTCTTGAGCCCACATTTACACACAATCCAACACATTTCTTTACTTTATGCATAAAGGTTTACAAAACTACTCTTCGAATCCCTATTCATTCCTTCACTTTCTTAATGCGTGCCGAACAAAGTATGAAGCTAAACTTGGGACGGAGGAAGTATTATAGTAGCTCAAATTGTTTATGTTGGTTGCATATTTTGGTTTGCTATAAATTGCGCATATTGATACTTTTGAAATGCAGTGATTGCTATGACATATTGGTATCGTTCCTCTTGTACTGGTTTCGGATCACATTGCCAAAGCATGTAAGCTGCTAACTCAAACTTTTCTAAAGTTTACTTGGTTCATTGCTTTAAGTATTGTATAGTTGTATTGGGTTGTTTTTGTTGAGTTAAAATCAATTCCTCATTGTGAGATTAAAAACAAAGGAATTTTATTCATTCAAGACTTAGAAAACTAGAAAACTATCAATTAGGGTCCTGAAAGATTTTTTCAGTCGATTCAGAACCTGAAAAATAGAAAACTATCAATTTAAGATCTGAAAGATCGAAATTATCCATTTAGGACTCACATATTTTAACACCATGTTTAATATCTTATACTTCCTCCATCCCCCTTTAAGCTTTACATTTTACCATTTTGGTCGTCCTACTTAAAGCTTAACATTTCCTTTTTTAAGAAAGTTATGACCCATATTTATAATAAAATACTCTACTTTTTTATTTTTCTTACATTCTCTTTCTACCCTTTTATTTTTCTTACGTTTTCTACCAACAACTTTACAATAAAATACTATATTAATTACAACCCGTACCATACCTCCATAGTTTTAAAAGGCGCGCGCTCAGGCGTGCCTCTTGCCCTTTTTTCCGAAACACTATTTTATGATCCCTAAAAACACTTTTCACATAGATTTTTTACATAAAATCACATAATACTACCAAAATGTCAATAAACAAACATTATAAGCTTAGAACATAATTTAAATATGAAATTAATACTAAAATAGTGAAGTTAAACTTCATTCACACACACAAAACATCACCAAATGTTAAAAAACCATGAAATTAGTCCCTAATCATCATTCTCATCAAACTCAAAGTCCTCCTCCTCATCATCAAATTGCACATCATCATCAATATATTTTTCTTCCTCTTCATCTTCCTCAAAAACTTACCGGCGGCGTCGGTGGCTGCTCCGTTCTGGTGCAGCGTGTGCAGTGGAGAGTTGTTTCTATTCTAAACCCTAGTTTCTTATCTAACCTAATTTTAATATGTATATATGTATATATGTATATATGTATTTCAGATTTAAAATATGTTTTTAAAACTTAAAAGTATTACAAATAAACCTAAAAGTGCTACTCTAATTTTAAAAAATGGATTGAAAACGTTTTGACCAAAAGGCGCGTCTCGGTCGCCTCAGAAAAGGCACAAAAAGCGCACTAAGGCGCGCGCCTCACGATCTGCGCCCCACCCTTAGTAAGAATGGTGCAATACACTGAGCCTTATGCACCTCGCGCCTTAGGCGCGCCTTTTAAAACTATGCATTCCTCAAATGTAAAGGTTAAAGAGGGACGGAGGGGGTAGTTCCTAGTTATCCAACCATATATTTATAAATTAAAATTCCAAAAATATAAAAGTTATTGAAAAAAAAAAAAAAACAGTAGGAATGAGAAAATATGAATATAAACCATAAGATGTCAAATATGATTTTTTAATATTTTTGAGTTCTAAATTGATAGTTTTTATCTTTTAAATCCTGAATTAATAATTTTCTATTTTTCAAGTTCTGAATGATATATGAAAACTATATTAAATTGTTTTATTAACTTTCAGTCCCTTAATTGACAAAATTCTAAAAGAAAAAACAGAATTGAACCATGCTTTCAGGAAAAACAATGAAAGTAAATATTTTTCTGAATCTGTTGGAATCAGGCAAATAATATGAATATCGATGTCTATTTTTGTAGTGTCTACCTCCAGATGCACAGCAGCGGGAAGACTGCTGGTACGGATATGCTTGTCGAACACAGCACCACAACGAAGATCACGCTCGAAAAAGGAACCACGTGTGTCGTCCCACCAGGGGTACTCGTACGCCTTAATCTTCATTCCAAACGGTGGATATGCTTGTCGAACACAGCACCACAACAAAGATCATGCTCGAAAAAGGAACCACATGTGTCGTCCCACCAGGGGTGCTCGTACGCCTTAATGTTCATCCCAAACGGTGTTTTATGTTCATTGCAAAAGTGGTCTCAAGATAAATTTCTATTTTTAGTACCTATGTTTGAAAATTATACTTTTATGAGTATTTAATTACAAAAATTTCTTTTTACATCGTTGAGACTTTTATTGGTGGCCACTTTTGCAATGACCTTATTCTGGTGATGCTACTTTTGCAATTAACCCTTTAGATGCAAGTAAAGTTTCGTTTATCTTAATGACCTAAACATATACATGTTTAACCCTAATTCATAGTGACCTAAACATACATGTGAAATGTCTAAAGTATCCTTTAATTCTATTTATAAAAAAATCTTCTGTTCAAGAAAAAAAAATGTATGCTGATGTTGAATCTGTTGCTATTTGCTTATATTGCAATTAAGAATGGTGTATACGGGAATGTATGTTTACTACTTTTTAAAAAAATAAGAAATAAACTAGGTTAAAGTATAAAACCTTTAGGATGATGTTTGTTGTTTTTCTTTTTATGAATATTGTTGTAGTTTGGGTAAATAAAATGGTTCAGGTAGGAGATAAAGAGTAAATGTTTTGCGTGTTTTTTGATTTCGAGATTGTTACAGTTTTCATATCTGGTTTGCCGAACATTCTTTAGTATTTCAGATTTTTTTTTTTTTTTGAGATCATTCTATTTGTTTTGAATTATTTTTTTCGAAATCATGTACTACTCTCTTCGTCTTCTAAAAATATGCTCACTTGTCTTATTTATTCGTTTACCAAAAACATGTTAATTCACTTTATGAAAACAATCATTTTATTATCACTCCTCAATCATCATTTAATTATTCAAAATGCAATTAACTTTACATTAAAGACAAGGGCTAATTGCAATAGCACATTTTACAATTTGCAACATTAATTATATTTGGTAAGAAATTGCAAACTGTACGATGTAAACTTGACAGATATTTGTACGAGACTTTTTTTTTTTTTTTTAAACCACTTGAACTATTTCATTTTGTCTAATAGATAAAAGAATATTTTTTTATCAGAGTATTAAGCATGCACAAGAAGTTAAGTAAATGGACCAATTCAGCTCTAATATTTGGATAAGATAAGATTACACAATTACATACAATCTGCCCTGCCCTGTGAATATTAAAATACTTGCTAGACCATTTCAACTTATAAATTAACTCACCACGTAATGACTAGCAAGTTGACAGTAGAAACACACATAATACAAATATATATATATATATATATATATATATATATATATATATATATATATATATATATGGACCATTTCTAATGAGAAACACTTAAAGTTAGAGTCAAAATGAGAAAACATCAATGACTTGGTTAATGTTTAAATAGTCCCGGTATTATAAATACGACAAATCTAGATTTGTGTGAGAGCGTATCGTGGATCAAATTCCATTTAAGTTCATGAAAATTTCCGCAACCAATTCATTAATGAAGATTCCTGCTAATCCCGTCCAGTAGCCACAAAATTTAAAAGTGATAATGTTTAAAAAAAAAAAAAAGTAAACATATCATTATTCAATTAAAATCTTGTCATTTTTTAAAAAGTGATTTTAAGTTAAAAAATGATATATTTAAAATGAAAAAAATAATATACTCCCTCTGTCTCAATTATATAAGCTTGTTTGACTTTTCACAAAAATTAAAAAATGTTATTGGAAAGGTTATACAAGTAATATTTCTATTATAATCTTATTTAATACATATTATAATTTTCAATATAATTAATGCATAGGGTTATACTAGTAAATGATGAATAAAAAAATATCATTCTATATGAAAACAAACCTATATAAATGAGACATGCATAAATGAAAAATCAGTCTATATAATTGGGACGGAGGGAGTACGTTTCACAAGACCCACCCACACAACATTATGATTAATTTCTTGTTATTCCTCTAATTCAAGATAAAGACTTAAGTGTTGTGGGGTGGTTTATACAGTGGTCAAACTAAAATTTGTGAAATTCTCTCAACCTCTTCCGAAATGTTTGTGAGACCATTCAATTTATCAACTCACCATGCAATGACTAAGCAATTAATACTAAAAAGAATTGACTGAAAAACACGATGGATTAATTAAACCATTTCTACAGTAATATTTGTGAGGGGAAGAGAAAACTAGAAATTGTAGTAGAAGAACTCATAATGACAGAACATCAACTAAAGACTCGACTATTTTTAATTAGTTCTAATAATTCAAATGGTAAAATTGCAAATTTGGTCCAATGAGAACTTTTTAATAATAATTTTGATCTCACATTAATTCTTTTTTTATCTTTTTTTCCAAAATAGTCTCAACCATTATTTCAGGACCAAAACTGCAATTTTACCTCGTTCTCCTGGGACCAAAACTACAATTTATCATTCTCTTGGGACAAAAAATGTCGAAAAAAACTAAAGGACCAAAAATATCAAAAAAATGATAATTTTGCAAACCACCCATTCTCATGGGGACCAAATATACAATTTACCCTAATTTAAATGCATCCCACTTGTATGTTTATGATACTCCCTCTGTCCCAGATCAGTTTTCACACTGATCTGGGCACAGTTATTAAGAAAACCCACTTTATTGGGTTGACTTCAAGCTGACCAAAGAAAAAGAGAGGGGTAAAGTAGGTATTTCTACTTTTTGCTAATTGTGATTAGCAAACCCTTTCCCCCCCTTTTTACCTGCCGATTTTTGGAAGCAAAGTTAAATAAAAAAAAACATTAAAATATTGCAAGCTGTACTGTAGAAATAAAAACAGATTGAGGGCCAATTTTTTTTCCCTCCAAATTCTACAAAATCAGATTTCCCTCCTAACAAAAACTAAAAAAATAAATCTGCAAGTACAAATGTCTAATCACACTTAAATGCTTCCCTACAACTATTACAAGCCTTGAATGTCAATAAATACCACAAATTCAGTCTTAAATGAACATTCAATACAAGCATTCAATACAAACTGCTCCAAAATGAGGAAAGCTAGAAGAAATACATATTTAACCCCCCAAGAGAAGAATCACATAGCTCAAGTCCTCATTGCAAACGACACCAATGGTGTTCATAGAGGTATGCTTGGTGAACTTTCTGTGTTATTTGGGGTCCATAAAAGGACGATACAATATGTTTAGGGTGCTGCAAAAAAGCAACAATTAGATGGTGGCCTCATTATGTTCACAAATCAGAAACAAGGAGGAAATCACAATTTAACAAGCAAAGTTGGCATTGATGTGAGTGCTATGAAGGCAATACCATTTGAAAAGAGATCAACCATTAGAAGACTAGCTAGAGAGATGCAAACAAGTAAAAGCACAGTTGGTAGGTGGGTGAAAGAAGGGGCAATCAGACCTCATACTAATGCTATAAAGCCAGATCTCACAGCAGCAAACAAATTTCAGAGGATCAAATATAGTTTGCAGCAATTGGAAAATGAAAGCCACAACAACAAGATCAAGTTCAAAGGCATGCATGATGTAATCCATATTGATGAGAAGTGGTTTTACATAACAAGAGCAAGTGAGAGATATTACATGTTGCCAGGAGAAACAGAACCATATAGATCATGCAAAAGTAAAAGGTTCATACCAAAAGTCATGTTTATGTGTGCAGTAGTAGCAAGACCACAATACTCAAGTGATGGAACAGTTCTATTTGATGGTAAGATTGATATTTTTCCATTCACAAAGAAAGAACCAGCTCAAAGAAACTCAAAAAGCAGAATAAGGGGTACAATGGTGACAAAACCAATTGACTCAATCACTAAAGAGGTGATCAAGGGCTGCCTAATTTACCAAGTAAGTTTCCTAAACTTGAAATTTATTCAAATAAATGCAACTATCAGATTTAATTCATCATTTAGTTTAAATTTCAAGTTGGTGACATTACTATTTAAGCATGTAAGTCTCCAAAACTGAATTTTCCAAGTTGGTTACATTACAAATTTAGGCAAGTATACAACCATCAGAACATGTTCATCATTTAGTGATTTAATGTAAGTATCCAAACTGGAAATTCAAGTTGGTGACATTACAAATGCTTTTTTTTTTTTTTTTTTCAGATTATACCAGCAATAAAGGCAAAGTGGCCTGCAAATGCAAGTAAACACATTTTCATTCAGCAAGATAATGCTAAACCACATATAAGCAACATGGACCCTGAATTTAGAGCTACTGCAAATTTAGATGGGTTCAATATAGAACTGATTTGCCAGCCACCAAACAGCCCAGACACAAATGTGAATGATTTGGGGTGGTTTAGAGCTATTCAATCTTTACAAGTTGACACAACATCATACAATGTGGATGATTTAGTGAAAATGTGTTGTTTTCATATGATAATCTCACACACACCACACTAAACAATGTGTTCCTAAGTCTACAAGCATGTATAATTAAAATACTCAAGGTGAAGGGACACAATAGCTACAAGTTGCCACATATGAGCAAAGCACGTCTACTAAGACAATGAATACTACCAGAGAAATTAGAAGTTGAAGATGAAATTGTAAGGGACTGCATACAGTTTTTAGAAGAAGCTGGACAAGATGAAATTGTAAGGGACTGCATACAGTTTTTAGATGAAGCTGGATAAATTGAAGGGGCAACAAGTTCACAACAAGTTGATCAAATGTTTATGTTAGGGTATGATTAGGATTTAGACATACAATACCTTTTGTCTACTTTTTGAAGCATGTTTACAGCATAAACATAAGGAAAGCTAGTAGTGCTTAGGCTGTAAACATGGGATGTTTTGCATGTAATGACTCATCATTCACTTTTTTGCATGAAATGAAAGAGTCAAATTTCCCCTCAGAGCAATGTCATCATAGGGACATATCAAGCATCTAAAATACGCAAATTTATCTAATTTACTTCTATGATTGCATTGATTTTTAATACATAGCCCATATAAAATACACTCAGCCCATACAAACAGCTTAATCAAGCCTCCTAAACATGTGGTGGCATTGATTACAATAAGCAACAATTCAAGCATCCTACAAAGTGGTTGCATTGATATACACATATACCAACAATCAATTCCCTCAGAGTAATGTCATCATAGGGAAACACAGGGACATATCAAGCATCCAAAATAAAGCAAATTTATCTAATTTACTTCTATGGTTGCATAGATATTCAATCGGTTTGGATTGATTACAATTCAAGCATCCTACAAAGTGGTTGTATTGATTATGCATGCACAACATATCTTAACATAACAATGTCATCATTTCACCCATAATTTTCACCCACCATTATCCAAACATTGCATGCCTTAAAGTTCATAAGCATCAAAAAAGTAAAAGCATCAGAAACAAGTTCATCAGATCACAATTTGTCCCAACATTGCATGCCTTAAAATCCATAAGCATCAGAAAAGTAAAAGCATCAGAAATCAGTTCATCAGATCACAATTTGTCCCAACATTGCATGCCTTAAAATCCATAAGCATCAGAAAAGTAAAAGCATCAGAAACCAGTTCATCAGATCACAATTTGTCCCAGCATTGCATGTCTCAGAAATAAGTTTTTTTCAGAAATGCATAAGCATCAGAAAACAGTAGCATGTAATTTAGATATCAGAAAAATCTGCGGGCAAGGGGAACCCAAATAGACACTGTTATTATAAACCAGTCGTCCATCTCCGCCGCCGCCAGCTCCACTGCCTTTAGTTTCTCCTTCGCCGCCTTCTCCGCCGCCTCTAGCTCCTCCGATTCCATCTCCGTCTCGGGTACAAAGGATTCATCCTCTGAAATGGGGATAATAGCCCCGTAGAGATCAAAATCGGGAGTATCCTCGAGATAGTAATAAAAATACAACCTTTAGAAGTCTAAAATCACAGATCGGAGAATATTGAAACTTTGACGGAAAAAATTACAGATCGGAGAACTTGAAGAATACCTGAAACAAAGCGTTGAAATCCATCGCGCTTAGTGTATTGTATAAGCAGCGTATTTTATACGGCCAACTTAGATCGGAGGAAGACGAGGAGGGTGGCGATCGGAGAGTCACGAGGAGGGTGGCGATCGGAGAGTCACGAATACGGAGACGAGGATAGTATCGATGGGAGGGAGACGAGGAGGGTGGCGATCGGAGGGAGACAGGGAGGGTGGCGATCGGAGGAGGGCGGTGATCTGGGACAGAGAGGGAGGCGGAGAGAGACGAGTATTCTAGAAGTAGGGTTAAGGTTAGAGAGGTGGATAAGAGAGGTAGATAAGAGAGTATTCTAGAAGTAGGGTTAGAGTTGAGGGTGTATTTATACGGCCAAGTATTGTATGGGCCGCGTATTAATGGGCTGAAGCATATTTTTATTTGTGTATTTTTATGGGCTGCATATTTTATTATGGGCTGAGTGTAATTTTTTTTGGGCTCAGTGTATTTTTTTGGGTAAAATACATATTTTATACGGTCTCGGTGTATTTTATACGGATGTAATGTATTTTATACGGCCTATGTATTTATACGGGTTGAGTTTATTTAGTTAGATGTAATTTAATTAATTTTAGTTGATTAGATAGTTAATTAGTGTGTTGTGAGTTAATAGTCAATGTGGTAAATAAATTAAACTTTTGAGGGTAAGGGTTATGAAAAAAAATTCCTTTTTGGGGTGTGAAAACTGATGTGGGACAGACGAAAAAGGAAAGTGTGAAAACTGATCTGGGACAGAGGGAGTATTACGCAAAATTAGGTCTTGAAATGTTTTAATACTATTTATACTCCCTCCGTCCCTTAATAACCTGCATACTTTCCTTATTTGATCGTCTTAAAATAATGATGCAAACTTAGTTATTCAGTATTGGTCCAGTAACTTTTTAGACTTGGTTTTTTGTAATTCTTTTGGTAGTTTTCTTTCTTTAAGTTGTTAGTTTGTTAGTTGTTAATTGTTAGGTAGTTAATTGGTTGATATGAGCTATCCATTTCATAATGGAAGACTTTTATAAATAGGGACTTGTAGCTCTTGTTTTTAAAAATAAGAAAATAGAAGAAGCTTTAGATCTATTAATTTAATACTTTCTAGCCCGAACTAGAGTATCGGTTTGTGGGTTCGTGCTTGCCAACCTGAGTTGGGGCATCAAAATTATTGATCGTAAATTGCGGTTCACATCAATTGGTGCTTTCATTGAGAGTATCAAGAATTGCAATTTCATTTTGGAGATATGAGTATGAATACGATTGGTAACTCTATGGATCGATTCAATGCTTCCATGGATCGCATGAACGTATGTTGAAGCGGTTGCTCCAATGACAATCTAAGAGGGGCAGACGACAATTAAAGAATAAGAAATCTAATGACGGATATTCTCCTCTCAATTGCAAGGTGCAACTAATTCGTAAGCCTTCCTTGAAAATGATGGAGCTGCCGACGAGCATCAAAGAAGAAAAAGTAGATTTAATGAAATCAATATCGTTAGAGACAGATAGCGAAGATCTGAAGCCGGATGGCGGCGCATTAAAGGTTGCTGCCGATATTGATATTAATGGCCGCAACAAGTTCTCTAGCAAATCCCTTCATTATGCTTACGTCAATTTCTGGCATCCATATCGAGCAGGCCTGAGTCATACTCTACTGAGGGGTAAACCTATGAAGATTATGTGGTATGAGAAAAACTCTATTGAAAGAAATTATGGAATTGGAAACCTCTTTTTGAAGAATCTTGATCAATCGATAAAGGTGCTAGATTGGAATGCACTTTCTTCCAATATGGAACAATTCTTTCTTGCAAAGTTGTCAAGAAAAAGGGAATCAATAGAAGTTTTGGGCACGTTCAATTTGATTTGGAGGACTCTGCAATGCAAGCTCTTAGTAGTCTTCATGATACTGTGCTTGAAGGAAGGAAGATATACATCTCTAAATTTCGAAGTAAGATTGAGAGGAAGGGTAATATTCACCATGGTTTAGGATCCAAGAATCGAGCTGTTGGTGGGGCTCTAAAAAAAAGTGAATATAGCAATACTAATAATTTTTTAGAGATGAACACAACAAATTTGATTGTGAAGAAAAAAATTGTGATGGCCGAAATGGAAATGTTCACACGAGTTCGTTCAACTTTGAATGGCCGATTTTTCATTTCGATAGAGGAAAAAATATCCTATCTTCTTCTCTTGACGTTACAAGAAATAAGAGACCGGTTCGGAACTTATTCTTGACGACAAGGATATTCTTTATGGGGCCGGGAATGATGCAAACTTAATTTTTCAGTATTGGTCCAGTAACTTTTTGGACTTGATTTTTTGTAATTCTTTTGGTAGTTTTCTTTCTTTAAGTTGTTAGTTTGTTAGTTTTTATTTGTTAGGTATTTAATTGGTTGATAGGAGCTATTAATTTCATGATGAAAGACTTGTATATATAGGGACTTGTAGCTCTTGTTTTGAAAAATAAGAAAATAGAAGAAGCTTTAGAGCTATTAAATGAATACTTCTAGCCCGAGCTAGAGTATCGGTTTGTGGGTTCGTGCTTGCCAACCTGAGTTGAGACATTGAAATTATTTATCGTAAATCGCAGTTCGCATCAAATAACTTGCACATTCTAAAAATAGAAAACCCACTATAAACTTCACCCTCACATTATTCATAATATTACACAAAATATCATTACTTTTGAGCCCACATATATATATACACAATCAAATTCATTTCTTATCGTATATAAAGGTTTACAAAATTGCCCCCATAACCCAACTCATTATTTCACTTTTTTATTTTGTGTATATACTAAATAGTGCAAGTTAATCGGGACGGAGGGAGTAATTTAGTATTCATTTAATAACGTCTTGCAAAAATATGTTGCATATAGATTATTTGATGAGCATGTATAATTGCGAACAAAAAAATTAGTAACACCGAAGCCCACTAGTTGGAGACTTGGAGTAATAAATATAATTATATATATAGTCCAATAAATGCATCAAACTATTTCCCATTTTGTACCCAAACCACTAAACACGGGTTTTCATCAATTCAATTGAGATGAAAACATGGGTTTGAAGTGATGAAGAGATTTGTGTATTTCTCATTCCAATTGAAGCGAAATGATGAAGAAGATTGATAAAATTGCCCTTTTCTAAGGCACGTGCGTGTCATATGTTTTTTTTTTTTTCGAGGAAAAATGATAAAAAAAATTAAGTTTAGTGACTTATGTGCCAAAATTTAAAAGTTTATTGATGCAAAGAAAATATAATTTGATGGTTTAGAGATACAAAATCAGTTATAATTTGGTGAATTTAGTGAGATTAGACCAATATGTAATCGTGTAATTTAAGGGCAAAATCCATAAGTGATGGCATGTATAAAATTGTTAAAACTTGAATATAAATCACTTATTTAGAAATTATTAATACAAGTCACTTATTACATATCATGCATATATAGCACATGACCGTGATTATACATAAATATAGTGTCGCATTCTTAGTTGTTGTCCCACCAGAACTGTTCTTGAAGGTGATCAATGACGTTCTTCTCCACCTGGAATGCCCTAGTCAGCACATCCGGATTAATTGGAGGCTCCGCTCCGAAGACCGCGTTTGCAATCGTAATAACTCCCGGGTTTTGGCTGCTCAGACCTGCGAAGGCGACCACGTTGGTCTTGCCGGTGTTGAACTGAAAATGAATGAGGCCTTCCGGGAACACAAACACGTCTCCGGGGTACAATGTCTTTGTGAAGAGCTTGTTCTTCTTGGCCGGGTCAGCGGGATTAGAGGTCACGAATCCGACGTAAAGAGTGCCTTTGAGTACTGCAAGAATCTCGGTTGCACGGGGATGGGTGTGGGGCGGGTTGAGGCCACAGGGGGCGTAGTCTATGCGCACTAAGGAGACGCCGAGAGTGTTGAGGCCAGGTATTTGGTTGACATTGACGGGAGTGACCTTTGATCCAAGGGGGTTTGATGTATTGCCAGCCTTGTCGAGACCCGAGAAGAAGAAATCCTCCGCAACAACCATGTTTGGGTCCTTGCAAATCTTGCCGTTCACAAAAACTACATGGTACATGTCAAATATATATATATATATATATATATATATATATATATATATATATATATATATATATATATATATATTTAAAAATGGCAATCTATTGGTAAAAAACATATGCATGTACACCAGTTGGACCGTGCAATTGATAAAATTTAAATTGAGATAATTTCACAAATGGTCCTGTAACTGTGCTCGAATCCAGATTTGGTCCTTTTTCTTTTTCTTTTTTATCAACTATGGTTCTTTTGATATCAAAATAGGTTATTTTCTCCGGATGATTCAAATTTTGATGGGAACACTACAAAAAAACCCAAAATTAACGAGGGGGTTTAGCGAGGGGCGGGAAACCCTCGCTAATTAGCGAGGGGAAAAACGAGGGCAAGTGTAACGACGACATTAGCGAGGGAAATTGGGCCCCTCGTTAATTAACGAGGGCCTTAGCGAGGGAACTGGGCCCCTCGTTAATTAACGAGGGCGGAAGGCCGTCGGTAAGCCCAGGCCCAAATTTAACGAGGGCGCCCTCGGCAGGCAATTAACGAGGGTTTGGGCCCTCGCTGGGCCCCTCGCTAAACCCAACATATATACAGCAACAGGCCCACTTCTCCCCCCACGCAGCAGATTGATTTTTGGAGCAACCCACCGCCGCCGCCGACTGCCGTCGCCGCCACTGGCCGAAATTGAAACACCCACTAGTTGGGCTTTGTAGTACTCGTTCTCGGGAACATTTCTACGGTGAGTTTTTATGATTTAATCGGTTAATTTCGTTGTTATTTTACCAAATTTAGTATTTTTTTCATATGCATATTTGTGTAATTTTGTTGTTAATATTGTTGTTATTATACATATGCTTGTATAGGGATTGATTTATTAGTTATTTAGTGTTAATTTTTGTAATTGTTATGTGTATTTTAATTATTAATAATTATTTAGAAATAATTAGTACGTAGTATAATATTATTAATTATTTAGAATTAGTATATGTATGCAATTATATATATTTAGTAGTATAAAATTATTAATTATTTAGAGTAATTAGTATGTATGCAATTATATAAATTTATTTTTAATATTAATTATTATAATTTAATTTAATTGCTATAATTTATATATTTGTAGGTGTGTTGAAAAAAGATTCGATCCGGGCATATAATTTCACTACACGCCACCACTATCACCGTAAGTATTCTTTTTTTAATTAATTATTTAAAGATATGCTTTTAATTTAATTGTAATAATTATTTGATTTAAAATTATTTTGCATGCTCATATATATGATATAATAATAATTTATATATATGGTGATCGATGTTCGATCAAATTTTGTATGATAGTTCAATTATAATATTAGTTTTGAAAATTGAATCGATGTTCGATTCAAGTTGATGTTGGAGTTGAGGGTTGATGAATTGTTTGGTATTGTTTTTGTAGAATGTGCGTTCCGACTTGATTAATTTTAATTAAGTCGGAAATGGATGCACTAGGAATTAATTACTTGATATATTAACTGGGGAATGCGATAAAATAAAACAAAAACTCTGTAGAAATTTTTAGAAAATATATATATTAATATTAGGAAAAAAATATTAAGTGGAAGAATTAATTATATATGATTTAATTAAATTTTGAATCTTCATTAATTTGAAACAGATGAATTATTCAAGCCGTAGTTGGATGTATGGTCCAAGAACGATTAATGGCATGATATCTCCCGAATTTCTTAGTGGAATCGAATCGTTTATAGAATTCGCTACTAGTAACCGGAATGGATGAGTGGAGGAAAGATTAGGTGTCCTTGCTCGAAATTCAAATGTAGGAACCATAGTTTTAGAGAACCCATTGACGTGAAATCACATTTGTTTAGGCATGGGTTTATGTCTAATTATCACAATTGGATTTTGCACGGTGAGCAAAATTGAAATTCTATGCCACACCGAAACTATGATCAGCCGGCGTCGACTTCATATAGAGTTGGCGACAACTGCGATTACCTAGCTCGTACCAAAATATGATGATGGATTTAACTTCTGGTCCTAACATCGGTTTCCAAAATGTAGAAGAAGAGCCCCTTAGTGAGGAACCTCCTAATCGGCATCTTTGCACATTTTTGACATGCTTCGTGCGGCGGATCGGGATCGTATATCACAGTTGCGAGTCTCATTCTCGGTTGTCATTCAATGCCCGTCTTTTAAACATTAAAAGCGAGAATAGACTATGCGAAAAGGGTTACAATCAAATAGTTGATTTGATTAGTGAGATTTGCCCTCGAGAAAATCTGGTGCCCAAGAAATTTTTACGATACTAAACGGTTGATGGGTGGGATGGGTCTTCCCGTAGAGAGGATTGATTCTTTGTGCAAATAATTGTATGATATATTGGGGTGCGGACAGGAGCTTGAATCTTGTAAGGTTTGTGGTCGATCCCGATTCAAACCTACTAGGACGTGGTGTGGATGGTCGATGGAAAAGAACAGTCCTTTCAAAGAGATGTTCTATTTTCCTATCATTCCTCGATTGCGAGAGACTGTATCGAGTCCACTACTACTGCTAAGGATATGATATGGCATGCTAGTTGCTATAATGATGAGGCTGGTGTTATCGTCACCCCGCAAATTCGTTGGCTTGGAAACACTGGACTATTCATATCCCGATTTTGCAGTGAAATACGGAATGTGAGGCTGGGTTTGAGCACCGATGGTTTTCAGCCGTTTGGGCGATCGGGGAAACTTGATATTCGTCATGGCGGTGATAGTGACACCGCACAATTTGCCCCCATGGTTGTGCATGAAAGAACAATTCATGTTTCGACGGTTTTGGTGCTGGTCCTAAAAATCCGAAGGATAATATAGATGTATTTTTCTGACCACTAATTCATGATTTGAACATCTTTGTGGGGAAATGGGGTGGAAACCTATGATGTTGCTAGAAAGCGAGAATTTTATGATGCGAGCCGCATTAATCTGGACCATTAGTGACTTTCCGGCTTACTCAATCTTTGTCTGGATGGAGCACATTTGGAAGGAATTTGCTTGTCCATATTGTCTTGAGTACTCCGATGCCTTCACTTTAAAACTCGGCCCAAAGCTTGATCGTGGTTTGATAACCATCGTAAGTTCTTACCCGAGGGGACATCCGTATCGCGAGAACAAGAGGCGCATTCACGAAGAATGTAGTAGTTCTGAGATGACTCACCACCCATCCGAACAGGTGAAATGCTTCTACAAGAAATTGATTGGTTGGGAGTACCGGAAAGTGACGAAGAAGAGGGGTCTTTGAGGCCCACAACGAGAAGATTAGATGGTGGCTGGAGGAAGAAAAGTATTTTTGGGATTTGCCATATTGGAGTACCCTCTTGATCCGCCATAATTTGGATGTGATGCACATTGAAAAAAATGTGTTTGATAATTTGTTCTACGGTGATGAATGTGGAAGGGAAAACAAAAGACACAAATAAGTCTAGGGATGAACTTAATGAATATTGTCGTCGTCCCTCTCTAGAGAAATGTCAACGCACAGGAAAGTATCCCAAAGCTTGTTATTCACTTGATAAGAGTCAAAAGGATGATGCGTGCGAGATGGGTAAGCGAGTTGAAGTTTCCCGATGACTATGTGTCTAACCTATCTCGATGTGTAGACTGGAGCAAATTGAAGATGTTTGGGATGAAGAGTCATGATTGTCATGTGTTTATGCGAGAGACTACTCCCGATTGCTTTTCGTGAAACTCTGCCGCCGAATGTGTGGAAAGCAATCACCGAACTTAGTTTGTTCTTTAGGGAGTTAACTTCTACATCCATTACTGTAGAGAACATGGCTCGATTGGAAGCGAGATGTTCCGGTTATATTGTGTAAGTTGGAGCGTATTTTTCCTTGACTTCTTCAATTCGATGGAGCATCTGCATGTGCACCTTGCATACGAAGCAAGGATAGCTGGTCCTGTGCAGTATAGATGGATGTATCCATTTGAGAGGTAATTTATAACTCTAAATTATTTGATTACCTAAAACGGTTATATATATATATATATATATATATATATATATATATATATATATATATATAACACTTGATTCATTTAATTAGGTATCTTTACAATTTAAAGCTCAGTGTTGGTAACAAGGCGCATGTTGAAGCATCGATTGCAAATGCGTATTTAACAAAAGAGGCCTCCATATTTTATTCCCTCTATTCAGCGATCACGTTGAGACGAGGCGACACGGTGTACCTCGTAATTACGATGGTCGGGGGCGAGGTACCGAAGTAGCGAAAGGTACTTTGTCCATATTTATACCTCCGGTCGACATCTTGGAAAGGTGAACAAAAGATGGATTGTAGATGAGGAGAAAAAAACACGGCTCATACGTGCGTGTTCTTGAATTGTCGAGTTGCAACCGTATATCGAGTAAGTTTATAACGTTCAACTTTTGTTAATTATACCGTCAATCCGTATATTAAATAATCAAATCCCCTTTTGTAGTATGTTTTCCGAGCAATTGCAAAAATACCATCCGGGACTCTCGAGGGCTGAACAAGATAATAGACTACAAGATGAGTTTGCATCGTGGTTTGAACAACTTGTAAGGATAAACAATATTCAAAATCGGTGGATACGTGATCTTTCTAGCGGTCCTTCGAGTTGTGTCACCACATACCCTGGATATTACGTGAATGGTTACAAATTTCACACACGAACTTATGGCTCATCCAAATCTACTTCAAATTGTG